>JARHVA010000120.1:5180000-6380000 GCA_037957365.1 Torreya grandis | reverse complement strand
TTATTAACCCCCTAAGCTAAAGGTCGGTTGTTGCAAATCTTTGGCAAAGGGTGCATGCCATTTGGCAAGAGGATTCAACCTGCCAAATTGTGCATTGGCGCAAAAATTAAAACATGAAACTATGACTATATTATGGATCAAATCAACCTCCTTGAATGTTTTTCAAAATAATTAGCACAGACCTTGGTTGTATCATTAGCGCCATGATTTGAAGTAGTAATGTGTCTATACAACTTCAAACCAATCAGTTTGATAACCTCGTAGAGAGAATTTGAGCAGTTTTGTATTTGTATCAGTAGTAGGCAAAAAGATAGAGGTATATCATAATAAATGTTATTCATTTTTGCATGTTTTTTATATCAGATATGATGAGTAAAATATATATAAATCATTGTTCTTATTATAGTATACTATGATCTAGGATCGTAAAATATTACAATATACTGCGATATGAAATTACCAAAAAAAAAATAGTGATCTGAAATTCATAGTTGAGTGCAAAAAGTAACGATCTAAATTATAACAAATAAATGTCATAAATTACCGATCTTACTACGTCCTAAACTAATGAGATGATATAAGGATATCTAGCTAATATCAACAATCTTAATAAGGTGAAATAACAACAATTTGAACCATTTATCACCATCATTATTAATTAGGCTATCATTTCAATAACAAAATAATGTCTACCATCACTATCTATATCAGATTGGTAATGATGGTTTAACATCCACTTGATGAAAATGATCAATACATGTACTAAGCGCTATAATAAGTGTTGTTTAGATATATTTAAATAAACTTGTCACAATGATAAGTGTTATTTCTATAGGAAAGTATTTATAAGCTAAATACACATTATAAGCTTGAATGATATATAGGTAATGTGTATTTATGTGTCTTATTATAATATTTCTATAATAATTTTATGTTTCTTATCTACATATATGTGGTATCTTAGAGTTAATGATATAATATATGTGGTAACTCTGATGCTAATTTCATTTAGAGTTAATATAAAACCATGTTGATCATTATACATTATATTAGGTGAATGATATTATATTGGTGGTATCTTAATATGTAATATTATCAAAAATATCTACATGTGGTATAATATCTGGGGCATATACAACGATCTAATATATTTGTGGAATCTAAGATAATGATATTATAATATCTGAAAGAAATAAGCTATGTGTATTCCTATTGTGCCTACAATGTTGTTTGGCGTTAGATATTAATTTGATCCTTAGTTCAGTTTTATCCATATGATACCTTAGCTAATCAAGATATGTGGTATCTAAGAGCTATGTGTTGAATCTCTCTTTTGTGTTCCATATATATATATATATATATATATATATATATATATATATATATATATATATCATTAGATAATTTGGAATATTGTGACATCTGTTACATGTGATATCTATATACAAATTTGCATATATAGCAATATCGTTACCAGATCCAACGTGTTTGGAGTATTTAAGTGTGTGTAAGTGTTATTTACAATAAGTTGACAGAATCAAACTTGTAATAAAATACATAGAACAATATGCATAGATGACTATAAAGAACTGTGTGAGTGTTTGAATGTTATAAATAATAGTAATCTAATATGAGTATAAACAGTATGTTGCCTAGATAATATGTTCATTAATATTTTAAGAGTATTGATATCTATAATAGATCATCAATGTCTTTTTTGAATAGGAAAGTTATAATGATTAAGACATTGATTGGAGTTCTAATGACCGTTGAACTTTATAAACCATATTTATATATTGGTAAGTACTTTTATGTGAAACATAGTATGAATACAATTAATAAATGTGAGGGGATTCATATAAAAAATATATCTATGCATGGACTTGGGTATTCATATAAAATATCACACATATAGGTGTATTGGGTCATGTGCCTAAACCCATAATTAAATGGATGGTTAAATTAAGTCAAAAAGTCCCGAGGGTCTTGAAATTATAAACCATATGAATACAACCTCCTAGAAATGTATTAATTATTTGATTGAAAGATTATGTTCACACAAGACATAACTTAGTTGCCTAATTATCTTAAAACATTATGGTTGTCAGTATGTATACATACATTAATGAAAATTGATAAGCAGTACATATATTATTAGTAAATTGATATGTATAAGTGTTTAGACATATATGACATATATTAGTGCATCATGGTGTGTGCTTTTAAGTTACAAGTAGTATGCAATTTAAACATATGATATACCTGATTGGTATAAACAGTTATTGATTGCCTATTATTTAAGATTAGGAGACATTTGATTCTTGAAATTGTAAGACTAGTTGTTCATAATTATATAATTGTGCTCATGAATAATGAACTATCATATTGTGGGATGTCACATAGTGTATTATGCTTGAAAACTACAATCTAAATGTATGTTATATCTGGGTGGTACAAACTGTAATTGTTATGTCTAAATTTATTCATACGTTTGAGGGACTAAATATATGCATTTGATTATTCATGTGCTTAGCATGTTTTATGATTGCTAGTATGAAGTAATTTGTATGAATTTGTTGGTTATATATAAGCTAACCAAATCTTGAATTATTGATACTAAGTAAATAGTGAGATGGACTTCATTAGCTTAATAGCATCATAATGTCAGATGAAGGTAATCAGATCAAGTGGTGTGTATGAAATTGATTGATCCTAGAGATCAATAACTATTAAAAATATGGCCAAACTAATGTTAATAAGACATTATCATTTCATATGTATGATTTACATGTTTGTGCAATATCTTTTTAGAATGGGTTTCTTTATGATACATCGCATATTTTTTTAGAAATCATACAACACACGGGTACTTGCTTGTCTCTTTGGATTCTTGTATCGTCACTATCTACTCGTCCATAAATGGAGAGCCATTCCCTAATGTGGAGTATGTGCGGGATTTATGGTTCGTGGTTAGTATGAAAAAATGCTCGGATGATGTTCTCCCTCCCTAAAACAATACTTACTTGGAGATGGCACTTGAGATTGCCATTAATATTAGAGTTCGAGAACTCGTACTTTATGGAGCTATATATCTTGTATCATATTCATTGTATTGTATTTATTATTTTTGAGACAATACCCTTGATGAGATGTAATTATTTACTTATGTATACTCAACAATAGTGGATGTATCATTCTACCAGACATGGCTAGACATTTGTAATTACTTTTCATATTTAGTTATGATGTGTTTCATATGTTGATAATGATCAGTGAATGTTAGATGTCATGTGCTTAATTATAGTTAACATACTTAGAGTGTTATATTTGGATCACTAACTAGATTCTCATGGTGAAATCTAATGAAAAATACATTGATAAAATTAAAAAAAATTGTAGTGTTTTTTTAAGTTAAACCTAGTGGAGTTGTTACAGTATCTGTATACATGTCAAAATAAAACAAGCAAAGAGTGGATATAAAATTGTGACCCTATATCTCCCACAACAACTTCAATGCACTCGTGAAACCTACAAGAACAATTATATGTGGATAGGTACACAGAATAATAATCTGCTAAAATCGAGAAATGAAAAACCATAAACGATACAATTAGTTTTATTGAAGATGTGAGGGTACCCCCATGAAGTCACACACATTTGAATTTGTGTTAAACCCTTCATGGATTACTATGTACAATATTTTTGTGACCAACAATCAAGGCTAAAATAATGTATTGAGATGAGTAATACGAGAAACATGTCCTCAATAAATCCCATACTAAGAATACATGTCATGTGTTGGATACATGTAGGAGCAAGTAAAATATAATTGCCCTCATCTATAATAGAAAAAGCTATACTGAATGCATGGAACCTAGAGTCTAGAGTTTGTATAAAATAAATGGAATGTATCCCTCTCCTTTGAAGTGTGAGTTGAACCTATGAAGCATATATCTCAATGAAAAGTGATCATGTGTATCATGTGCAAGATAAGATATAAAATCATTGATGTCTAACATATAGATATATAGTCTTTCAAACATGCATATGTTATAAATGTTATACACTACATGGGCCTATGATGTAATTTATATAAGCTCAAGAGTAACATTCCCCATGTGTGACCCACCTAGGAAAAATGTAAGCGTAAAAGTAATATGCCTCACATGAACAAAATGTAAGTAATAAAACACAAAGGTAGTATGCCCCATATGAAGGTAAAACATTAATACCATGTAAGATCAATAAAAATGGCTTGTATGAAGGTAAGATATAAGTAGTGTGGTACTAATAACTATTTAACCCTAAAATGTAGATTAAGGAATATAGGGTTAAAGGGAATGGAGATAATCTAGTGCACAAGAATGGTAAATTATCTTTATAATAGGCTAATTAATTTGTAAACTCAGAAAAACATATATTGAATTTATTATGTTGAACTATGTTCAAAAAATAGAAAGTACAGTTATGCTAAATATTCGAGTGAAAATGAAAACAAGATACTTGGTTCTGATGCTAATACAAATCTAGATTTGGAATAGGAAGGAATCAAACTAGAAGTAGATTCAAGGATTGTCATCAAATTTTGTATTAAGCATTTTTGTGATCTCAAACACTTGCATTGACCTCAGAAGGTTACATTGATGCTTTTGTCTAACTTGGATGTAGATGTCCTGTATGAAATACCTACTATATATGAATACAACCACTTGGAATATTCTAGGTTTTATGTCTCTTTCACTCTGGTGTGCTCATATATGGATCATAGGTTGTTGTTCCTTGTCAACGATCAAAACCTCGGTTCTTCATCTTCATAATGGTTGTGAAAAAAATGGATTAGTGGGCACATGGTATCGAGCTGTCCCAAAGACCCCTCTGTTAATGAGCATTGCTTACATAGTCAATACTCTAAAGAGGGCCTCAGACTTATGTAGTTATTATTTACGTGTTGGTTTATGTGTGTATAAGGATGCAATGTGAGATAAACAAGTGCATAGAGTTACCTAACTTGTAACTTGGCAAATGTGGCTCATGGCATGCTCTTTCAGTGCTTTAGACTTGTAGATGTGGTGTCCCTATAATTGGTATGGAAATAGGGGAAATAGGGAAGCTTTGTTCATTTGAGTGTTTGATTGAATGCCTTTTGTAAGTTACCTTGTGAAAGGTAAAAAGTTGCCAAGTGAAGAATTGATGAGGATTGATCATGCATATATACCAATCTCTTTGAAGAATATCTGGCATTAAAGCACTTAGGCTGACCATGGGAATACATTTCATTTATAAATTAGATAACTTTAGGGAACTAGACACTTACATTAGAATAGGACATTAGTGTCGACGTAGGCATCTGACTAGGATGCAAGTGTTCAAAAAGCTATAAAATAGGCACATGTCTAGAACTTGCAAAGACATGAGATAAATAAGTTTGTAGCATTCTGGATATGATAAAAGGTTTGAGTCATCATAATAACATTTATTGGACTAAGAGATAAGTCATAGGCACAAAGAGATATTATATCTTAGCCTTTCAACAATAGAAGGGTCTAAAAGTTGAAGGTACATTCATGATATATATTTTCCTAGTCTACAACACTAAAGTGATATATAATTTAGAAACAATGTCTACATTTGCCCCTCTTTAATCTGGTAATGAAATTACTAGTTTAAGGGAAAAAAATGCGTACTTGAGTGTGTATAACACACCTTGTCTTCACATGAGTCCAACTTGAATGCTTTGATGGTGACTACCCTGCAACCAATAGCATGCTACAATATATAATCAGTACATATAATTTGAATTGAAAGCATTTGAAATTGTTGAAATTGAAAGAGGGCAAGGTTTAGGAGTACACCTGTGTATTGATGCAACCACCTTGCCTTTTGGCAATTTGATTTGAAAAGATGAAAGATGTATCATTATGAACCATTAGATCTGATATTAGTATAAATATAAATTTGGAAAATGCATATATATAGAAGTATTGGAGGACACATGCCCCCAAACTTGGATAAAAGGTGAGTTGCCATCTGACAATTGAGATTAACTCAAGTGTGTAACCCAATCATACTTAGAACCTTGTGAATGTGAGTGAACCAAGTCAACTCAAACTATAAATATGGTGAGATTGGATGATGTAATCAAGTTTGACCTATAAACCTAGAAATATTGAGTGATTTAACCACATCAACCATACAAAAAATGAACCAACTATTACAAAATATTGACTCAATACAGTCCGTAAAAGTCCAACCTAGTGGGTGATGACAGTCCATAAAAGTGTTTTTAAATTTGAAATTGAAATTGAGTTTGTAATTTAGGTGCCCTTTACATACCATATGCACCTCATATATGTCTCATGCTAAAACTTGGGTATAGTCATGATACCAATGAATAAAATTCTACCACAACTTTGTATCTCAGTCATATAACTGTGATTTTTGGCCAATTTGCAAATTATGTAATTGTGAAGAACATGTTTCCATAACACACCCGCACTGTATATTTGAAATTGAAACTAGTGCATATGTGAAAAACAAGTTTTCAAAACATTCCCCCACTGTATATATGAATTTAGTGAGTTGTGAAAAATGTGGAATCCATGCCTCTATAACATGCCCCCACTAATATGCCCCTCTTTTTGAGGTGAGAAGTAGAAAATGGTAGTCCACCTTAGCTCAAAAGGATAAGATAACTTTATAATCTATGTATGAACCATGTAGGATATAGAAGGAACATGTCTAGATAGATATATCAGTGAAGCATGTAGAATATGATCATATTGAGTCCTAATATGCATGGTGTGAATCATGGCAACATCTAGATAGTGACAATACAAGCTCGACATGCAATCAAACACACACACAAGAGCACTCAAAATAAAATCAAAAGACAATGGTCCAAGGAGACCTCAAACAAGGGGCATGTTCAAATGTCGCCCAATTGAAGGGACATGACATAGTCAAATGTCCACAAATCAAGGAATGACATATTCAAATGTCAACATACACCAAACCATGACATATACAAATGTCATAATAGGCAAACATAGGCACATGGACCACAATCAATGGAGCATATTCAAATGATTGAACAATTAATAAAATACATGACAATAGCAAGCAAGGAACACACTTAAGGAAGTGCAAAAATGAAAACATATAAAATAAGCAACCCACATAACATAGCATATTATCCCATGGATAATATGTGTTAGTAAAAAATGTTAAGTACATAGCATATCAAGTACACTAAGAAATATATAAGCACGGATAAAAGCATGTGTAAGTACATAAACTCATACATGATAATGAAAAGTGATCATAAAATAATATAACTTGGATGTATCGTGATCAAAGAAGTGGATGCCCCTAATGTCCATATGATATGAGTAAAGGAAAGGCCCAACATCTAAAAGCACATAGATCATGTATCTGTGTATGCTTGAATCACACTTAAAAGATGTATGAAACACGTGTATATAGAAATAAACGATATGTTATCTACCAACATGGAACCAACAACATATATGCCAAACAGCTAATGAAATATGTCAATGCTGCAAATATTTTTAGATTTTTGAAGTTTTTTGTTTTTCTTGAAATATTTGAGAGAACTAATCAAAGAAGTCCTCATCATAAAAAGGTGTAGGAGTAGTCGAGGTATTTTTCACCCTTTATTTATAGTGACACATGGCCACCTCCTCGATGTTTTTGTGTAATGGTTTTCTAGAAGCTATCAGTGGGGAGGGATGGCTATATCCATCATGATGTAAGCAAATCTCCCTATCCCTAACAATAAAGGTGATAAGCATTTATGTATTATTTAGTGTTGCATTCTAATCGATGAACCAATATTGTCCAAATTTTAATATCAAATGTGGGTCCATGATCTAATATCCATATGATCATGGGGACTACCTATAGTCCACATTTTATTGGTATATGAATGTACCCAGGATATTTTAGAATCAATAAAGAGTATGTTAATTTAGTTGTATTATGTCCCAATTGTTGAAGAAATGTGGTACTACAAATTGTATCCCAATTATTCTTATCAAACTTAAGATGTTGACAATAGACTCTGTTAATATTAGTAGTAATAGTTAGATCTCCATGCCTTAGTCACTTTGAAGGATGGCTTTCTTGTACAGCTTTTGAATTATTATGTATTTTCTACTTATCAAGTATAATTTGTGTGTGACCCTCACTCTTATATTTCTAAATTTGGTTTTGCAATGCCTGACATTGATTCACATGATGGCCAATGCTCCGATGATAGTTAAAATATGGTAATCCTTTTAAGGAAAAATTAGACTACCTGATCTATGCCTGTAAGAAGGTAAACATATCATGTTATGTTCAAGTAACATGGAAAGTATTGTATCTATGGTATCTTGGTTTGTTGTGACATGTAGAATATGTTGTGGAGTCTCATGAGAGACCTCCACATTATTTACATGACGTATATGTATTTGACCATTGTAAGGTTGACTTAATGTGTGAATCCAAGATGGATGTATTGAACAACAAACATTTACATGAGAAACTAGCTTTGGGAATAACTATGTATCTTTTTTGAATTTCTCTATATTTCGGATCACCACTCGTGATCCTTCATTAAGATATAGAAAAGACTCGATACACAATTATTCCAAAAGATAGTTTCTTATTCTATGACTATGAAAGTATAAAATCTTTGATAAGAATTTACATGCTCATATGTTATATTTTATTTGCACTTATCTTGATTTGGTTATGTATCCTCTATAGGTGAGTTTAGTTTATATGGACTAGGCCCTGTAGGTGTGCATAGTTTATGTGAAATATTCTCAAGTGGATCAAAATGAAGTTTTTGCAATGTCTCATATGTCATATCATGGGCTAGATCATCATCATTATCATAACAATTTGAAACATGGCCCACTTATTGCTCACTATTTACCAATATAGGAAGTTCAATTATTTGATTTTCTTTTGGTTTTAGTATCATTAGTTCCTTTGAAAATGGTTCTTTCTCTTGATGTGTATCTATGTGCACTTGGTGTGTGGTGATTTTTTTATGTTCTTTGTTAGACAATGGGGATGAAAAGTGAGAGTATTGGAGTGAATGTATGGAATCAAGTCATAAGATCGTCACTTGGAAAACCTTTCAGATGTGGATAAAACCCATAATGAAGCTTAGAAGGCCCTAAATGACATACTTAAAAGGTTTTAGGATTCCTTGGAGTCTATAATAAGACACTATAAATTAGAATAAGAAAGAAACAGGGGTGTACTAAATAAAAGTGGGTTATGGTGTTCAGGTGGAAGCTAAGCAAAGGGACTCAATGAATTCAATTTGGACCAGTGTAGTCATGTAAAATGAAAAATTTGGTTATTTTAGTGTGGCTAATGACACCCAATCCATAGGTCCTCCTACTTTCTTGCACAACCCTTATAGGCTTTTCTTTCATTGATTCCCAGTCATCTGCAGCCTTTCAGACTCAATACTTACAAACCTAGACAGTTCTTTTTGGCCCAAATCCATCCCCCTGGGTCTCATTCCCTCTAGAAAATAACACCCAACTTGGACAGGAGCGCTGGAACCCAAGGTGACCTGTTTCTTGCACTATTGTCCAAGTGCAAATTTGGTTTAAATTGTCATATTTTCCCAAATCCTTATCTTAATTCATGTCAATCTAATGCAAATTAATTTAACCCATGATCATTAGGTTCCCTTTAAAAGTCCATTCAAAGTCCATTTAGAAATGTTGGTACTCATTTACAAGAGAGAAGCAAGAATACAAGCAAGTACACTCAAGCACTTTTCCCTATTCTCTGCATACAACCTTCCAATATTATTCCAAGCCTATTCAAACCCTTACACTAGTCCCTACCCATCTAAAGTACACCTTGTTTCGAATCTAATTGCATTATCATACATAAGTACACCAAGCACTTCAATGGGAGAACTACATTAGCTTGATCCCTCCTTAGAGTATTGATATGTAGGCAGCATGCCCACACATGAGATGTGAAGTGCATCCAATGTATCATTTACACACTAACCCCTTCTCTCTCTTTCTTAAATTGTCATTTCAAATTCAATCACAAAGATATCATAGGGATTTGAAGATTAAAATCGATGCATAATGAGCTCTGTAGATTTCCAGGCTTTGATATTTCACTGACAAGGTGACATAGACCTATCGAGTAGAACCCAAAAAACTTGGATCACTTGGACATTAGTGCCAAAAAAAGACTATAGCACTGAACACTAGGGTATCCCACTTTTGATGCTCCTATCCAATCAAAAAATGAAGTTTAGGAACCTATTTTTTATGCTATCCCAGTCTTGTACCTAAATTCTTAGACCCTGTCTCAGATCGAACAACACAAAATAAGCTAAGTTACATTTCTCCTTGCTCTCTTACTATTTTTAGAAAAGTCGAATTGCAATTAAATTTCACAAATCAATAAACATAATTAGGAATAATATTCTTAATTTTCCCTACTCAGACCTGTTTATTAAGAATAAAACTCCATTATTTCCAAAAATAATAAAATATTTGGTGAACCTGACTTACTTCAAAATTTGCACAAAAACCATGGAGTAAATTATTTTTGATTTTTTGCCATAATTTATTGATTTTTTTATATTTAAAAATAAAAAATATAAAAATTAATTGCAAAATTATCATATATTTTGTTAAAACCCTAGTTTGCACATACTTGGTCCTTTTTGCATACAAACACATTCCAAACACTAGGGAAAATATATTGCTAATTTTAGAATTATTTTTTGATTTTTCCTAAATTTTTCAAGCAAAATTTTACAAAAATTATATAAATTCATATCAAAATTTTAAAATTATCATACTAATTTAAAAAAATATATTCAATAATCCCTAGTTACATTAACTAGCTCCCAGTTACTTTCTAGTATTTTTCCAATCATTTTTTGAATTTTTATTTGCATATCAAACTTAGAAAAACAATTTTAAAATTCAAAAATTCATAGTATTTTGCATAAATGTTTTTGAAAAATCCTTAGTTGCATATACTATCACCTATTTGCTTCTCGAGGTATCACCTTACATGTTTAGGAGCTTCATATCCTTTTTGCACAAATTCCAATTAACTATTTTTAGGACTTTGCATTTCTTATATTCAATATTTTTTTTTCTATCACATTGCGTATTAAAACTTATTTCAAAACATTCAAACACATTATAAATTGTTTTCTTGCTTTCACAATGGCCCAATATCCCAGTTTTGATGAAACTGATAAAAGAGAACTTCAAGAAATCTTAACAAAACATCCAGATATGCAAGATGACATGCTTGGAATTCTATAAGAAAAACAACAAAAAATGAATAATGGTCAATCTTCTCAAACCACAGACTAACCAATTGAAAATAACACTATGGGGACAACTATGTCTCAACAACCCCCTATAGTAGCCCAACCTGCCTCTATGCCACTAGTTACAACTAGTACATCCCTTTCTCCTGATGTGGCAGCTCATGTGCAAGAGATAAGATCTCTTCAATCCAAGGTGCTACATCTTGAGCAAGGTACCACTAGACTTACACAGGCTTTAGATCCTTTTACTCTTTTGTATACACCATTGGCACATCATATTGCTTCTACACCCTTGCCATAAGGTTTTGTTCAACCCAAGCTTACTCTTTATGATGGTAAGGGTGATCCGGAGACACACTTGAGAGTGTTTCATGCAACATGATTGAAGCATGTACCCAATGATTGGATACTTACCAAGCTATTTCCATGGAGCCTAAAGGATTATGCTTTACAATGGTTCTATAGTCTACTGAATCAGTCAGTTCATGCATTCAATCTTTTAGATAACATGTTCTTAACACACTTCAACATTAACATTGGTGATAAGGTGTCATATGCCCAAATTGCTCAATAGAAATAGTGACCAAATGAGCATCTCATGAACTATGTTCTTCGGTATAAGAACATCTTGGCTAAGATGACTAGTCCCATGGTTGATCAAGAGTTACAGGACCTCCTCCAACAGAGTCTTCTACCAACACTTCATGAATCAATCATGTTCAAGTGATTCTCTTCCTTCACTGAATTTTGTCATACACTAAAGGAAAGAGAAGTGAAACTCATTTCAATGGGCAAACTTAAGTGTAGAAGCATTCCAAACACAACTAATAAGAGTAACAAGAAAGTCCCATACAAAGTCAAGTTCAATGATACAAAAGGGTAGAATCAACCTACAACAAATGCAACTTTAGAGCCTCCTTAGCATATAGTTTTATCAACACCCCCTTGGTGTACTTTCTCACATCTTCTAGTTCCTCCAACTAGGATTTTACAATAACTTTTGGATTATAATATCATATATCTCCCTCTTATTTGGGAAGTTGATCCAACCAAACCTCTTCCCAAGGGATATGATCAGCAGGCATTTTGTGATTACCACAAGGCACTAGGCCACACTACAAACATATGCATTAGTCTGAAATATAAGATACAATACCTGATAGATGACAACCTACTTAATCTTGGCACTTCAATTGAGCCTCCACAAGCAAAACCAACACAAGATAAAGCTTTCAAAACCTTCTCATATCCATTTCCATAGCATTCAAAATAGGATACAAGGGACACATTAGGGTTTTACCATGCATATCATGCACACCACCACCAGTTACATACCAGGCACCTTTAGTTGAGTCACATCTTTTGAGTCGTATGATTGGTATGTATGAGTCCAGAGTTTCAGCTAGACCTTTGATATCTTTTTTAGATTAGGAGATTGTGGAGGATAATTCAGATTATAATGCACTCTTTATCAAAGCACATATTCATAATCAACCCATTCATAGTGTTTTCATCAATAATGGTTCAAGTGTTAACATGTGCACCATTACACTATTACAACATTTGGGCTATTTAAAGCAGGATATTACCCCAACAAATACAATTATCAATAGATTCAGTAGGCACATATAGAGTTCAGTGGGTGAGATTGTACTTCCTTTACAGACTAGTCCAACACATGTGACCACACATTTCACTATAGTTCCCAGTGTAGGAGTTTTTGATATTTTACTTGGTCGCCCATGGATTAGGAAAATTTGAGTAGTACCATCCACAGTTCCCATATGCATGAAATTCATTCACGCTAATCAGGTTATTATAGTTGGTGGAATTTTGTATGAGTTACCACTAACCACTTAAGAGCCATCTACTTTGCAGTCACTAGTTTTAGTTTCCCCACCAGTTACAGTTTTTCCTTCGATACAAATTCAGACATAATTGACACATCCATTGCCAGTATAGAGGGTTCATATACAGCCATAGCTTTGGGTTTTTTGACAACTTCCAGCTATAGTTTTCACACCTAGATCAATTTCATTGAGATCTCATGGGTCTACACATAAAGCACATGTTCAAAGAGCATCTCCTACTTCCATATGGGTCCCTAAGAGCCCTATAGTTACATCCACTTCTCAAAATTATAGCGGGACCCCACAGTTGGTTTCTACTTCAGAGATTTCAAAGCATCTACAACATATATAGCTTTCAAAGCCATAATCTCAGTATTTTTAGCATGCTTTACATTCACGTATGATTTCACTCCTTGATATAGGACACCATGATAGGGAATCTCCCATAAGACTCATTGATTAATATCATCATGTCCTTGTCTACTTGTACATAATCTCTTTTGCTTGATTTTACATAGTTCAAATATTTCCAAAAAAATACAAAAACAATACAACATTTAAACATATAAAACTACAAAAGTCAAAAATACCAAAAACATTTTGATTGTATGCATCATCCATACTTTACATTACTACTATCATGTTAGGACTTATATTTGCTATTTTATGCTATTGTTTGTCAATTATCTACATTACTAGGATTCACTTGATCTTCTTTGAGTGTGTGCAGTGACATCCAACTATTTGATTACTTCACTCTATCCATTGAGAGGGCATTCCTACTTCCACATTTGAGACACACATAGATATACATACCCACTAGGGACATCTTATACATGACAACACCATCCAATTTATGTCAATTCTACACTACACACTCTAAGTTATCATACTAATGTACATTACTTACCAGATTACATAAATTACTATATCGACATTTCACTAGTATCTAACACTTATGTATCTCTTAGCATATACCTAGTCTTGTACTAAATGTATCTTGCATACTTTCAATATTTCTTTGATTAGTTAGATGTGATTATACCTTTCCAATTTTTACATGTTTTCCTTTCTTATTGTACGTAGCTAGATAAGATTGCATTTCAAGTTTCAGTTTTGTTTTTTATATGTGCCTTAGAACATTGACTAATGTCCTTTACTTCTATTTGTGTGTGTGTACCTTTGGACATTTGCCAATGTCCCTTGCTTGTACTCTTCTATGTGCCTGTGGCTCTCATGCCAGTCGTTGTTTGTTTAAATTATATGTGTATGTGGCATTTGAACATGCTTTATATGCTTGTTTTCTAGTTTGAGTGACATATGCCCTTGGCCCTTGTTTGTGTGGCCCCTTGGCCAACCTTGTATGCTTCTTGCTTCTTTCTCCATGTGCGTATTTTCTTGATTGATTTTTTGATTGTTGCAATGCCATGATCTATATCATGCATTTTCCTTGCTTTCTTGGATGCCATGATGGACATCATGCTCTATCCCTCTTTGACAACTAACAACTAACATCTAACATTTCTAATTTTGATTCAGTACATTGCACATGTTTTTACATTATTGTATGTATTTAGACATACCTTTGTTGATCTAACAATGTCTCAATATAAACATTGTTATATCTAGAGATATCTTGTCAAATATCATTGTTATATCATATATCTATGCAACTTGACACACTTGTAGGATTCTTTTCTTCTGAGGGCGGTCATTGCAGGTTCATCATTCCTATCCTCAAAAGAGGAGACAACAAACAAGGGTTTTGTCATAGAGATCAAAGCTCCTAACAGTCAAAACAACAACATTCAAATTACCTAGTTCAGAATCTAGAGGTCAAAATAGTTAGAACAAAATAGAAAAATAGTGATTATTCCAGATCAACAACTAGTTTTAATATAGGATAACGTCATCAAAAATAAACAACAACACCAAACACAGGGGTGTCCTCATTTTGGTGCTCTTGTCTAGGCAAAAAACACCCAAGTTTTCCAATAACAGGCAAAAAGTTCAGCTCTATAATTTTTGCACATCCAAATCAATTATAATCAATAGTTTTAGTATAATTTTCTTAGGGAATCCAGATATAGGGGGGTATCATGCATGGCATGATGAATCTCACTTCCAACTTTAGATTAGGTAGTTGATATAACTTTTAGATCAGAATCTATGTTTTAGACACTAGTTATTGGGGGCAATGTGCACGACATATTGGTCTTCTTTGTTTATGAGTTCAGTGTATTACCTAGGTATTCTCAGTAGTTGTATGCCTTACTCTAGTTACATGTGGTTAGCATCATTTCTCAAGTTGAACTTTCATACAAGTTTAACTTCTTGAGTACTCAAGTTCTCAAGTTGGCTTTCACATAAGCATATTTCATCAATTTTGGAGTGGCTTTCATACAAACCTAACTTTCATCTTTTGAAATGACCAAGACTAGCCTAGTTTCCAATATACATTCGACTATCCATGCGACATTGTCATATTTTTTGAGCATCCATGGGTTTCATGATCCATCTCATATGACATCTATTATATACCAGTATCACTTCATAGCTTCACTTCACGGGGCAATGATGGAGCCAAAGAGCCAACCTTTGTATTCTTGAGCCACCTATTTAGAGGGATTGGACATACAGTCTATACATCGATTATCATATGCATGATCATCTAGCTTCACTTAATATGTGATGATGGAGCCAAAGGGCCAGCCTTTGTATTCTTAAGCCACTTTTCGGGGAATTAATCACTCAATACTATTCATGATATAACTTTTGGTACAACATCATCTAGCATAGTCCTACATTACTCAGCTTTACTCAAGATCACAGTAGGTTTTGTATTGGTTCGTGTACCTAATGACGTGTATTTGTTCCTTTCTCTTCCTTTTTTTTTACTCAGCTTTTGTATGTTCTTGTTTTATATCACATATAATAAGAATTGATCTACTCTTTGTTCATTTCATAGATTCACACTTGCACAATGTGCTCTCTATGCACTATCCAACATTATTCAACATCACACAAGCTTCATGGGCTTCACCTTTGTAGGTAAGTTTATGTACACTTTCTATTTTTCCTTTATCCTAGTATTTCGCTTTGTTGCATCACTAGAATAAAGGGGGGACAAATGTAGTCATGTAAAATATGAAATTTGGTTACTTTAGTGTGGTTAATGACACCCAATCCATAGGTCCTCCTACTTACTTGGATAACCCTTATAGGCTTTTTTTTCATTGATTCCCAGTCATACGCATCCTTTAAGACTCAACCCGTATAGTCCTAGGTAGCTCTTTCAGGCCTTGATCCATCCCCCCAAGTCTCATTCCCTCTGGACAATATTGCCCAACCTGGATAGGAGTGCTAGAACCAAAGATGTCATGTTTCTAGCATTGTTGTCTAAGTGCAAATTTGGTTCAAATGGTCATATTTCCCCAAATCCTTATCTTGATTCATATCGGTCTAATGTGAATTCATTTAACCCATGATCATTAGTTCCCTATAAAAGGCCATTCAAAGTCCATTTAGAAGGGCTGACAGTCATTTACAAGAGAGAAGCAAGAATACAAATACACTCAAAAACTTTTCCCTGTTCTTTGTATACAACCTTCCAATATTTTTCGAAGCCTATTCAAATCCTTACACTAGTCCTTAGCCATCTAAAGTACACTTAGTTTCACATCTAGTTGCATTTTCATATATAATTGCACCAAACACTTCAATGGGAAAACTATATTAGCTTGATCCCTCCTCAGAGTATTGGTATGTGGGCAATGTGCCCACACATGGGGTGTGAAGTGCATTCAGCGTATCCTTTATACACTAACCCCTTCTCTCTCTTTCTCAAATTATCCTTTCCAATTCAAACACAAAGAGCTCTTAGGGCTTTGAAGATTAAAATCGATGCAGAATGAGATGTACAAATTTTTGAGCTTTCATATTTCACTAACAAGGTGACATAGACCTGTTGAGTAGAACCCAAAAAACTCAAATCACTTGGACAACAGTGTCAAAAAATAACTACAATGTCAAACACCAGGGTGTCCCACTTTTAATGGTCCTATCCAATTAGAAAATGAAGTTTAAGACCCAATTTTTGACACTGTCCCAGTCTTGTACTTGAATTCTTAGACCCTGTCTTAGATCAGATATCATAGAATAAGCCAAGTTAGATTTCTCCTTGCTATCTTACTATTTTTTTAAAGGTCTAATTGCAATTAAATTTCACAAATTAGTAGCCATAATTAGGAATATTATTTACTGCTTTTCCCTACCTAGACATGTTTATTAAATAGAAATAAACTCTGTTATTCCTAAAAATAATAAAATAACCAGTATATGGAATTCAAAAACCTAGCCGAAATCGAAAGCATTTTTATGGTTGGCCATGCATGGGAAGATCCTGGCAAGGGAAAATTTAAAAAGAAGAGGGTTTCAAGGTCCAACAAAATGCATCCTATGCCTAAATAGTGAGGAAAACACATAACACCTAATGTTACGTTGAAGTTTCACCTCATGTTTTTGGAATATTTTTCTGGATAAGTATAATTTGAGATGGATTCTAAATGATAACATATCAAATCACTTGAAATCTTGGCAATGAAATAATAAATTGAACATTTTAAAGGATATCTAGGATATGGGCCCAAGTGTCCTAACATGGAAAGTCTGAATTAAATGTAATACGAGAATATTCAAAGAGGGGCTAGGGAGAAATCTAGAATGGAAATTTGGAGTGAAATAGAAGCTAGGATTATTCAGGTTGTCTCAACAACTAGGCAACCTAAGATAAAGGAAGCAGGCCCTAAGGAAACTAGAATCCTCGAAAACTAGAGGGAACCTAAAAAAGTGTACGACACCATGCAACTAAGTAATAAATATTAAAAAATATATTAAGGGATAAGATGAAATGGCTTCCCTCAGAGCAGGTTTCACACAAAATCAAATTTGATGGAGTGTCACAACATAACCCTAGATAATCAAGAGTAGGGCCTATTATTAAAAACCACTTGGGATAAGCAATAGCCTATAAGGTAGTTTAAATAAGAGATAATACAAATAATATTGCAGAAGTCAAAGGCTTAATACTGGGTTTGAAGATGACCTTGAAAGAAAATATTAGAAAATTAGAAATAAAAGGAGATTTGCTTATTATCATTAAAACGATGGATAATATTAAAAAATTGATTTGGAGATTGAAGGGAATCATGGAAGAAGTGCCTCTGATTCATAAAGGTTTCAAGGAGGTAAAGATGAGCCACATGTTATGAGAAGGAAACCAAGTGGCACATTGGCTCATAAATCTTGGCCTCAAAAATTTAATAGTCGACATAATGGGAAATATGATAAATATTTCCAAGGATAGGGAAATGGATAAATTAAAAGAGATTGTTAGTAGAGAATACTCAAAATTGAGGAGAGTGAGATAGAGAAATTAAAGGAGATTTCTAATAGAGAATGCTTGAAATAGAGGAGAGTGAAGCAAAGAGTAATTGGAAAATTGCTAAAATAAAGATTGGCTCTTGTTGATGTATAAATAAGCACCTCTTATATTTCTATTGAAAGAGGGCTTCTTGATTTATGAGCCCTTTTGAAATGTGTTGTACCAACAATGGTTTAAGTCATGTCCTTGTATTCCATAAATTTGACGTGCTCTAGAAGAATATGATTTGTTCCCTTGTTGGTTTTGTTGATAATTCTAGCATGCACTCACATCGCATCAAAAGGGGAAGAAACCCATGAAGGATACAAAACAATCTCCAAAGCAAAAAGCCCTTTTTCAAGATCAATACAAAAGGTGTTTATTTATATATTAACCATTGTTGGTACAACACATTTCAAAAGGGCTCATCAACCAATGAAAGATGGAATGAAACTACATTAACAAGAGCACTACAAGAGGTGTTTATTTATACATCAAAAAGTGAGATTAAATCTCCTAATCTATAGGGGATTGATGCAGGAGCATCTAGAAAGGACTAGTTGAATAAGCATTCAATAGGCATTAGCCTAAGCAATTACATAAGTTTCCATCCAAGTTGTATTTTCAAATATTCAAATAGTAACACTTGTCATGTGGAGGATAAATAACACCTAAATATGTTTTATATAGATGTGAATAATCCTATTATTGCTTGTAATCAGCCAAGGTTGACGTAGAGTCAAGTGTAGTTGGAAGAATTTCTCATTTGGTGTGTAGTCGAGTATTTGTGGGAGATTAGGTGCAAGATTCTAGGAGATTGAGATCAAGACTATTTCAAGAAGGGACTAAGTTTAATGTGTGAGAGATAGGAAGAGGAAGTCAAGCCTAGAAAGAGATCAGGCTAAGGAGATTGAAATTGGAAAAAAAAAAAAAAAAAGAATGGCAGTTGTATGGAGAACCAGAAGGAGAGGAGTGTGACGAATGTGAACAATTGGGTGAAGGAGGGAGGAAGGCATTATGATTTGTAAAGATTAAATATTCTTCATCAATAAATAAGCCTTAATTTTGTATTTTTGACTCCATTATAAAAGTATTGAGGTATGTGTTTTTGTATTCATTTTATAATGGATATATATCTTGACAGTGAAAAAGACTGTGTATATAAGGTGACTGGGGGACTATGATTCTCAGTTTAGAACCTCTTTTGAATAAGAAAAAGATAGTTTTGTTCATTTTTTTGGGTCCAAACATCATTATTAAGCCTATTACTTGTGCATTAATAGTGTTTGAATTAAATAAGTATTTCAATTACTTGAATTGCCCTTTGAGTCGAGAAACCCTACCTTTTTTGTGTTTGCAGTCAAGAGAAACATGTAAAACTCATCATTGACAATTGATTAGTTCAAATTAAGGGATTAAGAATGTGCCTAGAGGTTTTACAGACCCTATCCAAGTGATATAAAGTCTTCAAATCACTTATAATGACAAAAATAATAAAAAAATAACTCTCAGCATAACCAAGCCTGTGAAAAATCAAAAATAGGGCACGGTTGGAAGAATGATTATATCTTGAGATTTTACCAATGAAACTTTATGAAATTTTGTTTGTAGATGCATCTTGGAGCTAGGAAATTAATTCAAGTGGTTTTAGATCGATTAGAGTAGTGTGGAAAAATATATGGTCAAAATACAAACCTACTATTTCTGAGACAACTCAGAAAAAAATGTGTTTTTAGGCATTAAAAAGCTCATATATTTCGTTTTAATAATTGGAACTTAGTGAAATTACATGGATGATTAAAATTTTTTGTCTATCATGTGATCCAAGTGAAATAAAGTGCCTAGGTATCTTGAATAATAATTTATTGTAGACTGAGTTGATTGTACCCTATAATTCTATGTTTTTTAGACATCAAAGTAAGGGTTAGGTGTGGTTTTGAAGTTTTGAGAGTTATTGGGAAATATGAAGATTGAAACATGTATAAGCATACATAATTATTCCTTCCCAAGGTGTTAAAAGGAATCAAATAAATCATTTTCTTATTTTACCTATAAGAGCCAACTAGGCTTATTAACCTTCAAGAAGGTCAATGGATGTTTTGGAGAGAATTTGAGAAATCAAGGTTTTTTAGACTAAGAAAATGTGGGAACATGTTTGATATGATAATACTACTATCCTGAGGTATTATAAAAATTTAAACAAACCTATTTGGTGATTTGACCCTCAATAACAGAGATTGGCCATAAGTAAAATCTTGACAAAGATCCAAACAAAATAAAACAAAGATACTAAGATGCAAATAAGAGTCATCAAGGTATATGAATGATGCTAAGATAGCATTGTAGGTGTATATTTTTTCATTGGGGATTAAGACTCATAATGTAATTAGTCACACACAGGAAATAACACACATAACTAACCTATGCTACATGTCAAACAAAAGTATAACTACACCATATGACATTTATTACATATAGGCTAGGATAAATTAACTATTATAAGATTCCCCCCTTAATTGATTATAGCCTGAAGAGAAAACGAGAGAGAAATTTTGAATACCTCAAACTTATCACATGCAAGTGACTTTGTAAAGACATCTGTGTACTGATCTTGAGTGGGGCAATACTGGAGTTGTATGTTGTGTTGTTGAACATGTTCGTATATGAAATGAATTTGAACCTCTATGTGCTAGGTTCTCTCATGAGATTGTGAACAAGATGTAGAACACCCTAATTGTCACAACATAGAACTATAGACTAAGCCTATGGAACTCGAAGCCCTAAAATAATACAATGCATCCATATCGCTTCATAGATAAATCCTGCTTCAACATAATATTATACCTCTGTAGAAGATCCCGAAACATAATTCTACTTCTTACTTCCCCATGAAATTGGACCAGATCCTGAAAAGAATACAAATCAAAAAGTGAATTTTTTGTCATCAATAGAAGTTGCATGATATGCATCCATGTATCATGTCAAGAAGAACTTATCATTCTTCTTGTACTCTAGGCCATACTCAATCATACCTCTGATGTATCTCAATGCCCATTTTGTTGCTTTCCAATGTGTGACCTTTGGTTCTTACATGAATCGAGAAAGATAGCTAACATCATAGCTAATATATGTCAAGTAATTTAGACTCCTAATCAACTACTGATAGAGAATTATATTTACTTTTGGTGATGGATCTGAACGAGACAACTGAAGTCTTGTCTCCATAGGTGTTGCAATAGGCTTGTAGTCCACCATCTTGAATTTCTCAAATAATGTCTTGGCATAGTTCATATGTGAAACAAAAATGTGATGTTTCTTCTACCATACCTCCAAACCAAGATAATAGTGTAGTAGCCCAAGATCTATCATGTCGAACAATCACTTGATATCATTCTTAGTTGCATCGATCATCTTCACTGTACTGGTAGTGATGACTAGATCGTTGACATAAAAAATCACTATAGCAACCTCCCCCCCATGTTATTTGAGGTAAAGGTTAGGATCATATGGACTCATTTTGAATCCATGTTGTATGAGATGCTCATCAATCTTAATGTACCAGGCTTAGGGAGCTTGTTTTAGCCCATAAAGAGACTTGATAAGCCTACACACCTTCTATTCCTGATCAGGTACCACAAATCCTTCAAGTTGAGTCATGTAGACTTCCTCTTATAAATCTCCATTGAGAAAGGCACTTTGTACATCCATTTTATGGACTTTCCATCCAAACTATAAAGCCATAGCAAAAACCATTTTGATAGTCTTTATCTTATCCATGGGAGTAAAAGTCTCCTCATAGTCAATGCCTTCTTTCTAAGCATACCATTTTACAACAAGCCTTGCCTTGTACTTATCAATATTACCATATGCTTTCTACTTGGTCTTAAAGACCCATTTACATCCCATAGGCTTTTTCCCTAGTGGAAGATCAGCAAGATGTCAAGTGTTATTCTTCATCAGTGTCTAATATTTTGCATCCATGGCATCTTTCCAAGGTCTAGACTGTAGGGCTTTCATTATTGTCAAGGGCTCATAAGTTTCTTGAACAATACTCATAAGGTCCATATTAACCTCTTCTCGAGCCATGCTTTGAGTCCTCAGTTTAGAAATGGATGTATCTGGTACTCAATTCAAGTTAGCTTCTTGTATAGTACTTGTATACCACTTAGGCATACACTAAGTTGTAGGTGGTGGTGTTAGAGGTCCTATTTGACTATCTTCCTTTTCACCTTCACCATCACTATATAAAAATATTACAAGACTTTTGTATGTATCATTTACCTGTATAAAAGGTGGATTGATTCCACTTTTTTCATCAAACACTACATTTATGTTTATTAGTACCTTCTTCATTTTTAGATCAATGACCCTGTATACTTTTAATTATGCAATGTATCCCCCAAAAATACATTCTTTTATTTTCTTATCCAACTTCTTCCTTTTCTTCTTAGCAAAATACATGTATGCCTTGCAACCAAAAACTCTAAAGTGAATAACATTTGGTTTATACCCTGTCCAAGCTTCATGTGGTGTGATTCCATCAAGAGTTTTGGTGGGTGATTTATTCAAAAATTAGACTACAGTATGACATGCTTTTTCCCAATAAGCACTAGGCAATTTTGCATCCTCAACCATGCTGTGAAACATTTCCACAATGACTTTGTTACACCATTTTGTAACTCCATTCTACTGAGGTGAATATGAAGCTATCAATTGTTGACTAATTCCATTTGCATTGAGTTAGGTTGAGAATTATTTATTGGTGTATTCCCCCTCGATGATTTAAGTGGAGGGTCTTGATTTTCCTACCAGTTTCATTTTCAACCGTGGCCATGAATTCTTTGAAGACTTGAAAAGCTTGATATTTAGTCTTCAATAAATATACCCATATTTTTTGCAAGTAATCATCAACATAAAGTTGAAAGTATTTGCACCCTCTAAGACTGGGAGTAAAATGTCTGCATAGATCGATGTGCACTGAGTCCAACTTACTAGTGATCAATATTCAGTCTTTCCAAAGGGAGTTATTATCAATCAAAACATACACCCACATAATGCTCTACAGTGCGAATATATTTTGTGGTGGGGTGTTGGGCACAGAGGTCCTATGCAAGGCATGAGAGAACTCGGTGATGGGTGCAAAAGTATTACTGTACAACTACGTGCAAGAGTATCTAGTGTCTTATCATAATGATGGAAATGTCCTCAAGGTGTGAGACCCTTGCACTTCTTGAGATGAGTCTCCGGAGTAGGTTGGATTCCTTTTATTCTAAGCACACTTGGTTTAAGACTGGCACGTAGACCTAAAGAGTAGAAAGGGAACCTACCACTAACCTAAACCTAATAACTTCAAGGGAAAGGGAGAAAAAAGGTAAGAGAATGCATAAAACAAAGGGAGTGATGCACCTAAAATAGAGTGAGCATTTCTATTGTTGTGAACATGTTGCAGACACTTGAAAATAAGACAATTTCCACATAGATTCTCCCGAGGATATTCTCCATGTAGGGGACTTCACATAGAGGCACAGGAACACATTGCAATGCTGAGAGGGATGAGAAGTATCCATAGGCAGGACCTACACAGACCTTGATGCACACATGATGCAAGCTATAAGTGAATTCCAGGTTCAATAAAGAGGTGTAGGGGGTGAAAAGACCAAAAAAAGGGGTGAGGAACACCCACGAATAGGTGTCAATAAAACACAAAAATCACATAGATTGTTAGAATAGTAGAGAGAGGTAAACTTAATTCTCATTAATTCTATATGACTTAGCCAATGCAAAAACTCATGGAGGGAAAATTTTGGTAGTATGAAGCTACTGAAAATGTGTCAAAAATTTTACAATAGAAGAACTAGGATTTTATAGGAGATCAAGCAAGTTTTACAATAAATATACCACTTGGGTGATGAATACAACATTAAATTATTTAGCAATGCCTGGGCCATGCTTCTTGAAACTTGTTTGATGATTAGACCTGGGTTGGTGGAAAGATTATGTCTGGATGTACGTGCATTGGAGAATGGAATATTTTTTGGTAACATCAGAAGGTGGCATGCACTCAAGTCCCAATACATAGTGGCCGCTTCTACATTTAATTCTAACAGCACTTCAAGCTCCTGTAAACCACCTATAATGACCTTCATTAAATTTGGCAACCACCTGACATGTGGAAGGTTGGCACTACCCTTCGGAAAACTGTGAAGATCTCTATGTTGAATGAGCATGGTGCTACCATGTGGCAGTTGTGGAAAGAGGTTGTATACTATGTAAGGAGAAGGTGTGGATGTAGAATTCTACATGCAAGCGCAAAATTTTTGGAACAGGTGTAAAGACCATTTTGAAGGAGAACACACACAAGGATTTGAAGATCCTGGGCATGTTTGAGTTGTTATATGTCTACTTCTTGCACCATGTTCCTTAGCCATTTTTGAACCCATAGTCTACACTCTAAAGATCATGCACTTCTTGATCTGTGCACCATTAAACCTTACGCGTGAAGATGCATTGAGTCCCTTATGCTTGCACATATTAATGTGGCCCTATTGCATAGACTTGCATGTTCATCTAGGGATTTAGCATAGATGGGAAGTGTCTGCACCTCTTCTGCTTGAAGCATGAGATACTCCACAAGTGTTGATCTTCTATAAGGATTTGAGAGGTCTTGCACTGATTAGGGGCGACTCATAAAGTCAATACTTTTATTGACCTTTACGGGTCACTTTCCTATTAAGCAAAAACATAGTTGCCTTTGAATAATCCATTGGTCATGGAGTTTTTGGGACTTATACATCCTCCACTTGTGAATGCACTATTTATGCATCCTGGCCTTCGAGTGAGTTAGGATTGTCTTTGTAAAATAGAGAACTATACCAAGGTGCTTAGAGGAAAAGACTTTGAAATAAGAAAACATTATGCACAATTGCTTGGAGGAAATGAAAATAATCTAGAAACAAGGGCACTATAGGTGCACCTTTAGGGAAACAAAAACCATCTACTCTACTTATTTATAAAGATATACAAGATTTAATGGAGATAGTGCTTGAGATGAATCCCATTGACTGGGATTGGAAGCTTTTCTCTATTCATTCTAGCAAGCTTGAAGGCATTGGATGGGTTACAATGGTGATGGTGTATGGACCACTCCATATTGCATCAAATTTAGTTTGCCTTTTAGGCTTTTCTCTCTCTACATCCCATTTCAGTATTAAGTCCCCTACTTTTAGACTTCTGGCACCAACCTTCTTATCAAAGACCTTCTTAGTTTGTGTCTATTGGAACTCCATGGGTGGAAGAGGATAATGGTCTTTAAGGGAAGCCTTATTCAGGTCCTTAGAGTCCACACAAAAATGTATCTCTCCATTCTTCTTTCACATGGGTACCAAATTGGTGACCCATGAAGAGTGTTTGATTTGAAGTGCTATATTAGCCTCAATTAGCTTGGAGAGCTCCTTGCACATCGATGGCTCCAATTTTGGGTTGATCGATCTCTACTTTTGGTGTACAGGTTGTGCGCCTAGGTCTAGTTCAATTGTGTGCTAAGTGATACCTGGATCAAAACCTCTAAGATCTTTATAGCTGCACGTGAAGATGTCATCATATCTCCTACTGAGTTGAATAAAGCTTTCTATTTCTGGAGCAGAGTACACCTTACCAACTTTGAGAGCTTTTCCTTCTGAAATGTCTATAAGCACGGAGATGTCTTCCTTGGTTGTCATGTTGCACCTCTCTCCTTTGAATTGGTTATTAGAATCAAAGATGCTCTCTAGAGTGACTAGCCCCTTTGGCAATTTGTTCCCCTTTAGCTGGATGACCTGCCCTTCATATTGGGCTTACAGCTGCACCTGATTCATAGTACAAAATTCTACTTTGTCCTAAAGGAAATTGATGATTTGCTTATCATCATTGAACACTTTCTATTTTTTTGCATTGTCAAGGATTACTGGTCTAACCACTAGCTTGATAAGTTGTTCAAACTCTTTCATTATGTTAAGGGAATATCATGTTGCATGTCTAGCAAAACTATTTGCATTGACATCCTACATACTAGTTATGGAAATGATATTGAATGTATCAAAGCCTTCAATCACATCCCACACTCTATGTTTATATGTTTTCATTAGGCCATTCCGAGTCATATTTTTGCTCTGACTTGATTCATCACCAACTCACTATCACCCAATACTTGCAATATTTTGAGTCCTTTCTTCTGCATAAGTTGAAGGCCTTGAATTAGTGCCTCATACTTGAAAAAAATATTCATGCAAGAGAACTATAGTCTATAGGCATGGAAGTATTTTTCCTTTTGGGAAGAGACTAATACAACACCAACTCCTGCACCATTCTTACTTTGTGAGCCATCAAAGTATAACTGTCATATGCCTTCAAGATTCTTGTACACCCTCGTAAGTTCAAGCAGCATCGGATTCTCCTCCATAATGCAATATGTGCTAATACCTATCTCTACATTATCATATGGGTCACACTCAAAGAGTTCATGTGCCCATTCATCTAGTAGGTTGTCTGGGGTTTCCTCCAATGGTATCATGACCTCATAGAGAATCGGATCCTCCTCTTGGTCGAACATTACGTCGTTCTACTCAATTAGGCTAGGAGTATATGGCTTGACATGGATTTTGAAGATATGCTCTATCTTGGTGGTTATTTTTTCCCCATACTTAGTTCTTAACAACATATGCGACCAATCTGAAGATAAATACCCACCCAATTTTGCCATAAAGTCTCGAGAGAGACAGATGGCAAAATAGGGAGGCAAGTTAATGACATCAATGTCCTATGTGATAAAAAGGCTTGAGCATGCATGTAACATTAAATTTAAATCCTTGATTCCATCTATAAATTTGGTTTTTGTGAAATCAAGTTGGACCACTCCTTTATAAACAAGGGTATACATAATTCTGAGTGTGTCTGCTATCTTATTTAGCATTACTGAGTTGTTTGTGCCAAAGTCAATCATACAATTATGTACTAGGTGTTTGATGATGATCAAAGAGACATAGAATAGAGGTGACTTGTTGATGTTGTGCATTTATGCTTCCTCCTTTGGCTGGCACAAACTCAAAGAAGTGGTAGGCACCAGTTCACGGGCATGACACTCTTGGAAGCCTTTTAGCGCATCCTTTAATAAATTCCACTGCGATAGAATTGTAAGCACATCCCACATTATGATATTGAAGTTCATCCTCTTCATTTTATCCACTATGTTGAAAGGGATTGAGGGTCCCTTTGATTTCAATTTTAGGGTAACATCCTCTCCTGGGGTTGGTGCAATGATTGGAGGTGGTATCTCTTTTGGTGCAACCTTTTTTGGGTACAAGGTCTGCATAGGTATTTTAGATTGTGCACCTGCATGATTAATCTGGGGGCCCAAAGGTAAGGGCACTATAGTTGGTACAACTTCCTCTATAGCTTTTCTCTTGAATCTTATGTTGAAAGCAATTAGAGTGCTCCCTGTATTAGGAGTGCTACCTCGATTCACATAGTTGAAATCCTCCTCCTTCCAATTGATGAAGGCTGACCCATCTTGTGGTTGAGTCAGCACTTAGGTTTTTTTTGTTTTGCAAAGTTATGCCACTCATTTCATCCTATAGTTGAGGCATGTCCTAAACCATAAGTGCTTAGTTCGAGATTTTGTTTGCACAAGTAGCTTGGTCATGCGGCTAGTTGCAAAGAAAGCACCATTCCAAATCCTGTGCTATATTATTTTGTAATGGGATAAGGGCTTTGGAGGTGCTAGCGGTGTCAACCTTCTACACATAAGGAGATCTATTATATGTGAGTTATTTCTATGCCTACGTGCCACCTTGGTAGGGAGGTCTATTTGACTGGTATTGTTGAGCGAATGACTAATGTTCAGGGTATTGTGCTTGTTGTATTTTGAGGGCAACTAAATCATTCCCAAAAAAATTTAATAATGCTTTCACCTCATGAAATTAATTAGAAGGAGTGGAGTATAAAGTAGGCATGCTCTTTATAATAGGGAGAGGTGCTAACATGGGTTTCACAGCTGCTTGATTGGGAGGACATTCTACAAATATAGGCATTGGGGGTCTAGGTGCAATCTTGCCTGCTTGGATAAAGCAATTTTCTACACGCATTACAACTTCATAAGCATCGAGGAGAATTGTGCCTCCCATGGATTGAATCATCGGTGCTATATCACTATTAAAAGCTTTTGAGAAATATAGACATGCGATGTTAGGATATGGTTTACACAAGGTAGGGATTCTATCCTAGATCCTCTAGAATTTGAAGTTGAAATTAACCACTGTTTCATGTGGCACTCACTTTATAGTCATGAGCTACTCTATCAAGGAGAAATGATCACTTCGATCCTTGCATAACTCCTCACAAAGCTCATCCCATTTGTGAATATAGTTTGATTATAAGCCCCAATACCATTGAAGAAATTTTCCTATCAAGGAAGAAGCTAGTAATTTGACTGCAACATTATCGTGGGTGACATGGTATACTGCACAAATATTTGTGATATCTTGGATATGTTCTTTAGGGGAGATTAAATTCTCACCCATGAAATAGGGTAAGCTCTTGAGAGTGGACACTAAAATGTCATCATACTATGTTAGGACTAATAGATTGCCTCCATTAAAGGGCACAAATACTTGATTCCTTGGTATAGCCATGAATGGGATAGGGAAAAGACCTTGCCTGGAATAGAACCTTCTGAACGGTGATGTGTATTGAGCTCTAGGTGGAGATTGGCTTACATCATGCCTTCTGATAGGGGATAAAGATAATTTAGCTCTCCTTTTAGATGGTACTGGAAGCTCAGTGAAATGGAAATCAATGCCTCTTGTAGATGATCTTGTTATTTTTGGCATGTAAATAGGGGACTAGTTTTTGCAAACTAGAAATGTTGGGAGTCGCCAAGTGCTCTTATTGAGTGTATGTTACACTTGATAGCTAAAAAAAGGCACCAATCTTTAGCTTCTTCAATTTGGTCTCATTGAGCATGTTAGAAACTATTATCATTTAAAATGTGCACTTTTGGAATACTCTGAGTGAAGATAGCTTTTACGGTGGGGCGTTAGGCATGGAGGTCCTACATAAGGTGTAAGAGGACTCGACACTGGGCATAGAAGTATTACTATGTAGCTATATATACAAACATTCATTGTCTCGTCATAATAATAGAAACATCCCCAATGTGTGGGACCATTACGCTCCTTGGGATGAGTCTCAAGAGTAGGCCAAATTCCTTCTATTCTAAGCACATCTGGTTTTAAGACCAACAAGCAGACCTAAAGAGAAGAAAGGTAACATATCACTAGCCTAAACTTAATAACTTTAGGGGAAAGGGATAAAAAGGTAAAAGAATGCATAAAATAAAAGGGGGCAATGTGCCTTAAATAGAGTAAGCACTTCTACTGTCATAAGCACGCTATAGCTGCTTGAGAATAAGATAATTTCCACATAGATCTGCCAAGGATATTCTCCACGTAGGGGACTTCTCATAGAGGCACATGAACACAACACAATGGTGAGAGGGATGAGTAGTATCCACAAGCAACACCTACATAGAACTTGATGCATATATGATGCAAGCTACAAGTGAATTCCAGTTTTAATGAAGAGTTGCAGGGGGTGAACATACCAAAGAAAGGGGTGAGGAGCACCCATGAACAAACATCAATTAAACACAAATTGCACATAGATCGTTAGAATAAAAAAAGAGGTGAACTTAATTCTCATTAATTCTACAGGACTTAGCCAATACAAGAACTCATGGAGGGCAAATTTTGGTAGTGTGAGGCTACTAAAAATGTGTCGACCCTTTTACAATATAAGAATAAGACTTTTATAGGAGATCAAGCCAATTTTATAATAAATGTGCCACTTGGTTGATGGATAAAACAATAAATTCTTTAGCGGTGCCTGGGCTATGTGTCTTGAAACTTGTTCAATGATTAGACTTAGGTTGGTGGTAGGATCGCATCAGACTACACATATATTGGAGAATGGAAGATTTTCTAACAATATCATAAGGTGGCATGCACTCAGGTCCCAATGCATGGTGGCTACTTTTGCATTTAATTCTGATAGCACCTCGAGCTCCTCCCAACCACCTATAATGACCTTCATTAAATTTGGTAACCACCTGACACGTAGAACACTGGTGCTTCCTTTGGGAGAACTATGAAGATCTCTATGTTGAATGAGCATGGTGCCACCACGTGGCAGTGGTAGAAGGAGGTTGTGCACTGCACAAGGAGAAGGCACAGATGTATAATTCTATGTGCAAGCATAGAATTTTTAGAATAAGTGCAAAGACCATTTTGAAGGAGAGCACATGTGAGGATTTGAAGATCCTAGGCACGTTTAAGTTGTTCTATGTCTACTTCTTACGCCATGTTCCTTAACCACTTTTGAATTCAGAGTCTATCCTCTAAAGATCATGTGCTTCTTGATCTGTGTGCCATTAAACCCTACATGAGGATATGCATTGAGTCCCTTATATTAGTGTGGATTATTATAGCCCTATTGTACAGACTTGCATGTTCATCTAGGGCTCTGGTGTAGATGGGAAGTGTCTGTACCTATTTTAATTGAAGCACAGGATACTCCATAGGTGTTAATCTTCTATAGGGCTTCAAGAGGTCTTGTGTTGATTGGGGGTGACTTAGAAAGTCAACAAGAGCTCTTTATTATTTTATTGCTAAGCAACTGGTACATATATCAAAATATTGCTTGAGTTTGGAAAGACCACAAACCATATAATGTTTGTTCAATTCAACCAAACAACCATAACTCAAATGACTATCTCTTATGTGCCATAAATTGCCTAGTTCTATATCTTTGACCACAAGTGCTTGATGATAATTTTGAACAAAATCAAGCCGAATTTTTTTGTCAATGTTGGAAGCCTTGGAAATCACTTTGAAATGCTTAGACTTGTCTTTGATGTTTCAAAACTTTTTACCATTTTGGTAATCAAATTCAACCATGAAGTTGTGGTCAAGTAGTCGATTAACAAATAACATATTTATTGTAAGTCCTAGAACATAGAGAACATTTGAAATGTTATAATTTTTGTTTCCAGGTTGAAGTTTGATGTCACCATTGCGTTGTATTATATATGAGGTATCATCTTCAAGCGATACATTTCCCTTTGATTCTATTTTGGTCAATGTAAAAAACCATTATTTTCTCCCTAGCATATGTCTAGTTGTTCTAAATCAACATACCAAACTACACTTTGATGATTGGTAGACTCATGTGTTTGAGAAGCTAAACCATATTCCTCATTTGAAGAATCATATTCTTCAACTACATTTCTATGTTATTTAGGCTTGGATTTTTTTTTCCACCTATTTTTTTATTGTGGTCGCTTCCTTTTTGTTTGTGGTCAATTGTTAAAAGAGGGATTTTTGCTTGATGAACCCTTTTAAAATGTGATGTACCAACAATGGTTTAAGTCATGTCCCTATCTTCCACAAATTTGGCATGCTCTAGAAGAACATGATTTGTTCCTTTGTTGGTTTTGTTGATTATTCTACTTTGGATATTGTTTTATACCCTTCATGGGTTTCTTCCCCTTTTGGTTTGATGCAAGTGCATGTTCATCATCCGCTTCCTCTGAATTATGCAAAGCTTCCTCTTGTTGTAATAAAATTACCAACACTTCAAAGGTTGGTTTTTATCCTGTGACATTCAAAATGGTCACAAAGATCCTATATGTGGGGGCCAGTGTTCTAAGGACTATAGGGACCAAAGAATCATTTGTCATCGATTTGCCCAAAGATTGAAGCGAAGCCCGTGAAGTTGCAACCCTTCTAAGGAATGCTTCTACTTTTTCATTTGATTTGAGCTTGATAGTGTGCAATTGGATATGAAGATGTAAGATTTGATTTTAATTATTTGCTTCATATACTATTTTAAGCTTATCCCAATCATCTTTTACAGTTGTAGCAATTCAGATATGAGGTTGTACATCATTTGAAACTCTAAACATGATTATTAACATAACATTTTTATTAGCCCTGTCATATTTATGTTGTTGATCAAGATCTGTTGCATGTCTGACCCATGTGTCTTATGCTACTGACCAAATATCTTCAAACTCTAGATGTGTTTGCACTTTTGTTTTTCAAGCAACGTAGTTGTCACTGCGAAGCAATTGTGTGTTGGGAGGACAAAACGAGGTCCAGAACCAGACATCATGAAATACAAGTTACATGTGACAAGAAAGTATGAGTATGTTTTAAGTATAGAAATAGAGTTGAAAATTCACACACACAATCAAATTCAAGCACACATAAACACATAATGGGCCTTAGACTTCACCAAAAATGTGTCTTGGAATACAATGGAAATTTGAGGAATCTAGAAAGTCTATTTCAACCCAAAATATGTCTGATAAGTCTAAAATATGATATAAAATTTAAAAAAATAAATGTTTTAGATGTGAATAGCATGGAAAAACATGCATTTTCAAAAAAGACAACATGTAAATCAGAGTTACCAATCAAAAGTTATGGCCTCTTAAAGGTCCAAAATATACGAACTAGTCAGCTAAAGTGGAAAGAAATTGAAAATACTGAAAATATGGGTGATAAAAATGTAAAAAATAGATTTAAAACTATATATATATATATATATATATATATATATATATATATATCGAAAAAATATCCAATGTGAAAAAAAAAATCGCCTTCCTAGGTTTCACGAATCAAAAGTTATGAGTCTCAGAAGAAAAGATCTTCAACGATGGTTCATAATGGTGAAGGACAAGCCCTTAGGGGCTAAAAACACCCAGCATGTGGTCATATGGCATGAATAAAGGATGAAAAATGTTGGTGGCCTGATGGCAGTGATGTTTCTAGAAGTGGCAGATCTAGGTGGTCCTCCACCTAAAAAATTGACCCTGCACCAAATGAAGACTTCCAAATCGCCCTCTACCTTCAAACTTTCACCATGGGTGCGTTGATGCTCTGTTTACAGAAAACAAATACTTTTCAGAAATATCTCGATGAGATAAATCTGATGATATAAGATTTGATTCATGATTTTGCAAAAAAAAAACAGAAAAACTACTATTTTTCTATTATTCCTCGCTTGTCCTGCAAAATAAAAACTTAAAAAACATCGTAGAAAATCACCAAAAGCTTCAAAAATTGCATTTTTTTTAACTTCATATTTTTTTGAGTAGAATTAAAAAAAAATATAAAACTGATTCCATAAATTCTATATTTTTCTAAAAAATAAAAAAACCAAAAAATGACCCTAAAAAATATTAGATTTGATACGCCAAGCTAGGATTTAAGATTGGCATATCTGCATGACAAACTTTTCCTTCCACAGTTTATCACAGATTCAGCATGGGATGATAGAAATTGAAACATCGTGTTGCTATCAAGGCTAGCACGAACTTATCTTTCGATATCTACCTTATCTCCACCACATTGAAACCTCTTTAGGATCACCTACTCTGATATCAAAGGAAAGACGGAATGAAATTGCATTAACAAGAGCACTACAAAAGGTGCTTATTTATACATCAACGAGTGAGATTAAATATTCTAATTTGTAAGGCATTAAGACTCACAATGTAACTAATCACACATAACTAACCTATGCTACATGTCAAACAAAGGTGTAACTACACCATGTGACATTTATTACATATAGGCTAAGATAAATTAATTATTCTATCAAGCCACATGTTATGGGAAGGAAACCAAGTAGCATATTGGCTCGTAAATCCTGGCCTCAAAAATCCAACAATCGACGTAATGAAAAATATGAGAAATGTTTTTGAAGATAGGGAGATGGAGAAATTAAAGGAGATTGTTAATAGAGCATGCTCGAAATAGAGGAGAGTGCAACACAAAAATTAAAGGAGATTGCCAGTAGAGAATGCCCAAAATAGAGGAGAGTGAGGTGGAGAGTAATTGGAAAAATGCTAAAATAAAGATTGACGCCAAGGGAAATAGTATTAAGTGAAATTACCAAAAAATTGGGAGAGGTAACTTAAATTTAGCCTTAGCAAGGGAAGGTGGAAAGATGCAATTTTGAGGCGAAACAAGGAGATTAAAATAAGAAAGTAAACAATGTGTAAGCATCCATAAAAGGTGTGAAACTATCAGTTAGGAGAATATTTTACCGTACAATGAAGGGAAAGAGGCAAAGAGAATAGATAGGGTGTAGCATGCAGTTTGGCAACTTGCCAAAAGAGGCACGACTTTCTACTGGTGGAAATGTTGTGTAAAGATATAAGAAAAAATAAGCCCTGTAAACATTTATCAATGAGAAAGTCTGGGAAGATAAACAAACTCCATAAAGAGAGAACTTTGGCATTATTTTTTGAATGCCTTATAGAAATGACAATGGCACTACTACAGGGAATCAGACTGTTACTTTCAATCTCCATCAACATGTTGGAAAAAAATTGTTGGGTTTATGATCCAAAGTTAGTTTATTTATTATCTTAGATTAATTACTTTGAACTGGTTAGTTGAAACCCGTAAGATAGTTATAACTTCCCGTGAAAGATTTATATACTTTCACTATCATTGTAAAACTATCCAAAAATAATATAATTTTTTATTATTGTCAAATACGTTATTCACAATGTAATTTCTGAGTTTTTGTTTCTCTTGCTCCCTGGGCCATCAGTGGTATCAGAGTTGACGATTTGAAGAGGAATGAAGATTGAGGAAATTTGAATAAATTAGCGCTTGAGAAGGAGAATTGAAAGACCTAGTTTGGAGTTTCGCTGTGATTGATTTTTTCCTAAAATAGTACGATGACCCTTGCAAGGCAGAATAGCAGCGAAGGTATTTTATTTGTTTGGTTTGGTAATATATTGACTTTTTATGAAGGAAGATTTTTTGTTTTTTTTTCGCTGTAGTTCAAATACCTGTACGACATAATTTTTTATATATACTGCAAACTTGTATGAACAAACACCAAAACATCTTTGATACGATGATCTATGGAGTATAACGCTTCATCTACCAAGCATAGCAATCCATTTGTAGTGTTAAATCCTAAAAAGAAACATATAAGGATTTTTTCTCTATCTAAAAAAAGGCGCAAATTTTTAATATTTTTTTAAGTGCAATTTTTTTATGTGAAGCCCAGTCTAAGTATATTGTAAATCCACAGAGGAATGAAAGTAAATGCTACAAAATCTTCCTACATACATATTTGCATACATACTTTTGTGTGCATCTGTTGAACACTTGAGAGAGAACGCCTTCCATAAACAAAGGTGCATCGAGTAGTGCATTGCAAAATGGTATGAAGCGTTGAAATTTGCAGCATAGTATCTTTTGCCTTCAATACCAAAACCGTGTGGGCTCCACAATTCAAAGAAAGTAGGCTATTTTTTTTTTCACATATATGTTTTACATGCATGGGTAAATCATTCTTACAGCTATATGATTTAGTTGTCAAAAAGCAATAAAAACAAGGTTATGTGATAAAGATTGTTGATTTGTATTCAACTTTGTTAAAGGCAAGTTGGTTAGAGGATATTTGGTTAAGTCACTTGCAACAAGAGGTCAGGGTTCAACCCTCAAAAGTGCCAAAAATATTTTTTTTACAAAGGGGTTATTTGAATTAATTATGAAAACCAAAAAACTCTGCACCTACCGTGACCATTTTTACCATATCTTGATCACACTGTCATATTATTTTGCCAAAGTTACCTTTTTGAAAATTATATTGGAATAGATTTTCAACGAGTATAAACATGGAGGGGTCCATCATGTCTTGCTAGGATATTTTAATCCCCATAAACTAGTCAAATTTTATGAATTAACATTGTAGGGGAGTCTGCCTAGCTTGACAAAGAAGTAAAATTTCAAACTGTCATATCTTCTGCATACAATGGTCAAATTCTTCATATGACCACTTATTTTTCATGGAAATGGATTTTTAAGAGCATAATCATGAGTAATTTTTGATTATGGCATGTGTAAATATGTTTTTTTACATATTTTGAATAAATTACGCATTGTAATGAAATCAGGGGCATTTTCAGTGGAATCCGACACACCAAATTTTTCTCAAATAGTAAAAATGTGTTATATACATCAAACAAAGATGATAACGATGTGTCCCACTGCTTGTGTTGTTGGTGATGATGGTGTTACATTTTGACGTTTACAAGTCCCTGAGGATCTAATAGGCTAAACAAAGCCAACTAAAGGTTGGAGGATCCATGGAGGTTAGAGGATATTTTGCCTTCTCCAGTTCGCTATTCACTCAAAGTATGGGTTCACTATTGTGATAATAATTTTTGTCTTGTGTTTTTGCTTTCATTTATATTTTTGGCTTTTTATATCTGATATTCATGACATGGAGCAGACAGAGTAGTTTGAATTTATTTTTATGTTACATAACATCTCACCTCTCGCCTGGTAGAGAGAAGATATTGCATAGTGGCCTTCAATCAGTCGTTGGTGGTTGTATAAGTCAGCGTTAGATTTGGTAGCATTTTGAGTGTTGAGCAAAGGCATGCATGTGATATTGGCAATTATTAGACATCTGAGAGATGTGCCACATAAAGTATTGGAGGATCACTTAGACAGGTTCTTGTGTGGGGCCTTATGTGGGTCAATGTAGTTGGACAAGCTTTTGATCAGGTTATACTATAGTATAGTACGATGATCATAGAGGATGAGAATGCCTTGATCATGTTTATCAGCCTTTTATGCCACAACTCGTTGGGCAAGCTTCTATATGGTATGACATCGGTTTTGATCAGTACCACGATGTATTGTGTGCTAGCTGCAGATGTAGCAGAGATACTCATTGATGACTTCATAGTCGTATCTCCAGATCTTTATCTTCTATATCCCTTTGGATCAAGGGGGAGTTTGTTGGGTTTATGATCCAAAGTTAGTTTATTTATTATCTTAAATCAATTACTTTTTTGTTATTTGGGTTAGTTGAAACCCGTAAGATAGTTATAACTTCCCGTAAAAGAGTTATATGCTTTCAATGTCATCGTAAAACTATCTAGAAATAATATAATTTTTCATTATTGTCAAATATGCTATTCACAATGTAATTTCCGAGTTTTTGTTTCTCTTGCTCCCTAGGCCATAAAAATGAAGGCTACAACGAACCCTCTAGTGTATAGGAGTCCAAATGACCAACATGATGTTATGGATGTCTAGTTGGAACTAAGGAACACAATCGTCAATGAAGGAAGTAGAGGAGAGGATGGCTTCTCTTTACACGATGCTGATTAGACGAACATCAATAGAGCTGGGGAGGGTACCAACAAAGGGGCGATAGGGAAACAAGAACATTTTGTCCAAGAAGGGGAAACAACTTCAATACCAAACTATAGCATAGAGTAGGAGGGCACAAAGGGAGCAAACTATAGAGGAAGATGCTTCTATGCTACTTTCTAAGAAGGCAGAAGATGGATAAGGAGGAGCGAACTACCAAAACAAGATGTAGATAAAGGTAAACAAAAAATGAATGGGCCTAAGAACGGAAGTGACAAATAAGTCTGAAAATGGAAGGCAGGGGTGCCACAAGGAGTACCAATGAAAAGATAATTTGCCATTAAGATTGAGGAAGCATATAATGCCAAGGGATTAAAATATGGAGAAAACTCTTTTCCTAACAGTGGTAGGTACAACCGAGGGGACAAGATGATAGACAATCGCAAAGAATAATAATTGGTATTCACTCTATTAAGGAGGCCGTGGATAACATTAAAAACTTGGTGGCCAAACAAAACAATGAAAATATATAGCAACAAAAAGAGTTGGAGGACTTGACCAGGAGATTCAGGGAGTTTTTTATGTCTCACTTCAACCTAACAGAAGCTATTAATGACAACCTGATTCATATTAAGAATTTCATGGAAAATAATGGGAAAGAGGAGAGAGTCCACACCTAGATACTAACTATGCCACACATCAACATGAACGAGATATAAAGAATGCATAACACTTTGATGAGCATTGCAGAAGATACAATGAACATGAAAGAACATTTGCATCACTGGGACTGCATGTGAAACAATAACCCTTAGGCAAGCCATTAGGTTGAGGAAGTCGGTGAAGAAGACAAATACTAGGTTGCAGGAGCATAACTTCCTGAGTTCTAGTAGAGGTCAGTTTGGTTATGAGTAATAATGTGACCTTGTAACTGGACATGGTCTTTGTCATGTTGTCTTGTCTCTTTGTAAGGGATTTCTAAGCAATTTTATGAATAAAATATTTCAATTATAAAAAAAAATATACATATTTATACTTTTTATAATATTTTATCCTTAACTTTGAACTTCTCTTTCACGATATTTTCTATTTAAATATGACCTAAGTCTGCAATCAACTGTCATTCTATTCTCTTCTTGATGATGGATCATTGAGTGTGATTCGAAATGATAATCTAAAAACACTTACGCGGTTGCTTTAAGAAGCACTCCCTTCATTTTACATGGACTGTGGAAATATTATTACTCTTAGTGTTGGGTATTGTTCAATGATCAATGCACTAACTCACTTATCTATTTAGAGATGCCTTGAATTTAAACTTTGGCAAAACTCATGTACACGACAAACTTACAATAGTTGAAAGCGAAAAAGACAAAAGGCTCATATATGAGCACCCATTTTTAAAAATAAAATAAAATATATATATTATATAAAATAGAATAAAATAACGATTTAATCCTTTACGCGCACCAAATGTTTACAAAACATAAAAAAATAACGCAAATTAAATACAGTGCGTCCAATACCAACGCATTATAAATTTCCAATTTACTGTACAATATATGGTCACGAGGCCATTTACAGCTAATGAGGTTCTACTCCCCCCATTACAAAATTTAATTCATAAATTGGAGAACCACAACACTACAAAATATAAAAACGATAAGAGAAAATAGTAGCAGCGGAACAAGGTTTAAAAACTCGGAAGACAGTCACAGCAGGTTACACCGATCCTATCAAAGAACATTCGATGATTTCCTGTGCACTGGGTATCCAGATCCGGATTACCCATAAAAGAGTGGGCCTAAATCTGGTCAAATTCGGCCAAAAACAGATACCAAAATTGGCCAAATTTGATCAGATTTAGTGGTGTTTATAGCGCAGATTTATTGGGGTTTTAGGGCACGCAAATCCACACAGTCGCAGGTAAAATCAACCCACTAAATCAATTTTGGCTCTGGTCATGCAAGTTGTCTGATTTAGCTAAAAGAGCTATCTATTCTGTCTGTCTATAATGGCGAACGCTCCCCAGGATTCGAACCCTGTACCTTCTCCCAGCACACCAACACCCTCTTCAGAGAGGCGTGCTTCGATAATTCCAACTCCCACATTTAGCTCCCCTTCGGCAAACAGATTTATCCCTCAAACCCCAATAGCAAAAACACAGTCAACTGACATATTTCAGAAAAGTCCGTCAACAGATAGATTTCATCATGCCGGTCTCCCAACATCATCATTGCCTGCAGTGGGTATGTCACCATCATCGTCATTACCTTCTTCTTCTTCTTCATCATCACCATCACCATCATTACAACCAGATGGAAAAATGGCAAGGACAAGCTCTAGCCCTAGCCCATATCAGATCCTGAATGGATCCACAGAGGGCCACGCCAGCAAGCATGGATCCCAATCCCCTGACATCAATGCAATGTCCTCCATGCTCTACAAGCAGGACAGAGGCAGTGGCACCAAAACAGCAGACACTAGTCCTGGTGTTGCCCAATTCAATACCCCTCCTGGCCCCCCAGTTTTTATCTCCCCATCCAGGCCTGCTGCTGCCCCATTCAGTCCCATGCCCCCCATGCCTCAGCAGCCTGGGATTGGGACCACCCAATTCTCTGATATCCCCTTCGGTTTCGCCAAAGGGAAATCCCCTGTGGCGCTGCTGCCCACATCATCACTGCCTTCTGCAATCTATTCAAATGGGACACCGGAGCCAATTTCTGTAGCTGTGGATGCTGATTTGGACAACTCAAGCTTGGTCACAGCATCGCCCTATGTGCTGTTCTCTGCCCACAAGGTATGTCTCAGACACTTGATCCTAATTTGATTCTGCATTTTTATTTGTTTACCAATTGGCTAACAAATTTGAGAAATTAGATTTGCCAATTAGTGAATTGTCCAAAACATCAGCCATTATAAATTGTAGGTAAACTCATGATCATGTCTGGAACACCTGATTCTTATTTGCAGCTAGTTTTGGTTCTGCGTTGCTTTTCTTTTTTCAATTAGCTTATTTTTAACAAATTTTTGAAAAAAAAATATTTGCCTATCAGCAAACTGCACAAAACATTAGCCATGTTTTATATAGAAATTACATAAAGTTATTGTATTTGCCAAAACATGCAAATAATAATAGTGCATCCTATTTTTTTCCTGAAATATATTATATAAGCCTATGATACAATATTTGAATTTCTTACTTTTTGAAAATAGAAATATTCACAAACTATTTTAAACTTGATTTGTTTTTCAACCCTCAATTTTTTTGGTGTTTGGCAGCGGTCGGCTGATTGCTACATAGTTGTGGCCGGGTCTCAATTTTTCATTTCATGCACACTTATTGGTACTTTAAAAGGAATGTACTTCATACTAAGCTCATTTGCAGTTTCTTGATTTAGTTGGACTACTTTTATGTGATCCGAGTGAGAAACTTGATACATTTGTGAGTTTGGCTTTTTGTTTCTATGTTGCCAAAAGTTTGGATTTACTTTCATGATTTCTGCTTTGATTTTTGTTCAAATTTCGGAGCTTTTTATGCATATACATTGACTCATTTTCGGCAACATGCTGAGTCTAATTTGATAGGCAGCAGAATTTACTTTCATTTTCTAATCCAGTAGGGAGAAGTGTATAGTATGTGTAATTGTTGTAGGCATTTAGTTCGTTAGGATGCAAGCAATGCTGCTGGTGAATGGGGTGTAAAGTTTATGAGAAAATCTGAAATTTAATAAAATCCCCTTTTTCGATTAGGCACTGTATTGCATTTTAGATATTTTGTAAAATATTTTTTTGTTTCGACAATTTATGTCTTAAGGTTTCAGTAAATGCATTATTTTCTATTATAAGATAGTCTAAAACTCAATTCATCTTAGCTCTGGAGGAATGCTCTGTCACAGACAAGGTTATGTTGATTGAGAAAGCTACACTACGACTTGAAATGTTATTCAATCAGAGAAATCATTCACTTCCAGGAATTCAAATAGTTCACATTTGGAGGAAGCATTAAACTTTTAGAATATATTATTTTTCTTTCAACACAATCTTGCCAAGAATAAGCATTCCATCCACGGCCATGCAGAATTGAGTTTTAAACTATCTTATGATAGTGGAATTTTTTACACCTCAATTTGAGTGCAAAACTTGATACATTGCTGAATTCCAATTATTTATTCCACATTGACGAGAATTCCATGCTAATATCATGACTTCTGTTTTTGTTTTGGTTGCAAATTTGGATCTTTTAAGTTTTTATGCATGCATTGCTTTTTGTGTTATGGTGACATGCGTGGATCATGAATCTTTTCCAGTAGTCAGAAGCATTCACATATAGTATATAATCCCACAACTGAAAGTATTTTGTAGTAGAATTCCTGTGGATATTCAATTCATTAGATGGGAGCAACGCTAGCAATGAATGAGGCATGCCAGTGGTTTATAAGAAAATCAACTACAACTGATAAGTGCCACGTGGCTTACAATACTGACTGTTCTTTACGTTGTTTCATATTTCAGTCAAACCTCCTTTTCCCTATTTGCATGCACTATTTAATTTAAGTTATTTTTCAAATCATTTTTTGCCACTTCCATTTAGTCCAGCGGTGCCTTTGGGTCATGGTAATGCTTTTTCTAAGTGCCACGTGGCTTACAATACTGACTGTTCTTTATGTTGTTTCATATTTCAGTCAAACCTCCTTTTCCCTATTTGCATGCATTATTTAATTTAAGTTATTTTTTAAATCATTTTTTGCCACTTCCATTTCAGTCCAGCGGTGCCTTTGGGTCATGGTAATGCTTTTTCTTAGACTTTATTATATGATGCCCTGTCATGTTTCTGAGTATAACCTTGTTTGTTGATTTGAAGTTGATCTTATTCTGTGGGTTTTGCACGTTATGTAGGTGCTTAACCAGAAAAAGTTGAGCAACACTGCAAGCATTGGATTTGGTGTGTTAGTTTCTCCTGGAAGGGAGATGGCACCGGGACCTCAAACAGTGCAACATAATCCATACCGTTGCCAGAACTGTGGAGCATATGTTAACTTCTACTGTAGCATTGTGACAAGCACCGGGGAGTGGAAATGTGTTATTTGCAAGAAGTTAAATAGCAGTGAAGGTGAATACAGGGCGGCAAGCAGGCATGATCTTCGAAATTGGCCTGAGCTATCATCAACAGTTGTGGATTATGTTGAAACTGGCACACGGCGACCTGGGTTTGTCCCTGTTTCTGACTCAAGAATGTCAGCTCCAGTTATACTTGTCATTGACGAGTGCTTGGATGAACCCCATCTCCAGCATTTGCAGAGTTCTCTTCATGCCTTTGTCGATTCCCTTCTTCCGACTACCAGGATCGGAATTGTTACATATGGGCGCACTGTCTCAGTATATGATTTTTGCGAAAGTGGATTAGCATCTGCCGATATGCTTCCAGGTAGTCAATCTCCATCACAGGAATCCTTGAAAACAATGATATTTGGGACTGGTCTTTATCTGGCTCCTCTTCATGCATCACTTAATGTTGCACACAATGTGTTCTCGTCTTTGAGACCATTCAGGGGTGATCAACCAGAAGTAGCAAGAGATAGATGCCTAGGCACAGCTGTTGAGGTTGCTCTTGCCCTTATTCAAGGTCCGTCGGCAGAGATGTCTCGAGGCACGGTGAAAAGGTCTGGAGGTAATAGTCGAATAATCATCTGTGCAGGTGGACCTAACACCTTTGGGCCTGGATCTGTTCCTAATTCATTAAGCCATCCAAACTATGCATATCTGGAAAAGAAGGCTATGAAATGGATGGATCATCTAGGTCGTGAAGCCCGTCGTCATGATACTGTTGTGGATATCCTTTGTGCTGGAACATGTCCAGTGCGAATTCCAATTTTGCAACCTCTTGCAAAAGCTTCAGGTGGTGTGCTAGTTCTTCATGATGACTTTGGAGAGGCATTTGGAGTGAACTTGCAAAGGGCAGCAATAAGAGCAGCAGGGTCTCAGGGCATCTTTGAAGTTCGTTGTTCTGATGGTATTTTTGTGAGTCGAATCATAGGACCGGGTGAAGAGTCTCATTCTGATGGTCACGAGAGCTTCAAAAATGATAGTTCAGTTTCTGTTCAGATGCTAAGCGTGGAAGACACACAGAGCTTTGCTGTGACCTTGGAACTCAAGAGGGACATTAAGGAAAGCTATGTGTTTTTCCAGTTTTCTGCTTGTTACATGGATTTTTATCAAAAAAATATATTCAGGGTTATTACAATCCGATTGCCAACAACAGCTGACCTAGCAGCCTACTTAAACAGTGTGGAAGTTGATGTTGCAGCTGTTCTTATAGGGAAGAGGGCAGTTTTGCAAGCAAAGAATTCTTCTGATGCTGTGGATATACGTCTCGCAATTGATGAAAGGATTAAAGATATTACTGCAAAATTTGGAACACAGCTGCCTAAAGTAAAATTGAAACGCTTTCCAAAGGAGCTTTCTCTACTTCCTGAATATCTGTTCCATTTGAGGCGTGGTCCTCTTTTGGGAGGTATTATTGGTCATGAAGATGAAAGAACAGTGCTCAGAAACCTCTTTTTACAAGCTTCATTTGATTTATCACTTCGCATGTTGGCACCTCGTGTGTTAATGCACCGAGAAGGAGGCACATTTGAGGAATTGCCTGCATATGATCTTGCCATGCAGTCTGATGCAGCTGTTGTGCTTGATCATGGAACAGATGTTTTTATATGGCTTGTATGTGTGGACAACCTATGTTTTATGTTTATGTTTTGAGTGGTTTTCTTGCGAATGTAATGCATATATGTAGGTATTAGGATGTGAAAATACAGTAGTTTGTGCTCTTTTTGTATTCATTTTATTGGTCATTTTAGTGGTTTCTGTTAATTTGATGTTGTGATTCCTGATGTAAGTTTGCCGAATGTTTATTTATTAAGTTGTGATCGAAATGTCTGTTGTGAATACACTGTTGGGTCTAGAAATGCTCTATTTTATAATTCTTACCTATTTCCTTCCCCAAAACAGGGTGCAGATCTTGCTGTTGAGGAAGGAAAGAGTGCAGCGGCATTAGCAGCATGCAGAACACTTGCTGAGGAGCTAACAGAACAACGGTTTCCTGCTCCTCGCATCCTTTCATTCAAAGTTAGTTTCTTATCTCTTGAACTATTTTGTTAATGATCTTTCTGTAAATTTTCTTTAACTAAAAATTTTGTACATGGAATAAATTCAAACATTTGGAAGTTATCTGATTTTATTCATTGAGTGATGTGCTCATTGGAAACAGACGTGGAATTTATTTGTAGTAGATTTTGGACATAAAGTTCTGGCCAGCTCTCTTATGACCTAGACCGTGTTAATGCTGAAGTATGATTTACATAATCAAAGACAAGTGTTTTATAAACATAAAATACTAATACCTATATTATATTGTTTAATATGTTTGGCCATATTGGGACCGCACTAAAATTCACAAAGTTTTTTATATACTATATCTATGATTTATGGGTTCACGCCAATCCTTATGAACCATTTGTGGATAATAGTTTTTGCTTCAGACTTTTTCTAAGCCATGTACAGCCCATTTAGAAAATTTGAATTTATAAACATGTGGAAACCTAGATCTATTGAATTTGCACATAAATTGTTATAAATACTGGAAGATATTTTGGCAAAAAGTTTCTAATGGCAAAGAAAAGAGATTCATAATGTCTAAAGACCCACAATTATTTATTGTGATGAATTGCCAACCTATTTTATAGCTATAAATGCGGCTTTGGTTTTCAATGTTAGGAGCAGCACTCCGTCTAGATATTGTGGTTCCAACATTGGTCTGGTCTTTGGGGTTTTAGTTAGAATTGAAATGAAATTAATAGCAGGAAATGATCAAAATGATCAATGGGACTCGGCAATTCATGCAATTGCAAAAGAAAATTTGCTAGGTTAACAAGAATCTTAGGTTCTTTAAAGCAATTAAAAGCTAGAATACTATTAGAATGTAAACATGTAAATATGATTGGGCGTTAAATCCAAGTGGTTAAAACCTGAAGCATATGATCCAAATTTAAGTACAATTAGCCATGTGAGGGAAAGATCCCTCAAAGAAGTGCAAAGCTGAACACCGGTACTGTAAACCAGTGTTGCTACATGTATGTAGCAAAGCTTGAACCAGAAGAATGAATAACATCATCATCCTCTATAGAACATGCTAATATCCACAGTGGATTGTCTAGGTTGGATCATCCACAACATAACCTGCTAGTATCCACAAGGGAGTGTCTACGGCTGCGGAGAAAGATTGGACAATCTTAGGAGGACTCACGATGCTCCCCATAGATACTTTGCTCACCACAATAACCAAATCCGCCCTACTATGTCCTTAGCCTATAGCATGTATTGGGATGTGTGTGGCTGATTCGTGGCTAGCATAACCTTCAATTAAGTCATATGATCATCTCTTTAGCTTAATATTGGTTGTGGGGTTGACCTAGGGTGTTTCCATAGGATAGTTGGTGTATATATAGGAGTTAGTGGAGGTTGCCAATTCATCATCATAGTGCGAATTCTGTTCTTATTGTAAGGTTGTGGAGGTTCCCCCTCGAAGTGGCTCATAATTTATTCATAATTCTACTCTATTTTAGTCATATTGTGATCTTCTGCTGTGATTCTGCATTATTGGTGAAGTAATTTCCTTATGAGTGGTATAAGAGCTTCAATTTGGGTAAAAGTGTGGGTGAAACCTTATTTTTGGAGAATTGCTTATATCTTGCAAATCGTTGTGAAATTTTCTACAACTTTTGTTACTTAAATTGGAGAATCCTTCAAGGGCACTACAACAAAAAATTTATGGTTTGGTGATCATTTTTGAGCGAGTTATTGCAATTTCAGTATGTTTTCATAAATTCGCTTTATAGGCCATGATTTTAGGATTTTTTCCGATTTCTTTACATTTTCAGAAAGCTTGCGAAAATCTAGTGGGGTTCTGTTCTTTGAAGGTTTTTTTTAGAGGCCGACCCTAGTCTGAAACCGTTTGCTCAAAGGAAAAAATCAAATTCTGCACTATCAAGCCTCAGCATGAAAAGGTCACAAACTAGAGGTCGAGGAAAGAATTCATATATATCAGGGAAAATTCTTAACAAAGTGGAGACAGGGTTGGAGTTCTGATCAGGGGGGGACTTCTAATTTGACTTCTTTGCTGGTAATGGGAAATTGCACAATTTGGATAGTAGTATGTGCAACATTGAGTTTGAATTGGAGAATATGCGCAAGGAAATAAAGGGAGATATGGAGAATGTGTACAGTGGAATGAAAGGAGATGTGTAAAATATATGCAATGACATGAAAGGAGAGTTGGCCTCTTGCAATTTCTATCAAGATGTTGTTTAGTCTCACAACCAACTAAAGGTGGATCATCTCTTTAACTTAATATTGGTTGTGGGGTCGACCTAGGGTGTTTCCATAACATAGTTGGTGTATATATAGGAGTTAGTGGAGGTTGCCAATTCATCATCATAGTGCGTACTCTGTTCTTATTGTAAGGTTGTGGAGGCTGGCCCCTCAAAGTGGCTCATAATTTATTCATAAATTCTATTCTATTTTAGTCATATTGTGATCTTTTGTTGTGATTCTACGTTATTGGTGAAGTAATTTCTTTACGAGTGGTATAAGAGTTTCATTTTGGGTAAAAGTGTGGGCAAAACCTTAATTTTGGAGAATTGCTTATATCTTGCAAATTGTTGTGAATTTTTCTACAACTTTTGTTACTTAAGTTGGAGAATCCCTCAAGGGCACTACAATATAAAAATTACGGTTTGGTGATCATTTTTGAGTGAGTTATTGCAATTTCAGTGTGTTTTCATAAATTCACTTTATAGGCCATGATTTTAGGAATTTTCTGATTTCTTTACATTTTTGGAAAGCTTGCGAAAATCTAGTGGGATTGCCTCAACATGACAAGGTCACAAACTAGAGGTCGAGGAAAGAATTCATATACATTAGGGAAAACTCTTAACAAAGAGGAGACAGAGTTGGAATTTTGAGGACTTCTAATTTGACTTCTTCACTGAGTGGGAAAGTGCACATTCTGGACGGTAGTATGTGCAACATTGAGTTTGAATTGGAGAGTATGTGCAAGGAAATAAAAGGAGATATGGAGAATGTGTACAGTAGAATGAAAGGAGATGTGGAGAATATGTGCCATGACATGAAAGGAGAATTGGCCTCTCTTGTGACTTCTATCAAGAAGTTGTTAGTCTCACAACCAACTCAAGGTGGATCTAAGGGACAACCCAGTCTTGTTCCGAATATTGCACAATCTCATTCCATGGATAACACTAATTTTGTGCCTAAGAACTTGCTACTAAAGGTGGACATGTGTAAGTTTGATGGAAATAATCCGCTCAACTGGATCAACCAAATGGAGAATTCTTTTGATCTACATCAAATCCCATGTGGGCAGAAGGTTACCATGACATCCTTATATTTGGAATTGAAAAAATCCATTTGGTATCGATGGTTGTGTGCTTAAAAGAAGGCGGCTCTCAACTTGGTTAGTTTTTACAGAGCATCTGCAAACACACTATAGCAGTAGTGTGATGGAGAATTACTTCTGCCAATTGGCAAAGTTGCAACAAACATGCTTGGTCAAAGATTATATTCATCAATTCAAGAACTTGTCTTTGCGCATGGAGACAATTACAGATGAGAACCTGAACGACCTTTATCTTGGTGATCTCAAGGACCACATTCATCATGAGGTATGCATGTTTAATTTGCTTAATGTTTATAATTCTAGTATCATGGTGCCTAGGGTAGAGGAAAAATTCCTGGCTACCAGTAGACATGCAATTACTAGCAGCAATGATAATAGCACGCCGACACCATCATCTCTTCCACCAACATGATTAACGTCCCAACAAATTGAAGAATAAATAACAAAAGGTTTACGTTTTAGCTGAGTACAAATACAGTCGAGGACATAAAGTGCCAAAAAGGAATTGTTCTACATTGAAGGCATTGATGAAGAAGAAGAGGACGAAGGAAAAGTTGTAGAGGTTGTTGATGAGCTAGACTCAGGGGATTTCCAACTATCCTTTGTAATGCGCTATTGGGTGTTAACAACCCACAAACTGTCAAGGTAGAAGGTTTCTTAAAAAATAAAAGATGGTTGTATTGATTAACTCAGATAGTACTCACGAATTCATCAATGATAAGTTGGCTTCACATTTGAACTATTTTGTTTATGCAACACCATAATTTTAGGTCATGGTTGCAGATGGGGGTACAACTAATTGTTTAGGAAAATGCTAGCCTTGAACTCACTATGGGGAACTACATATTTCAAAGCCCAATGTTTTCTATTCCCATGGGGGGAGTTGATATTGTATCAAGAGTCTAGTGGTTCACGACCTTGTGCATGATCGAGAGGAACTTCTAGGAATCGTTCATGTGTTTTCATTCGGAAGGCAAGAGTTTTGAGTTGAGAGGGGTGCACACAAAGTCACCACAGATGGTAAGCTTTCATCAAATGCAAAATATTCTCAAAAAGCGATCAGTGGGGCATGCAACACAATTGTTTTCAGTGGAAGAAAAACAGTCACATGTGCAAATGCTGCAAATTTTCAGGAAAGGATGGAAAAGTATTTAGTTGTTGTTGAGGATATGCCAACAGAGAGGCCATTTAAAAGAGGCATTTCTTCCATAAAGTTTCTATTTGGGGCATTTTCTAATTACTAGTAGTCATCCAACACATCTTCCTTGAAGTACAACCACAAATTCGAGTAGTCAATGTACACCCTCACCACCCACCTTAGTCAACAAAAATACGCCCAGTAGTTTATGTTTACAATTTTGGATAGAAGATTCCCATCCAGATAGAGTTATCTAAGCTTAATGAAGAAGGAAGAATCATCTTGGAACCATAAGATATTTTCCCGACTTGATTCAAGAGGATGCAGGGTGATCATCGAGTCTCTTATCAAGTGGAAGACCCTACTAAGAAAGATATGACACGAGAGGACAAAGAATTCACACTGAAGCATCCAGTGATTGGCAACGTTGAGGACAACGCTTGTTTGAAGGGGGTAGTGCTACGTCCTTAGCCTATTGTGGGATGTGTGGCGGACTTGTGGCTGGCAGAACCTTTAATTAAGTCGTATCATCATTGCTTTAGCTTAATATTGGTGGTAGGTTTGGCCTAGGGTGTTTCCATAGCATAGTTAGGCTATATGTAGGAGGTGGTGGTTAGTATTTTATCATCATATTGCTTATTTTGTTCTTATTGTAAGGTCGTGGAGGTTGCCCCCTTAAAGTGGCCTATCATTTATTCATTATTCTATACTATTTCAGTCATATTGTGATCTATTGCTGTGATTCTACTTTATTGGTGAAGAAATTTCACATGGTCAGATTTGTACAAAATCTGACCAAATCCGGATTTTTTGGCTGACCCAGATAAGTTCGGTTTGGGTCAGCCCTTTTTTTTTTCAATTTTTTTTCAGTTATAATTATAATTATTTTTTAAATTTTAATATAGAAAGAAACACCCAACACCCATAAATATTTTATAATATTAACATTTAATACTACATTATTAATTTTTTATTGTATTTGTTAATTTTGCATATTTATGAAACTATGCTTACTCTCTTTCTCTCTGTCTCTGTCTCTGTCTTTCTCTCTCACACACACACACTCACATATAGATGTATATAGTCCGGACCATTTTTTCTGATTTTTTCATAAATTCTGGATTTGCAGATTTTTTTGCCTGCCTGAACAGATCTGGTTTCTGGACTTGGTAACCATGCTCCTAACATTCAAGGTCGATGTACCTTGAGAGCTAGAGAAAACTCTTAATGCACGCTCCCAAGACCTAACCTGTGAGGAAAGAAAAGTTGGTGGTCCTCTGTGCCGAGACAAAAGAGATCCATGACACCTAGAGAAGAATGCTGTCTCACTGACTATGCCTATTGTTGTGTGAATTGGTAGGTATCCAATAGGTCCTTAATGCCTCCAATGCCTAAAATGGGTTGCAATTTGGTAATTATCTTGATGGTCCTAGGGGTCTTTTAAAATCCTACAAATTAAAAGTGGTAACCTCTCTCAAAAGAAGGGCTGGACACATCTGATCAAGATAGCAGAGGAAGGTGGATAGAAAACGACCTCGAGTCTTTATTCAAGCAATGATACTTCCCCCAAATCTCATAGTAGGTAAAAGACACCTTAAAATAGATTGCTGCTCATTTTCCATTTTCCACTTCCTAGAGAGAACAGAGGTGACAAATCCTTTAAAATCCTACCAATCAAAGTGGCAACCTTTTTCAAAAGAAGGTCCAGACACATCTGATCAGGATGGCAAAGGAGGGTGGATAGAGAAACACCTTGAGTCTTTATACAAGCAATGATATCTCCCACAAAACTTATTGTTGGGAAAGACACCTTAAAATAGAATGCTGCTAATTTTCCATTTTCCACTTCCTAGAGAGAACTGAGGAGACAAATCCTATCACCACATGTATATTGTGGTACTATCAACTAATAACTTGTGGGGCTGTACCCTCAGCTGGCCAAAGGAGTCCTAAGATCACGTGACCAGTGATGCTGGAGAGTATCAGGCCGAATGATGGTGCCATCGATAATCTCAATTAAATGTTCATCATAGAAAACAATCTTGAGATTGAGAGGCTGCAGGGGAGAAGTCCGGGTGATCAGACAACTTTGTTGATTGGTTCCTTTGAGGGAAGAATGTGAAAGGAGGTATTCATGGAGTCTCGAAGTGGAGGAAGCTGATCATTAGAAAGAAAGAAATTACATTAATGTCCACAGATGACCAAAAATAGGTCAGTGGAACTCGAGGATACATCAGTTAATGATAGAGGTGCTAGTAAATTTAAGAAGCAAATTGGGCATGCAATAACAGAACTGTCAACAGATAGTGACACTCAAAGAGGTGACCCTCTTTCGAGAAAAGTTATAAAAATGGGTCTCTCTCATGACTGATTTTTACCATATCTCATGACCTAATTCACCAAATAATCTGAGTCTCAAGATATAGAAAGTAAGCTTGAAGATACTTCAAGAGTCAAATGTAGAGGCTAGGATAGGAAACAAACTTTATACGTACAATGCACTGAGGAATCGTCCATTTGCAACATATCATATGTTGAAGCATGATAGTCTAAGTCCTCTCAATGTGAGCTTAGTCAAGAGATTCCAAATTGTTTAGACACCAAACCTCTTACCCATAAAGAAAAATAGGTTTGATGACTGCATCCAAAGAGTTGCAACTTCGACGGGATTTTCTGGAAATGTTTAATTAAACACCATTGTTTCAATATGGGGGTGCATTCCTTACAGAATAGTTAGCTGAACTCCCAAGTAAGTATAAGCTGTGGCGACCTCATTGATTCTCCTTGGTCGAGCATCCCTGGAGATATTGAAGTCCATGACCTTAGTTTAACTGAGGTTGACCATAAGCTGGCAAAGCTCACAAAACTGAGCAAGGACATCAGGCTTCCCCTGTAAACCATAAAGAGTGTGAGGGAGAGCAGCCACATCATTGGCAGAAAACATTATAGCATTCGGAACATAATGCAATACACAACTATCATCAACATTTGTGATGTTGCCAAAGAAGATCTTCAAACTCATCTATGTAAACACGAAAGATAGTTGGCAACAAGGGTACCCTTGTTTGACTAAAATAGTGCTCTGTACAAAGTCGGAGAGACAATTGAAAGCTTGAAGTTGGACAGCAAGTATCTCAAAAAGCCTTATGATGGCAGTAATGAGAAGAATCTGAAATACTCTTAGCGCACAACTTTTAGTTTAGAAGACCATCAACGAGTTGCCTCAATGATAGATTGAAGAACTGCTTTTTTCCTCTCTTAGATAACTATGCTCCAAATGTTCAGAAAGCATCATGTTCAACACCTTGGCATAAAGTTTGTCAAATGTATGCCCAATCATAACGGTGTTGTAGTTATTCTGGTTTGAACTGTCCACTGACATGAATTGGATGGATGATTTGCTGCGACCGAGAGGGAACAACCTTATGACATCTTTTTATATTGTACTTCAAGTGTTTGGGTCACACATTTCAGCGTATTCTCTTCCCTTATTGTCTTGTGACCAAATAGTATTCAAGCAGCACTTGTTTTTAATTTATGTAGGTGGAACCAAGTGTCATATTCTCGTTATGAATATAACTGTTTTGAAAATGCAGCAATCCCGATTAAAGATGTGAGATATATATTTGTCAACATAGGGATGCAATAATGTTGACCTCACTTTATAATTCTTCCTTAATCGATCTTTGGGAAATCACTTGCCAGGGTTTTAGCTTCCATGCTTTTTGCCTTAGTTTTCTGTCACACTGCCATTATTGGTAGGATACCATATTTGGTTGCATTTATTGCGCTGAACCTACTAGCTTCCCTCCCCGGGGATGGCTAGATTGTCTATATTATGACGATTCCTCAGCTTTTGCATCATTTGATGCAAGTGATTCTATTAATGATGATGTAGGTGATTCTATTGGAGCTCCGAACAACTATGGCGCCAAAACAAGCTAGGGAATTTGTGCTGAAAGTCTTCCACGAGTTTATGAATCCTTCCTAGTAGACTCTTTACCATATATTGTTTTAGATTGCCTTGAAGCTAAAAAAGTTGTCACTGGTTTGAAAGTTTTATTTTGGTTGATTATTTTGTTGGCCGAATCCCCTGTGAGAGTATGCTTAAGAGCTAGGTGCATAATAACTTGCAATCATACAATGTTAAGCTTGAGGGCGTTCAAAATCTTACGAAAGGGTTATTTTTTTTTGAATTTTCCAATGTTGAGCATTGTAAAGCCATTGTTGCCCATGGTCCATGGTTCATCCGCAACATCCTCATGGTTTTTTCCCAGTGGACTAGGGATTTTGTTGTGTCTGAGCAAGTCAAACATAGAATCCCACTTTGGGTATAAGATAAGATAAATATATTAATGTCCAACGAATGACCATAAAAGTAGGTCAAAGGGACTACAGAGAACAATGTGTGCAATTACAAAGCGGGAGAACCAAAAGATAACTGAGAAAGAAAAGAAAAGTACAAAGCCAAAGAAAGTGTCAAAACCGAAAAGAGCAATCCCACGAACCCAAAACCGGGGGTGGAATTGCAAACGAGAAGAAAGGGAAGACGACCAAGGAGAAGCAATGAGGAAAGTCTCCAACTCTCCTAACATTTGAGGCCGACTAGAAGAAATAAACTCTAGTTGGAATGATGCCCAGATGACGAGGCAGTAGAGTGCGGAGGTCGCCTACCATGCTGCTGTCTGGGCACTGTGCTATATCTCAAAGCCTTGGTAGATCTAGTTTGTCTCCTGGTGTAGGACTTGGTATGGGCCTGGCTATGATGGCTCGAGAACTGTGGATGGTATCTCTGGACCAAACAGATCTAGAGTAAGAAGCAGAGCTGACCTCACAGTTTTGCTTAGTGCCTTTCACTGAAGGTAGTACTGCGAATAAGGAAGTGATCCGTCAAGTAGAATTTGTTCTGGAATGTGGCTGAAGTGTGTGCTCACGAAGCCTCAGAGCCCCTTGTATGTATAAGCCCAGGCACTTTTGATCCTCATACCTGAAGAAATCAGAAAGAGCCTGTGCCCTCCTAAATAGGCAATAGAACCTCCTTTTGATCTCAAAGTAAATGGGGCAGCGAAAGATGAAGTGTGTCTCCGTCTCAGTCTCTTGGAGACAACACAGCTGGGCAATCCTATCAGAACGATCAAGGTGGTGATTTGTCTTGCACTGGAGTTTGTGAGAACCTACTCTGAGCTAGCCAAGGGGGATGCGAAGGGCATGCATCCAGTGACGAAGAGTATACTGAGGACGGATAATGAGACCATCACTCAACTTCAGAAAGTGCTTAGCATAAAAGGCCATTTTAGGGCGTAGCCCCCCCTAAGGGTTCACCCAAGTGGTGTGAATGAATTGCTTGTAAATATACTCTCTGATGATCTTGTTCATTACTTGTCTGGTACGTAGAAGGTGGCCCGGTGCGTCCAAGGAATACTGGAAAGGAGGAACACGATCCATCTGAATGCCTACTGCCCCTAAGAGGTAGGAAATCTCAACGTACCAACCGTGATCACGACAAGCAGAATCTGAATGAGCAATAGCCTTTGACGAACAATATGCTAAGTGCTAATACTTGTCTCGCCCCTCAACGGAATCGACGAAGCCTCAGATGCGGTATAGGAAAGAGAACAGGTCAAACATGGTCTCCAATTTGAAAAGATGGGCTCCAAACTCAGCGAAAATAATGTGCTGGGGGACAATATGCTTGCACCTGATAAATCAACAAAGGAGAAGTGTCTGGACCCTCTTTGCAGAATCCCAGTTAGCCACCAGTAAGGAGGGCCCCCAACCAACAAAGCCGTACAGAACAATGGGTCTGATCAGGTAGTCCATGAGGGACATTTTGGAGGAGATGTCTTGGAAGTGGTGGCAAAAGCACTCTCTCAAGGAGGGCTAAGGATCCATAACCCTTATTAACACGAGGTTGGAGGGTTGGTCTCAAATTGAAACGTGGGCTAGAAAATTGAATGCCCAAGTAGGTATATGTGTTGGTGATCTCGATCTCCTCGCCCCAAAAAAAGAAGTGGAGGTGCAAGGTCTTCAAACCATTGAAGACCATAACCTTGGTTTTACCCAGGTTAATCGTCAACTGCCGTAGGTCGCAGAACAAGGCTAAGGTATCCAACTGTCTCTGTAGACCATCCAGGAAGGAGGCCAAGAGGACCACATCATCAGCAAACAAAAGGATGGAAATCAGAACCTGGTGAAGTAGGCACCCATTGCCGTCCTAGATATGCTCATGGAGGAAGGACTTGAGCTCATCTATGTATATCCCAAAGAGAGTTGGGGATAGGGGACACTATTGTTTGACCCCAATGGTACTCCCGATGAAATCCGATTCCTCGTGGGCTGTGTAGAGGTGACCCAAAACAGTCTTGTATAGACGCATGATGGTAGTGAGAAGGCTCTCGAAAATGCCAATGTCTCTAAGTCTTTGAAAAAGTGCCACACACGGAATCAAATCAAAGGCTTTTTGAAAGTCTACAAAACAACAATAAACTTTTGACAAGTGATGGCGAGCCTCAACGACAACGCAGAGAGTAAAGATATGATCAATAGTTTGGTGAGCCGGATGAAAACCTGCTTGCTCCCTAGCTTCGAGGTGTCGTGCTCTAACTCCTCGAAAAGTTGCATATGGAGGACTGTAGCATAAAGTTTGGAGAATGTATGACCCACCATAATTGCCCTGTAGTTGGCATCCGAGCTGGGGCTCGATTTGTGGATGGGGTGAATGGTATGCTGCAACCAAGCCATCGGAAAACCAGAGCATACATGGTTGAAGAGGTCAGTCAAATAGCTACCAAGCACCCCATAACCATACTTGAAGAATTCTGCTTGGAACCCCTCATCCGTTGCCTTACTACTATTCATCATTGTAACTGCCTCTGATATTTTTGTATTTGAACAAGTGGCAAGAAGATGGTGGATTATCAACCTGGATAAGTGGCTGTCCAGGAATATCATAAAGATTGGAAGTGTGAGAGAGCCTGGATTTGGGGCTAAGCTCTAAGGGAAGAGGAAAATGGTGCGCCAAAATGGCTTAGGAGAATGTTGGAGAGATGCACATAAAGTCCGTCTACGCTGGGAGATAAAGAGGCATTTTTTTGCGGTGAAGGAGACATCGGTAGGATGTTTTCAAGGTGGGATAAGAGGGGTGGGCCTGGATAAAAGCATGCCGTAATTGGCAGTGTAGGGATTTGCACTCATCATCATACCACTTGTTCATGGGGCAAGTTTTTTGTTGGTGGGAAGCGGAGGAAGACCGGGTGGAGCTAGGGAAGGACATGAGGGCAACTTCCCAAATGATGAAAGACAGACGGGCATACTTGGCCGTGACACTATCTAGAGAAAAGAACTAGGACTCCGAAGGGAGAAGTTGTCGAATGTGGGAGGAAAAGGTGTTAGGATCCCCTTTGTCAAACTGAAAAATGGTGCGAGAGAGGCCATGAGTGGGGGGCGGTGACAGGATGGAGAATGACAATACGAAGTGATAAAGAGAGAAGAGCATGATTGACAAGAGGAATGGGGGAAATAGAGAAATGGTTGACTAGTGACAAGGAGTTTTGGCTAGAAAGGACATAATCCACTACACTAGCACCCCCACCATGAGGTCGACAAGTAAAAAAACGAGAGTCGGGAAAGCAGGTAATCCCATTGAGGATCGATAACTCATGTGATTCACCAAGCTGCAGAAGGTGCCGGCCATAAGTTGTAAGGGGCCCTGAATCATCCTCTGAAGTCCTATGAAGTATAGTTTTCAGGTTTGCCTTTTCCCCTTTGGGGTTTTATAGACTGGTTACTAAAGCCCTTAGGTCACTTCATATCCACGAGCAAAGCAAATTATATGCGGCTTGATTGCAGAAGCGTGTGTGCATCGAATTAGATGTTTCTGAGGATCTTAAGGAAACCATAGACATTCAAATAACAGATAAGAGTATATCGTAGTGCGTGTTGTATTAGTATATCAACATACATAACAACTGCTTTTGGAGTCAAGCGATGGACCATAAAATTTGTCAATGCCCTCCTATGGCTAACTCATGTTTGACGGTCCATACCAAAATTCTCTTGAGGCGATTGAAAATGCTACGTCTTCTGCATACGGGATCACCAACAAAAGGGCTAACCAACAAGCTTGTAGAGTGGGCGAAGCACTGGCTATTGTGTATAAATCCACCAGTGGTTTTATTACGACTAACAAACAATGAATTTCCATTGCTTCTTAGGTGACGCCATTCATATGTTGCACTTTGCAAGTGGTGGCTATTTTCTTAGGGCCTTAGAGCCAAGTTACAACATCCGAACCGTCACAACACCCTATGGAGGCAAAATAATCGGGCTCAACTAATAGTTGAGTGGTTTTTGACTGCAAAATGGTTTTGCATTGCTCATACAACCCGTCACCGCCTCCCAAAGATGGAAAGTATATTTAAGAAAAGCGATGTACTTTCCAACTTGGTGACTTAATGTGTGGCAATAGACATGCTTATTTGTCTAATACTTTTGATGAGGTGGACGATGAGTCCAACATGAATATGATGTTTCTCAATGATAGTTTACTCTTCGAATGTGCACAACCTTATTGACGGTCTTGAAAGTTAACGGTAAGGGACAATTGTCAAATTTTTGATAATATGAAAGTGTTGCATTTGCAAGAAGTTAAATCTGATGATCTTTACTTCATTCCGCTGCCAGATCTTTTTGGCCAGGAGTTGTTTGCCAAATGCCCAATCATGAGAACAAATGTGGTGGGGGATGGTAACATTCATTGCACCTACTTTGGCTCCACATGTTGTGAGTTGGGATTTTGACCCCACTCATTGGGTTGTGTGGACACTTTTCAATATTGATTGGCATTCCCTTGCTATTGCCAACATTAATGCTTCCAATGATGTTGTTGAAAGAGTGGCATTTTGGCGGTGGATTATAGACACGCTTCTAGATTCCAACCAGATTTTGTGTGGGGATATCAATATGATTGAGTCTAGGGAAGATAAAGAGGGGCTCCTCTCGATGCAGTGGTGCATCAACAAAAGAGGCATGGTTTTACATGCACAATAAATTCAAGTTGTTTGATCCCAACCACCACCAACGTCAATCCTCCATTGCCTTGTGTTTTCCTTGGTCTAACTTTAGACAAGGTGGTAATAGGGTGGTGAAAAGATTAGGTAGAGCTTTATTTGCAAAGCAAAACCTTTTCTCCTGTGCAAATAATTTTGATTGCCCAATTAGTGTTGTTTCGGGAGTGATACGATCAAGCTATCTCCCTATCAAATTTGATATTGAATGGTTGACACCCCAAGTGAAGAAGGCCAAGACACAGTTCTACCTTGACACGACTCATCTCAACCATGAATGGACCCGTTCCTCTATCATTCAAATCTGGAACCTTGCTCCTCGCCCTTCTGGGGAATTAGTATGGATAACATGGTGGGAGGATGCCATTTCACAAACTGTAGCATTCCTTTGTATCTACAAAAAACAAACGGCTGAATTTGGCCATAAAGCCCATGAGGCATCATACTGTGGGTACCTTAGGTCCTCATAGGAAATGGATATGTCTCCTCTCAACGAGGAATTGAAAAAGGAGACTGCTAGGTGGAGGCATAAGATCAAGTTTGAAGAAACCTATTGAGCTTGTGGCACCTAAATCCGTGCCCATGCATTGGTTGAAAATTGGAGACCGAGCTTTCAAGGAGTTTTTCTCCCTTATTTGTTCCAGGCAAGCAATTGACAAGGTGGAGGCCATCTATGATGCCACTTAGCGACTCACACTACTTCTAGATGTTTTGAGAGCTTTTGTTTCTCATTATCATGGAGTTTTTGTCACTCGATCGAATACCCCAGCTTGTGAAGATGCTCTCAATAAATTTCTGCAAGTGGTTCCTTGCAAAATTTCAAAGGTTTGAAGGGTTTCTTGTGACCGCTTGTTGTCAATTGAAGACCTTCATGGAGCAACTTCTCACATGGCTGTCTACTTGGGATACTATATAGGTCTGGACTCACACAAAGTCTACTTGGAAGTTGTTCAGACCAAATCTCTTGGTAAATTCATTAACTAGGGAATATCAAGTTCATTCCTAAGATTGGGGACCCAGGGTTCATTAACAACTGGCCTCCTATTACTCTTTTGAATGTGTCTTACAAAATCATAGCTAAAGCTCTTGCTCTTTGGGTGTGTTACTTGCTGCCTCTCATCATCTGCCTTGAGCAAACTAGGTTCATTCGGAACAAATACATTCTTGATTATGTTATTTCAGTCTGGGAAGGGATGGAATGGGCTTGCTCATCACAACATAAAGCTTTATTCATCAAACTTGATTTTGAGAAAACCTATGATAGAATTGAGTGGTCTTCTATCATAGCCATGCTTCAAGCAATAGGGTTTGGGGCCAAATTTGTGTAAACTGTTAGAACGATTTTTCAAGATGCTGGTGCTTGTATTACCATTAATGGGGAGTAATTTGAACTATTTGGTTTGATTAGATCAATTAGGCAAGGATGCCTTTTAGCCTCTTCCCCATGTGTTTGTGGGGCTGAAGGGTTCAACTATCTTTTAGCTGATTACACCTTTCGAGGATTAGCTAAAGGTATTGCTGTCTTTCAGTTTTAGAGCCAGATGGTCAGTGGATATTTTGCTGACGAATCCTTCCTCACTCTTGTTGAAGAACAGGGTTCCATTTTCAATGCCATGGAATGCCTGGATATTTTTTGTTCAGCCTTTGGTTCTTCTATTCAATGGAAGAAAACTCAATGCCATAGACATACACACCCTTACCTCAGTGGCTTCAAGGGTACAAGTGTTAATTGGATATAACCTGGAGAACAATTCAAATTCTTGGGCATTCCCTTTGCCTTTCAAGCATTGGCTTAAGAGTCTTCGTTGGTAAGTTTCAGGTTTGCTCTAAGGTCCTTGGAGCAACTCATGTCTATTATTCATCTTGTTGGGCACCTTCCAAGGCTGCATATGCCAAGTTGGAATGTCTCTTCAGAGACTTACTCTGGGCCAAATTTTTAGGCTCAAGGGTTTTCACAAAGTCTCTTGGGATATATGCTGCAGACCGAAAGAGATAAGAGGTCTTGGTCTTCTTGATGTCAAACTCCAAGGTAACGTCCTTTGTGTTGAGTGGATTATTTGCTCCCTTTAAGGCGATGAGGCCTAGAAGAACTTGCTTTGCCAATGCATTTCTCAAGGCAGTCCGTCTTGGTATTTAGCCTCTTTTGCTCACTCAGGTTCATGTCAAATTTGTGGGTTCTTTTGTGACTCAGAGTATATGGAAACCCTGGGAGTTGCTAAAGCCTCACTTATCTTGGGATGGAGATGGTTTCAAAATTGGGCTCTCTTTGAACTCTGAGTCCCTTTGGTAGTCTGCAGTTCTATCTTACTATGTTGTCCGCCATAGTCCCCTGGGTTAAGGGTCTCAGTTTTTTAAAGAAAGGGACAAAGGTTTGTTTATACCTGTTTTGTAAATGGTACCAAGATTGGCTCCCCTGGTGTATCCTACGTGGCAAGTTTCAATTTAATAACAACGATCTCTTCTTGCTTACTGAGATTCAAGGAGCTATTCGAGATGAACCCCTTCACAAGATTGAGGTTCAATCCCCTGCCAGGTCGTGGATTGACTGAAAGCGGCATGTTGAAATCCCTTTTCACCGGAATAAACCTTGGTATTGCTCTCTTCTCAGCTCATTCGGTGGATTCTTTGAATGCTCGCTGGAAAGTTAATTCATTTGCAGAGATGTGGGGACCAAGGTTTTCCTGAGTTTGGAAGCCCAAGCAGGTGCATTTCTTGTGGTGTATCCTACACCAAGGTCAGCATGTTGGCAGCTACCTTGTTCATTTAGTTGTGGCTAATCCCTTATCCCTGTCTTGCCAACACCCAGAGTCATTCAAGCATCTCTTTTGGTTTCGCAAGCATGCTCGGTCAGCCTGGAAATGGGTACAACTACATACCCCTTTTCAACCATTTCATCCAGAATTCGTTTCATAGAAAATGATGCTTTTAAGGGATTCGGCCATGTTACTTGCATAATACAACGAAACATGGCATATTTTCCTGCTGAAAGTCTTTTTCATTAATGGAAAGAAAGGAACAATGCATATTTAACCATTTATCTCTTGATGGTTGTTTTTCTGTTACTAACAAAGTGCAACTGATATCTAATGTTATGTTTCAAATACAAGTGCATGTTGAGAAAGTTCGGCTGGAGATTGAACACCTTCAGTCTCTGTTGGACCATTGGGTGAGTGCTCCATGGGCAGACAGTCGGGTCGCTCTAGATTCTCCCTGCCGACTTTCACCTTCACAGGGCTGCGGCTATGGAGCTTGTGGCAGGCACTGTCACGAAGTTGGCAATAAAAGTGTTTTTTGCCATCTCACAGATCTTGTGGTGGTGGCGGGTCTGTGTTCCCAGACATTGGTGGATGGAGGGCTCAGCAGCAAGGAAAATTTCCTCGGCTAGCCTCAGCAATTTCCCCATCCAAGCAAGAGCAAGAGGATGATGTAGATAAAAACAAAACTAATGACGGGTAAGATCTGGTACCTGATACAGCGGATCCACCTGCTGGTGGTGGTTGGGCTGGGGTGACAAACTGGATGATCCTACGCCTTTGCCAACTGTGTTTATTGCCCTTGTGGCTTAATGTTCTTCTGCCTTGATGTTTGGTTGTCCAATGGGATATCTATCATGTTGTTGGACCTATTCAAACTTTTTTTTGATTGAGAAGTTGTTTAATACTCCTTTTCTATTTTTGTTCTAAGTTAAATTAGTTGCTATTTTTCGATATGGGAGGTTGATGCGGTATTTTGGAGTGTGATACCATTCCATTTGCATTTTTGTAAGATTAGCTATGTATACTCGTATTATTGGAAAACCCTTTTCAATCAAAAAAACCAAAATGCAGCAATCATTTTTTCCAAAGATTCTCTCTCAAGTGTCACTTCAAAAGCTGTAAACTGCCACCAGCACGTCTCAGATTAGTTTCAAATGAAACACAGTGCCTAAATCAAGAGAAACAATAGTTTTAGGTGGACGCAGTTCATGTCCTTTGACTAGCAATTTTGTTGTATTAAATATTTAATGTATCAAATTTTCAATGCTGATTTCTTAATATCTTTGCAGGAGGGAAGTTCCCAAGCACGGTATTTTGTATCAAGATTGATACCTGCACGTAAAGATCCCCCATATGAACAGGTAAGTTGGAAACTATATTAATTCTTCTGGTTTGACTTCTTAATATATTTTAACCTTGTTTATATGTCTGGACTGCAATCTTGGTTTTTATTTTGGAAAGTGTTTGTTTATGTTGAGGCTAATTTCTGTATTGTTCAAAAGTAAATAATCATTTACTTTAATAATGGAAATAACTAATTATTTATGAACTTTGTTTCTTTTGTTACAATTTTGCAGGAAGCAAGATTTCCTCAACTGCACACTTTAACAGCTGAACAAAGGGCAAAATTAAAAAGTAGCTTCTTCCATGTTGATGATTTAAGCTTTTGTGAATGGATGCGAAGTATGAAGTTGGTTCCTCCTGAACCAAGTTAGCCCTTGAATCAGAATGAAGATGTTCTCTGTACCCAATTTATGCACTAGACATGCAGCTGGACTGTTTAACAATTCCGATTCTAAATTGAATTGAGCATTGACTATTTGTTTTTGTGCATTCCACATGTATGGCAGATGGAGTTCTTCAGATGGAATGATGGTGACCAAGGCCCTTGGTAGCAAAAGGTTATAGTGATTCACCTGTTAATTTGAATTGCACTTGTCTGATTTTTTCAAACAGGACACGAGAAATGTGTTAGATGCCCTTGTTGAGTTTGCAATTTTTTGTACTAGAAGTATATAATTTGAAGGCATCATTCATCAATAAGTAACTGCAAGTTGGTTGCATTTAAATGGTCACTCAGCAGCAATAATTTTCAACAACTGAATCAAAGGAGCAGTCTGTTACCGTTTGGAAAGGTCATGGTACCGTCTATAGATAAGTTCCAATTTTTAGCATACCAGTCTTAAAAGGTTACAAATGTTATTTCATGGAGACCTAGCAAATAGTTAACGACTGTTTCCATTCTCATTTTCTTTTCTTTTTAACTTTTTTAACATTAATGTTTTGTATCAGCTATGGTAGTGCACATCAGGTTGAATAAACAGTGCAGTAAACTTTGTATTTGTTTTTACTTTGAAGGAGGAATTAGTCGTCATCGAATATTTGTTTTAGTATTGTCCTGTAATAGGATCTGAGGCTATTGTATTCCCCCGGCATTTATAATAATAATTAAGCTCTGGTTCTGGACTTACATTGATCCTTTAAATAACTACATGAGCAAAGGCTATTTTTTTTGTCTAAATCGGGATTATCATCATTGTGACTGGTTATTATATTTTGTTCATTCTATTTTAATATTGCGGAAGTGTTTGGTTTCACGTTTGGTCATTTGCAAATTTGGTAGAAAGCTTGCTTAAAAAAAAAAAAGGTGACATATTCTGTGTTGAGATTTTTGCTCCACACTAATAATCAACTATAAAAGTGCTTGAGATTGAGGAACCTGTGGTCTATTTTTGGTTGTTTCTTTGTGCGTTTCTATTTTCTTACACGTTTTGTTATTGTATCCTTTTCTTTAGAGTGACACTAATGTTATAATAAAGCCTAAGTTGAAGATGCTCTGATGCCTGGGCATCCCAGGGCCAATTACAATCTTGCATCACCGAAAAAATAGTTATTTCAAATTTTGTTTTTAGCTATTCTTGTAACCATTTTGTCAAACACTTGGCATAAGGAAAGTGTTGGTTGTAAGTCTTTGGGCCACTTCAGCGAGAACAAATCATACTGGTTTGATTAGTTTTGTAAGGACATGATGTAGCCAAGCACTGTTTTGGAAAATAAGGCCCACGTGGGAGTTACAAGCACAAGAAAATCAGTGCGATAACACTCAAGAAAGAGCTAAAAACGTTTTTGGAAGTTGGCTGTTTGTATTTGGCGGTTGGGAAAGCCTATGAAACAAAACCTTAATAGTAGAAAAACACAGCAAAGAAGAGTTTTGGGATCAGCAATAAGAAAAAATAAAAATAGTTAAAAACAAAGAGGAAAAGGACATTTTTTGGGGTAAGTTGGAACAAATGGTGCAGCCATTCTAGGATGTGAATCAACGTTTGAGATGGGTTTTCCATGTATATGGTGAAGACAAAAAGATCCAAGGTCATTCATCTTTAGTAATGAGAATTTGAGCTCAGAAATTCTATGTAAATGTTTGACAAAAGTGCATTTTCTTGGATTGTTGTAATTGAGGAAAATAATTGTTGAGCGAGTGTTAGGACATTTTGAAGTGTTTGTGGCTTAAAACTTGTGTAATAAGAGGAGGAAATTTGTCTCAGTGTTTGTGGCTTAAAACTTGTGTAATAAGAGGAGGAAATTTGTCTCATGAATTTTTGTTGTGATTTCCCTGTGGGTGAGCCTTGGGAAGACTCGAGTCTTGTTTCAGTCAAAATAATAGTTCAGGTTTTGTGTGGGTTCCATATAAGGTTTGGAATATGTTAAAATGGGTCGTGAGATTTGTTTTGTGGACTCATGACCCCTATCTCGTCTTTTATGCGACTAGATTTTGAGTTTAGTGCAATTTTACTTGCTTCCTAGTTAAAGTTTCTATTAAAAGATGGAAGTATCATTTTTTATGCAAATGGGCACCTAAAGTGGGTGGAGAGCACGAATTGGGTAAGATAACAATGAAGACACTGTGTTTGGGTTGCTAGGACTTGGTTGCCATTCATTTGGCCCTCAAACTAGACTTCATCATATTCCTCGTTGTTTCAAAAGTGTCAAAGAATATGATAGCCTCTTGGATAACACCATCTCTATCCATTAATTAATTTTACCTTGAACATCTCACTTGTGTTTGTTGTATTAAATTGTTTTATTTAAGCTACGTTGCACCATTGCTTGAGAAGAGACATTGGATCTAGTTTATTGATCACCTTCATTCATGTGGTATAAGCTTTTTAGCACTCTCTTAAGCTTTGTTGGTGGGAAATTATTTATTTATTTTACAATTTGTACCATAGCAATACAAAGAAGGTAATTTTTTTATAAATTATAACTTGTTTTTTCCCAAAACAAGTTTAAAGTCCACTTAACCCATGTCCAAATTTAAAGTTCACTTAACCCAATTAATTTTTGACATATCTGTAGTATTGTAGTGACCGATGTTTGTCTTTGTTTGAACATAGGCAGATCAAGGGAACATATCAAGTGTAGTTGGAAACGATTTTTTGTTTGAGCAGGGAGAAGATTGAGCGTTTTGAAATAGCCCAGATAGTCAAGTAGGGAGCAAATTGCGGTTTTTGTAGTGGACCGAGGGATTTGTAGACATGAATCATAGGAACTAGGGAGCAGGGGAATAGACAACAAAGCAAGGGTTTTTTAGGGTTTGTGAACAACAACAAAAGCCACATCATGTAGAGAAGCCAAGAAGCATGCCCACAATGGGTGATTAGACCTTAAAAAGCAAAAAATGGAAGAGGATAAAATTTAAAAACACCCAATATTCCTATCTTATCTGAGTATGGGGACCAAGTTTTGTCTTTTTCAAAGTAGAATTGCTCTAAATGCTATATTTGCCAATAGACAACATGATAGTGAAAGCTCTTTAAACTTTGAACTCAAAATATGCCTAAAATTATATTTTACACAACACACTACACATTTATAATGGAAGAATATCCACCAAAGTGCAAAAGAGAACATTGACTCAAAGTATGCGGAAGAGGGCATTACCCCAAATGAACAAGTGGCACAATATAGTCAGTGAGAAGTCAACACCGATGAACATCAACATGCCCTCCCCTCTAACAAGATAAACGCTACAAACTTTTATATGTAGATCGTTTTCCTAATACAATAAACACTAGGGAAAATGATGGTTGCCTAACTACCCCTTACATTGGTGACATGGCGGGAGATTCAGAGAGACAACCATCCTTGTATCTACCAATTTTGAATATCACACCCAATGTAACACCACTTCAAACTCTTTAGGCAACAAAAGTGGTAGAGGAACAACCGCTTTTTGTTAGGCTTGCGGAATAATGAGACATCAATTATCCAAGGCTAAGGTAGTGGTGGCAAAGAAGCAAAATCATAAACAAAGAACATACAAGAAAGATGAACATAACAACAAGCTTGCCGTTATTCTAAGAAAAAACAAGTATTGAAAACCAAACATAACAATAACCCAAACATGAACTGATGGGAGATGAGGTGATAGATCGTGCACTGTACAAGTAAATACATGCACAACATAGACAAAGGACAACAAAGGACCATGCCACACACTAATTAGTAGAAAAACATATGATGGGGAAAGCTTTAGATGGAGAGAAATTCTACGACCCTACATTAACACCCATTTGTTTGGTCAGTAGAGCTATACATAAAGGAGTTTTTTACCATCAAAGAGAATGTAGAACATTTGGTAGCAAGGGAACAAATACAAGAAGACAAATTTGTAGAAGTAGCACCAGAAAAAAAAGAGAAAGACAATGAGATGCTTAAGAGAGAGAGTGCTCAACCTGTAGAAAATGATAGAAGTTGGGCAACAAGAAATACACATGTTAAAGTGAAATGCATCACAAAAAATCACAAGGAAAGGAAAAGTACAAACCACACAAGAAACAAAAATAACACAAATAAAAGCACTGCAAATGGTGATATCAAACATAGAGGTAAAGGATAATGACATAAGAAGTCAACTTGAGGAGGCTAAGACATTGACAAGAGTAGTCAAAGAAACAATAGAGAAACAAAGGGAACTAGTACAAAAACATGTAAAACTACAATTGATGGAAGAGAGGGAGAGAAGTAACAAGTCAACCAACATAATTTTCAAGGGAGTAAAAGACTACGGAAAAAATGAAGACACCAATAACTTGGTAAGAGGATTCATTGAGGATAAATTGCTATGGAAAGGACAAATATGCCAAGCTCACATGGTAGTAAAGGTAAGAGAAGGAGGGAGAGACAAAAATATCCGAGTTATAATGAATATATGATAAGATACAAATTCTAAGAAACATAGGTCTATTGAAAGGATCGAGTTTCTACCTAGAAAAAGACTTGACATGATTGCAACAAGAAGAACAAAGGAGGGAATGGGAAAAAAGTGTGAACAATTGAGTCAAAAGGAAAATTGACATCGCTGAAAAATGGAAAAATATGTACTGAAAGTCAGATGACGTGACAAATAGGGATATGGGGCCCATTGGGTCCAATTAACAATGATAATGTAAAATTATAGAGGTTACCCTCAGAGTAGAGGTCTTAGTTTCGGGCCCATCGTTGAAAGAAAAGACAAAATTGCCCTTATAGAGACATGAACAAAGTGGGTGCAAAACTTTGAGACTTTTTAGGGTACACAAAAACATTAGTATGGAATGAAGTAGCTAAAAGGGGGAAGGCACATGGCGGGGTGATGATATCATAAAGGTGTAAACCCCTGATTTTGGTTCAAGGCTTATTATTGTAATATTTTTAGTGTCATTTTTGAATATGGATAATTGGTCCAAATTAGGTATTTATTGGTACCATTCTGCATGTTTGCTCTCTCTTTCTTTCATGTTGCCACGTTCTCTCTTCTTTCTTCTGTTTTCTCTCTCCATTGGGTTTTTGTCTTGGGGATCCCCTCCTCTTTCTTCCTATGTTAATCTTTTGTTGGTTTTGCCTTTAGGACATTATCGATCAATCGTCAACTATGTCCCCTTGCTTTTTTTGGGCCTTTGTCCCTTCTTTCTCTTTGTGTGGTTCTAATTTGTTGGTTACTCTCTCTTTTCTCATGTCAGTTTACATGCCAATAGGTCCCTAATTCAAATTAGAGAAGTTTATATATATAAAGACTACTAGAAGAATTTCAATAACAAAAATGTAAGGAGTATCAAGATGAATTTAGTCTTAGGCACACTACTAGAGATATATTTATGTTCTTCAAGACTTTTTAAGGTTAATTAGCTGCATACTTTTGCCAAAAGAAGGATAAATGAATGTTCATGTAGTTGCACTTGATTGCCTAGGGAGAGAAGGTAAAGCCCTATCTCTCATCTGGGTTGGGTTTACACACACACACACACACACAAGAACTACATTGGATTTGATTCCATGCGTGTAGGATATGTGGCTGCAAGTCCTTGAGAAGTTACCTAAGCCACCTAACCTTATGCTTTATCATTCATATTGTAACACTTTGTGGCGAATTAGATCAAAGAAAATACAAAGACAAGTCACTTCATCCACCAATTTAGTGAAGCAAAGGTATGTGATTGTTCATCACTAGCTTGAGCACGTCCAAACAATTACGGACTTGAAAAAGTGAAAAGTACAAAATCGATGATAACCGGTACAAAACTGACGATCTTCCAATTATGTCCAATACATTATCGATGCTCTGCCGATTTGATCATAAAGGTAAAAAAATAACTTCTCAAGACAATAACATAATCACTTCCAAAATTCATTCCCAGTCTCAAAATTCCATTCGTCATCAGGTGTGTATGTTTCCATTTCTCTTTGCTTCCTTTTCATTTCCATTGTTTGTCATATTTTAGTTTCTATTTTTAAGCACAGTTCAGATTTGATGACTTTTCATGATTGTATTGTTATAAATCTTTATCGTGCCCTAATTTTAATTATTTGTGAATGTTCTATTTATCCCTTTAACTAAAAATAGTTAACACAAATGGAAAGACAAGGAAGATCTATACAAGTAGTGAAAATGAAAGAATAATTAGTATAAAAAGATACTACTTTTACTCACAACAGTCAAAAGTATGAAAAAAAAAAAACTAAATTGTGAAGAACCATATGCCACTTTGGGAAAAGACATCTCAACCTACAACACACTCGAAGAGGTAATGTGAATGAGTGATTTCATCACTAGGACAAAAAATAAGAAAACTAACACCTTAAGAGACAATGGTGACATAGATGAAAACCTGCTATGGTTAGAGGAAGATGAAGACAGTTAGTGGGAAATGAGATCAACATATGTGAAAAATCATGTAACGTACTTTGGGGTAGAATTGCTAGGGCTATGCAATATAAACAACGTTATCATATGCAATGGCATGAAGACATAACCAAAGTTAGGGGGTACACATGCATGACTTAGAAAGGGAAAAACATGGTACACTATATCATTTGCTCTCAAGATTTGACCCAAAGTTTATAGAGATATAAATTGGTAAATTTCTGATTGATCTCAAATTGCATCATAACCTAATATACATAAAAATTAGTATGACGGGAATTAAACAACACCACAAGCAAATCCAAGACAACCAAAAGGTAAGATAAGGGAAAATAAGCATAAGCATGACACCAAAAAATCAGGGAATTTTCTAAACAACATTAAAACTTACCCTACAAGGGGTAGAAAATAATAAATACATGTCCCACATGAGACATTAATAGTAGCATATTTATGAACATAAATTAACAAGCACTAAACAAGCATACAAGATCTAAATCTAGGAAGGATATAAAAGACAACTTTCCAACAAGTGTTTGGCTCGATGAAGAGTGTAAGGCAACAAGAAATAATTCCAAAGAGATAGAGAAGAAGGCAAACATAAAAATGTAAATGGAATTGGTGGAAAACTTGTACGTCTTGGAAAATGTGACCCCTTTTTTGGAAAGAGCTACAAAAAATTAAAAATGCAAACAAAGAACAATATCACATTAGTGCAAGGACTAGAATATGTGAGGAAACTATATGACCATAGAAAATTTAAGGACACCCACCAAAAATCAACACAAACAAAGTTGTTTATCACAAGAGAGGTTAAAAAATGTATCTACATGCTGGCAAGCCATACAACAAGATATAAATGAGTTATAGGTTGAATGTTTAAAATGGGGGATAAACATCTTGGAACCACACATAAGAGACATTTATAATGGGATTAATCGAGAAGGTTTCCCTACAGAGTGGACCGCTAGCCTAGTTACACCCTTTTTTATAAATAAGAAAGGTTAACAACCCATCAAATTACATAAATATTATGATCAATCCTCTCATGGAAAAATTGTTTGAAAGTATGATTGATGTAAAATTAACAACTAGGCTAAAAAACAAGGAAAGAGATCAAAATGGCAAGCCTGCTTCATAGTAAAACATTCAACAATAGATCCATACATCACTCTTAGGCATTCAATTTATAAATTATGGGATAACAAAGGAGGAGAAGCATTTTTTTGCCTTGTTGACTTCAAAAATCATTTGACATAGTTCATAGATACAAGTTGCAAAGTAAGATGGAATAACTTAGAGTCTTAAAAGAATACAAGGCATCCATCCATAGGCTCTATGAGCAGGTTAGAGCCAATATCAAATCACATACATGATTATCATAATGCTTCATTAGAGATATAAGGGTTAAACATGGAAGTCCATTATCACCCACTTTATCTGGCCTTTATAATGACAAACACTTTGGATAGATAGATTAAGGGGTGGTAGAGTCCATGTACCTAGCTATGTGATAAATTCCTATAAGCAGATGATCTTATTTTGACCACAACAATAACCCAAAGTTTAAGAGACCATTTGAAATCCTTAGAGATATTTTAAAAAAAGGTCGAGATGCAAGTCAACATTGACAAAACTAAGAATTTGATATTCTCACACTAATAAGATAAGAAAATAAGCTTCGTATTTAAGGGGAATCCATTTGAGATAGTCTCAAGATAAAAATACTTGGGGCTTGATTTCACTAACAAGCTTAGCTAGGAAACATGCATAATGAAGAGAATCCAAGGAGGGTGGAGAATATTATACTCTCTTCAAAACAAGTGCAAAGATGTTGATTTGTGGGATTAGAAGACAACCATGATCTTGTTTGGGTTACTAGTAGTACTTGTGGTGCTCTATGGATGTGAAATTTGGGTCAACAATACATTAGGTCTAAAGTGGAGATAAATTGAAAGAATTTAGATTTGTTTAATCATGAGCAACTTAAATATTAAAGCGTCGCTCCCATATGAGATACTCCTAGTATAAAAATGTACTTTTCTGATAGAAGAAACAACTATGATACGACTCTTAGAATACATAAAGAAAATAAAGAACATGAAGGAGGATAGGTGGCCAAAGGCATTAATGAGAGAAAAGATGAACAAAAGAAAGAGGACATGGATGAAACAAAACAAACTAGGCATGAATAAGTAGGGCATCAACCTATAGAAAGCCTAGTCACCAATCAAAATATTAGACGAGGACTAAATTTTAAACTAAGCATGTGGACAAAGAAACTTAGGAGGAAAAAGCAATACTGCATGACCAAGTTTAATACCGCTTATGAGCATGACCAAAAAACTTATATAAGGCAAAAAATCAAATGGAAAATGAAAATGCTCATAGCTTAATTAAGATTCAAATCACACCAACTTATATGTTAGATGGGAAGGTGGAAGATCCCAAAATAAAGGTCAAGGTCTCTTGCTTGAGGAATGTCTCAAGCATATTAGGATTCTTGTTCCCAAATGCCATTCTCGTTCTAGACTTGATACTTTTTGGCACTTGTTCTGTACTTTCCCAAGAGTTCAAAAATATTGGCAATAGATTCATAGCTCATTTTATCCTTATCACCCAGCGCCTATAAATTGGAGAATGAATTTCTTTCGAGACAATTCATAATGGCCTCTATACATTGCATTTCTAAGGATTTTTTTTAGAAATATAATTCTATTTTAGCTATGGAAGTCTAAAATGTCCTCTATCTTTAACAATGAATAACTCTCTCTTTAGTTTTCTGTTAATGATAAAGTGCTTGTTATCTCTTTATTTTTTCAATATATCCAAGCAAGGGGTAAGCACGTGGTTCTAAAATTTCATCATCTCTAAGAGCTACTCAACCACTGAGGGAATGCTACACATACTATGAGTTGAGGTCCTCCATACAAACCATTGCAAGGCACCCCTCTACCCACATCTAGACGTTGGTAGATCAGTTCCTTCAACCACTTCTCCACCCCTCCTCCTAAACAGGGGGAATGGAGATTGCTGCCATGAGGAAAGTCTTCTGTTGGCTCAATTTGATGGACCTTGCCTATGCATGGTGGTGAGTTGGTTGGGTTCTACATGCGCCTCCTTGCTGTAAAATTACAGTTTCATTGGCTCCTTCTAAAACCACACATGATGGCTGGGTGGCGCCTAATTCTCCCATTGGAGAGCCCTCTTATTAGAATGTTCAGCATCCCAAACATGATCTGAGTCCACCGCCCTCTAGTGCTACTACCTGTGTTTGAAATCATTACTTGTTTGAGTGATATGATATTTTGATCATGTTTTTATATAACAATGTTTGGCCTTTGTACTTTATTATTATGAACCATGTTATGTATTGACATGAATAACAAACTGTAAATACCAATAACCAGCTTTTTAATGCAACCATATATAAAATATTATTTTGATATGAATAATATATATATCAACAAATTACAATTAAAAATGTATATAAACAAATTTCATACCAATTTTATAACAATAATGTAAAACAAAACTAAATTTATAATGCAATACTACAACCTGCACACTTATAAATTTGAAGAAATACTTATTTTTTTCATTCACTCTTCAATCTTCTTTTTTATAATTATCTTCATAAAATTAATATTTTTCTATATATATATATATATATCTTCTTCCCTAATAATCTTTATGTACTTCCTCCATAGGTAGATTATGTTTTATTTGAGTTCTACCTTGCACAGTTTTATTACCTACTTCAAGTTAAAAGGTATATTGGAGACAATTTTCTACATGTTTCTAGTGTTGGCATATTAACTAATGTTACCTAAATAGACTACCTTCTAAGCCTACTCAATTATGTGTTACACACTAGTTTATAGATGGCCTTTTAAACCTGTTCTTCTGTTATATTATATTTGTTAAGAACTTGATACACTATCCTTATCATCCAAATACCTTTTTTTGGCTTCATGTACATTACATGATTTTTAGTCATACCTAAGGCCGAACACTAAGGCATGTAACTATAGTAATCACTCGATTCAATTAATTTTCATTATAATTATAATTATATATATATATATATGCTTTTAAAAAACTCCAATATTTAAGAATTATTTAGCACAAATTACGAAATAAAAAATTATAACTAAATAATTTATCTCTTCATCAATTTATGGGTTTTGGCGCAAAGTTTTTATGTTATATTTTTTTTAAAAATTAATTCTTCTTTTTAAATAAAAGTTTTTAAAAAGTTGTCATAAATTTAAAATATAATTTACAAAAATACATGGGTGAATTAATATTAATAACGATAGGGAGATTGTAGACATTTATAAAATTTTCGTACATATTTATTATTTGTTAAATTATATGTTTATATAATTTTTTTTTTGGTACTTGTCAATTATTGATTTAAATTAAAAATTATTGGAACAATTTTTAATTTTGGTGGTCTACCTACTTTCTTTTGACAACGTCTAGTTATTATTTTCCCCTTTCCTAAATTTAATCACATTATGCTTTGCTTGTATGGAGAGTGCAATTAAGCTCCATATTTTTCTGGGGCGTAATTATATAGTCATGATAGAATTTATTTAAGCCATTATGGCCCTTTCTCTATATGACCCTTATCCCACCTTTTCATCTTTTCGATCATTTGATGTTGATTTGTAGGCCAATACGGTCCTAATTTGAATTCGAGTTGTTTATAAATATACAAGAATCTTAATTCATTTAGGCAATAGATTATCTATGAAATATATCTAGTAAAAATTATCTGGAGTCTAGAAAATTTATTTATTTTTCTCAAGAATCTATTGAATATTTACAAGCATTTAGATAAATCAGATAATCATTAGAATATTAATTGAAGCACTGAAGTTCAAGTTAGCGACACATTGCATTGCACTTGTTCGCCTTGTTAATGAATTACTGTAATTATTGGAGTTTTATTTTTGATATACCCGAAAATACATTATTTTCCTTACAATATTGAGATTTAGCTGCCCAATTAGGGTAATAAGTTCATTTTCCCAAAGATCTGAGTCAAGGCACACAAAACTAAGCAAAGATTTCGGAGGATAAGATTAGGAAAAGATGACCGTCAAAACATATTTTGTATACATGCATTTTTTTCAAAGCATAACTTGATGTTCTAGATAGTGGATGCTTTGAACACCACTCTTTAGACATCCTTATATGATATTCTCAAAATTTCTAAGTTATATTTTGATTATTGCCGAGCATTATTTTTTACTATCATATTTTGACTATAGTCTAATACTCACTTGTGAAATCAAATAAGCATAAACCTTCCAGGTCTCTCTATTCATTTGGTGGTGGAATCAATTAATTAGGTCTAATTTATTATTTTAAGCATGTTATTTGGCCTAGTTAAATATTTATAGGTATTTGTGTTGCATATTAATATAGATCTATTTATCCATACCACATTTTGGTGAACACGTGTTCTCTTATACGCCTTTCTAGGATTAAATCTTGTTCCTCAGGGTAAATATGAATTTCTCTAATTTTTGTAAGACTTGTTTCATTACAATATTTTGCATCTAATAGCCCTAGATCATTTGTATTTCATTACAAACCCTAGGTTAATTTTTCCTAAATATTTTTCAAACACTAAGGCACTTGCATGGTATGCGTATCCAATGTTTAATGATCTCACTAGGAATAATTTTAGGTGTAGACACCAAATTTTGGTTTTGAGGTAGTTTTAGTTGTCAAATTACATTATTATAAGGTACTTGTGTGTTTGCAAATTATTGATTCATATTAGGCTCTTATTACCATATTTTTATTGTGTTTTGGCCTTATTCTGATCGACTTTCTGCTTTCCCTTCCTCATGTTTTCTATTTCCTCCCTAGTTTTCTCTCTCCTCAACCTATTTTCTTGTCATTATAGTTTTTTTACATAAATCATATCAGTATGGTTCTGGTCTATCAGGGCCATACCACTATGGTTATGGTTTTGGGTCCTCCATTTCTTGTGTTCTTCTTTTGTCAGCCTTTCCTACTTGTTGTGTGCCACTTGGGTCTTATTTTGAATTTGAGAAGTCTATAAATACACAAGTGCATATAGGACATATGTGGATAATATGAAATGAAATATTGTGTGCTACAAACTCTAAATAAGAGTCTAGAATTTATTAAAGAGCATGTAAAGGAAAAATAAATTGATAAAATAATGCAAAATAAGCAATATTTATAAAATCTAAAGTTATAAAAAAAATAAAAATGTCACACACACACAATACATAATATTTTCACTTGGAAAAAACTTTCGAGAAAAACCTAGTACAAATCTTTTGATTCATTGCAATAAATCAACTATTTAAAATAGAATAATTTATTTCAAAGTTATGCTTTACCCTAATGTATGCATGATTATTTATAGGCATATCAATAGGAAACTATTTGAGCAATATCAAAATACAATGGATATAAATCCATGGGCCATAAAACCACCCATACAATACTATAGATAAAAATACCTAGGGGCTCACTAAAACACACATTTATTCTAAAAAATATATCTTAAGGGTGGAAACCGAAATTAGGGAGGTCGTTGGCCCCTAAAACCTCATAGCTGGGGCGATGCCCTAGATCCTACTTGTCATGCCAGGGTATACAATACCCAAGGGGTGTAAATTATGTAAAGTATACAAAAAATATGCAACATAGCAGAATTTGATTCAAGTTTGAGGTCTTCAATTATATTGTGCCATTATCATACTAGCATAAAATTCATTTAGTGATTAGGGCTTGCATCCATAAATTGCTTGCTGAAGTGTATTGAGTGTTGTATTTTTATTCTAGAACAAGGGATTGATAATAATGGAGGCATAACACATAACCCTAATTGATTCCATCATTTGTATTGGTATTTGATGAGTTGTTAGGGTTGCAAAGAAGGAGATCAATTTTTAGTGGCTTATAACAAATTATGTAAAAGTCAGCAAGAATCAAAATGTATAAAAAAATGTACTACTACGATTCTGGTTATGCCAGTAAAAGAGTGCTATAGTTTTGATCATCCAAGAAAATTTTGACATTCATTTTGAGCATTCTATCTTTTTTCCTCTTGCTTTCTGAAATTATTTTCTAGTCCTTGTTTCTCTCTAATGTCTCCAAATTTTCACTTTTAAATTATTATAGAATATACATTTTAACGATTAAGTCTGATTTTACTACTTTATTTTATTAAACTTGATTGGATATTTTTACAAAGTAGTGTGGGTAGATGCATTGTATTTTTATGTAAAATAATTTTCCCATACCTACATTTTAATGAACTCATACCATATTGCACTCATTAGGGTTATATATTTCTTTCATTGTGGTAGAAATTATTTTTTATGGTTTATTCTATTCATTTGCAATAATTAAACCTAGCCCTTGCATATTGTTTGTAAACCCTTGTTTGTTATTCTTGCCTCATCATCTAAATCCTAAGGTATCTTGCATGTTACATATGTTTCCAAACATGCAACTTATCTAAGATACATACTATTTGAAGTGATAGATTAGGTAAGTGTAAGAAGTATAGGAGTGGATTAAGAGATGCATATATCCACATGATCAACTCAAAGAACAAAACCATAGTGAAATAAGATTTTTTATGCCAATATACACACAACACTTAAATAAAAAGCACACAGGAAAATATTATTCTCAATATGCTATTATACACGCACTCATATGCAACAAGAAGTTCCTATTATATAGGTACACAAGTTTGTTTCTTACAAATAATTAATTTGTTTTAGAGAAATAAACATTAATTAGGAGTGTAAAATTAGGCACTAAAAAATTGCACGTGCATTTCACTCAATTAACTAGATTCCATAAATATAGCTTAAACTAACTCAAAATGAACATGAATAAAATAAAACTAGCTAAAAAAAGATCTAGTCTAACGTGAACACACAAACACCCTCCCATGAGTGAAATTTAGGGAGAAAAAAAAATCAAATATGGGTCCTGACTACTAGACATGATAAGGTACCCATGTACAATCAAAAGAAAAATAAAAGAAGAAAGGAAATAATTAAAGTTGAATCCCCCCAAGGATAACTTCCTTCATCCCAAGCATATCTCACAACTAAAGGTAATGAGGTGCTGCTAAGGGTTTAGTAAAGAAGTATGCAACTTGATCAACAATAGGTTCAAACTCTACCTTAATAACTCTATCTTGAATAAGCATTTAAATGAAATGTATATGGATCTCAATGTGCTTCTTTATTTGATGCTCAACAGGGTTATGTGAAATCTCAATCACACTCTAGTTTTCACAAAAAATAATGGTGGTAGCATGTTGTGGGAAACCAAACTCACTTAACAACTATCAAAGTCATAATGCTTATTGACTAGATTTAACAACACCTCAATATTATCCTCAATTGAGGATAATGCAATGGTTATATGCTTATTTCAAGCCCAAGAAACTGGACTAGAACCAAGGTTATATATAAATATACATGTGGACTTACAAGTATCAACATCACATGCACAATATGAGTTTGTATATCCCTCAATTTATGAAGTTCCATCTGGTGTATACTAAATCCCAAATTGTGTGGTATGGTGCCCGAATGTAGCACAAAATATGCTTGGATGCTTGTTAATGACTCTCATGAGGTTCATGGGAGAATCGAGAGATAAGGTTATCAATAAAATATATATCTATAGTCACTCAAATTTGGTCGCAAATACTTGATTATATCAGTTTTGGCCGTATTTCACTTTAATTGACTTGTGCACTTAATTTAGACATATTTTTATGCCTCACTCTATCTTAGACACATATGTGTACCTATTTCCTTTTTAAATTTATATTTGATGTCTACATAAATGTTCAAACAACTAAAAATACCCCTAAAGATTTTTATAGACAAGTTTGGACCCAAAATCCACATGTTTCCTTAAAGGACAAAAACATCTAGTAGGGGATAATTGTGGCAAATGTTATTGTCCTCTAAGATGTTTCTTTCATTGGTCTTGTAATAATAATTTTTAAAATTTAAACCCTCCATTACTTTATGATCTAGTTTTTAGGATTCTTAGCATGAGGTTTTCCCTTTTATATTACTATAAAGTCACACTCAAGTCACCTATTCTTCTGCTTGTAAAATTCAATACAGAGACACATTTACATTATTATACATTGAGAAAAGTTTCTCTATTCTTCCTGATTCTAATTCTAAGCATTTCAAACAATATTCAACCAGTTCAAAAGCTTGTTTTATCTAAGCCAAATCAAAGTATGATCACATATTCAAACCATCTCTAGATGATTTCATATAGTATAAGGAGCACAGTTGGACAAAACACTCTAAGTGGGAGAACTATGTGGGCTTGAATTCTCTCTTTAGAGTTTTAGATATGTAGGCAACATTCAGTCATCAAAGGGGTGAGTGAAATCAACTCATCCCATTACACTCCCCCCTTTTTATATTTTGAAGTTTTTAATAATTACAAGCCCTATTAAGGTTTCAACCTTGGTGAAGTCATTTTTAGGTCTTCTACACACTTCCAGATGTCAAATATCTACATACAAATATAATTTAATCTATCGTAAATGATCATGCCCTGAGTTCCTAATTTTTAACAAAGGATAAGATCGACTAGTAAGTGACTATAAGGATGATCGATCATGTACCAAGTTGGCCGATCTTACGCTCCATCAATTTTAGTTATAGCTTCTAGGTACTTGTAGATTCAACTATTATTTGGTAGTTTTATTATCAGCTTCACAAATTTAGTTCTCAGACATAAATAGGTGATTTTGTCATTTCATTTCATAGTCAGTCTTCTTTCAATTGATTTCACTTTGTCAAATTTAGTCTTTTACTTTCATTCTACTTGCCGAAATTCCATTTATAGATTTATGTTATATTCTATTCAATTTATCTAAATTAAGATTAATTCACCTATTAATTCAAATTATGATAAAATGATATTAGGGCAAGTGTGACTTAGGTACATAATACTACCCACCAGCTATCGATATAAGGTTGGATCAATCATAAGCATTTTTTAGCTAGTAGACAAAATAAAACTTGGTTGAAATGGTATGGAATTAGGTTTTCAATTAGCCATGTTGAAATGATGAAGCAAATCATTAGCATAATTTTGTTTCCCAATGAATATCCCTCAGAATAAAGATGAACCTGAAGGCCAAAAAATTAGTGTTGAGGTCCTAAATTGATCATATCAAATTTTTGCTTCAACTTGTGCTTGACATCCTAAAGCATGGGGTTTGAAATTACTATGAGAATGAGATCATCAACATAAAAGACCAGTATAATAAGATTATCCCCTTGATTCTAGATGTAGACATTAGGGTTGGAGTGAAAACAAGTGAAAATATCCATCTTCTCATACCAATCTTGTGGAGTTTTGTTGAGACGATATAGAGAATGATGAAGCCTACTAGACGCAAGTGAAGGCTCTTGCATAAAGCCTTGTGGCTGCTCCATATAGATATCCTTTTAAAGATAACCATGTAGAAATGCACTCTTCACATCCATCTGGTATACCAAAAAACAATGCAATGCACTAAGTAAAATACATGTTAGATATTAATTTTTATTTAGGTTAATCCTAAGTTTATATTAGTTGTGTATTTTTTATTATAATAAATTCACTAATTCCATATTTATGAGGTACCACATCTATTTTTGTTCTTTTGTAGGAACTATTTGAGTTACATATAACTCCATTCACACTTGCCACACACTTTCCCCTTACTTTATGGTGATTAGTGATACCAAGTACACACTAAGAAGGTTTTGTAAAGTCACGATGAGATTCTTTGTAATTCCCTCTTCCTTCCTCTAACTTTATTAAACAAGATATCTCCTCTCTCACTCTATACTACAACATTAGATCTTGTGACACTAGAAGTTCATTCTTCTTTGTCATTCTCTTTTGTACTACTAAAATTGTACTTAGAGGATAGTGTTGTTGCAAGCCTTCTTAATACAAGTGGGGTTTCCTTCCATTGATTAAGTTTTCCCACTCGACAATATTGTGTCTCACATTTGTGGTTGATTATTTTTGAAGTAACATTATTTATTTGTACATTAAATATTTATGATTTTAACGTTAGTTTTCATGGTTTTGGCATAATTTCTAACATGGTATTGGAGGAGGTTGCTATTAACATTGAACTTTGATTTTTTTGCAAGTTTGAAGGTGAAAAATAATTAATTTTTGTAACATTTTGCTATTTTATTAATCCTTCATGTATAAAATTGTATCATTTTGTATTAATGGCTATTTTATTTTTATAGATTAATGGATTTTTTTACAGATATTTGCAAGTGCTTGGGAATTTTTCTTCTTGTTTCTATTTTATTACAGTAGATTAACATTTTGCTATTATTTGTATATCCATTCTAAATGAAATTTCTAAAACCTTTGGAAATATTGATTTGACATTCTTTGTTTTTACTATTGTTATTAAATTAACATAATTTATTTCAAAAGGTGGCATAATACTGAATACATATAAATATTATTACATTGGCTATTTCAATTTATTATGGCATCTTTACCCTCCAAGTTCCATCTACCTTAGTTTTGGCATATTGTATCTCAGCTTGACATCTTACGATAATTATATGCCTTCATGTCTTATTTATTTTAGTTGCGTTTAGCGTGGTTCTCCTTCTGACTCTTTTTTAATTGTACATTGTTCTTTTGGGCATTTTTTGTACTAATTTATTAATAAGATCTATGAATTCATGATAGTTATCTATAATCTATTGCATTTCTTTCTCTTTTGCATTTCAGGTTTTGAAGTTGTTAGATGTGATTATTGTGTTAAAACCTATTCTTGCTTAATGTGGTGTGCCACATTCTCCCTTTGATTTCTGCATGGTGTTCCCCTTAAACTTATCTTGGCTTTTGGTTTTACACTTTTATCAGTTGTCTTTTGCTTGCTTAATTTATGTGCTTCACAACTCTTCCTTGAGTTTTTTTAAGTTTGTTCTCCAATTCCATTACCTTTTTTTTAAATAAGTTATTACAACAAAGTATTTTTCATGCTTTAAAAAAAAATTCAATGGCATTTTAAAATAAATCTCGTTTATTTATACCTTGTCAAGTGGCATATAAGGGTGCCTTATTTTATTTATTAATTCAAACATTAAGGAATAATACTTAGAGTTTTACATTATTTCATGGTAACAAGAAATATATTTATTTTATTAATAATGAATTAGCCTTTTTTAATCCTTGGCATTCTCATTGCTGACCACAAATTCATATTTTGAAGCTCTAACAATTAGTGTGTTTTATTATTGAAATGCTTTAATAAAATTTATTTATAAATGTGTTATCTTTGTGCAGTATTTTTTTGGTAATATTATATCAATTTTTTGGGAATAAAATTTGACATACGTTTTATACCTTGGTATGATAGATTATTGTAACATTTTTTGTACTTTTGCTTTTTAACATCCATTTCAATATGTTTTTTAGAAATGATATGGATATAGAACAAAAATGATGATTTAATGAATCAAATGAGGCAAAAAATTCTAGAACAAGATAATGATTTTTTTTTTAAAAACGTCTAATTGAATGCAAACCAAACTATTATTATATTGTAAAACTTGCACACTGAAAATATAAGTGAAATGCAACACTTGGTTGACTCCCTTCTTGCCAAAATTATGTCTTTTGAAAACACTAATGCTTATAATGTTGCTTTTAAATGTGATCTTCCTCTCATGAGTGTATTGATTTACAATATACTATTTAACCTTGGCTTGAAAATTATGCAATCAATGGGTTATTCTGGTAAGAGTATTGAAAAATATGAAAATACCATTGTTGAGCCCATTTTGTTTAAATCTACTGCAAGTTTTATAGGCCTTAGTTGCACCCATTGATCTTCCTCTAATACTAATTTTAAGTCATATTTTTCCCTCATTTAAGGACATTACATAATAATGCTTCTAAATCTCATAAGACTTATATTGATTATAATGATTTTTATGTTCATACTTTGATTGAAAATGGTTAAATGTGTGAGCATTGTGGTAAACATAAGTATCATATTTTTAAATGTTGGAAATTGCATCAATGTAAATCTTTTAGAAAATTAACTCATAATATTTTGGATTGTTAGAAGACCAATAAAACACCTCTTTCAATAGTTAAACCAATTTGGGTACCTAAATTGGTGATATCTTCTCAAGACTTTGATGTTCATTCTTTTGATAATTTCTCAATTTCTTCAAGTAGGACATCTTTTTTAAAAAGTGACACATATTCTTTATATCCCTTTTGATAATATTTTTTATGCATTCATTGCTTTTATGCTTATTTCTTTTTAGAAGTTATCAAGAAAATATGTTTTGTTTGGAGCTAATCTTTTTTGACTAACTTATTTTTTTGTGTAGGATTACACACTTTATTATGGAAGTTGTAATTTGATCATTTTACCTTGTATTAGATTTATTTTTATTACATTAATTATATGTAGATAATTTTATGGCATTTTTTACTTAGCATGAAAATTGGTGTAAGCTTCTATTTTTCAAGTATCATTGATCAATTTTTCTCATCTCCTTCTTTATTGATCTTTGTTCTGATGTGTATTGACTTTCTTGTCTGAAGAGGATTCTTGGATATTGTTGATAATCACACATTCACATTTGAAAACTTCTTGGCAACACTTTATTTTCTTTCTCAAAATCATTGTAATTCCTCTCGAAGGAAGTTTCCATTAAGGGGGAGTGTTATGTATCAACTCCCTTTATCTAAGCTTTTCTCCTCTTTTGTAACCTTAAATAAAGCTTTAGCGGGAGTGTTGAAGATTATTATTTATTTAAGTTAATTTAAATTAATCTTAAGTCTATTTTAGTTGTGAATTTATTATTATAATAAATTCACTTATTTCAGATTTTATGAGGTGTTACACCTCTTTTATCTTTTTGTAGGAAATATTTGAGTTACATGTCACATATAACTCCCTCCACACTTATCACACACTTTTCCTCACCTTATAGGGATTAGTGACACTAGGCACACACTAATAAGGTTGTGTAAGTTCATGATGGGATTCTTTGTAACTCTATTTTCTTTCCTCTAGCTCTATTTAATGAATTCTCTCCTCTCTTATTTTATACTACAACACTAGATTTTGAGACACTTGAATTTCATTCTTATTTCTCATTCTATTTTCTTATACTAAAATTATACTTGAAGAATAGTGTTATTGCAAACTTGCTTAATACATGTGAGTTTTTCTTCCGTTGATTTGGCTTCCTCAATTGACAATCTTGCATCTCATATTTGTGGTTGATTATTTTTAAGGTAACATTGTTCCTTTGTACATTCAATGTTTATGCTTTCAATATTATTTTTCATGATCTTGGCATAATTTATAATATTACAAGATGAACATGTTTCATCTTGGAAATAAAGGCAAAGTTTTTATAGTAGTTAACTCCTTCAACCTGTGAGAAACTCTTTGCTACCAGATCTACCTTGTACTTATTAATAGAACAATTGGCTACATACTTGGTATTATAGACCCATTTACAATGCACAAGTTTTCTTCCTTTAGTAAGAGGTGCCAATTCACACGTATGATTATTCATTAGTGAAGAACATTCATCTTGCATAACAACATCCCACTCTAATTTACATATCACCTCATAAAATAATTCTACATAGTTTGAATAAAATGGATCATGAGAGCAACATCATAAGTCTGAGAGTGAGTACAATGAGTATCATAAGGATCACCAACTAAAGAACAAACTTCTTATAGATTATAATGATCCTACTTGGGCATAGACTGAGGAACATGTGGCTATATAGGAACATCAACAATGGCATCATTAATTTACAAAAGTAAGTCCCCACAAGTAGATAGAGGAGGCGTGAATGATTTAGAAGGAGAAGTCATAACTAGGGAAAAAAACTATTATAAATCTTAACATCCCACCAAAAAATAATAATGAGTGACTAGATCAAAGGGGTGATAAGACTTAACATCCTCATAATGGACAATAATAAAAATGAGCGATTTGCTCTTATTCACCATAGAATTATACCTGTCATCAAGAACAAATGATCATGCTTTACTTCCAAACACATAAAATACAAATACATCAAGTTTGATCCCTGACCAACCTTCTTTAGGAGTCTTATTTTGTAGTGCCTTGTGGGTTATGTTGTTTTGAATATAATTCGTGCTTGATTAACTATTCCAATCCAAAATACAGGTTCCATGTCCTTGGACTATATCATAAAATTTTCCATATCCAGCATTTTATTCTTTTTCTCAGCCCCCATTATATGTGTGTATCTTCTTGATGTTGAAACTAGCTCTAGAACCACACTTATGTGTTTTAAATAATGTCTTTACCTATTACCAACTAGAATAGAATAATGCCTTAAAGTATCACCACTCAAGACACTTATCGTACTTGACAAATCACATGTGCATAATCCAATCTCCTTTCTACCTTAGTCAATCTCAATAGTCCCACTTAGTACAATGTCCTCATGAGAAACAAGTTTTGATCCTAAGACCTATGTGTTATGGAACCACTCTATTATCTTGTATGTAAAAATACTTTGTATCTTTAACTTTCATGGGTTTGCTTGGTAGTTACCTTAGAGGTACTCACTACCATATCTAGGGTTAAGTTTCACCCTCTATTCTAAGGCTTATCATAGTAATTTTGTTCGAGATGCTAAGTACATCTTTGTCAGTAACATGAGGCAACCTTTCCTACATTCCATGTTTTTTGTAAATTTTTTTTGATAAGTAAAAAAAATGGCAAAGCCCATCTATTTAAAATAATTTAACAAAAATCCTAGTAGATTTAGGTAGATACAGTTGGAGTATCAAAGTTATAATAGAGAAAGAAGCTCAGAGCTACAAAGAGGCAAAAACTATTCTTCATCAGAGATAACAATATCAACATTATTACCAACATCATGAACTTGTTCTTCTAGGTTGATAGCAACCAAGGAGCTTGTCAGGCTAATTTCCCCAGTGTCATACCTAATGTTCAACCTCTCACAGATTGCCTTTAACTTCCTATGCTACAGGATGCTATCTTTAGTCATTGCCTTAATTAGAGTCCAAATTTGATCAAACCTAGTGTCCATCAGGTGACTAAAATGATCCACATCTTCATGAACTGTAACATAATTACTATCACTAAAGAGAACAGTCTAAATTCTAATTAGCTGGATAACTTTGAGGGTGTCCAAGCAAGTATTAGACTGACTGGTATCTTCCATAGCTTTGATCACTACCTCTATAAAAGCCACTGAGGATCCTCCTTTGAGATGAGAAATAAGTTAGGCACAAAGTAGATTTGTATCCATTTATTTCAATAATTTTTCATCTTTCACACCTTCAAGCAAAATTTTTTGCTAAAAATCCAGAGCCTCCTAAGTAGTAAAGAAAGTCATTTTATCCAAGAGGGAGCCTGAGTCTAGCAAATGACAAAGCTTCAGATCATCCACCAGGCCCAAAAAGGAGGAATGGACATCTTCCAATGAATAGATATGTGGCATACTGTTATTCATATCATTAATCGAATTCATAACATAAGACTCACCTTTATCTTGCCTAGGATGCTTGTTGCTAGAACTTCCTGAGTCCATGTGTCAAGTGATGAAATTTTACCAAAGCCAAGAGTGAGAAGTAGATAAGGGTGTAGAATTCCAAAATTAGAGAGTGGAAGGAGTAAATAGCATGCCATGAGACACTCACAATGCTTACACCTCTCAAAAACCATCATTCTCCACTGTCCATAATTAATTTCAATGCTCTTTAGATCTACAATATTGCACCCTAACCAATTAATGATGATCCTCATTAATATGGTAGTTAGTTAAATCATTTTCCACAATCCTCCAAGCCTTAGAACCTTTAAGGAGAGCATTGGTCATATGGAAGCTTTATTTCAAGTGGTTAAGGGTGACACCATCATTAGCCATATGATCAGCTAACTTATTGCTTTTGAGAAAGATGTGCAAGGTGGAGTAAGTCCTCAAATTATTGCACAAAGATTTGCAGTCTTCCATAATATTCTTTAAGATCCAATTGTGTGTAGATCCATTGGAGAGAGATTTAATGAAATTTTTTGAGTCCCCTTCTATATCCAAATCAAGCCAATTATTTTAATTTGCTAAAGAAAGGCCACACCACAGAGCTTTGGATTCAATGACATTATTAGAGTAGGAGACAAGCGCTTCACTGAATCTGAGCAAGAATTTACTTTTAGAATATTTGTAAGTCCCCCCTACACCCACCATACTTAGATTACCTTTAATTGCACCATCAAAGTTAAGCTTAATCCTAAGGCTAGATGGAGGAGACCAAATGTGTCTCCTACTTTTTTTAATTTTTGTTACTAACCTTATTATTAGGGATACCAAAAATGGTGTCATTCTAATTACGTAAAAGATGATTATCAATTGGAGTGATATTACCATTTATGGAAGGCTAACAAAAGAGAATCTCTCTGATGGTCTTCAAAATTTTGTCAATGATTCTATATTCATTTTGGCTTGTGTCTTTGAATATTCTTCTGTTCTTTCAAGCCAAATATTCTAGCATATGATAGCTAGAAGAGAGTTCCAAAATTTGTAGAAAATAGGGAAGCTGATCTTGATATTTCAGCCGAGGATTAACTCCCTGAGAGAGTTAGGGAAAACCAAATTATAATTGAATCAAAGAATAAAAAAATTCTAGATTGCCAAAGAGAAATGGAAATGTATGAGCATATGGTTGGTACTTTCTTCCTGAGAGTAGCATAAGACACATCTTAAGGGTCCCTGAAAACATTTCTTTATAAGATTATTGATAGTGAGAATTTTTTCCAAATAAGCAATCCATAAAAAGGAATTAGCCTTGGGAAGACCACGCTTATTCCAAATAGTAGAAGAAAAAGGCTCCAAAGGTTGACCTTCTTAAGCATAATTTTTTTTGTAACTTTATTTAACATAATAATTACCAAATTTAGATCCTCTCCACATAAGGGTGTCTTTTTTGAGAAGTGGAAAGGTCAGAGAGTTTCCTGTAATTTCTTCTTTGAGATGATCAGGAATTTACAAGTATAACCAACCATCTTTTCTGATATTAAAATAGTCAGATACCCAAGTTCCCACAAGAGAAGAACACCGGGTACAAATATTTTGAAGAGATTTGATATTTGAGAGGGGAAAAGGTAGAATCTAGGTATCTAACCAAAATTTGGCTTTGTTACCCTTTCCAACATTCCATCTCAGTAAAGACTTGATTATGTGTCTTTCTTGTATCATAAGATTCCAGGCATAAGAACCATTGTGCAAAGAGCTGGCTATGAAAATCCTTTCTGGGATCATATTATCAAGAAATTTTTGCCTAAGAATGATGCTCCATAGAGATGATTCTTTAGTAAATAGTATCCAAACAAGTTTGGTGCCTAGGGCCCAATTCATGATTTTTTGGTTCTAAATCCAAGGCTTCCCCAAACCCGAGGTAGATAGATTTTTTACCATTTGATCAAAGCCAATTTTTTGACTTCATCAATACCTCCCTAGAGAAATCTTATTTACATGGATTTGAGGTATTTTTCCACTTTTCTAGGCATAGGAAGAACAAAAATCATGTATATAGGCATAACTTGAAGGCATGATTTGATAAGTTAGATTATTCCATCAAATGAGAGCCTCTTGCCTTTCCATCCTTCCAATTTGTGTATTGTTCTATCAATAACTAATTTCCAAAGGTCTGTAGAATTTTTTCCAAGAAAGAGAGGTATTCCAAGATAGGAACAAGGAAGAGATCCTGAAGTGATATTGAGAATCCAGTAAATGGTTGCTTGAACAAAAACATTAGTATTAAAAAGGAAAATCTTTGATTTCTCAGAATTGACTTGTTGACCAAAGGCCCTTTCATAGAGCATAAGAGCTTGATTGAAAGAGGTTGATTTTTCAATGGTGGTTGTACCAATGAGGCTTGTGTTATCTGTAAATAGAAGATGAGAAATTCTCTGAGCATTGTCAGTAACCAAGATACCTTTCAGAGTATTTATGTTTTTGAGGTGGGCGAGTCACCTGCTTAAAGCCTCAACAACAATAATTAACAACAAGACAAAGGGTCTCTTTGTTCAAGTCCTCGAGATGAAGCAAAGAAGCCAACTAGCTCATAGTTGATGAGAATAGAAAATCTAGGGGAATTGATACAACTATAAATCCAATTTCTCCAAGCTTGATTGAACCCAAACTTGTTTAGGATGGCCAGGATGAAATCCCAATTTAATCGATCAAAGGCCTTGTTCATGTCAAGTTTGATGAACATGTTACTTTTATTTTGGGTAGAGATTTAATGAATTAGTTCATGAGAAATGATAATGCCATCCAAGATTTGCCTTCCAGTAACAAACCCTCCATGTTATTTAGAGATAATTCAGGGCAAGAAAATCTTGAGTCTATTAGCCATAACTTTAGCAATTATTTTGTAACTAAAATTGCACAAAGAAATTGATCTATAAGAATCAAAATACTTGGCATCCTCTTTTTTGGGAATGAGAATAATGAAATTCTAATTCATCTGATTGAGAACCTAATTGTTAATGCCTAATTTTTGGACAACAACAATGACATCATGTCTCACAATATCCCATAAATGTTGAAAGAACCTTGTGAGAAAGCCATCAAGACCAGGGGCTTTATCTGGTTTGAAAGAAAAGATATTTGTCTTAACTTCATCTTCAAATATATTTGCTATCAAGAAAGTGTTATCATCCACACATACAAGAGAGGAATCTGGCTCAGAATTTCATTTTGAGCTAAAGATCTGTCAATATCCGAATCAGAAAGAAGGGATTTAAAATAATTTCCATTTCTTTTTTGATTTGGGATTCTTCAAAGAGAGTGACTCCAACAAGAGTAGTTACCTTGGAGATTCTATTGAAATTTATTCTTATAATAGTTGTTTTGTCGAATAATCTTGTATTTTTGTCCCCTTCTTTTAACCATTTGACTCGAGACTATTGTTTCTAGTGTATTTCTTCTTGAAGAAGTAATTTGTTCCAATCATCAAGGAGCAAAGTTTCCTCAATTTTCAATTCTTTGGTTAATCCAAAGCTTTGGATTTGATTTTCCAAATCAAAAATTTTATCTTGAAGAAGAGATTTTTGGTCTGAGTGAGAACCAAAGGTAAGCTGATTCCAAAATTTTTTAATGAGCTTTAACATTTTTCAATTTTTGAACCAATATGAATTGGTGAGTGCCATAAAGAGAAATATCCCACCAAGATTTGATTTTGTCCACAAGAGAGGGTTATTTGAGTCATATTAGCTCAAAATTGAAGGGTCTATGCTTAGGAGGTGATTTCTTTTGAAATAGACAAGCAAATAGGCTAGTGGTTTGAACTTGCTTCTAGAAGGATTTTAGACTCAAGAATGCACTTTTGTTGAATCCAGTCCATGCTGAGAAGGAATCTATGAAGTCTTTATACATGAAAGTGTCACCAATTCTTCTATTATTCTAGGTATACTCTCCAGACTTACGCCTAAGATCAAAAATAGAAATATCTTCGATGAAGGATGTCAGGAGGTGTGTAAATAGGGAGAAAGAACCCACTCCTCTAGACTTTTCGAATGGGGATGCTATTGTGTTGAAATATCTCCAATGATTCATTTATCAAGATGATAAAGAGCTTTGATGTTCTTTAGAGATAACTAGCACAAAGATCTACCCTAACAAGAGTTAGGGCCATAAACATTAGCAAGAAAGAAGGATTGATTAGAGCCATTCATAGAGAAATTTTCTACTTGCCAATTGGCACAATCATCAGTCAAAGTGCCAAAAAGAGAAAAAGGATTCCAAGCTAAAATGAGTCCTCCCGAGGAGCCAAAGGAAATTTTATAAATACACTTACAATTTTTCCAAATTATTTTGAAGGATTCTTGACAAAGATTTTACTCCATTTTGGTTTCTTGAATAAGAACCAAATCCAATTTCTTTGACTTGATTAACTGCTTCATCAACCTTTGTTTTTATCGGGAATTGAGCCCATACATATTCCAAGAGATAATGATCATTGAGATGGTTTTCACCTTCTACTGTTGTGGGTGTGGGGCTTGTCTCCAGAAGAAGATGTCTGCTTTTTAAGAATTTTGCTTGCACTAAGATTTTTTCTCCCTTTATCCTTCTCCTCGAGATAGTGGGATTCTAATTTTCTTTTGACAACATTTTAGAGATTTGTTTCTGACTTCCTTTTCCAATATTTATTTAGGCCTCCAAGTTCTTGGAATTAGAAAGAGGACGCCTGCCAGCTTTGTTTTTCCCACTTTGAATTGATTTGGTAGCAAGAGAGGAAACATCTAACATACTTAGATTATTTAACAATTTCTTTATCTGGAGTTGAGATAGGGTTTCTTCTCCATCCACCACTTGCTTATTCAAGTTTGAATCATCCTCAGATCCAAAAATTTCTCCATCTTCCATATCAAGAAGGGTAGATGTTGTGAGGGGTAGAATATCTTCCTCAACTGGGATGATCATATTCATCGCCTGAGTAGGGTTGAACTTCACATCAATAATAGCCTCCTCCTCAAGAAGGGAAAACTAGTTGGAAACATCTATTTTAAGAGTTGAGGGGGATTTAGAATTTGTCTTGAATTTAGCCCCTTTATTTATTTTTTTCCTCTACTCTTTGAAATCCTCATCATCCAAAACATACAAAGGTTCTTGAGCAGGACAATCTCTAGCAAAATGTCCATGAGAGTGACAAAAATGATAGTGAAAAGGAAATTTAACAAAGTCAATCTCTTGAATCCATTCCCATGTGTCTGATTTGAGTCAGAAAGACAAAGGAAGAGGGTTAGAGAGATTTATGTTGACACAGAACCTAACATAAACTGCTAGACTAGCTTCTTCAGAGGGTTTTGATAAACAAATAAATTCCCCAAGATGGTTACCAATAAGTTTGAAAATTTCCTCATTCCATAGTTTAAAGGGTAACCCATAGATCCTGATCCAAATTGGGACCTTGTTTAGGTCCACAGTTTTAAGATCAAAGCTTTCTTCCCAGGGCTTCATGAACAACCCAACACGACCAAGAAACCAAGGGCCACCTCAGAATATGTCATCCTTATGAGAAACACTGTCAAAAGTAACTTGAAATTAGCCTTTAAGAGAGGAGATTAAATTTGGAAACTTTCTAGTTCTTCTCAATCCAACTCTTCAAAATGGAAACCTTAGGCTAGTAACCAATAAATTTGTAATTCAAGGCCCTTTCCTTGAGGATTTTGATATCTGGATCCAAGACATTGTCATAAATAAGGACTTTGGGAACCTCTATCGAGGTAGGGAAAATAGAGCCTCCTCCTTTCTTGAATTTAGGACCATGAGAGCCACCTAAACCCATCGCACCCTCTGCATCCTTACCACTATTGCTAGCGCACCCAAATTTTTGCCCGCACTCACCATTTTTTTTGCTATTATCATAATTTTAAAAACGTATCAGTTATTGAATAATAGGAATATGAATGGTTTCTTCTTTATGTTTTTTGTATATTAAAGAGTCAAACAAGTATTATTTAAATTAACAAAACTAATTACATCTTAGACTTACTATACAAGAGTTTAGGGTACTTAGGGTTCCCTTTCAAAATGTCATCCTGATAAAATTTAAACCTTATCAATTTTAAAATTTAAGACTTAATAATCAAATGTCTCTTTAGATTTAGGGTTATTTTGTCATAATGAAATAAAAATATTAAGGTATGGAAAAGGATCATATAGGTTCTTTGGTACAATTAGAAATCCTCCATTAAGTACATGTTTAACCCTTTTAATTTAAGATGACCTAAACTAATGGTATTAAACTATTTAAATTGAAATGTTGATATTTAGTAATATGATATTAAAATATAGTCAAATACAATATGCTACATAATTAATAAAATTTAAAAACTTGCTATAAATATTAAATTGAGTTAGGGTTAGAGAGTGTCCCTCAAAACTAATATAGATATAATTGTGTAAGCTCACTGTAGCTAGAAATTGTTTGAAATTTACTTGCAAATAGAGTCATGTTAAAAATAGTAATGTTTAATTTGTTGAGACAAGTTTTCCGAGGGCATACAAAGGCTCACTATGGACTTGTCTAGATAGTATGACTACATTCTAGTTAACTGTATTCATAATTTTAGGATTTGGGTGTATGCAATAAACTATAAGGGTTGACTACTGAGCACTACTTACATAGACTAAATGGGCCTCATGATGTTATAGTTCCCCCTCATAGAGTGATTGTGTGATTTATGATCATGTAACTAGAATGATTATAGCTATAATATTGATTGAAAAGCTTTATAATGGATGCCATTGACCTAAAATAATAAATAATCAAACTTTACTTAAGACTATTAGAATGTTGCATAATTCAAATAAGAACAAGTAGTTCTCTTTTGCTTAGTGTGTTGTACAATTGCTAGAGAGATCTAATGGGTCAATAATGAGTGGCCTTGATGTGATTTTATAGGATAATATTTAGAATAATTTTGTTAACCGACTTTATCTAATGTAGGAGAATCGTTGAGAAATGTATTGATTCAAAAGAGTGACCATTGGATCACATGAGATAAGGTCGCACTAGGGGACAATGTTGTGATACGACCCTATCTGAGTAGTGCAGACTTATGTTAAAATATCAAATACTGTTAGGACAGGTCTAGCAGGAGTATATAGGCTAAATAGAGATGAATATAGGTGAAATAGACATTTTTGTATGATATTTTTAGTGCTTACAAGACAATGAAGTCTCCCTTATGAATTGTGAGTTCAAAAAATGAAAAATAGACCAAGTAAGAGAAACGATGTCAATAATAAACATTGCCAATCATTTAATGATTAATTTTATGTGTCTAAATTTAACCCCACTTGATTTTAATGATGCAAAAATTAAAATGTATAAAGTAAAGTAGATTCAAATCTGAGTGTGTATATACACTTTGTATATGGATGCGAAGCTAGATTGTGTAAGATGCCTTTATATAAGAAACCTGTAATAATACCGTTGAAAGTAATATTTGCTCATACTAAAAAATTTTAAATTGAAATTTTCTATTTATAATTTGAAAAGAGAGAATAAAAGTCTACACCTAAAAAAAGTAAGCAATTTAATTTCCTTGTAACTTGGAGATGATGAAGTGTGCATGCCCCATTGTTGGGACATTTAGAGAAGCACTGAATTATTGGGAATTGAGAGTAGTCAATTCTCAAATTTAAAACCATTAAATGCTCTTGAGTTTAAAATATTGTATGTTCCAATTATCATTTGACTATATAGAGTATTGTTTAAAATGTTTAAAGGGGTGGAACCATGAACTATGGCCCACTACATATTGAATAAGTGAAACCATAAATGTTGAGTGTCTCTAGAATCTCAAGTGGTCCACTTTCAAGTGAGACAAGTCACACCACTAAAATGGATCTATATTCTATTTGAAAATTTGAAACTTAAAACTTAAAACTTGAGGATTTTGAAAATGCCATAGTAGAAACATGAACATGATTGAATATCATGCCCCCTATATCTGTACTATATTGCAATGTTATTTGAATTTGTAATTTTTTAAAACTTTTGAATTTGGCCAATTTTGAAACTTTTAAACTTGTAACTTTTATACTATTTGAAAATTGTAATTTTAAATTATAAGAATGAGTGCACATACTTACCACATGTCCCTGTAACCTAAAAAAGTTGAATAATATTTCCATTTGAAAACTATATATTTCTATAAATTTGTTTTTTTTTCTCATAATGCTTAAATGTTCTAAATAAGCCCATTGTGATGCTCTCCTTTTGAGATGAAAGATGTAGCCTACAAGTCACTTATCTAAAAAGAAGCAAATGTGAAAGATATATTGATTTTGAAATTGATTGCATCATAATCTTGAATATAACATTGAATTTTCATATGAAATATGTGTTAGAGAGATATATCATTGAAACATAGAAGCAATCTATACATGATATGCATCATAGTGCTAGAGTAAGAGTAGAGTATATAAGTGATGCATGATATGAATCATGGAGCCATAGTAAAATAGATAAAATGCATGATATGAATCATGGAACCATAATAAAAAGTAAAAAACATATAATCAATGCCACACAATATCATGTAATTTGCATAATATGTCGCTCATAAGTCTCAAGAGGCCACATATAAGGGACATGTAAAATGTTACATAACATACAAGGCCAAGGACCACACACGAATGAAATAATGATGCCATTCAATTAAGAATTTAAACATACAAGACCAAAGGCCATACACACAATAATCAAGTAAAGGCCTAACTTATCATGTAATGAAGTCAAGCAAAACATGTATAAAATGAGGGTAGTTTATAGTCATCATATGTATGATTATGAATGTTAGAAAGTAGTGTATTTCATGTAATATATTTGAAAAATATGAGTGATTTAACAAGACATTTGTATGGTATGTAGGTCAAAATGGTAGAGAGGTTATGGATAAATTCAACATATTAAAGTGTTTATGGAGAACGAAGAGATGCCCTAAACTTAGCAAGGTTGTTGGGTAATAAGAGAAACCTAGCAGTGCATATTAAAATATGAGAAATGATGTTTACTTAACATATAATAAACAACAGATGAAAAGGAAGTAAGCTAGCAATATTTGAAAATGATTTAGGTCCTATTTTTGAATTTTTAAAATATATGCATTTTTTTATTTTTTGATAATATTTGGATGCTTAAATAGGTTATGAAAAGAGATGCTAAGAAGAAAAGTTTTGAAAATAGAGGAAGTAGGATGGATTTGAACAATCCTCAACAAGGTGAAAAAACATATCATGATAAGAGGGAAGGTAAAAAATGTTCCCCCAATGTGTATGTAACTTTGAGTCACATCAATATAATGAAAATATGTAAAATATGTAGGAATGTACATGCATGCTCCTCTAATGGGGAAGAGATTGAATGTGCTTGTGTAAAAAGTAGAAATATAAAATCATAAAAGTGCCACAGGGTGTAAGATATGCAATAGTAATCAAGTGGAGTGACATAAGGATTGTTCAAATTAATTTTAAAATGAAGTGGGTCAAAGCCAAGGGGTTATAATAATTATTGGATTAGGAATATAATAATCGATGATGAAATAAAAGTAAAAAGAACATGCACAAGGGGAAAATATGCATATCTAATCAATTAATTGATTAGAGAAGATCTCCCATGGAGTTCATGTATATAGGGTGTATCCACTTTGTTCATTTTGTGATAAACTACCAATTGAAATATGATGCCATTATGCATAGTTATCAAATACATTACATTACATGTTCTTCATAGGAGATATCTTTGGTAGAGTATGTCATGCTTTGTGCTCTTGTGTTGTGATTATGACTACCTTTGAAATTATGACCATTGAATTATCATGTTAGAATGTGAAAGAATAATAATTGGTATTCAGAGTGGATCCTTTAGACACTCCTTTTTGGCCACTTCTGTGTCTAAATGGACACTGGAGTGACTTCTTTAAAATACTGCAAGTTTAGCTTGGAAATTACTAGAATGCTTTGATTCATTAGTGTACATCACGTGCATCTTCTAAACCACATAAATGTATCTTTAAATTAGGGAAATGCACTACACACAATCATCATCTTCCTCTAATTCATCTCCAGTCAAGTTATGACCTTGCAAATTAACTTTTTTAACCATGTGTGAAGGACAACTTGTCAAAATTTAAAAATGACAATTAACTTGATCAAGATTGATTAATTGGTTAAACCCAATTAATTTCATAGGTGAAAATCCCATAATTAATTAATTATTGAATTTTTATTTTTAAAAATTCATAATTTTAGATTGATGACATCATCATGACATTACACAAATATTTGAAATGATGTCACCATCATGACATTATCTTTTGTGAGTTTTCAAGCACTCACAAAATATCAAACAAATATATGGATTTGTAAGCTATGCATATTTATTAAAAATATTAATGGCTTATCCCCTCCCAAACCTAACCACGGTTAACTCTAACCTAACTACACTTGGATTAGAGTTAGTTTGAAATGTTATAAATATAAATATTCACCCATTGTTCAACAAGCTCTATTGGTGTAATGTTATGATGCCAAAATACCTTCGAGAAGCCTCTTTTTAGTTTTATAATGCTCGTTTATTGAGAGAGAGTATCCAAGCTAAAGACAAAGCCAATCCCAACATTGCTAAGGTGATAAAGAGAGATGATGCAAGGAACACCATTACCAAAGACTCTTTGAGCACACGATTGAGCACATTCCTCCATGGCCAAAATATAACCCTTGCTATAAAGGAAGGTAAATTATGTTTGTTTTATCTTCTATTAATAGTTACTTGTATTGTTCTCTTGCTCCTTGAGTGTCTAGGCTTGAGGCATTAGTTTTATTAGTGTTATTTTGTTTGGTTTTGATCATACTAACATAATACTAATCGCCCTTCTTAGATTCATTTTGATCACATAATAGCACTCCCGGTGGGACCCACACTCCACAAAGCTCTTCTAGCTACTTCTTAGCATGTTTTTTTTTTTCATTTAATCACCAAAAATGTGAATAAATTTGAGCTCTTGACTGAGCCACAGGGATCAGTGATGATTGTAATAAATCATGATCGATCACTAGAGTTGATGTTGATCAAAGGAATTGATAATGATCTTTACATAAAAATGCAACCAAACCATAAATATAGTAAAAATCAGAGTGGAACCCATTAAGGATCAGAGGAATTGGTATTCAGAGTGGCTCCTATTAACATCTTCCATGATCTTTAGAGAATTAAATTATGTTGTTCCAAAATAGGATCAATATAGAATAATGCTATGCATGATTTAGGACCAAGAGTAATTGGTAATGTGATAGACCTAATACAATGCTTTGGTGATGTAACCTGGTTGAGATGTTGTGTATCATATCCAAGAGAGAGAAGAAGAGATAAAATTACAATTGTTTAAATTATATTTTAAATCTTTTTGTCTAGAAATCAGTGCTTTTTTTCTTACTTTACATAGAAGAGATGTCTCTATATTCACCCACTCTAATATATGCAAATAAATAATGAGTTAAGTGTTCATCCTCATCAATGGGATTAAAATTTAGTTTTCTCAGTGGTTCATCCATAAGTTATTATGTATCCGCATCATCATTGCTATAGTAATCTTCAATTATGCAAGTATTTGATGAATTAACCAATAATGATACTTATTGAATAGATTATGTTACAATTGATGATTGTACAAACCATTCTTTGGATATATTATTTACTTACGTGGGAATTGCCATTTGTGGTAGAGCTTCTCTAATAAGACTTTATATTTACTTAGGACTTTGTACTTGTGGTATAACTTCCATAACGAACCTTTCTATTTGCATAGGACTTTGAACACTTGGTGATGTATTAATTATATTTATTGATTCACCCACTTTGTAAGTATGCATTTGTGTCACTGGAACTAGTTATTGAGTTGGTATTATAGACACTTTATTCAATTGAGGTTGTGTCATTTTTCAATAGTGAAAATATGCATCATCAACTAGAATTGTGTCCTCATGCATATCATAATTTTTTTAATACATATATGAAATGTATAAGGTATAGCTTCCATTGCATGAATCCAAGGTCTACCCAAGAGTAAATTATATTATAACTAGTCAGAAAGAACTTGAAAATTAATAGAGACCATTTTAGGGCCAAATAATAAATCAATTGTAATAGTTCCCAATGTGTTTTTAGGAGTGTTTCCAAAAGACCAATATAGGTTGCCTAGAAATTTGAAGATTATATTTATTAAATCCCAATTTATGTATGAATTCATTACTGAAAATATTTATTTTGGAACCATTGTCAACCAATGAACATTTAACTAGTTATCCATGTATTTGGATTTGAGTAAATAATGGAAGATTATGCTCAATGATATGCTTAGGAAGTACATATATTTTATCAAAATTAGTGTTATGATAAATATCATTTAAAGTATTCATAATATAATTGAATTAATTTGGTTGTGTATCCATAAGAAGAGTTGTATCCTATAACATTACATATAAGACATCCTTGTGAGTTGGTACATTTTATAATAGTTCTAGAATAGATATTCTAGTAGGGGTATTTTGAAATTAGTCAATGATATCATATCTATTGGGTTGAGATAATTTTCTTGAATTAGGTGAAAGAGGAACAAGATTATTTAGGATGAGTGGTTTAGGGAGGTAAAGGGGGATGCCCCCTTCTAGTTTGGACAACACTAACATGAGAATCTAAAATGAGATTTGGATAAAAAATGGGAATATGTTGACGAGTAGAAATAGGTTGAGAGCAAGGAGGTGGGGAGTAGTTTGATCCTACACAAGAAACAAAGTAAAGTTCAAATCTAAAAGGGGGTAAAATGGGTAAGGGGAGTAGCCAAGCAGGAATTAAAAACCCTACATAATTGAGCATTGATGACAGAGCCCAAATGGGCCTTACACCAATGTAGTTATCACTCCTAGAGTGATTTTGTGATATCTTATTATGCAAATAGAATGACTATAACTAGAATATTGATTGAAAATCTTGACAATGGATGCCCTTGACTTGTAATAAATAATATTCAAACTTGGATTAAGACTATTGAAATGTTGCAAAGTTAAAATAGGAATAAGTAGTGCTCTTTTACTCAATGTTCATTGGAATTTATAGAGATATCCAGTGGGTCAATAATGAGTGGCCTTGATGTGATTTTATAGGATAATATTTACAATATTGTTTCAAACCAACTTTACCAAATGCTTACAAGATAGTGAAGGCTCGCTTATAGATTGTGAGTTAGCGAAATGACGAATAGACTAAGTAAGTATAAGGATGCCAAGAATAAACATGTTCATATATTTAATAATTAATTTTTTGTGTCTACAGTACCCAAGAATTTTTTTTCAACCTAGAGTTATTGACTCTATGCATGATAAGGTAGTTATTACTATGGTTACTTGAATGTAATAACGCATAAGATAACTAAGTCAACCCTTAATCAATTTGGATTTATATATTACAAGGTTTACATTGAAACATATATTTTTTTGTATTATTGAAATATATTATAACTGGATATATCATTACACCTAATCACATATCATGTAATGCAAAAATTATTCTAGGCACATACTTTATTCAAGATAATACTAAGCCTTTATACCCATTGATTTAAGGATACCTGAAATAGGGGTACCAAGCCTATACGAATAGGGTCTGGTAGAGTTATTATTTACCTAAGGATTATAATACCTTTAAAGTTAGATAATGATTCTAAACATGAAATGCATTAAACAAAAATTCCATCAATTTCCTTTTTGGACTTAGGGCATAATGTTAGGAACCCCTTATCCAACGGAAGCACAATTGATTACTTTCTTATTAGCAATTAAACACGGAATTATACCAGAATGATTAAGTAACTAGAAACTTGAGGCAACAAAGAATTTGAGAGACAATACACACTCTTGTATTAAATACTACTAGAAGAAAATACAATAAGGAAGATGCCACTTCTTCCTCCACCTCAAAGGCTTGCCACACCTCAAGACCTTCTTCCCTCTCTCTCTTACTCAACACAACCAACTCAACAACCTGAGTTGCTATCCCTCCTTGAATACTTCAGCTGATCTCCTTGACCTTACACCTGTAGATCTCCTTGACCTTGCTTCAATGCTTTACTTGCTTGCTTGATTTACAATACATGCCTCATGGGTCTTTAAATAGAATCCCATGGTTACAAAAATAGAAATCTAACTACAATAATTAGACACGCAGCTCGTGACTATAATTAGTCATTTAACATGCAAACACTCGTTTCACTTAACTGACTGTTCGTCAACAGATGAGTTCTAGAACACACAGGCGACCGACGTCGGTCCCTACTTGCCTGGTGTTGTCGACGTCGGCCAACTTCTTGCCGATGCTGGTTGCCTTCTGCACTGGTAATGACCGACGTTGGTCATGCTACCGACACCGATACTTCTAGATCTTCAACAACCACCTGTTTCTTCGTGTCTGCAACAGTTTGAAGCTTTTAGCTCCACACCCTAACACATAAGTTAAATTATTATTCCATACTCTTGATAATCTTAACAAAAGACTAAACATATTCAAATATCTTAAGGTATTTTCAACCAACTTGACTTTATGATAATAACTTTAACACTAGGTCATTCTAATCTAATTCCTTAATCAAGTGCATCTAGAATAAGGATTAAAACTTTGTCATCTTTACAAGGTTTCATGGACCCTGTCTACTTCTTATCTTGGGGTTTTTTCCAATGACTTCCCATCCCAAACATTATGAGACCCAAACTAATGTTAGGACCAAGGAATTTATTATCGAACATCAGTTTCTTTTTATTTTCCATTACGGATCAACTTATAACATTTAGAGTTGATCTTATTATAGTTGGCAGAGCATTCATCTTACACCTCTTATTATAGTTTATAGACTTTCTTGAGCCACACATTTCCTATAATTATGTTTACCTTATATTTTAGGTATTAAGAATATAACGAGGCTCATATTTACTAAGCTTATCTCTTTATTATGAATATAAGAAGGATTTAAATTCCTATTCACACCCGCCAAGTAATTCTCAAAGTTTAGACACCATAGTACCAATAATAAGTAGCATAATTATACAAATACAATCAAAATCCATATCGTCCTTGGAAGCCAATACACACCAAATATGTGTCTCCATGTAGACTACAAGTTTTACTGATAAGTAAGAGCTTATATATTATTGAATTCATATAGGATATATTTGTAAGAAATTTAATATCATCAATGACCCGCTAAAAAATCTATCTTGAAAATAAGTTATGTATGGAATGCTTTTCCATTTTCAAGCCCCAATTTGTCATAAAAATATCATATATTCCACCATTGTACCAAGAAACCCAGTTTTAAAATTTAGTGGTAATCATAGCTAAAGATAACACCATATTGTAATATTAAATCCCTTATGGCCATAATCCATCATTAATATTATCATTACTATTGCACTAGTTTGTAACACTTATTACTATAATGAAATTGATTCTTTTACTTAATATCAACATAAGGTTAGTCTAACCTTCCTTAGTTCTCAACTTTCTACACATATAATAGAGTATCTAGTATTTATCAAACACCCACACATTTAAATAAACATAAATGAGTTAGAGCCAATGCACGTTCAATTAGTTCATAAGTTCTCACTAACCACTCAATACACAATGCTAGACAAATACAAACTTATAATGGTTGAGTATGTTTTTACTTGTAGTACAACCCAACTAACCTATCAAACCAGAACATGCCCAATCACTATCAAGTTATTCATAAATGTAATAATTCAGTAACAGGTATAAACATAATAAATATGAACAAGATCAGTCTATATCAATACTTATAATGCATAATTTAAGAAATGTGTATCAACCACATCTAGTTAAAGTACACCTTACTTTATTCAATCATATATTCAACAAGAAATATTGCAATATCCAAACAACTTAAACATTATTTAAATTACAATGCCATACCTAATTCATATAGGCAAAATCAAACCTTCAAACTGAATATAATAATATCAAAAATTGCCTTTCTAAATTAGCCATTTACATGAAGCAATCATAATCAAATTAGCCCCATTCATTTATACACATATTACTCATAACAAGACATTAGTTGAAACCAAAATAAATATATGGCTCCAAATTTATTCAAGAATTTCTAAATAGATCACAAGTGTTGCATTCTTCTAAACTCTCTTACCTTAAAAATTTGTATTTAAAGAGGATATCATATTATCATATCAAGGTTGGCATGTATTTCCTTTACATATATTTGAGATTTAAGAACACATGGTTCATTTTTTTACAAACCCTTATAATGATATTAGAGATAGGGTTAGAGAATAATTCTTCAAATAATATAATAAAACCCAGAAAATAATTCCCAAAGTGGATTTAATTCAGTGGTAGGTAATTCCATAGCCCATATCCATAAAGTGTTATTTTATTTGAAAAACACACCAAAATAAATTGTTCAAAGTCTTACAATCATGACACACAACACACATATGTTTGTATACCTCCCTATGTCAATGTTGATTACATTGAGATAGAATTGTATACCCACACACATCTAATGCACATAACACAAATATAGTAATTATATCCATTTCAATAACTCAGGTTAAAGTAGAAAACACAAACCATGATCTTGTTTCTCCAAATACAAGGAAAAGAGAGAAATTCTTGGATAGAGGAGAAGAGATCTAGCACAAGGGTTTCCCTATTCCACTTCTATACTCAGCCAAAACAAACCCTAACTTCCACTGAAGAAACCCTCATATTTATAACCATGAGTAATGATTAGGGATTCATATATGGTAGTCATTATGGAATACACTAAATGAAATACATGTAAATCAAGATTCAACAAGCTTGTGTAACAACTTTTTACCTTACTATTATTCTCAATGAATGCATAACTATCATTAACAGTTTTAAGATGTGGTATTAATTATTTGCATAGCTCAATCAATGTCCCAAATTATTTGAGGAATTTTGAATGGCTTTCAAATTATGGCAAATGATAGTCAAATCCCAATATTTTTTCATCCTCCTTCCTTGCTGACCTAAATTAGCCCTGGTTTGTCACTTAACTCAATGATGGTGTTACAATAAAACCTAGATGTGCATTGCCCTATTTAATCCATCCTTTGAGTTCAAAGTTACTTAAGTGGAAAATTTTTAAGGATTTAGGAAGGTTACTTCATGCCCTAGCCTTGTATTTTTATATTCTTTTTAGTTTATTATACCACAACCCACCTAATGAACAACAAGTTGCTTAAGGTTAATACTTTGAAAAATGGCTCTTATGAATTAAAAATTTCCATCCACTCCCCATTTTTTTGTAATGTAGAACTTAAATCCTTTTTCTTTCTCTTAAGACATTATAAGATTCTTACCTTCCTTGCAATGAAATCTTTATATGACCCTATGCCTCTTTCTAAGGTTTGCCAATGAACTTGGGCTATACCTCAATATTGCAAGCCTTTTAATATGATTATAATATAATACTTATATGTTTGGTACTTAACAAAATCATCTATCAACCAAATTTTACCCACATTCGAGGTCCTAAACCTTATGCTTGTAGCTTTAGATTATACTATGTACCCATATCTATATATTGTCATTTCACTTGATACAAGGTCAAGCTATACATATATCTAAGTGAATAGTGCCATCTGATACAATAATTTAAATTTTATTAGTAAAAAAGGGATTGTTCTTGCTTTGAGGTTGGGATTTTAACCTCTACAAATGGTCTTATAGCCTTATTCAATATTTTGCTAACTTTTGTAACAATGTCACCACCAACAAAGTAAAGGATCATAGTTGAATTTAATTAACAAAAACTATAATTTAGGGACATAATACACACACACACACACACACACACACACACACACACACACACACACACACACACACATACACACACATATATATACACATATATATACATATATATATATATATACACACACATATATATATATATAGACACACACATATATATACATATATATATGTATATATATGTACATACATATATATATATATATATATATATATATATATACACACACACACACACACACACACACACACACATATATATACACATATATATACATATATATACATATATACATATATATATATATATATATATATATATATAGTATACATATATATATATATATATATATATATATATATAGTATACATGTATATATATATATATATATATATATATATATATATATATATATATATATATATATATATATATATATATATATGGTACACACACACATAAAATTTATACACACACATATATATATATATGTACATACACATATATATATATACACACACACACATATATATATACATATATATATACATATATATATATATATGTATGCATATGTATATATATATATGTGTGTGTGTATATATATGTATATATATATGTGTATATGTATGTATATATATGTATATATATGTGTGTGTGTGTGTGTGTGTGTGTGTGTGTGATGATATAGATGTGTGATATTGTATTCCCACTTTTAAGAGATGGAAAATTTAGACAAAAACCAAGATTTATATTCTAACCTCATAATCAGGTTCTTATTTACTAGGAATGACATCAAACTCTTGTTGTACTTGGAGTCTAGGGGTTGAAATACATCAAATGTTACACATATTTGTGTACTCATTTGTTACAAATAGTTGCAGTTTAGGGGACCAAAATGTTTATGTCACAATTTGCTCATGGAATCAACATGAGTAATAAAATATGAATCTATAGAGGGTTCAAATATATATAAACTATAGAGATATGAACAATGATCAATAACACATGTTTCGAGTACATCATGTAGATCTTATAATTATCTTATTAAAATAACCCGTGGATAAAATTCCATAATCTACCTAGTTCCTAAATTACATATTTGATACACACAAAAAAAAATTAGTGGAAATTTTTGGGAACAATAAGTACATCATCGATGTGCCCATCTTGAATTTGAATTGTGTTAAATCCCAAAACATGCACTTGAGAAGAGTTTTCAACTATAATTTGAGAAGTGTTGTAATCAAAAAGAGATGACAAAAGATCATGAGAATGTATGAGATGGTGAGAAACGCCAGAATAAAAAATCCAACTATTATCTGATCTATTAAATTCCCTCATAGAAAATGATTTCCCTTTTCCTGAAGGAGAGGGAACATAAATCTTGTGTTGTTTTATTGTTGCTTTGGAAGCTTCCATTTTTTTCCAACGTCTTGCCACAAAAGCCACAAGGTTCATACTTATTATTTCTTATACGTCATTTTTTGTCCTTAGTGGAAAGAGAAGACTAAAGGTAGATTATATAGGTCTATTTGAGGGCATTGTCTTAGGATTAGGTTTTGGTTTAGCCTTAGAATATCTAGCAACAAGTGTATGACTCTTACTGGGAAGAGCATTAAGAGACATAAACTTGGTTTGCTCTCGAGTTAGACATTCAAAAAAGAGCTCAAAATTAGGCATTTTAAATTGATCATCTAAGGCATCTATAATAGAGTATAAATTAGAAGCAAAAAAATAAAATGGACCCTTCAATTTTCTTAGAATTATAAATATAGCCTCTTTGTCATTCTTATCTAATCCACACGCTTTCAATTGTGATTGAATGGACCTAAATTTGGCAAAGAGTTTTTCAATAGTAAGGAAATCAGAGGGCAAGATATTTTTAATCAGGCTAAAGTTTCATGAACTCATTTACTTTTCCAAAGATAATTTCAAAGGTGTCCCAAAATTATCTTAGAGATTTGGCTTTTGAAATGTGGAAAATCAAAATTTTTCACACATTTAGACAAATTAGACCTAGTGCTTTGTCTTGCTTATATGCATATAAATACTTATTATTTTTTGATGTGAAGGCTGAAACAAGATCTTTAAACACCCTCCACAAACCCTTAGATTACAACAAGTGCTACATATTTTTTTCCAAGTGTGGTAATTAGTGGTATTCAAGGGTTCTATTAGATGGGTTTTAGCCATTGTAGAAGAGGAAGAGGAGGAGAAAGGCCAGAAGCAAGACACAAGTCACAAAATAACCCCCCACCAAAATAAATAAATAAATATTGACTCTCACATTATAAATATATGGCTACAAAGGATGTTGAAAAAAAAAACTTTGAAAAATTATGCTCCCCTTTTGGCAATTATTCCTCTCTTTAAAAAATTATAGGTCTCCTTGAAATAACAATGATGTCCCTCAAGAAACAATAAGACCCCTTTTAAATGAAGGAGGATAAGGCTTTGAACATGTTCCCTTTGAGGTGAGGGAATGTTTTAGCAAAAGCCTCTAGTTCCACTAGACCACTTGTTCAACTTAAATGTGTTTATATAAAAACACTATTTAAGTTTTTGAAATTGAATAAAATTACTCCAAAAAAAAATAAAAATTTCTACGTGGCATTGAGGTGGCAAGGTACCAAAAGTAGTTGGAGAAGAGTTTTTCCATAGAAAATGGATGATAGTATTTACATCTATTGAGATAGAGGAATGGTTGAGTCCGGTGATATGACCTAAAATTGACAGAAGACAATAGTCTCAACACTTCAACTATAATATTATAATGCCACACTACAATAATACAAGGTTACTACATGTTGAGATCTTCCATTTAAGAGGACTTGAACCATTACAAAGAGTATTATAGGGTGGACTATTCACATGAAGAGGAAGATAATAGTGGAAAATTGATACTCAGTTTGATGTTAATTTTTAATGCCAATGTGAATTGGAAAAACCAATGCCAATGTTTAATATAACACTTGATGAAAGTAGTCAACAATTCACATGTCCAATGCTTTTAATTATGTCATATAATGTTAATGCCAAACCAATACCGATGTCAAATGCCACAACATGGCTAGAGAAGGGTGGTTAGATTGAGAAGCAATATATGGTGTGATGTGTTTTAGTAGGAATTTTATGGCCCTATACACCTATTTTCTTAAATAAAAAAAATAACAAACATGGAAAGCCTATCTTTTATAGTAGGTCTGTACAATCCTATAGTTTTTTTTTGATGAATGTGGATAAGAATATTTAGGCATAATGGCAACTGAAGAGACTCAACCCCCTTGATACCATATAGGATAGGAGTAGTAGATGCACAAATCCACAAGGTCAACCTAGAGAACAAACCCACAATGAAATAATATTACTTACTCCAATACACACATAATAATTAATGAGAAAAACCACTATAACTTTTTATTGTCAATATGCTATTACACACACACTCATATGTTATGGGAGTTCTAATTATATAGGTATGCAAGTTTGTTTCTTACAAAAAATAATTTGTTTTAAAGAAACAAACATTATCTAAGAGTGCATAAAATTATGCACGTACTGTGGACATCATATTCTCACCATTACCATGTCAAAATTGTAAGTCAGAGTGACTTCCCATAATAATGCATAAAAACTACAAAAACACACAAATTTTCTACACACTTGAGATACATCTTATAAACTACATCAATATGTCCCTGATTAGGGAAATGCATTTTATACAATTATCACATTCCTCTAATTTATCTCCAGTCAAATTATGACTTAACAAATTATGTTTTCAACCATTGGTGCATAATAATTTATTAAATTTTAAGAATTTAAAAAAGGGTAATCAAGATTACTTAACTAAGCAAATCCAATTAAAAAGTTAAGTGGGAAATCCATGGAAATTGGATGAATATTTAATTTTATAAATTCATAAATTCAACTAGATATTTGAAAGTGACATCAACATGACATCATCGATCACAAAAGTTATGAATCTAAAATATCAACATAAATAAACAAATATCAAAATTTGGAAAGCCATGCCTATTAATGGAAATATTAATTCCAAAATTGAATGCCTTTGGCCCACCAAATTTGACTCATTTTGGGTTATGGATTCTGATCTTGACATGGACGGTCCTTATCACTTTGCCAAGCCTATAAATACAAGGGCCACCATAGACTAAGAAGAAGCTTTTTAGTGCAAAGATATAATACAAAATTTCTTCTAAAGCTTCAACTATTTCTTTTATTTTTCATTCACAAACTAATCCAAATGGTGCATGAAGAGATGTTGGAGGTACTTGTCTAAACACATTACTAAATATCTTGAGCTCCATATTTGAGCACAAACATGCTTGTGGACCAGCCTTGAAGAGAAGTTCATAAAAAAGGTATAGCTTTGTCTAGTGTATGCTCTTTTGTTTGTTATTTACTTCATTGACCTTGCCCAACTGAGGGAGTAGGATTAATATGTTGTTATTTTTGTTTGCTATTGAATTTATTCACTAACAAATGGACTAACCTATTTCATAATATTATTTCACATTTGGCACACCCAGTAGGATTGTGCACCCCAAAAATCTCCTTGGAAACCTACATAGTATTCTAATTATCTAATTTTATTGCTATTTACCATTTATTTCCCATTTTTATTCTCATTTTCTTGTATTCTGCATTACTAGTTATCAATGGGATTGCCCTGTAGAATGAAAAGATCAAGCATGTAAACACCAAACTTGCCATGTGAATTGGTGGAATCATTTACTTCACTCTTTATTTGATGTGTGTTTGGAAGATTGACAAACTCACCTTGTCAAATGATGATATTGAAACCAAATTGGTGGACTCGCCCTACTAAACAACAAAGTCACTTCTCTTACAGCTTACTATATTTTCTTGTAATCAATAAACTCAGACTACTAAATGATAGGTTTGACCTAAAATCAGTGGGGTCGATAGACAAATGATGAAGTCAACACAAGGTAATCTATATTATGTTTGTCATTTTTTTGTAGAAATAATGAACTCATCCAATAATCAGTGAGTTCATCTTGCTAATCGATGAAGTCGCTAAACTTTTAGTTTTAACTCCTTCTAGAATGATGGGTTACCTTGAAATCAGTAGGATCACCCTACAAAATGGCAAGATCACCCTATCAAATGGTCAGAGTGATTCATGGAAAAGATTTCTCAGACCTAAAATAGCAAAAATCAAGTTCCTCTTGACAAACATAATAATTATTTGAATGTTTAATCTTGTGTCTTGCATGTTTTAATATATTTTTAATTATTTTACAAAGCAAACTTCAATCATGTTTTTTTTTTGTGCTTAATAATGAATAATCACTTTTGAATTAGCTCCTAAGAGTGTATGCATTTCATTTTTTACTTAAGTGATTTTTTATTTACATTATTGTTAGTGTAAAATATTGTGTGTATGCTTTCCCCTTGCCCCCTTTAGGGAGCCTAGGTGGCCAAAAGCACATAAGTTTACTTGCTTGCTTGTCTACCTAAAAAACCATTTCAAATTATGCTCTTCTCTTGCCCATTTGTGGGGTCTTGAGAATCATAAATGAAGTGTGCCTATCTCTTTTTATTTTTTTAACTTCATGGGGTGGAGTTCATAACCTTCCCACTAGTATTTAGGGGTGTGTTGACCTAGTAAGTCACATCCTTTCATCGTACCAACCATATTATTCGATGGGGTATACAATTTGAGGTTACACCAATAATATCTTAGTTGGCATATTCTTCAAAGCTTGATAATGTTGGTAGCACTTCATTAATATATTAACAATTGAAGTGGTCATAAAAGGACAAGACCCTTTGAAAAATGGCCTGTATAATCTCACATCCAATTAATAAATTATTATAAAATGTCCATGTACTGCAAGGTATATCAAGACCATATATAAAAGTCAACAAAAGTTTATGATAGAAGTCATATTTTTTAATGTTCTCATTGATGTAGGGGTGCAAAGGTATCCACCCCCAAAGATAACCTTTTAGTAAAAACCTTTGATAAAATGGGGCTTAAAAACATTACCAATAATTATAATAACGTATTTAATGAATCTTTAAATTTTATCCTCTCAAAGGCAAGTATATCAAAAGGACTCAATGATTAAGATGCAACTCATGTTAGTTTATAAGTAATGTTAATGATTACTTGAATACTATGTTGAAACTAATGTTGTGTTCACAACCACATTCAAAAACATATACACCAAGTTATAGAAACAAAATAATTCAAAACATGTTCTTGCACATTTACACACAAAAGTGTTACACTACCCAACTGTTCCAAACCATCTTTAATCATTTTATGGTGCTAAGTGTTCCAATTGAAACAAAGCCTTATCTCATTTGGTATCATTACATTGTCTATTCTATTATTGGTCCTAAAATAGCATTTCCTTGTATTATAATTCAAAATCTAAAGTTTAATTTCAGGTTCTAATTCAGGTCCAAAACCATTTGATCTCATTCTAAAGTTCAAACAAATTGTGTCAAAAACATACCAAGGTCCAAACCATTCTCTAATTCAAAGAACCATTCAAGACATGCCTAGGTATACACACAATGGGTCCTAACTTTGAAGAAGAATTCTACAATCCCTTGGGATACCTTCGAAATTATGAATGCATTGAAGATAGTGAAGACCACCATACAGTTTTTGAAGACCTCCCTCCCATTGTTGGAACTAGTCAAAATCAATTTAAACAACAAACCATGAAAGATAAGGATGAACAACTTATAAGACTATTAGAATTCAGAGCCAAACTCCCACCTAACTTCCCCATAGACCAATTATGTAGTTTTATTCACATAAAAGAATTACCTCAAGATTTAGTTGTTACCCAAAGTTAACCCCTTATTCAAAGTACAAAACCAACCATTGCATCATCTAACAAAGGGGAGGGACAACCTGTTGACTCATCCCAACAAGGATAAATAATTACTTCTACCATACAAAAAATTAACCAATAATATGTGGATCAGTTGATATCTAATTAACTACTTCTTTAGTGGTAACTGCATTCAACAATACCACCTTCATAGAGCAAAATTAATTACTCAAGCAACTACAACAACCCATATACAATGATACATTTAATGTAGACCTATTAAATTTCTCTGAATAGACCATTCCAATGAATGCTATGAAACAAGTTCTGTTACATCTCGATTCCTTGCTAGACAAACTTGCTACATTATCCATGGAAAACTTCAGTTGGCAAATTCAGATTTGAATATATTTTTGACAAAGCTTGAGATTTGTGCTATTTAGAGATAATAGAATGTTGTTTAGTTAGATGAAAATGCATGATTGTTTATTATGAATTAGTTTATATATGTGTTTACATTTTAAGTATATTAATATATTAATTTAGTTATATATTATTGCTTATGATTATCATGTGAAAAGATCTAATGACTTGCATGTTGTGAGGTAGATGCAGGAGAATTCTTCCCTCAAACATGCCAAAGGGAGAGCATCATCGGAGAAGGTGGTGTAGATGAAGATGTTGAAGGTCTACAAAGAGCTAGAGAAATCCTGCACACACCACAATAATTAGTCATGTTATAAAATGCATTTTAAAATGATTGCTTTTGATGTTTGTTTAAATAGTTATTTCTGTGATTGCTTGAGTAAGTAAATTATAAAAGTAAAATTCCCTTATGTGCTTAGCTTAATATGCTAGTAATGCACGTAAACACAAATTTAATAAAGGTAAATTGTAATACAAATTATTATTTATTATTCTACCATTAAATTACTAAAGCATAATTAAATGTTAAATTGGTTTAATATGAAATTAGAATTTCATATTAAATTATATAATTTTTTTTTAATTTTTATTTTTTTAAAGAGAGAAAGGAAAAAAACATTGAAAATAGAAAAAAATAAATAAATTGAAAAAAAAGAATTAGAGGTCTTAAAAATAACAAAAACAAAAAAAATAAAAACAAAACCAAAATAAATCTCAAAAAAGAATTTAGCATTTATTTTCTATTTAAGGGAAAGATTGAAGGAGAATTTAGGTATGAAGGAATGAAAGAGAATTTTGGGGGAGAGCTTATGCATGAGAAGAGAAGAAGCGTAGCAAAGGAAATAAGGGAGGGACATAATTGTAGGTAGGTGACTCCCTACAAATTCATATGTAATATTGAATTTGGCTATGTGATATTTTGGATGTGAGTAAATTGGTTATAAAATTATATCTGAGAATAACAAGTTATATTATAAATGGTATATACCACTATAAATTATCAATGGATTATTCATGATTTATACATTACTATAGAATAATATGTGTCCAAAGGAATATGTATAAAATGAGATTCATTATTTGTGAATAATAAAATATATTGCCTTAAGTTAAAATAGTAATATTGGTATTATGCATAAGATAATTTATTTGTTTGACTCAATGTTGGGCATTGCTCTATATAAATATTATAGACAATAAATTAATTGAAATATATATTTATATATATTCGCCAGTAGTAAGGCTAACATCGTATAACAATGGCAACAACCATAGTAAAAAAAAAACCATGAATCGTATTTATGAAAACGGCCTATTTATAATCTGCTCTCCTTGACTTAATAAATTAAATTAGTAAAGAATGTATTTATGTCCTTATACATCACCCAACCTCAACAAATTAAGTGATCAAAATGCTTGAGGACCAATTTAAGGTGATTTGGAAATTTAACCACATACATCCGGTTTAAGGGTTATTATGGAATATTGTAAATCAAATTTAAAGGGTTGATTTAGTTTGTTTGGGAGAGTTATTTGATTGATATTGAACCGAACTACTAGTAGGTCATCAACATATATAATTATCCCAATCAACTGTTAGTTTTTGACTTGTGGTGGCAGAGGACCAAAACAATGGCTATCTACATAATAATAATCTCTTCTAGAATGGTGAAAGCGATGAACACGTATTTGCGTGATAGAGATGGTGCAGCTCTCTATGTAATTGTGTTAGATGAAAGCCTTGAAATTTCCTCAAGTTTGGTATAATCTAACATCTAATAAATAATAGTTTGTCAATAAGGATAATTAAATGCCCCAAACTTTAACTTCAATGTGTTAAAGGGCCTCAATATATTTATCCGTATTTTGTTTATTATTTACAAATAAACATTCTGTTAAATCATGTATGAAAAATTAATAAATTTTACCTTAAAAAAAAGGGTAGAAAAGAAATTCATTTGCTTGGCCAAACATTGACTTAAACATGGCATGACTGTTGTGGGAAATTGTCAAATTGAATGGTTTCAATCAATGATTTTGGGTCTTAGAAAAACATATGGCTAGGATTATATGCAGACTTATAATCTCAAATTTCATACAATGGAAAATTTAAAGCCATTGAGATTATAGATATAATAATAGAAAAACCCTTTCTTGGATTATCAAAGCCATGTTATATTGCTTAAATCAAACATGGCAATGTTGGGTGCATGCTTAAGACAATTAAACTAATGAATGTAAGCTATTGAAAATATAATATTGTCTTATAAAATAAACCATTTAATAAGTGTATAATTGTTAGCTAAATGTATTTGGTAGTTAAATATAAATTGTTAGTTAAATATATTTGTTAGTTAAGATAATTAGACAATAAATTTATATTAATCGTGACATGATAATGTCATGTGAATTTTGAGGTATTAAATTTGAAACATACTTTTTATATAGTTAACAGTCGAAACGTTATAAAAAAAAGTTTATAATTGTTCATCTTTTATAGCGGGGCTCCGATGAGATTCGTAAGATTGCTTTATATAAAGAGTTAAATCTAAATTTTATTATAAACTTTCTAGTCTTGCAATGAATCTTCACTTTAACCATAGTGACATTGCTCGACATGCATGAATCTTGTTTGAGAATGATAATACAAATCATATTCTTAATCATTGTTGTACAAATAACTAGAACAAAGTATAAATGGAGTTAAACAAGTAAATTATAACTACTTTTTTTGTGGATTAAAATTGCGTAACTAGAAAAATGAAAGAATTCAATAGAATAGTTTAGCAAACAATTGCTTATAAACTATCCAAAAATAAACCGTGTGACAAACTAGACATTTTGTGTTTTTGGAAAAAATAAAGTTCTAGGGAATGAATGTGCTCTATGTATTCATGAGTTGATTTCTATGATTAATAGTTACGATTAAAATACTGAACTGTGATTTAGAAATTGCATAAAATTAGATTACCTACATGTGGTGCACAATAAGATGTGCAAGTGCCCGTATGTGGAGATTTAACCTGTAATTCATTAGATGATTTGAATAAGTCATAAAGTTTCTTAAAAATTAGGAACCATAACCTTTGGAACAATCTCCTATAAATAAATGATTCAATAGGATAACGGGTTTATCTGACTCATTGTTAGTAATGTGAATGGCTATTTATCATATGTATTCAGTATGGAATATTTATGTAAATTTACATAATTATGAGTATGTTAAATGTATAGTTATACTTAGTGCATAATGGTGTATTGTGATGCATGTTTTTATGTTGAGATAAACTTATATGTTTGTATATATATCATACCATGGTGGTATAATACTTTACTATTTGCTTGTTATTATCTACATGAACTAGTTGAGTCTTGAAATTCGTAAGTTGGTTATGTGTTGTTATGTAGTTTAGAACCTGTGATAGTATGGGATATCATAGGGTACTATAATATAAAAGTATGTTGTATCTGGGTGGTACTTACTATAGCTATTATACCTAATTCATATCTACATTTATTTGTGTATTGTATACATACTAGTTATTGTTTTGGATAGTGTGTGTTTTTATAGTTGATAGACTTGTGTATGCATGCATGCAAACTCCATAAATTTAGAAAATGTTGTGTTGGAATGTTATTGTGTTTCGAGGGAATGATGACTTGATTTTTTATAAATATTTACTTGTATAATTCTTGTGTTTCCATGTATTTGAGACTACATATGATTAATTGTGGAAAACTGGTAGTTAAGTCTTAAAACACTGGATTGTGGTATTATGGGTTGCCATAAGGTGTAGATATATGGGAACCAATTATATTATTTAAATTATATAGTTAAATTGTATATTTACCTAGGTGGTATATTTGTAATCATTATTTTTAATATGGGATAGAAGATAATGAAAGATTCATGTATGTTGTTATGTATAGTGTGTTGTGTGATTCATTTGCTATTAAGATGTAAGTTATTGAATCTTATGGTTGAATTGTATTTGACTAATTTGTATTGCTAATACAGAGTAAGGAGTGAGATGGACTTCATTGGCTTACTGACATTGCAATGTTAGATGTGTGAACTAGGATCGTAATAAGGGGATATTAGTATTGTGTTAGTGAATACAATAAATGGATTATGGATGCCACTCTATAAGATGATGTCATTTGATGATGCAATTAATGACAATCAATTTATAATAAATATTTATCCAATAATTTCCATGGAATTATTAATTAGGCTCATGATTTGAATTAATTAGCTTTAAGCATGATTGGTCATTTAGGTGCAAACTTTGGCTCTTTGGTGCACAAATTAATCAAATTGGTCAGAATGTCTTGTTATTGGCTCAAAATTTAACTAGATTGGAATTGTAAGTTGATATTATATGTATTAGATCCATTATCCCATTTATGATGTTGCCAACATAAAACAATAAAGGCATGTGTCTTGTACAATAAATTTGATAGAAAAGAGTAATCTAGAGCACCTAGGTGCGAAATTAACATTTTGACTCAAAATGATCTGATCAAAGTTAGTTGCTTCATAAATTTCATTACCCCATTTAATGATACTCTGGCCAAAATTAGCACTTGAATATATCAATTTAAAATCTTTTAATGTGTTTTACTGTTTTAGGCCAAATTGTGCACTTTGGTAGAAATTAGTCAAAACCCTGGTTAGAGGTTATCAGTGGCCAGTTTTAGGTGTCTACAGTGCCCCTATTTGGGAAGGCATTGAAAGATATAAGCATAGTAGCATCTTATCAATGAATGAAAAATTCATGTATGCTTACAACTTCAATGATAATTGATGAACTGTATGGTGCCCCCTTAAGGGAATAGTTGCAAACAATCCCTCAAAAAGAAAGAAGTAAAATAAGGGAACCAAAGAAATAAAAATGATGGGGTGAAAACACAATGAGATTTGAAAAATGAGTCAAAATCATTGAGAATGCAAGTGGGACAATGCACAATGATTTGCCTAAAGGTAGTTATAAGCATTATACCCTGATAGTGGTAATGTGGCATGAAAACACAATGATTTGCCCAAAGGTTGTTATAATCATTAAGAATATGAAGCTATCATAGTTAAGATAGATAAAAAAGATAACAACATGCCCCTGTATGGGTGGAAAAATTAAAGTGGTGATAACACAATGATTTTCCCAAAGGTGGTTATAATCATTGAAAAATGCAAGTGGGTCAATGTAAAATGCTCTACCCACAGGCAGTTATAATTATTGGACCCTGATGGTGGCAAACATGATTGATTGGCTGATGATGATGGTAACTTAAGATAGAGAGTAATGATGAATTAGAATAACTTGCTAGTAGGGAGATGCTCATCTGAACTAACAAAGGTTGTAATTTTTTCATGGTTAATTACTCTATTTGGGATATGATTAGGATGCCGGTGCTGAGGAGATGTTAATGCTACCCTTGCTAAGTAGATTTTTTGAAGCTAATTTTTGTTATATCACTTAATGATAAGCATCATGATAGAACACCATGAGGACTAAGCCAAAAGATGCATAGGGACTGACTCCCAAAATCTAATATTCAAGGGAAAATAATGCACCAATGATATAAACCATGATGTCACTATAAATATATGAATATGGATGGATTCAGGTATAAATGCATAAGGAATCACCCAATGAATGCACATATATCAAATTAAGGCAATAGTGCTAAAAGAAAACAAATAGGCACACAAACAAAACAACAAAGAAATAAATGATTTAAATTTAAGCCACATTAACATTGCCCCTAAAAAATAGGCAAAAACTTAACAAACTAATAGAATGAGGGAAAAGAAGAAAATCAAGGGGGTGATCAAGCTATCTACATATGCATTAGGCAAGTGGATGCTGCCTACATAGTTCCATGGACATAATATCCATCAAAAACTTTAGGCCAAATGTAGTTTTCCCTACAAATGGGAAGAAGTTGATAATTAATGAAAAAAATAATGGATGTAATAGAAGAATAGGAATGGTCTTGAAAAATGGCAAATGCATGGGATAAAAGGCCAAAAAGGATGGAAAAACTAAAGAACAAGTGATTTGCTTGTGACTTAGTAAGGGTTCCTAGAATCCTTAGGACAAAGAAGTGGTTAATGTTTTTGATCTTTTCTAAATAGTTTTAAAAATGTTTTTATAATTTTGGAGTATCTCAACTCAATCAAGAATGACAAGATACTAACATGGTTCAGGCTCTCAAAATGGTGCGAGCGTGGCTTAGGTTACTCACAAAATGGTGAGAGTGTGACTTAGGTGTGAATCAAATATGACCCATAGAGTCCCAAAATGGCCTAAGTTTACAATAGTTCCACCTTCAACAAAGGGAGATAACCAATGTAATAACCAATTCAAACAAAAATAGGCACAATTGGTATAAAGGCATAGTACGGCATATGAAATGGAAAGTTGGTATGTCAAGGTTCAATAAACAAATGTTGCTCTTAGTTTGCCCATATATGGTTATAACTAGGACACAATGACATAGATAAATGGTACTAATTTTCTCATAGGCAATTATAATTAGTAACAATAATAAGACTAGTGATAAGAAAAGAATAATAAATTAAAGATACAACTATTAAAACTTCTGTCATACTGCTCTAAAATATTATCTCTATCTGAAATGCTCAAAAAAATTGTTGAAATTGATTAGATTCATTGATCTTAAAAATATGCGACTAATGGTGAAACTAAGGTCAAACGGGCTAGGTATATAAGATTCAAAACATGCTTGGTCGATAGAACAAAATGGTAAAATAGATAAGTAATAAGCTAAGAGGAATGATAAGAATGATATTCATATAAATAATAATAGTGATAAAGTGGCACAACTAACATGGTCCTTATAGATAATACACCATATTGCTCAAGCATAGTACTGCTTGAGGTGAATAATATTCATCAGTTCAGGAAGTTCATCTCCATCTGGTGTGGCGAGCCTATATGCTCCTGATCCATAATCTGCAGTAATGATGAAAGGTCCTATCCAATTTATTTTGAATTTATCTTTATGCTTCTTCTTGATAGTGGTATTCTTTTGCTTTGCTTTAAGAACAAGATTACCAAGTTTAAAGGTTTTATGCTTGACGTGCCAATTTTAGTGGCCTTTGAGTCGGTTCTAATATGCCTAAAGATTGTTTAACGTAATGATGTGTTTTTCATCAAGTAGGTCTAGTTCTTCTAGGGGAGATACTCAATAATCATTATCATCTAGGACATGCTTAAAAGAGATGTGCAAAGATGGAAACTCAACCTCAATGGGAAGGATGGCTTCTTTACCATAAACAAGGTAATATGGAGTGGCTCCTATGTGTGTATGATGATTGGTATGGTATGCTACATGCATGAAATATCTGAAGGTACCAATCATGACTGGCATCATTGATAATATTTTTGAGAATGTTAATAATGGTTTTGTTCGATGCTATTATGTGAACTAGGATTGTAATAAGGGGAGATTAGTATTCTGTTAGTGAATAAAACAAATCCAAACAAAACACACTAATGCTAACACTTTAATCCTATCAAAAATGGGGAGATTAGTTGACAAGACTAGAATGGAAAGCACAACAAAAATGCCAAGTAAACTTTCTTTTATCTTCCTTGGATGCACCAAATAGCTTGTTGAAGTGGCTTGCTCAGTTTGTGGTCATGAAGTCTGCATCAGTAAAGTGTGGCTACCTCCATCTCTTTTTGGCACCATGTTTGTATTTGGCTTGGATTGGCTCAATATTTGGGCATTATAACACTAAAACATAATTATTTTGAATATATTTTGGCTTTAAGTTTGGCATAAAAGAGCTTAAAATTTATGTTCATGGCTCTCTTATTTTTAGATTTTTAAAAATGGTTAGAATCAACCTGAACCGTCCATCTCAAGATGAAGATGTGTGGTTAAGGTTTAATTCAATTATGTATTTAAAATTCATAAATACTCTCATCAATATTTGGGATAGAGGGGAAATGAATAGGCATGGAGGGTCTTAATGGGACATGAGAGGCATAAATCTTGATATTTTATGTATTTATGACTTATGGATGCCACTCCATAGAATGATTTCATATGATGATGTAGTTAATGACAATCAATTTCCAATAAAAATTTATTCAACAAGTTCTATAAAATTCTTAATTAGGCTCATGATTTGAATTAATTAGCTTTAAGCATGATTAGTCAATTTGGTGCAAACCTTGGCTCTTTAGTGCATAAATTAATCAAATTGGTCAGAGTATCCTATTATTGGCTCAAAATTTGACTGGAGGAATTGGAAGTTGATGTTAGGTGTATTGGATCCGTTATCCCATTTAGGATGTTACCAACACAAAATAACAAAGGCATGTGTTTTATGTAAGAAATTTGATAGAAAAAATAATCCAGAGCACCTAGATGTAAAATTGGCATTTTGACTCGAAATGATATGATCAAAGTTAGTTGCTTTAGAAATTGCATTGCCCCATTTAATGATACCTTGGCTAAAATCGACAATTGAATATATCAATTTGAAATCTTTTAATGTGTTTATTTGTTATAGGCCAAATTATGCATTTTGGTAGAAATTAGTCAAAAACCTAGTTGGAGGTTATCAATGGCCAGTTTTAGGTGTCTACAAGATGAAGGCAGTCAGATCAAGTGGTGTGCATGAAATTTATTGATCTAGATCATTATCATTTATTATTTTTAAAGCTTTGGGCCAAAGTATGTTTAGTGAGACATTATCATTTCATGAGTGTGGTTCACATGTTAGTGTGATATCTTGTAATAGAATGGATTTCTATGATACACATCATGTTTAGTTTAGAATCATATAACACACAGGTACTTATTAGTCTCTCTGGATTTGTTGTCACTATCTACTCATCTATGAAGGGAGGGCCATTCCCTGATGGAATAGTGTGGGGTATCATTGGTCCGTGGTTGGGTGGAAAAGCGCTCGGATGATGCTCTTTTCCCACAATAATACTACTATTGAGACAACACTTGAGATTGCCACAGATACTAGAGAGTCCAGGGAACTCATGTTTTGAGGAGCCATGTATCTATATGAACATTGGATTGTATTATATTATATCTATCACTGAGTTTTAATTACTTGTTATTATAAATCAACAATGGTGTTGTAGACTTATTTCAGTTATAGCTGAGTTAATGTAATTACTTTTTGTATTCGCATTATGAAGTGTACTCTCATGAAATTAGACATCAATATTATGTGTTGTATAATACTTATTTCTATTGTCACCTTTTGTATTTATTATGGTCTCTATATATTCTCATGGTGAAATCTATATTTGATATATGTATTAAGTAAAAAAAAATTCTCACATATTTCTATGTTTAATCTAGTGGGGTTTTTACATGTGATATCCGAGTTGTGGCTCAAACTCTAAGATGTAACGATTCCATTCATGTTTTCATATCTTTTTATTCATCATTGTGTACCTATTATCGTGAATTATTGCACTAGAATTTGGACTTGTGGTGTCTCAGTGTAGAACCATGTTGCACCATAATTGGATTTTTGTGGCATTCATAACATGTGTGTGGGACATTGAGTGTGTACCCTTTAAATCACTTGTACCCTTTTAAGTTGTCAAGGATATCGGTCTATCGAGTGTTCCTTTGGTGATGGTTGTATTTGAGACTTATGTATACTACAAGTATATATCATAGTTCTTGAGTTATGGACAAAAACTTTCTACCATAGTTTGATCACTTAGATTACACATCTTGAGAGTGATTATATCTTTTCTTGATTATCAAGTCACCTTGACATTATGTTTTGTGTTGTGATTGTTATTAATCTAAGATGCTTCTCATTTAAATTCATGTGCTTTAGTTTTGTGTCTATGTTCACAAATCCTAGGAATGGAAAATCCTCTTAGTAGAGTGTTGTTGTATTGCTTGATAATTCCATTATGATAGGAGTTTGTTTATGGAATTTGTACTCTTTAAGATATGTGGTTTAGGAAGAAGTGTCATCTCTTCGAGTTAACATAGAGGTGAATTATTTTTATTATATTATTCTATTTTAACATTATTATGGTGCCATTGGAAGGAGTCTTATATGCATGATGTTGGATTAGTATTCTCTTAAATGGGAATTGTTTCTGAATATTATTTGATTGTACTCCCTTGGAATTTATGGGAGAATGTTTTATACTCTTGGTGATACATATTGAATGGACGGACACATATTTATGATGGCATATATCTCTTCGGGTTGTGGAAGTAGATTGAGATACCATACTTATAAGATTGGGTAAGTAGGTAGTGTTTGAGCAACATTGAGTTGTGGTATTTTCTTTTTATCTTGGGAGGATAAATAGGAGTTTTGAGATGATAGCTTTCAAATTTTCAATTTTGGACTCTTTAGAGTCACTACTTGATCTAATTTGTGACTTATAGACCACATAAGGTGACAAACCTTGATTTATAAATTAAATTATATACTAGGAATTATAAGTTGAATATAACTAGTATAATATTATTCACCCTTATATAGATTGATAGTGATCTCTTTTGCTTAATGCATGTCATTTTTAAAGAGATATTTTATACCTTTCACCAGAAGTAAGTAGGGTATAGGAGGTGTGGAACATCTTAACAATCTAGAGGTTGGAATAAACTTTTAACTTATTTTGTGCTAGTTGAGAAAGTAAGGAGATTTTGTTTTGTTTATTTTCCTATAAGGTTGAAATAATTGTGTGATTCTCGACCTATGTATGTTATGTTAATTACAATGTTAATTTATCTTAACTAATAATATAACTCTATAATTTAAGACTATGAAATATGATACTAGTTATGTGTGGCTAGTAGTATCTTAATATAATTACGGATTGATTGTATGATTTATTTTATATGTATGATAATATATTAGAATCACTTAGCATATAGCTTTTATTTCAATGATCTGATTATATAAAATTATGATTCTTCCAAATATTGTGCATATTTTAAGATCATTAAGTCATGGAGACCTAAGGGAAGAGTGGTGAATTGAGAACGTGAGTTATAAGCAATGGGATGATATCCTACTTAGCCTCAAATTAACTTAGATTATTGGTATTGAGTTGATTGATAAATGGACTTGTTAAATCTAAGATTTAATAGGCATAACTTATCAAATTTAGTTGTATGTCCATATGCATGTATACGGTGGAAAAAGATTCTATATAGATGAGTATTTCATGATTTTATATATTTTATATTTACCATTCTTATTCATCATCATACTTGTCAGGAATTCCATGGAGTAGTGATAATATTAACATGTTATACTTATCTGAAATTATGTAGAGTAGTGATAGTATTAACATATACACATTATTTTTACCAGGTTCCCTAATTACTTTTCTCCAAAATGAGAAAGATACTCTTTAGATTAGGGAGATGTGTTGGGGCTAGAAGATTTTACAGAACTCCCCCTGGTCATTTATTTTATTTTGCATGATGATCTTGTGTGCTCTTAGAAAATCAGTGAAACTTTCACTAAGACATGAGGGACCTTTCAAATTAACAGAAGTGGTCAGTCCTATAGTATATAGGCTTGTTTTGATGATTCTAGATCTCGAGGTGGTCATAATAGAATTAGTTAGAGTAAATAATACTCGAAACTAAGTTTTCTTTATTGGAAGATGTTATTGAGTAGGGTCTTGTGGGACCAATAGTTCAGAAATAATGCAACTTAGAGGAACTACAGTGAGTTCTACAAAGAATTTCTCATTTATTCACTTAATTTGACTTTGTATATCATGTTATTTCTATGCTAGAAAATGTTTTTGATTGAGAACTTATCTTTGAATAAGTGTCATTGGGGATGATCACTAGATTTAGGGGGAAGGATGTTACATCCCAATTCCTTACCAGACAAATTTTTTGGATTATCCGTAGAAAAACTTCAGTTGACAAATTTAGATTTGGTTATATTTTTGACTAAGCTTGAGATTTATGCTATTTAGGGATAATAGAATGTTATTTAGTTAGATAAAAATACATGATTGCTTATTATAAACTAGTTTATGTATGCATTTATATTTTAAGCATACTAATATATTAATTCAGTTATATATTATTGCTTATGATTATCATGTGAAAAGATCTAATGACTTATGTATTATAAGGTGGACACAGGGGAATTCTTCCCTCAAAATGTGCTAGAGGGAGAGCATCATCAGAGAGGGTGGTGCAGATAGAGATGTTGAAGGGTCTACAGAGAGCTAGTGAAACCCTATACACACCACAATAATTAGTCATGGTAGAAAATGCATTTTAAAATGATTGCTTTTGGTGTTTATTTAAATAATTGTTTTCTGTGATTGCCTGAGTAAGTAAATTATAAAAGTAAAATTCTCTTGTGTGCTTAGCTTAATATGTCAATAATGCATGTAAAGGTAATTTTAATAAAGATAAAATTTAGTACGGATTATTATTTATTATTTTACCATTAAATTGTTAAAGCATAATTAAATGTTAAATTGGTTTAATCTGAAATTAGAATTTCATATTAAAATATAAAAGTGAATTATTATTATTTTAAAAAGGAGAAAAACATTAGAAAAAAATTAAAAATTGAAAAAATATAAGAATTAAATGTCTTAAAATTTTATTAAAAAAAAAAAAAAATTGAAAAAAGAATTTAGCATTTATTTTCTATTTAAGGGAAAGATTGAAGGAGAATCTAGAGATGAAGGAATGAAAGAGAATTTTGGGGAAAGCTTATGCATTGGAGAAGAAGGAGAAGAGAAAAAGTGTAGCAAAGAAAATTAGGGAGGCACATAACTGCCAAGTAGGTGACTCCCTACAAATGCACATGTAATATTGAATTCGGCTATGTGATATTTTGGATGTGAGTAAATTGGTTATAAACTTATATGAGAGAATAACAAGTTATAATATAAATGGTATATACCACTATAAATTATTAATGGATTATTCATGATTTATATACTATTATAGAATAATATGTGTCCTAAGGGAATATATATAAAATGATATTTAAGGAATAAAATATATTGCCTTAAACTAAAATAGTAATACTGGTATCATACATAGGATAATTTATTTGATTGACCCAATGTTGGGCATCACTCTATATAAATATTATAGTCAGTAAATTAATTAAAATTTATATTTATATATATTCTTCAGTAGTAAGGTTGATGTTGTATGGTGATGGCAACAACCATAGTAAAAAAAATAATAATAACAATTACTGTGAATCATATTTCTAAAAATGGCATGTTTATAATTTGTTCTCCTTGACTTAATAAACTAAATTAGTAAAGAATGTATTTATGTCTTTATGCATCGCCCAACCTCAACAAATTAAGTGATCAAAATGCTTGAAGACCAGTTTAAAGCGATTTGGAAATTAAACCACATACATCTGGTTTAAGGATTATAATAGAATATTGTAAATCAAATTTAAAGGGTCAATTCAATGTTTCTTGGGTGATAGTTATTTGATTTATATTGAACCAAACTACTGGTAGCGCATCGACACATATAATTATCCCGATCAACTATTAGTTTTTGACTTGTGATGGCATACAGGACCAAAATAATAGATTGTCTACATAATAATGGTCTCTTCTAGAATGATGAAAGCGACAAACACATTTTCAGATGATAGAGGTGGCACAACTCTCTATGTAATTGTGTCGGATGAAATCCTCTGTAATTTCTTTGAGTTTGGTATAATCCACCATCTACTAAATAATAATTTGTCAATGAGAATGTTCGACCATATCCACCATGGAGAATTAAATGCTCCAAACCTCAACCTCAACGTGTTAAAGGGCCTTAATATATTTATCCATGTTTTGTTTATTATTTACAAATAAACATTATGTTAAATCATGTATGAAAAATTAATAACTTTTACCTCTTAAAAAAAGGGTAGAAAAGAATTTTGTTTGCTTGGCCAAACATTGACTTAAGTATGGCATGGCTGTTGTGGGAAATTGCCAAATTGAATGGTTTCAATCAAAATTGATTTTGGGTCTTAGGCTTATATGTAGGCTTATAATCTCAAATTTCACACAATGGAAAATTTAAAGCCATTGAGAGTAATAGATATAATAATAGAAAAACCCTTTCTTGGATTATCAAAGCCATATTATATTGTTTAAAGTAAACATGGCAATGTTGGGTGCATGCTTAAGAAAATTAAATAATGAGGGTAAGTTTTTGCAAATATAATATTGTGTTATAAAATAAAACATTTAATAAGTGTGTAATTATTTGTTAAATATATTTGGTAGCTAAATATAAATTGTTAGCTAAATATATTTCTTAGTTAAATATATTTGTTAACAAAGATAATTAGATAACAAATTTATATTAGCCATGATATGATAATGTCATGCGAATTTTAAGGTATTAAATTTAAAATATATTTTTTATATAATTAATAATCGAAACATTATAAAAAGAAATTTATAATTATTCATTTTTTATATCGAGGCTCGGATGGGATTCGTAAGATTGCTTTATTAAGGAGTTAAGTCTAGATTTTATTATAAACTTTCTAGTCTTGCAATGAATCTTCACTTTAACGATAGTGGCATTGCTCAACAGGGATGAATCTTGTTTGAGAATTATAATACAAATCAGATTTTTAATCATTGTTGTACAAATAACCAGAATAAAGTGTAAATATAGTTATATGGATAAATCATAACTACCTTTTTTATGGATTAAAAATACGTAACTGAAAAAATGAAAGAATTCAATAAAATAGTTTAGCAAACTATTGCTTATAAACTATCCAAGAATAAATCGTGTGATAAACTAGACATCTTGTATTTTTGGGAAAAATAAAGTTGTGGGGGAATGAATGTGTTTTATGTATTCATGATTTGATTTATATGCTTAGTAGTTATGATTAAAACACTGAACCATGGTTTAGAAATTGTATATCATTATATTACCTATTTGTGGTGCATAGTAAGATGTGCAAGTGATCGTATGTGGAAATTTAACCTACAATTCATTAGATGACTTGAATAAGTCATTAAGTTTCTTAGGAATCAGGAACCATAACCTTTGGAATAATCTCTTATAATTAAATGATTCAATAGGATAACAGGGTTTATCTAACTCACTATTAGTAATGTGAATGATTGTTTGTCATATGTATTCAGTATGGAATACTTGTGTAAATTTACATATTATGACTGTGTTAAATGTATAGTTATACTTAGTGCATAATCATGTATCGTGATGCATATTTTTATATTAAGATACCTGGTATGTTTTTATATAGATTATACTCGGGTGGTATAATACTTTATTATTTACTTCTTATTATCTATATGGACTAGTTGAGTCTTGAAATTCATAAGTTGGTTATGTGTTGTTATGTAGTTGGGAACCTATGATAGTATGGGTTATCATAGGGTACTACAATGTAAAAATATGTCATACCTGGGTGGTACTTACTGTAGTTGTTATACCTAACTCATATCTATATTTGTTTGTATACTGTATACATACTAGTTATTATTATGGATAGTGTATACTTTTACAGTTGGTATACTTGTGTATGCATGCATGCAAACTCCATGAATTTATAAAATGTTGTGTTGGAATGGTATTGTGTTCTAAAGGAATTATGACTTGATTTTTTATATATAGTTACTTATATAATGCTTGTGTTTTTGTGTATTTGAGACTACTTCATATGATTAATTGTGAAAAATCGTAGTTAAGTCTAAAAACACTAGATTATGGTAATATGTGATTGCCATAGGGTGTAGATATATGGGAACTAATTATATTATTTTAATTGTACAATTAAATTGTATGTTTACCAAGGTGGTATATTTGTAATCATTATTTATAGTATGAGATAGAAGATAATGAAAGATTCATGTATATATTTGATGGACTAAACGTATGTTGTTATGTATGATGTGTTGTGTGATGCATTTGTCAATAGGATGTAAGTTATTAAATCTTGTGATTGAATTGTATTTGTCCAATTCACATTGTTAATGCGGAGTAAGGAGTGAGATGGATTTTACTAGCTCACTGACATTGCAATGTTAGATGAAGGCAATCCGATCAAATGGTGTGCATGAAATTGATTGATCTAGATCATTATCATTTATTATTTATAAAGATTTAGGCCAAAGTATGTTTAGTGATACATTATCTTTTCATGAATGTGGTTCACATGTTAGTGCAATATCTTGTAATAGAATGGATTACTATGATACACAATGTGTTTAGTTTAGAATCATACATCACATGGGTACTTGCTAGTCTCTTTGGATTCTTGTAATGTCACTATTTACTCATCTATGAAGGGAAGGGTCATTCCCTTATGGGATATTTTGGGGGATCATTGGTCCATGTTTGGGTGAAAAAGTCACTCGGATGATGATCTCCCTCCCCACAATAGTACTACTATTGAGATGATACTTAAGATTACCCCAAATGCTGGAGCTTCTAGGGAACTCATACTCTAGGGATCCATGTATCTATATGAACAGTGGACTAAACAATAAAGTCACTTCTCTTACATTTTATTGTTTTTTTTTGTAATCAACAAAATCAGAATACTAAATGACATGTTTAACCTAAAATCAGTGGGGTTAATAGACAAATGATGAAGTCACCACAAGGTAATCTATATTATGTTTGTCATTTTTTTGTAGAAATAATAAACTCATCTAATAATCAGTGAGTTCATATTGCTAATCAATGAAGTCGCTAAAATTTTAGTTTTGACTCCATGTAGAAGGATGGGTTTACCTTGAAATCAATAGGATCAGCTTGTTGAATGGTCAGATTGATCTATGTAAAAACTTCTTGAGACTTAAAATAGAAAAAATTGACTTCTTCTTGACAAACATAATCATTATTTGAATGTTTAATCTTGTGTCTTGTATGTTTTGATATATTTTTAAGTATTTTACATAATTTTACAAAGCAAACTTCAATCATTTTTTTTGGTGCTTAATAATGAACAATCACTTTTGACTTAGCTCTTAAGGGTGCATGCATTTCATTTTGTACTTAAGTGATTTGTTATTTACATTTTTATTTGTGTAAACTATTATGTGTATGTTCTCCCCTTGCCTCCTTTAGGGAGCCTAGGTGGCCAAATTCACCTAAGTTTATATGCTTGCTTGTCTACTTGAAAAACCATTTCAAATTATGCTCTTCTCTTGCCCATTTGTGGGGTATTGAGAATTAGAAACGAAGCATGTTTTTCTCTTTTTATTTTTTAACTTCATGGGGTGGAGTTCATAACCTTCCCACTAGTCTTTAGGGGTGTGTTGACTTAGGAAGTCACATCTTAGCATCATGCCAACCCTGCTATCTGATGGGGTATACAAATTAAGGTCACACTAGTAATATCTTAGTTGGCATATTCTTTAGAGCCTGATAATGCTGGGAGCACTTCACTAATATACTAACAATTAAAGTGGTCATAAAGGGACAAGACCCTTTGGAAAATGGCCTATAGAATCTTGCATCCAATTAATGAATTGTTATAAAATTCCCATGTACTGCAAGGTATATTAAGACCATACAGAAAATTCAACAAAAGCTTATGATATAAACCACATTTTTTATGTTCTCATTGATGTAGGGGTGCATAGGTATCCACCCCCAAAGATCACCTTTTAGTAAAAACCTTTGAGAAAAGGGGGATTAAAACCCTACCAATAATTATAATAACTTATTTAATGAATCCTTAAATTTTATCCTCTTAAAGGCTAGTATATCAAAATGACTAAATGATTAAGTTTCAACTCATGTTAGTATATAAGTCACATTAATGATTGCTTGAATACTATGTTGAAACTAATGTTGTGTTCACAACCACATTCAAAAACATATACACCAAGTTATAGAAACAAAATAATTCAAAACATGTCCTTGCACATTTACACACTAAGGTGTTACACTGCCCAACTGTTCTAAACCATCCGTTATCATTTTATGGTGTTATGTGTTCCAATCGAAACAAAGCCTTGTCTCATTTGGTACTATTACATTTTCCATTTTATTCTTGGTCCTAAACTAGCATTTCCTTGTGTCATAATTCAAAATCTAAAGTGCAATTTCATGTTCTAATTCAGATCCAAAACCATTTGTTCTCATTCTAAATTTCAAACAAATCATGTCAAAAACATACCAAGGTCCAAACCATTCTCTAGTTCAAAGAACCATTTGAGACATGCCTAGGTATACACATAATGGGGCCTAACTTTGAGGAAGACTTCTACAATCCCTCAGTATACCTTCAAAATTCTAAATATATTGAAGATAGTGAAGACCACCCTACAATTTTTTAAGACCTGCCTCCCATTTTTGGAACTAGTCAAAGTCAATTCAAACAATAAACCATGGAAGATAAGGATAAGTAACTTATAAAATTGTTAGAATTCAGAGCCAAGTTCCCACCTAATTTTTCCATAGACCAATTACGTAGTCTTATTCACATAAAATAATTACCTCAACATGTAGTTGTTACCCAAATTTAACCCCTTATTCAAAGTACAAAACCAACCATTGCATCATCCAACAAAAGGAAGGGACAACCTGTTGACTCATCCCAACAAGGGCAAATAATTACTTCTACCATACAACAAATTAGCTAATGATATGTGGATCAGATGGTAACTAATTAACTACTTATTTAGTGATAACTTCATTCAACAATATCACCTTCATATAGCAAAATCAATTACTCAAGTAAGCACAACAACCCATATACAATGATACATTTAATGTAGACCTATTAACTTTGTCTAAACAGACCATTCCAACAAATGCTATGAAACAAGTTTAACTTGACATGTAATATACCTTTTTCAACCACCAAGAGATCTTTTCAAATGCACAAGTACCAAATAACACACAATAAATTCCAAACAACTAGCAACAATAAGTTGCCAACAATCCACCACCACAACAAGTATTGGGAAGTACCCAACACACATTGCATACTTTTTCTGATTTTAAATAATAATTGTTTATTGTGAACTAATAGAAAATGACTCAAAACCAACAACAAATTATTTTGAACCAAAAATAAATCCCCTATAATTAGTGATGTAGGAGCATCTACAATAACTTCATGGAAGACATGGTCAAATTGGAATTTATCAAGCATGCAAGCTCAAGTTATGTTTTATTATGGATGTGCTAAGGTATATGCAATGTCTCCAAGAGGTTAGATCATATAAATAAGTTAGTTTTATAATTAATGCATTTGAATCTAAGAAACAAGGTCTAGAGGAGGTGTGTGTGCATTGGCATCAATTTTGGTATCAAAGCTTGAAGCTCTTGGGAATTTGGGAATTGATGGTGATTACTATTGAGTTGTTATAGGATTTGGAAAAAAAGTAACAAGAAGACAAAATATCAAGAGACTAGGGTGCAATAGACCTAAGTGAGATCTAAGAAATTGTCAAAAGACTAGGCAAGGAGAAAGGCTTGGGTGAGAAAAGTATACCAAAATACTAAGGTGAAAAAGATATAGGTGAGGAGCTGAAGGGATCAAGAGACCAAGGTGAAAAATACTTGGGTGAAGATCTCAAAGATAAAAATATTGTTGAGAACAATGCAGAGCATTAGAGTACATGAGAGTACTAAGGAGAAAGCAAGCATCCAAAAGAAGAAAGGTATGACTAGTATTGAAATTGATAAAGAGATTGCTAGTTTGAAGAAAGATTTAGCTAAGATTGTAGATGAATATGAGTCTTGGATGTAGTTGAATAGGCAAGTATGGGTACCTAAGAAGGCAAAAAGATAAAAATAATTATGTGAAGAGGAACTTGAACAAGAGTCCATGAAGGAGAATGGAAATTGAAACAAGTAGCCAAGAGAATGAAGATGAGATGGAAATTATGGAAGAGGCATTTCATGAAGACAAAAAGCTTGAGAGGTATACCAAAGAGATTAAAGGTAAAAAAATTATTTATGATGATGTTTTTGATTCATTTAGTGATCTCTTTATATAAAATGACGAATAGAAAGTGTCAATGAGGACTAATATGTAGCAAGGAGAGAATTTCAAATGGATAGATGATGAGGAAAGGGGTGAGTATGCAGCAAAGCAATGCCTCATTGAAGGTAAAGAACAAATAATATGGATTCAAGAAGAGATTGAAGAGAGAAAGGAGACAAAAGGTAATGATGTTTCAATTATTTTTGATAAGTATCTTGATGAAGTTGATTTGTATGAAGACAAGCTAAGAAAGGATGGAATGAGGTACAAGATGAGTAAAGGACAAGCAATCCTCAATAATAATGAGCCCAGTTTTGATGAAGAGAATGGTGAGATAGATGATTTGTCACTAAAATATAAAATGACAATGTTGGATGAGCTCTTTAGTTCTTCAAGAGAGTTGTGGAGAGGTATAAACCATGGTCAAAACACCATTGGTGACACTGAAGCAAGAAAAGAGTAAAATAAGGTGGCAAAGGTAGTTTTGATCAAGGAGCAAGAGAGTGAATGCAGAAATGAGGTTTCATGGCCTCAAGTTTTTTATTCTAAGGTGGATTTTGATGTTTTGAATGCAAGTTTTGAAGAGATGGAGATAAATGAAGTCCATAGCTCAATGGACAAACTCTTGAACCAAGAGGATTAATAATAAGTTGACCACATGTATGAGAATGAAGCATGGAGATGGGAGATTGTATTTGAGAAGGAGATGAGGATAATAACATACCAAAAGAGGAAGAAAATCAAAATGAAAGATAAATAATATCAAAGACAAACATAAACATTGGCATTGGCAACAAGAACTTGGGATCCAGGTATAGAGTGAAGACTAAAGCATGGAAGAAGCATTGCATTTGAACTAAGGTTCAAATCATTTCTATAGGTAGAGTATGATGTAGAATCATCTACAATAGCTTCATGGATGACATGGTCAAATTGGAAGTCATCAAGCATGCAAGCTCAAGTTATGTTTTATTATGGATGTGTTAAGGTATATGTAATGTCTCCAAGAGGTTAGATCATATAAAGAAGTTGTTTTTCATAAGTAATGCATTTGAACCTAAGAAGCAAGGTCTATAGGAGGTGTGTGTGCATTGGCATCAATTAGCAATAATATATCCCTTACGATTTGCAATAGCTTTTTCCTTAGAACCAACAATGCCTTACCTATTCCAATCCAAATCTGAACCAACAACAAATCCCTTGCCAAACCTAGAATTAAGGTTATAGGGTGAATATCCCTAATATAATAGTGCAAAGAGGATCTATTCCTACTTACACTACTTCTAACCAAGGCCATCAAACACGAAAAAAATTAAGTTCTCTTCATCACAAAATGCTCCCAACATCCAAGTGTGGAACGCAATGAATGAAATTATTTCAAGACTTCAAGAAGGTAGACAAACACCCAAGAAGTATAAATTTGATTAAATTTGACCTTATCATTTTTATTTCATATTTCCCCAAGTACATTTCCCCCCTCATTTTTAAATGCCAAAGTTTGATAAATACGAAGGGAAAGATGACCCAAGAGAAAATTTGTATGCATTCTTCATCACGTGCTAAAAAGTACCTTAAAAATATATATATATTTGCTTTACTTGTTTCCACATAGTTTAGGTGGACAAGCTTTGGAGTGGCTTCTTAAACTACCAAAATGTTTGGTAACCACTTTAGATGATTTATCAAAAAAAAATTCAACCACTTCTCCTACAACATAGAGCATGAGCTAATAATAGTAGATTTGTGCAATGCCAAGCAGTGAGGAGGAGAAATATTCTCAACATATTTACAAAGGTGGAGAGCCCTAGCTAGTCATTTTTTGCATATTTTTTTGGATAAATGGTTAACATGTATTTTTATACAAAACTTAAATGCTTAGGTTGCACACAATCTGAGACTTCATTGTGAAAACACATTTGAATAAATAATTGACAAAGGCGTGCAAATTTAAAAATCAATAATTGACAAAGGTATTGTAAATCTATACTCTCGAGCCTAAGTTCCAAACCAAAACCAAGTGCCAAACCAAAATCAAATGTCAATTCAAACCAACATAATTGAAAAGTTGAAAACCTTTATCAAAAATAAAAACATGGTTAGTAATGGGGTCATAAAGATGAGACATGTACAAATAGTGCAACCACCACCTGCCTAAAGTACCCCACCTAACCCTCAACTCACATTATAAAGAGCTCCCCCATGATGAGGACATTACTGAGATAGAGTTTTTAGTGACCTTGGGGATCCCATTGAGGAAATATTCCCAAAATTTGTGGCAACTAATATGATTATTTGGCTCATTTGAAAACCCTCTCCAGAGGATCAACCCAACCCAACATGGTATTAATATAATGAGTATTGTGATTACCATCGCATGATCAGTCATGTAATCTATAGGTGCATGTAATTAAGGCATCTTATCAAAGATTTTCTTGAAAATATGGAAATTGAGTTGGAGAAAAGATCACCCAACACTAACCAAGAAATGGGAATCTATAAGAACTCCCTTTCCCAAGCACAAAAATCAATAGCAAAGAAATATCAAAATCAGGGGCAAGGCCACAATCAGAACCAAGGATAGGATCATAATCAATGGTAAGGACAAGGCCAAAATTAGAACCGATCCAATCATAATCAGGATCATAACACCCAAACTAACCAAGTTGGCTATCAAAATGTACAATATGATTATGGTGATGTCATAGGGCATGTTACAAATAACTACATTGCTACTATCAAATTCATTTTTTTTACACTGACTAACATTCATCAGAGTGTTAGCCCTTATATCTTGGGACCACCCCCCTTGATTATAGGTAATTCCAACATAGGTCAGAGCTATTTAATTTTGCCTCAACTATTGAGAATTACTATTTTTAGACCCCTACATAATTCATTTAATTCATGTAACTCTTTCCCAACTCAAAATTGCATAGTCAAAATTAGACATCCAAGAATTACTCTCTAAGTCCCTTTTCCACCTTATAATGCCAATACCAATTCCAATTAGGACACTAAACCACAAAAACCCAAACCCCCTCACCTTTCTATTGATAAACCATATAATATTAGTGAACAACTAAGCAAAATGCCTACACAGATTTCTATCCTAGATCTCTTGCATAATCAGATGTTCAACACACAATATTAAATTAATTTCTGAAACAAATCAAGGTACCCAATGACATTGATCCAGCCTAGTTTCCAATCACTTATGGGTCATTTATCTTTAGGCCAACAACTCACATTCGATCAAATTGAAATGTCATTTCTTGGTCCCCTCCACAATAATCCTCTATACATCGAAGCCATCATTTCCAGCCACAAAGTCAAGTGGGTTCTCATAGATAATGGTTCAAGGTTGAATATCACTTCATTGAAATTGATCCAACATTTGGGATACATAGTAGTGGATATGCAACCAAATACTATTACCATCAAGGCCTATGATAATGCAGAGAAAATTTATAGGTATTGTTTGTTTTCCTATTAGTATTGAGCCTATCACCCATGACACCCTTTGCCATGTCATCAAAATTGATATGCCTTATAATATGCTTATCAGTCATCCTTGGATCCATGAAGTACTAACAGTCCCTTCCACCTTGCACTAGTGCATTAAAATCCCTCATTCAGGATTAAAAGTCATTATTTTTGGTGATTTACAACCATACTTATATTTCAAAAACCTAGATGTTGAGTATGGGAACTATAATTATTGTCCTAACACTAAGTATGTAGGAAATTATAATAAAGGAAAAGTTATTGAATCTCCTAAGTCTAATTACATTGACCCTTGTGACCTCATGTCCACTTCCTCTAATCCAACTCCTAAATCAATTTCTACTCACTTTACTGTTGAAAAGGTCGACATTACCACATATGGCATTGAAGATGTTTTTCATGTTATTAAATTACCCAAATCTTATAAATCTTATAGAAGTCCAAAACCTATCCTTGGTAGTACTAACATGATATGGAAAAAGAAATACATACCCCTTCTACATTAGCCACTCATGTTTGTAAAAGACATGTCACCAAATCAAGATCAACCCACCAGCTTTGAATGTGATTGGTTGTATGGTGATGAATTTTTTATTTGTTATTAAAGCATTAAATACCCCATTACCAATAGAATTATGGTAATCAATACTATAAGGTAAAAGTTTTGGGGGGAAAACCACAAGGAATTCTTGAATCTATACCTACAACAACACATGTAGGAAATCGAGGTATTGGATTCACATCACTTGGGGGTGACCCATAGATTTCAAGAGTGATACTATCTCATCAACTGATGAAGATACTCTTTTCTGTGACATAAAATCCCATTATAGTGCCTAAGATGAGATAGCTAATATCAATGCCATTATTACCATTGCATCCCATTAAACCCTTTCCCTTCATCATCCCAGCCTAATCAATTAGGATCAACAAGATTTGATTATATCATTGGATGAATTCCAAAATGAAGAGTCCATCGCTAAATTCATGGGCTTAAGAGATGGATTACCATCTGGTGATCATAAACAAGGCATTAATTTCATGTTGAACCCTAAAACCTACTTTGGAGAGCAGGTTAACTTCTTTGGTCATAAATAAAGTAAAACATCAAGATACTCCAGTGAAAACCTCTTTGAGGCACCTTTAGATTAGATAAAAATTAAAGAGAGAGACAAGTTCTTGGGTGAAAACTTGTTTCAAGAACCTTTAGATGAGGAAGTTCACTAATTTCCTCAAGAATTTCAATCTCCTCTAAGTCCAATCATTTCAATTGGCTCTGACATCAGTGAAGAAGAACATATAATATTTACACAATTAGTGTAGGGATTTTTAGATCAATTCATTAATTGGCCACTAATAGAAATGGTCTATTCTGATTCTTCTTACATGGGTGATCCCTATGGCTCACAAGCAACTAAAGAAGACCAATTTCATCCTTGCCTACTATTCTTGAAGATGGTTCTACACTTCTTTTAGAAGATACCATAGAAGTGAATATTGACACCTATGATGATGCCAAAATAATTTAATTAGGCACATCCCTCATTTTTGAGGAATTCAAGTTCATTATTTTTATCTTAAAGGCTTCATTGACATCTTCACTTGGTCCTATTCAGACATGTTGTGTTTAAACCCATATTTAGTGGTACATCAGTTCATTTTACATCTGATGCCAAGCCAATCAAACATAAGCTATGGAAAATGTATCCACGTATTGCTATCTTGGTTAAGAAATATCTAGAGAAACTATTGGGAGTAGGATTCATCCTATCATTGGATTACTCAAAATGGATTTCAAACATTATTCCAGTCAACAAAAAGACTTAGAGAATTCACTTGTGTAATGACTTCAAAGATATTAATAAGGCATACCCTAAGTATGACTTCCCTTTTTGGAACATCGACATGATATTTGACTCAACATCAGGCTACGATATGTTGTCCCTCATGGATGGCTTCTCAAGATATAACGAGATCAATATTGCACCTAAAGACCAACATAAAATAGCATTCACCACTCTATTAAGGACATTTTGTTGTCAAGTCATGTCATTTAGCTTGAATAATTCTAGGGTAACCTATCAACATGCCATGACTATCATCTTCCATGACACGATGCATGATATTATTGAGGACTATGTGGATGACATCTTAGTTAAATCTAAGACACGTGCATGACATCTTGAACTTCTATGAAGAATTTTTGAGAGATATCGTGAATATAAGGTACACTTTAATCCTAAGAAGTGCATCTTTGGCATCACTTCTATAAAATTACTAGGATTTATGTGTCACATCGAGGCATTGAAGTTGATCTTATTAAGGTCAAGGCCATTAATAAATGCCTCTTCCTCCTAGTCTAAAACAACTCTATAGTCTTCAAGGTAAAATTCACTCCATTCATCAGTTTATTTCCCAATTGATAGATAAATGTCATCCTTTTACTCACCTTTTGAATAAAGGTGTAGCATTTTAGTGGGATACAAGTTATCACCAAGCCTTTAAAGAATTGAATAATTATTTGTCCAACCTAGAAATATTGATGACACTTACACCAAGAAGACATTACTACTTTACATCTCTACAATAGAGCATGTTATGTGGGCACTTTTTGCTCAGCATGATGAGCAGGGTAAAGAACATGCAATCTATTATTTGAGAAAGACACTTGTAACATATGATAAAAAATATGTGCCAATTGAAAAGGATTGTTTGGTAATGGTGTTCGCTTCCCATAATTTGTGTCACTACATGTTAAATAACAAGACCATTGTTATAGCCAATATTGATCCGCTCAAATATTTATAATCTAAGGAAACTCTAATAAGTTGTATGGCCAAATGGGTAACATTACTAAGTGATTTTGATCTTGAATATCAAAACCAAAAATCCATTAAGGGTTAGGTTCTTGCAGATCAGCTATCTTTGATTTCCTAGATGAGTCAATTTTAACTCTAGAAGAAACAACTATCGAGACCAATAGTGGACATTATACTTAAATGGCTCATTCACATCCTATGGATTTGGGGTCAGTGATTTGTTCATCATATTGTGGGGGATCTCATTCCCAAGGCTTTCTATATTGACATATACTGCACTAATAACATGGCCAAGTATGAAGCACTCTTTGCATATTTAACAGTTAATGGTATGTCAAGATTCCCAGTTGATCATTAATTAAACTATAGACTAGTACCAAACCAAATAGGAGAAGCTTGTACCTTACAAGAGTATGGTTGATAAACTCAAGCCTCATTTTGATACTATTCAATTTAAACAAATACCAAGGGACAATAATAGATCAACAGATGCTATGGTGACCATTGGGTCTATGTTAATAGTGGATAGCAATGTCAAAGAGTAATATTTTATTATTGAAACCCTTATTCAACCAACACATGTACACCTAAATTCTAAGATGGTATGTGATATTAATATCATAATCTTCCCCGGTAAAAATACCTATACACCTACCTCCATGACTAAATTCTTCCTTTGGACCTATCACGATCTCAACATAAATCCTTAATTCATAGAGCTACTTGATATACCTTACTCAAAAATATGCTCTATCATAGGGGCTATGATAGAATGCTACTTTATTATTTAAATTCAAGAGAATACAAATTAACATTGAAGGATGTACACAAAATAACTTGTGGGGCCCATACTAATGGCCTCTTCCTTGCCAATAAACTCCTCTGAACTAAGTATTACTGAATAAAAATGGAGATGGATGCTTGTCAACATGTAAAGACGTGTGATCCTTATCAAGACATAAGTATTTGATCCGTGCTTCTTCCTTACCACTCCAACTAATCACTATACCATGTCCATTTTCTACTTAGGGACTCAATTTCATAGGGAAAATCAACCCTACTTCTTTTGATGTCCACATGCATATCCTAACTGCTATGAAATATTTCACTATATGGATAGAGGCCATACCCCTCACTTATATAATCAGTAAGAAGATCTCTAAGTTCATTTAATATCACCTCATATGCCACTATGGCATTCCCTCTACCATTATATTTGATAATGATGACCCACTAAAAAAAATATCTCAAACCCATCTGTACCAAATTCTAAATCAAGCATAAAATAGCTATGACATTTTAACCACAAGGTAACAACCAAGTTGAGGCATCAAACAAAACCATTATTAAGATTCTAAAAAATATTATCAATGATGTTGGTCATGATTGGCATTTACAATTATTCCCAACCTTGTGGGCTTACTTTACTAGTACATGTGCACCTATAGGATCCACATCTTAATATTTAGTCTTTGGCTTTGAGGAAATTATCCCTACCAAGATTGAGTTTCACCATCTAAGCATTTCTCTACAGAATATCATTGATGATGAGGAATATAGAGTATTGGAAGAGCTAGACCTCTTGGATGAGAAACAACAAATAACATTGGACCATTCGTGAGCCTATCAAAATTAGTTGCATCGTAACTACAACCAACATATTCTCCCCAGAGAATTTGAAATTGGTGATTTGGTGCCAATAAAATGAAACAAACACCAATTTTAAGCATAATAAGGAAGGAAAATTTGAGGACACTTGGCTTGGTCCCTTTATTCTTACTACAAATTATGGTTTAGGGGCATACAAGTTGGCTACCCCAAATAGACAAGAGCTCGAATAACCTTTGAATATCATGCATCTCAAACATTATTGTGCTTAACTAATTTGAACCATTGTTTATGATATCCCTCGCTTGAGGGTACCCATTTCACCTTCAAAATTTTACATACCATTCCCTGAACTGTTTTTATTCTTTCTTCTATTTCCTATTACTGTCATGAACCTAATTAGGACCAACATGTGTTACAGGTAGATTCAAAAACTATTTTTCCAAAGGTAATTCAAAATGATTAGCATCAACAACTTATTTGTAGACAAATGTTTAGGTTATATCAACAAGGGTGTTATTTACTTGATAGTTCATTTCAACTTCCTCTAATTGCTTTTCCTCATATTATTTCTCTATCATTTGTCATTTATGTTCTAATCTTGTTATTATGTGGTATCCCCCAGTGCCTCAAGTTCTGTTATTGGTTCGTGGTAGTTACTATTGTAGTCAGGTTACATGTTGTTTGAGCCTCATACCTAATGAAGATTAAAATTTTCTATATGGTTCATTGTACCTATGTACATATTACCTTGCTTTTCCTATTCCAAAAAAACACAAAAACATCTAAAAGACCTAGAAAAACACTAAAATTTTATAAAATCATGAAAATTGGCTTGTGATTTCCATGAGAGATATAAAGCCACAAAAAAAATTTGGGAAGGAACATCTCATCTAACCTAATTCATTTTAGATCCTCATTAGCATACCATTCATTATCCTCCCATTTTTGGGAGAACTACATCAACCTAAGGTCCACACAGACTATGTAAGTAACACTTGGATGCATGAGGCATCTCAAGTTAGCTTAGCCACTCATACTTCTCCACTTTTCATTTCCATTCCATTTCTATATTCCACCATTTATCTTATGCTCTTATCATTTTTTGAGTAACCATTGTCTTAAGTGCTCTCATCATTTTACGAGTATGTCTCTCCTATTCTTCAAATACCTACTTGTCATCACTTTTCTTATGTCTCAAATCCTAAGAGAACTAAATTTGTCCTAAAGTCTATAGGACTATGTAGGTAACTTCCAATTGCATTAGGTAATTTAGAATTAGCTTGGCTACCCTTCCCTCTACCAGAACTACTAACTCATAAAGATTGTGGTAGTATGCTACCTCATCCTTCACTTGTAGGGCATCATCCTTGGCCTGGATCACCTTTGTAAATGATTTGGCCAAGCCCTTGATTTTCACAATCTATTGTGCCTCAAATAATTCCTCTTGAAGCCTCTGAACATCACTTTATGCCATGTCTCAGTCTACACAATCCTTATCTCACTCGCTAATAGTTGTAACTAGCTTGACATCCCATATGTAAGTTTCCCTTGGATGGTTATCATCTAGGAAACCTACCCCCTCAATGTTTTAATCTATATATCCTGGGTGGTAATGATACCTTGTAATGCAGTGGTCTTTTCATGGGTTGTCGCTAGTTCAGCCCTTAACCCAACTACATCTTGCTTTAGGCTAGCTATCTCAGCTAATCTTTCCATAATCTCATGATATAACCTATTAATTAGAGCTTAATCATCTCTTGACCTCATAGTTCCTAAGGTCTTGGCCTCTCCTATACCTATACATATGCCATGCCTAGATGACCCTGCCTCTCCTATACCTATGCTTATACCCTACCCTAAGTTTATACCTATGGCCTCAACCATATCTATATCTAATGAGGACCTTGTACCACATATCCATCTCTATCTTCGTAATGACTATCCTCAACATTTAAGCCAGAGGATAAAACCAAGGGAGCAAACTAAATACTTGAAACATATACAACCTGATATGCCACATACTGCACCAAAATTTGAACAACTTATTACATAAGTTGTTGTACAGGAACCTAAACAACCTAAAGTAGGATGTCCTGAGGAATCACTTGTTTAGTAGGAGCCTATCCCTATCATTTGGGTTATCCCTGTGTTAAGGCTTGTCATTATCTCACTCTCCTCCTATCTTGTCTAGGTTGTTGGGGTTGAAGTCTAGTCAATCGAATGGGCTAAAAGTTTTCCCACCATGCCACATAGGCATCTGTCACATTAACATTTACAATACTACCTACATAGGTCCAATCTAGGGGTTGTACCATCTCGAAGGAAGTGATCTCTTAGAATCTCAACATGGGTGGCCCTGACTATCTTTGCCCTTGAATCACATCTAAAAATATGTGGTCCCTCTAGCACATACTACTAAAGGATGAGCTAATGTTTTACTCAATTAGGCTTGTACCTCTCGACAATGAAGTCATGCCAAACTATGATGTAGTAGGGTGTCAACATATACCTAGCCATAAACTCATCCTCTACCCAACCAAACTAAATACTCATGTACAACTGCTAGATGAAGTCACCATCTACCATATCATCTATGGCTTGCCAATATAAGTACAAGTATCATCTATGACCTCAGAAACTATCCCCCATTTTATACCAACCAAAAACAAGTGGGTCATATGTCTTTTTTTACATCTATTGGCCAACTGGTCATTATATAGCTATATGCTTCCAAGTCCAAACCTATAACATAGTGTTGTGCCCAATAATCTAACCCTTTCGATAGGAGATCAAGTATAAATATCGATGCAATTTTGTCAAAACCATAGGGTCCCAAGCAAAGGGAGTGTAAGAATCAAACATGTCTTAAATAATGCCTATGAATCCAATCTAAAAGTGCTACCCACTCTTGTTAGGTAGTATGAGGTAAATGATAAGAGCCATCAGAATAACTACCTCACTCAGAATTGATGCTTGTGCCACTTTGGGAAGACCATATAGGGGAAATTATAAGTCCTCTAAGGAGTCAATATCTATGGTTCCATCCTTAATTTCAACATCTATCATCCCTAGTAGGTCCTTGAGCACAACTTTCTAGCTCTCTCACATACAATAGATCTTATGACCTTGAATAAGTACATTTAGGATATGCAATACATCCTCAAGTGTCATTATGGCTTCACTTGTGGGTTGGTGAAAGGTTGAATTTTTTGAGTGCTAATGCTTTGTTAACACTGATAAATATGCCTTGTTAACTCGAATAATAGGCATCTAGGTTATATGAAGCAAGTCAACTATCTCCAAGAATGCTATCAAGTCCCCTATCATCATCCAAGGATGATGTAATAATCAAGATCACCACTCATGTGTGGTCATGACCACTAATCACTCCTACATATTATAAAATAAAACATATTCAAATCAATTGTTCATTTATTCTATCTTAGCTAATCATTTTACTACTTTCTTCTAATTTTGGCCTTAACATTTTATTCTTCTATCTTAATTTATTCCTTTCTTCTATGTCATTTTTTATTTATGGTAATCTCATTGTTTTCCCTAGTGATCCCACTATTTATCAGGGTGATCCCATCATTTGACAGTGTTCTTATCATTCCCCTCACTGGTTCTCAATCTCACCATTTTGTAGGTCATTCCCATCGATCGCTAGGATGACCTCATTATTCTAGGCGAGTTTACCATTTACCTATCTAGTCTTTTGATTAGGAAATTATAACATTTGATTAATATTTATACTATTTGACCATCATTTTCATTGTTTCCAAATAATTTCACCCAAATCAATGATATCATTGATTTGGCAATTTTCACCTATTTTGGTGAGATCATCGAATTGGCCATAGGTTTGTTGTTTAGCTAGTGACCTCATCAAATTCAAGGGCGATTTCATCATTTTCACATTTTTGAAAATGGAAGGTTCACAATTTTGACTTCTTCTTATGAGAATTAAATATAATAATGACAAAATTGAAAAATACAAATTGCACTTACTAATGCCCTGCTACCTGCTAGTCTCTAATACTCTCCAAGGTACTTGTGGTACGGGATATTAGCTATCTTCTCCACTTCTCTTGAAAATTAGAACTCTCAATTTACAATAGGGGAGGGTAAAATTGAATTATTTTAACCCCCCAAGTATGATTTTATATCCCAAATTTTGAATTTCCCCTTGCCCCTATTATGCTCTATTTTTCTTCCCAAAAAGCTTATTTTTGCCTCATTGATCCATTTTCGTCCCCTTTTCTTCTAATTTTCTCCATTTTTTAGCCCTTTTTATTGAATCCCATGCAATTTTACTCTATTCAAAGGCTCGTTAGTCAAAATTATTTTTTTCCCACCCCACCCTTGATGGGCATCCTGGGCCTCCCAAACATTATTTGGGGCATTTTCGTGAACCCATTTTTCTATAAATCAATTAAAATCAACAAATGCAGGAACAAAATTATTATTTTTAATTATGATCATTTTAAGTAACCTTTTTAATCTTTGAAAATTTGTTGAGACACCTAAATGTTTCACTATTCCATTTTAAATCGAAGCATAACGTAGACAATTAATTCTCACCACTATCATGTCAAAATTGCAAGTTAGAAAGACTTCTTGCAATAACACACAAACTAGACCAAAAACACCAAAATGCTCAAATTATTCTAGACACTTGATGTACATCTTCTAAATTACATCATTACATCCCTAATTGGGGCAATGCATTGTACTCAATTATCACCTTGCTTTGATTCATCTCCAGTCAAATTGTGACCTAGTAAATTGATGTTTTTAACCATTTGTGCCTAACAATTTACTAAATTATAAGAATTAAAAAAATGCTAACCACAATTACTTAACTAAGAAAATCCAATTAAAAGGTTAAGTGGAAAATCCATAGTAATTAGATTAATATCTAATTTTTAAAATTCATAAATTCAACCAAATATTTGAAAGTGACATCAATATGACATCATTGATCATAAAAGTCATGAATCTAAAATATTAACATAAATGCAAAAAATATTAGAATTTAGAAAGACACACCTATTAATTGTAATATTAATTCCAAAATTGAATGTCTTTGGTCCATAAAATTTCACTCATCTTGGGCCATGGATTCTCATCTTGAGATGGATGGTCCTTATCACTTTGCCAAGCCTATAAATACAAGGGCCACCATAGACCAAGAAAAAGTTTTTTAGTGCAAAGATATAATACAGAAATTCTTCTACAGTTTCAACCATTTATTCCATTTTAATTCACAAACCAATTAAAATGGTGCATGAGGATATGTTTGAGTCACTTTCCCAAATACATTGTTAAATATATTGAGATCCATATTCGGGCACAAACATGCTTGGGGACCGGCCTTGAAGGGAAGTTTATGAAAAAGATATAGCTTTGTCTAGATGATGCTCTTTTATTTACTCTTTACTTCATTGACCTTACCCAATTAAGGGAGTAGGATCAATGTTTTGTTCTTGTTGTCTTAGATTAAATTTATTCACTAACGAATGGACTGACTTATTTCACAATCTTGTTTCACATGTATAATTTGTTAGTACCTAATTTTACTCACTCCTAACTAATGTTTGTTTCTCTACACTAAATTATTTGTTGTAAGAAAAAAACTTTCATATTTATATAATTGGAACCCCAGTAGCATAAGAGTAAGCATGCAATAACATATTGAAAATTAAAAAAATTATGTGTTTTCTCTTTTAGATCTATGTGTGTATTGGCATAAGTGCATTCTTATTCATGTGGCTTTATTCTTCGAGTTGATCCTATGGATCTGTGCATATCTTGAAGTTGGGGGACAATTTTTTTTCCAAATATTACATAATGATATATTTTTTATGCATCCTTTTAAAAATGATACACATTATTTAGAGTATGCTTTCCAAGCCTATTTTGAAAAGGCTCGACCTAAACAATCCTAAAGGGAACACACATTTTTCCAAAGGGAATGCACCCTTTTCAAAATGGCACATGCCTATTACTAAAGGGTGCACATCCTTTACCAAAGGACACACACCAATTAATTTTTTTCAAAATTAATAAATGGGTGCACACCATTTTTAAAATGTCTTGTGGCCTTTGTAAATATATGTTTTTGAAAGGGTATGTGCATGTACACTCAAAAAGTGACATAATAAGCTTCACATCCTCAACTTATCGAGGTCTGGCTGAGACAATTGATGAATGGATTATGGGATGAATAGTATAAAGAATTGGTCAGTTGGTCTGATGTGGTTGAGGGATTTATTTTGGAAGGTTTGGGAGAACATGTTAATTTAGTTGTGGTATATGGAAAGAGTTTTGAATGATGGGCGGAAAGGGATGATCATGGTGATAATAAAATATCTCATCAACATCATAATACTCATTTATAGTGGGTAATTAGGAGAAGGTGGAATCTGAAGATCCCTCAGTGTGGATGAAGATAAGGTAATGAAGTTATTGGTCGATGCTTAGCTTGGGAAATTGGGAAAAGTTGGGTTGTGAGACCCTAGGGATTTTGTTGATTTGATGGGCTGATCTTGACCAACCAATTTCATCCAAAAAGTGAATGGAATAGGACGTGGATAGACTCGAGGATAAATAAAATAAAGGGAAGGCTGAAACTTGGAGGTTATTGACTTGGCATGCTAAGATGTAGTTGGGTCTCACTATTTGGGGTTTTATGGGGTGAGATTTCTCATCAAAGGCATAAAGCTATATGATTATGAGATTTTGGAGATGGGTGGAGAGAAATACCTCAAGTATAAACTCAGAATCAATGGCACTCTAAAGGTTGCTAGTTGGAATGAGATTTGGTACTCTAGGGAATATGTCTACTCTATGGGATAAGGTTGCTCTGGAAGAATTTTTTGACGGTGGAAAAAGGTTGATTTTGAATATATAAGTGTATAGCCTATCTTGATGTGTTAGTGAGGATGCACTTTCTATTTTGGAAAATTGGTAAGCAAGGTTATGTAATTGTGCTTGTCTTGATGAAGTTTTGTATTTTTTTTAAATTTTTGGCAAAGTTTTACAAATGGAAATAAAACTACACTATTGTTGAAAGTAAAATGTTAAAAGTAAAAAAAAAAATGAAGAAATAAAAGTAAAAGAAATTAAGTAATTTTCTCTTTTTGTTCTTTTTGGAGTTTTCAATAATGCAATGCCACTAAAATTAAAATGGAGTTTGTTGATTTTGGCTTTTTCTTTTAAATTATGAGTGCAAAGTTTCACTTATATGCACTAAATGAATAATTTTTTTGGTATTTTTCAATTCAAATAATTTAAAGATAATATGCAATTAATATTAAAAATATGTAAATGAAGAATTAGATTTAAAACTTAGATCATCTTTATGCAACATAGTTTCTACGATTTTAGAGTCTAATCTTCATATGCAAGCTAGAATGCACATTTTGAAGCTTTTTGGTTGTTGTATGTGAGAATAAAATTATCTAAGGTTGAATAGATTCCAATTTATAATTCTTATTTATAATTTAAATCAACATTATTTTATCATGTGAATGTTTAACCTATCTCTAGTATGTAAGATTTCTTTTTTTTATTTTCTTAGCTTTTGGTATGTGTTGTTTGTATGTGAACATGTGCTAAGAGAGAACTGAAAATAAAATGGTTTTTTTTTTGCTGTAAATAATGATGAGATTCAACTAATCTATCCTATATTTTATGTAAAGACTATTGTTCTTTAATATTTTTTTACGTAATTACAACTAAGGAAATGAAACTACTTTCTTTCAATGCAAGAGAAGAAAAGAAGAGATGATTTGTTTATTTTTGAATCTTTTTGATCTTTTCAAATGAAAATATATTATAAAACCAATAAAACTAATCTAATGAGTCAAATAAATAAATCAAAACATAAATAAAATCCTCCAACCTGATCAATGTTGAGATCAATTGAAGGTGAATAAATAGTTGGTGCAAGTGTAGAATCTTCAAGCAACTAGCTCATTTGCTCAATGATGACACTGAAAAATATTTAACAATAAGGATGAAAAAATAATGGAAGTACAAAGACACAAATCTAAAGAATAAAGTAGATGGAATACATCTGGACAAATTCATGAACAATAAATAACTTGTTGCAAGCTCAATGAATTCCTTTCTCCAAAACTTGTGAAAAATGTCCAAAAGATGAGTACAGACTGAGGCAAAGTTTATCCAAAAAAATAGGTGGGATATGGCTCTAAAAAACTTCTAAGTTTCAATATCATGTATAAATTTTGGATATATAATTCTCCTAAAAGTGAAATAATTGTAATGAGGAAGAAGTCATGACTTGGAGTTAACTCAAGACTAACTAGGAGTTTAGTCAAGTTAAATTGGAGGTGATGGAGATTGATAATAACAAGACTAAGAGTAAACTAGGAAATCAAGAAAAAATAATAAAAAAACACAATAAAATCATCAAAAATTGGTGAAAACACAAGTCTTAGCAATAAATTTTTAAAATGTTACAAAAGTGACGAAACTGCTACATTTTGTAGGTGGTGATTAAAAAACCATCACAATGGTTTAAGAAACTACCGAAGTGGATCTAATAACTTTTATGGTGGTTTCATTTTCACCACAACAGTTTCAACACCATAAGCAAATTTTTAAAACTCAAATGAAAAGACTCAAAATGAAAATTTAAGGTTCAGAAAGGCTATAAAAGAAATGGGGTAAGTGCACCAACTTGGGGGACAAAAAAAGGCCTACCCATGGACATGATTTTTCTAAAATTTTAGAAAAGTGAACTTCTGCAGATAATTAGAGATAGCTACACTCAAAATTTGAAGATGGTATAAAAACATGAATTGTATCATTTTGAGTCTAGTTTCCAAAAAAAAAATTGAAAAATGTTTAAGTATAATTAGGTCAAACATCTAAAATTTGAAGAGGACCTCCATTTTTTTTAAGAAAATTTGAATTGTACCATTTTGTGTGACCCACCATTTTTTAGCATCATTTAATATTGTTAGAAACCCTTTGGTGAATATTTAGATTAGATCTTCTAGTGTGTTACAAACTTTTTTTTATATTTTATGATGAATATTTTTTTAATAATTTTGAAATTAAGTATGTCCTAAAAACTGACAAAAAAATGGATAGTCATCCATGTCACCCACACTAACTACCTCAAACAAAAACAATTTTTTTTTTTTTTTAAAATGTGTGTATAATTAGGCCTAGTGTGTTACCATATAATTTGTTTTGCATTTGGATCAATGAAAAACAAATTAGATAAACATGAATAGGCATGTATGGGTGAGGCATGTAGTGGCCTAAAAAAGGTGTTGTTAGAAATAAATATAGTTTGAACCCTTAAAATAGCCCAAAAATTATAAAAATCATACATTTAAAAAGTGGACAACGTGCTCATTGTAATGGTAATAATTTTTTGAATTTTGATGTTAAACTCCGTAGCGTATTTAGTGATTTAAGTTTAAATTTCTTAGTTTTTCCTAAAACTCTCGATCTCAGCTGTAGATGCATAGTCCCAAGCCTTTGGCTCAGAAATCTAAGCCATTTCTGAGCCTAAAGGCTTGGTTTTAAATTCAAATTGAAATAACACGTACATGTTATTTGAATCAATAAATAATTCATATGAGTTATATAACATGAATATGTTTCTTTGACATAAAACCAAAAAAAAAAATTATGTTTGTTATGGGGGAAAGGTCCCATTAGCCATGCATCCTTATAGGGGAAATGTCAAATTTTGTGTTTCTTATAGGGGAAAGGTCCCATTAGCTTTGGACAGTGAATTATCATTGCATTAGACTTCAAAAAATTTACCCATTTCAATATGTCATCTTAACTACTTATAACTAAGGTTTCAAGGTCTAACACATTATACATTTGATAATATAATTGATTTTATCATGAGAGGTCATAAAATGCATTTTTTAAAACTATGATCAAAACTTAACCTTTAGTGTACCAATTGTTGTGTATTAGAGTATCAATACTTAACTCTTACTTGTCAAGATGTGATTGGTTACTTTTAATTTTATAGAATAAATGTTGAACAAGTATTAGTTATTACATGTTCAGCGTCTAGTGCACTTTAATATTTATATACACCATTATGTTTCATTAATAGAACACATGTTAACAAAAGCCTTATTTGAAAATTGAAACATGCACAGCTATTGGGATCTTTCCCCTAGTAGGGAAAGGATATACCTTACCACCTTACTTACCTAAAAGCCTACTTGCCCTTAAATTTTGTACATTTATTATTTATATTAACTTACTTACCTAAAATCCTATCTTACCCTTTTGTTGTTTCTTTGATATCTTTGACCAGACCCCTTTTTTTATAAATTTTGAAATAATTTGTTTGAGTGGTAAACCCGTTGAATTGGACTATGTAGTATAAATAATCTTGCGTAAGTAGAAATAAGAATTGAGCCCTTGGTCTAATAGTACATCTCTTTGATATCTATTTTAATAATTCTATCTAATGGAGCCCAATACCTGTGAATCATGCCTTGGATTGTCCCAAAAACATTCCTAAAATGTGTTGAATAAAATCCCTTAAGTTTCCTCCAAGGTCACTTAGTGCATCTAATTCAATAGATGCATTTTTAGGTCCCAATTGAAAATCTAACAAGAGTCTTCTATTGTTACAATTATCAAATTTTGATTCCCCTAATGTATTCAAATACATTATTAAAATTTTGCCTAAAATTAAGATCTCTTGTGAAAATATGGTTAATCCTCCATTCTATGCACCTCCTTCATCTACCCCTCCATCTCACATGGGACAACCATTAACCACTCCATCCATTCCCGTGTCATCTAAAGAGTGTGTCTTTGACATGGGACTAGTCCTAGCCACATCATGGATGCAACAATTAAAATCTCAAAAATAAGCTAGACAACACTTGATGTTTATCAATACTATATAGAGTTTTATACCTTACTATGTAATTGGGATGGTAAGATACGAAAGTAGGATGATGGACCTACAATGTATGTACATGTTAAATTCTTAAATATTTTGGTCATGTTGGGTATGCCCTTTTTTTGTATAAGATGTGGTTTTGAGCACAATAAACTTGAAATGGTCACATGTATCCATTAGTGATGATGTGGTTTTATGATGTCATACCTGTAGTGATGAGTGTATAGCTTAGAAAATATCTAAATGCACTAAGGACTTTGTTCAAAACTATTAAGGGATGGCGTAGACCTAACATTGACCAAGTACAACATATGTATAAGTTACCCTAGCTCAAACTCTATTGAACTTGCTCAAGATATACAATAAACCTATGACAATGTCCCCTAAATCTAAGACTTGCTTCCCCTCAAGGATGATGTTGAGCAGAGAGACCCAATAAATGTTCATGTGGATGATGAACTGCTCACCTCATATAGAAGGTTGATCAGAATTGAATACCAGTGTGCACCCCTTCACCAAAGGTTTCAAGATTATATATATTTTGTACATATATCTTCAGTCATCTTGTTCATATTTCATTGTAATGGGCTTAAACCTTATGATGTGAATTACAAGAAAGTAGTACATGTGTCTCAAAATTCTTGTTCTGGCTTAGGATTTGAGGTTGAGGCTCATCCATGTTGCTAAATTATGTTCTCTTCTATGTGTAGGACTTAATATGAATGTAAGTTTTGGGATCTCTATCTAGGTAATTCAAAGCAGGTAGAGGGATATAAATAATTTGAATATATACATGTAAAAAATTGATAAAGTTTGGTGCTTGTTCAATTTAGATGGGACCTTAAAGTGCTCTGCATGAAAATTTTCATATATTAATGGCAAGTCGAAGGCTCACACCATGTGAATTATTTATTAGACATGAGTCGATTGGATCGATGTTGATCTTTAAACATTATTGGCTTATATGTATGTATGTATGATAAATTTGTGAATATGCCTTAGTTGGATTGGTTGGCTTAGTGATTGAACATGTCTAAGTATCAATGATGTGCATATCTAATAACTCTAACACTTCTCCAAGTGTACTAGACCTACACATGTGTAAATATTTGATTAGATTGGGCATCCTGAGGCTCTAACAAATTTGATGCTTCTAGGACAAGCGATAGTTAGATCTCTAACACAAATATATATGTATACAAGATACACATGTGCATATGTATATCTAATTGGATCGAGCCTTACAGGGATCTGATAAAGCTTTTTAATGCTTTTAGGCCCTGACACCTCTAATAGTTTTGACACTTCCAAGCACGTACGACGTACATGTGGTGATATGTAATTGGATTTGGCCTTTCAAGGCATTATCAACTTTGAAACTTCCAAGACTTGATGCATCTCTGATAGCTTTAACACTTTCAGGTGTATGAGTTATACACATAGCACAACAAGGTTTAATTATAAGGGTAATTCAATCAAGGAGGCATGGGAGCCAATTTTAACCACTTCTTGACATAACTATGAGATCATGATATATACATGATTTGGGATAAAATTAAGTATGATTATATATATCATGAATTAAACTAATTACTCGATTTGTTCAATTAAGGACATGATTTGGGCAAAATTGAGCCTTTAAACCAAATTTATGGCACAATTTATTGTATAATATAGATGCAACATGTATGATTTGACTAACCCTAATTTAATCAAAAATGTAAATACAAATGCAAATGTGGCCAATTTCAACACATTGAACCTAAATTAGAGTCTATGATGTGATTGAAAGGGCTAAATTAGGTCACATTTTATGACATGTTGATTGTAAACCCTAATTTCATGATATATGTTATTTAGGGTATAGTTCCCCTAAACCCTAATTTCATGACATATATAGATGTACAAACCCATTACACTAAACTCCTAACCCTAAATCCTAATTTTATAACAAGCATAACCCCTAAGTTCCTTGATTTCATCACAATGCATAAATTCATGAATGTGATTAGTGTCAATTTGTGAACTTGTTATTCACCTAGTTTTGTAAATACCTATGATGGGATTTTGGGCAAAATTAATTCATTTTGTCTTACATATTGAGCCTTATTGCATTATTCATTAGTCTTTTTGCTTCATAGTCTTATCAAGAGTCTTATTGCATCATGTATTAGAGATTTATGCATCATATTGGGGATTTATGCATCATATTGAGCCTTATTGCATCATATGATAGCCTAATTGCATCATATTAAACCTTATTACATCATATGGTAGCCTAATTGCATCATATTAGAGATTTATTGCATCGTATGATATTATTATTGCATCATATGATAGTCTTATTACATCATATGATAGTCTTATTGCATCATATTAGGTATTTATGCATCATATTATAGTCTTGTTAAGTGTTATTGCATCATATTAGAGTATTGTAATGGAAAAAATGCTTGAATATGAACCTTTTTGCTTGTTAGTATAGTATATGGCTATACTTTAAGGAATGTGTATGCATGATAGGAATGCGTATGCATTATAGTAACGTATACGCATTCACATAACGCATACGCGTTCCTTAGAGTATAAATAAAAACTCATTTTTCAATGTCTATTTTTATCCCTAATCGAGATTGTTGTCCCCACAGACATTCCATGCGTACTCTATGTACTTTCTTGGTTGCTTTTGTCAAAATGGGCTCTAATTCATGTTCAAGGTGGAGGAAGAATTTGAAGAACAAAACATCAGAACAATTAGAAGAGTTGAGAGAAAAAAACAAGGTACAAATGCAAGTAATTCATTCCATACAAGGTACAAACACTAACCCTGATGAGCCAAATGCCTTAGATAATGAGGCAATTGAGAATAATCAATTGAATAATGATGGCATTTATAATAATGAATTGAATTATGATGAAATTCACAATAATGAATTAAATTATGATCAATTTGACAATAGAAAATCAGATAATATTGAAAATTCACATTCAAAGTTTAAAGTTTTTGATTATGTTGATGAAGAGCCTATGCATGATACTTTACCCACAAACAATGAAGAAAATTTAATGGACTCGAATAATGATGAAATTAATAATGAAGAAAATTTCATGGAAACATATAATGAAGAAACAAACAATGAAGAAAATTTCATGGAAACATATAATGATTTTGAAACACCCTTTAAATGGATTCCACCAAGAACAACACCTCTGAGAATTATGATTACAAAAAATAAGTACTTAATTGAAGTTGATGAAAATATTTTAAAACCACTGCATAATAAAATGTCTGACCGCCATTCAAAAAGATTGGCTCAAGAAATTTGGGATAGTTTCTTTCATAATTTGGAGTATGATAGTCAAAGATGTCAATTAATTGGTTCGTTGATGACATTACTGAAGATGATACCTATAATGTACACATTAGGACTAAGAACATCTAACATGGATAATGAAAATGATGAAATTATTGAAAATATACATGATGCAAATCATATTATAGGCTTGAAATCATGTAACAAAGATTATAATGTTGCTTGATGTATAATGACAACTCGTGCATTAAGTGTTAAAATAGGGAAAAAATGATTGATTTCAAAAACAAGTCAAAAACTTGATATAAATAGAAAAACATTAATGAAAGCAATTGCAATACATGAAAGACTTAATGAACCCAATACAAAAGAGATATGGGCATTTGTTGGTAGACTTTCATGAAAGGACAAGGCTATAGCCAATGCTTTGAAAGACTTATGTAATTTTGGAAAGATAATACAAGAGTTTCGTCCAATGTAAGAGATGTAGTGAAAAGAAGAGTTGGTTCTCGTAATCGTGAACTGCATTCGAAACATTTCTTGGATATGAATCAAACACAAGTAAACTCTAAGTTTTTGGAAAAACATCTACAAATTGTTATTAGTCAAAGACTTTTTGATATGGCCAAACCTTTTTATGTAAAAATAAATCACATATGCACCACTTGTTGTTGTAGGCAACATGTTGAATTTTCAATGCACTATGATGTTTTTCACCATACTCATTGTACTTTGCATACTACTAACATTTTTAAAGAGTGTGGCATAGAAGTTCCCCAAAAATCAGCTAGGGAATTTATTTCAAATATTTTTTGTGAAAGACCAAATGGACTGTTCTTTTATAAGAAATCATGTTTGGATGAAAATTATAGCATTTATGGTGGATTGCCAAATTTGAAAAAATGTATCCATGAGGAGTGTACAAATAAAATTGGACAAGAATCAATTGGTTTGAGTAAATACGAATCTATGACTTATCAAGTAAAAGATGTCAAAGGATCTAAAAAGTCTGAGCTTTTTACGAAAGAGATACTTATTTCATAATTTATGGTTCAATTCATGGAGAAAATTGTTTATGAGTATGCAAGGCACACACATAGGGATAAATGGTTGGATGAACATTTCAAGCTAAGAAAGGACACATTCCCACTTGATTCTATTGTTTTAGTAGTTTAATTTTCAAAAATTACACATTTAAACCACAAATGAAAGCTCAATTGTAGTATTACAACTCAACACAAATTGCCATATTTATGCATATAACATTGATGCATGCACTTGATAGTATAGAGGAAGATTGAAAAATATTAAAGGAGTACCATTTATATATCAGTGATGACTGATCACATTATATAGAGTATGTGCAAGGTTGTTTTGATAAGTTCTATGGATGGTTGATTTAGAGGAACATTAATTTTAAATGACATTACATTTGGCCAGATAATTGCACATCAAAATTCAAGAATGCACAGATGTTTTATTGGTTGAGTAGGATGCATGTTATTATTGGTGTAGAACATATTTGGAGTTTCATTAAGGCTGGCCATAGAAAGGGGAGTATGATGGTGTTGGAGCATGTATAAAAAGAGCCATTACAAAGGAAGAGTTAAAATATGACAATGTTGCTAATTTGATTGATGCAAAAATTGTGGTTGACTGGTGTAATGAGAACATATGTCATGGTGGTCAAGTAAATTCTATTATTCATAGACATTTTTGGTTAATAGAGGAAAAATACTTGACAAACTATGAGGATTGTATGACTCTAACATGTTCAAGTGAGCTCCACTCATTTCGTAGCTCAAATGTAGGTTCTTGGACTATTCATATGTGACACTTGGCATGATTTTGTTTTGCATGCATGGACTTTATTTGAAATGAGTGTGAGTCACAAGAGTGGGTGGATGACTGGAGTTCCAAACCTTTAATTCCAATCAACACATATTAAGTTCCACCAGCATTGTAACTTACTGACATGACATCCTCACATAACTTTGACCATATATTCAATTTGGTACAACCAGGTAGAAGATTAATCTTTATATACTACTTATTCTATAATTTATCTTCATAATGTCATTAAAAAAAAATTATGATGTAGGACATGCTTTTGTAGTTATTGTAGATGAGGACAATGAAGAGGGAACAAATTACTACTTATGTCGGTGTGTAGATGGAAAGAAAAAATTGACATCTCCAGTTGTAGATGGAGAAAACATTGATTATCCCACTAGGCCTATGGTAGTCACTGTAACTTGGCTTTGATGGTATCCTATAAAAAATTAAAATGTATGGTTGTTTGAATACTTTGAAACTCACAGGAAGACTCTACACTATTCAAATTTAGTTTTTGCAATGAATATTCAATTGCAAAAATATCATGGGAGGCCAAGAAATAAGAATCTATGGAAAGTTCATGTAAGTCAGACCATGAAGCTATTCTTGATACTATCAAGATTAGAGTAGATCCAAGTGGTTCATTGGATTGAAAAGTCACAAGTATGTTGACTTGTAAAATGTAGATGTAATCAATTTTACCAAATGTTTTTTATTTTATAGGTAGTACGTGCATAAATTTCATCTTTAATTACTTACTAACATTTTTTTGTAGGTTAGAGATGCCAAATCAGCTTCCACCTTCACATGTGCTTGGCACCATTATTAAATAATTTCATATTATTGAAACTAAGAGAAGCTTACTAAAATTACTTGGCATTTCTGCACTCCTAAATAATTGCTCATGGTAAGTTTATTTCTCCTTGTAACCTTCTAAACACATTTGTTGTCAGTGTTTTCGTGATTTAGAATAGTAGTGAAAATATACTTGCAGGTGGAAGTGAGTATCATGGTAGTTAGAACACATGTAATTTTCCTATATAGATGCATTTGAAGCAATAAATTTTCACCTACAGTCATAAAGGCAAAGTTGTTAATTGGAGACCAAGAAATTGTTTCTTCACTGCCAAAAATTTGCATTTTAGGACCCTTTACTGCAAATTCTACCACAGATTGCTATTAAAGGTGATTTAGACTAAATTCAAGGTTCAATTAGATTACTTTCCCATGCACATGAGGGATCTTATGATTCCTTTATATGACTTATATTTTTCATTTTATGTATGCCTGAAGTCAGGCTAAAAATCAACATCTTTCTTGTATTGGGAAGGGCATTCTTGAGCCCAAAATGGGTGGTGGATTTGTCATCTAGGCCATATGAGAGGCCAAAATCCTGGTCTTAGACATTTTTACCCCTTTGAATGTGTTTTTAGTGGCATTTTGTATCAAACAATCATCAAAAATTGAGTTATCAGACCGTAGCTTCAACCTTGACAATATTTGTTGTTAGTGTTTTTGTACTCCAGAATAGTAGTGAAAATACACTTGCGAATGGAAGTGGGTGTCACGGTAGTTATAACACATGTAATTTTCCTATATATATATGTGTTTGAAGTAGTGTATTTTCACCTGTCGGTCCCAAAGGAAAAGTTTCTAGTTGGATGTCAAGAAGTTGTCTCTTCACTACCAAAACTTTGCATTTTAGGACCCTTTACTGAAACTTCTACCATGGATTGATATTAGAGGTGATTTAGACTAGATTCAATATGTAATTAGAGAAATTTCCAATGCACATGAGGGATCTTACGATTCCTCCATATGACTTACAATTTTCATTTTATGCATGCCTGAAATTAGGCTAAAAATTATCATCTTTCTTGTATTGGGAAGGGCATTCTTGAGCCCAAAATAGGTGGTGGGTTTGTCATCCGAGCCAGATGGGAGGCCAAGAACCTATAAGAACCAAAATTTAAGTTCTCATATTGTAGCTAATAAACACCAAAATGTGTTGTTCGTGTTATTTTTTAGCTAATAAGCACCAAAATTTAAGTTCTTAGATCGTAGCTTCAACCTTAACAACATTTGTTATCAATGTTTCGGTGCTCTAAAACAATAGTGAAAATGCACATGAAGGTGGAAGTGGGTGTTATGGTGGTTTTAAAACATGTAATTTTCCTATATAGATGCATTCAAAGTGGTGTATTTGTACTTGTCAGTCCTGGAGGCAAAGTTGTTAGTTAGAGGTCAAGAAGTTGTCTCTTGCCTGTCAAAAATTTGCATTTTAGGACCCTTTACTACAACTTCTGACATGGATTGATATTAGAGGTGATTCAAAATTATATTCAAGGTGAAATTATAGTGACTTTACCATCCACACATTATAGATCTTATGGTTCCCCCATATGACTTACAATTTTTATTTTATGCATGCCTGAAGTTACGCTAGAAATCAACATCTTTCTTGTATTGGGAAGGGCATTCTTGAGCCCAAAATGGGAGGTGGGTTTATAATTTGGGATATATGGGAGGCTAAAAACCTGGTCTTGGAAATTATTCACCCCTTTAGACGTTTTGGTAGTGCCAATTTTCAGCCAATAAGTACCAAAAATTGATTTCTCAAACCATAGCTTCAACCTTGACAATATTTGTTGTCAGTGTTTCCATGCTCCAAAACAATAGTGAAAATGCACTTGTGGGTGGAAGTGGTTGTCATATTTTTATAACACATGTAATTTTCCTATATATACACATTTAATGTAGTGGATTTGCACCTATTAGTCCCAAAGGCAAAGTTACTAGTTGCTAGTTGGAGGTAAAAAGGGTCTACAAGACAAAGTACATATCCAAATGAATTAAAACTTGGTACGGTTGGTCTTCATGACCTAATATACCCATATATAATATTTTTAATGTCATATGACAATTTTAAGTGCTTTATATTTTATCGCAGTCCCCTCCATGTCTCATAATGGTCACTATTCATGCAAGCATAAGTTTTGGAGTTTTAAGGTGTGTTTGAGGGTTCCAAGCTTAGATAAGTATTTAATAAGTATGTTAAGATGGTTTTAAATCTCTTAAACACATTTCAAGGCTTTTCACACTCCAAACTTCATGCAATCCCCATAGGCAGGCTCAAATCCCCACATGCAGTCTCAAAGGCATAAAGGCAAAGTTGGTTTTTTTATCATTGGAAAGGTGTTATGAGATGTTTTAGATGTCATGAGTATGTTTTCAACAAAACAAGATCAGTGGAAAATTTAAATTGGTCCTTTGGAGAGTATGTATAGGGCATGGGAAACCCTAGATTAACAAACTTTGGGCATTTCTGAGAAATTTAACCATGGGAATTTAATGAAACTTTGTAATCTTGATCCCCTATACATGTACAAGGTGAATCAAAAGGTTTTAACCTAAGGTTGTATGGATGTGTATGGATTATAGGACTGATGGTTTGGAATAAGGATAATTGGGCCTAAATGAGTGTAGGCTAATGAAGTGATAGTTAGATGTGGAGTTGGGCTATGAAATTTGACATAGACATAAAAAAGAATAAAGTGTACCTATCAATGCCCTTATAATCTCTTGATCAATCATAACGTTATTCTTAATTTCTTATAAGGGTCTAATTTTCAATATTATCCTAACAAGTTATTCTCAATCTCATAACATTTTTAATCTTTAAGAATACTTCAAAACTAATCATTTATAATACTCTAAACACAAGTGATTCAAACAAGATTTACTTCATTGGTTTTCTTAAATATTCATGTACAAATTAAGAATGCCATGTATGAATATCATATATAGGCATATAATGTCAATAATACATGCATTTCCATATAGGCATACAAAAAATTACATCATGTCTAACAACATAGTATCTAATGTCGAGTGAATACATCATATACATATGTACAATGTTAAAAATGCATACATTGCCATATAGGCATACAAAAAAGTACATCATCTACACCATCCTAATCATCAAATGGTCTCCCTCTCTTTTCCTTCTTCGAAGAATACTCTCCTTAGGATGCCTTCTTTATAGATGGAGATATCCCAAATGCCTTGGATTGTACCAAGGTTCGAATGCGGGTACTATGCTCACAGCTCACTTGTAACCAAACCTATTCAAATACAAAAATTATTATAAAATTAGAAAGTATACATGAAACCAAGTTAAAAAACTTATGGTTTAAAATATAATAAAAAATCATTTAAACATTCACTTACCACAATATCATGGTCCTCCTCAATTTTCCATTGATGCTCGACTGGGTCACTGCCAGGTTCAGCTACACGAACAGGTGTGTCAAAGGATGAAGAAACATGAGGAGCTATCACAGTAGTTGTCTGAATCATACTATCAAATGTCATATGACAACCTTGCATACACAATACATTCATGTGTATAAGTTATATTTGCCAAAGTATATAGTAAAATTATTAAAACAAAAGTACTAAATTACAATTCAAAATTACAAGTGAATATACATACCTCGATGAGTGCCTATGTAGATGACATTGTAGCAGCAATACCCAAGTCTATCTTGACTCACAATGATGGAGGAGTGCCCACCTTAGTCATCAGCTGAAAAAACAACCTAATAATTAATAACTTAGGAAATTCATTGATTAAACAAGTTGCTAACAAACTTAGTCTTGCATAAGATATGAAAAAATCTAATGAGGTCACGAGAAGCATGAATGTGACAAGTGGATATGTGCAACATATGACTTGTAACACCACACTGAAGGTAAAAAATGTCAATTTCATGAGGGAGAAGGACAATACAATGAGGGAGGATTTTTGAGTGGATTTTTTGAAATTGAGTCATTGAATATAAGGGCATCTTACAAGGTCTAAAATGTGTCTTAAAAATGTTCAAAACTGAATTTAAGTTCAAATAGGTTTTCCCTGAAAGTTAGTCTAATTAGTGTGTAATTGATAACTTTTAGATTAAAAGAGTTTAAATAAGTGTTTAATGATCATAGAAAAGGGGAGATCATCTTGATATAGGTTATAGTGTTTTGACATTGAAAGAGGAAATAGTCCATGAGTCCATGTTTGCTAAAGGGTAGCATATAGTCAAAGGATTGAGTTATATTATGTTGAAACTAGTTTGGGATTCTATTGAGATTTTAAGGGGTATAATATAGTAATTGATAGAATCCCATATTAAATATTATAAGTTGAAGGAAAGGCAAAGTAACCTTGTACCCTAATAGGCAAGGTTGTAAACTGAGAGTTTTGAGTTTGTAATTGATTATGGGCTTTTAGAACTTGTTGTCTATCATAGAAAGGGGGAGATCATCTTGATATAGGTCTATAGTGTTTTGACTTAAATTATTTGATGTCTTCTCACTAATGGAGGAAGCTTGTCAGGTAATCCTTGAGTGCCATGTTTGCTAAAGGGTAGCATATAGTCAAAGGTGTATTAGTTTATAGAGAGTTATGTTGAAACTAGTTTGGGATTCCATTAAGATTTTAAGGGGTATAAGAGTCAATATAATTTTTGGGCCCCCTATAGAATCCCATATTAGGTTCCCCTATTTATTGGGTCAAGATATTATAAGTTGAAGGAAAGGCAAATTAACCTTGTACCTTGTTTTCTTGTGTGCATAGGCAAGGTTGTAGACTGAGAGTTTTGAGTTTGTAATTGATTATGGGAAATTGATAGAAATATATTGTACTTTTAGAACTTGTACATCCCATCTTACTTATTTGGATTGACCCACTATGAAAACTACATATAATGGGAATCAAGCAAATGTAGTAGCTTGGGTTGGCCCACTACCTAGTTTTTATATTTTCTTACACAAAATCTACCAAAGATGCAATTAAGGTATATGAATGTACATTTAGAGTATATAAGATTCACTTGAAATTTTACATCGGTAAATGTATATGGTGTCATACTGATATGCATAGATGTAGTAGCCTGGGTTAGCCCACTACCTATTTTTGATGTCGAAGGCAACGTCTCCTCCTAGAACACAAAAAAAACATATATATTATTCAATTTAAATGTGTAAATTAAATTTTTCCTTTTTACTTAAATACAAATATAACTTAAAAAATTAACATTAAATTTATATAAAAGATACCTGCATGTGTGTAGAGACTCCTAATGTATCCAAACCAAATGTGTGTGTCAACAAATCATCAATCAAGACCATATCCTCCAAGCCCCCTAAAGCACCACCATCATCATCTAAAGGTCCAGTACATATAACACCACAACATTTTCATGGGTGGGGTCAAGTATGGCTACTAACTAGAGTATCATGAGCATCTATCTCTGAAAGTCTACTCGTATGATGAATGAGTGTATCAGTAATTGCACTAAGTGCATGAAAAGTGTTTATCTCCATAGCCTCTATCACTGTAGAGGGAATCTTTAGATGAAGTGGCTTTTGGGTAGGGATCCTTGCAAGTTGATTAGGTGCATGATGTGTACTTGGTTGATCCTGTGTGGAGTCTTTCCCTCGACCCTAAAATTCACCATAGTCAAAGTAGTTTGGAAATTGATTGAAGACAAACTCACAATAGAGTTTCCTCAAAAATTACAAAGGGACTTCATGGTTATTACAAGGGGGATAGTCAAACACCATCCACTATTGCTCCCAAAAAATTGGCCTTAATCAAATTGTGTTGGCATCAGTGGATTGGGAAACATTTGGTCATTATGGGAAATGGGGCATTGGTGGTCAAGTTGATAAATAAGGCACAAATTTGATATTTTGTTGTTCTTCACTTCATATGCTAACAATTTATCAGCATAATAAGCCCTACAGCTATCCCTATATGACCTCCATCTATCAATTTGACTCGTTATCGAGTTAACTTGACCTAATACTAAATCTAGGTTATTGGCCAAATAGGTGTGGTGGGTGTTTTTGGAAGTGGGCTCCCTTATTCTCCTAATTATTTTCTCAATTTCAATTTTGTTCTCTACTATGTGAGCAATTATATCCTCCTAGCTGCCTGGGGGGTCTAGGGGAACTATAGGAGGGTTAAGCAGAGGGTTAGGTAGAGGGTTAGGTGGAGGGTTAGGAGGGTTGGGTAGAAAGTTAAGCAAAGGATTAGTTGGAGGGATAGGTAGAGCATGATGACCTGTTAGATAAAAATGAAAAAATAAACTAGATGTAATTCATATTCACAAAAAAATTTAAAAAAACTAAAAAAAATTGATTTAATCTACAAAAAACATGCCTCTTGTTCATGGTAGCATCATTGATTTGGCAAATGGAGGGCAAAACATGAATCTTACAGGCAAAAATGCAAGCTTGAGGTCAAAACACAAATGAGAATCAGCAAAATGTGAATAGGAAGAATAAGGAGGATGAGGGTTTTTTTTAATATTTGATAACATGTATGTGTTATTGAAACTTATTAAAACATGTACTAATTCTTATAATGTGTATGCATTTCTATAAGTTTAATAATGCATACATGTTATTGTTATAACGTTTATGTGTTATGGGTTATGTCTATGGAATTGTCCCTTAACTCTGTGCACATACCCAGTGAAAGGCTAGTAAAAGGGAGTGGCCCAAAACTAAGCAAGTATTTGGGGGATATGATTATATCATTATCAAATTTGTCATGAAATGTTATACCATGAATTTTTTTTGAGTGGTTTGTAGAAATTTTGGGGTGGTTACGTTTTTACAATGATGGTTTCGTCACCATAAGCAAATTTTAAAAATTTAGAGGAAAAGACTCAAAAATGAAAATTTAAGGTTTGAAAGGGCCAAAAAAGAGGTGAAAGGATAGTAAAATGGAGAGGACCATGTATGAGTAAGTTTTTGGTGGAGATAATTTTAATATCATCATATTTTTCGTGAAATGTTGTACCGTGAAATTTTTTAGTGCTTACATATTTACCCCTCGGGGAAATACCTTGTTATGAATAGGTGAGGGTGTTTTCCTAAGTAATGGCATAAGGTTGAAAGGAAAATGAGTGTTATGAAACTTGACTCACTTACTTATATGGTGAAACAAATCGAATCAATATACCTTCATGACCTTCGAATAATAAATGGGAATCAAGTGTAGTTTAACAAAAAGGTGAAAAAATATACTAGTTAATCAAAACATAGACCAATGCTACTTATCATCTGAACAGGGATGAGAATACAAATTGCATCATCATGTTCAAGTATTGAGATTGGTGTTGAGTGGTGTCAACTTGAAAAAGGTAAAAATAAAATAAAACATTATTTGTAAAAAAATACAGAAAATGAAATGTTAGAATTTTTAGTGTTTAACCTATTTTAGGTTAGTTTGGGAATGATTGCATTATAATACATGATAAAATACAAGTTTTGAAAAATAGAGGATGACACGTGTATCAATAACACCAAGAATTAGGTATGCATAGGTGCATAATATTATCTTTTTCATCTTAGCCCTAGGTTTGAATTTTTTTTGAAAAAGCATTTAGATCCGTCAAATGTTAAAATAATATGCATGGTTGGGTTTCGGGTAGAGTGCAGGATAGGAAAATGTGAAAATATGTGTTTTGGTATATTTTGTGAAGTTTTAGAGGGATTTTTACTTAAATTCAACTAATTGGTAAGACCTCTGGTGTCATGGTGAAACCATTGGTCTTTGTAAATTTATAGTTTCATATTTAGCACCAACAATTACACATCCTTCAGTCTGCATGCGATGTTTACCTAACCATTGGGCAGTTACACAAACCACCATGGTAGTTATGTAACTTCCACCTGCATAAAGAAGTAATTTATTTAGAGGTCAAAATTTTCTAAGTTTGGATGAAATTTCTAGGTTCTTCCTAAAGTTTGTTGAGTTTTACTAAGTGTTGGTTAAGTTTAAGATTCATTTTTCTAAGTTTAGGTCGAGTTTTGCTAAGTTTTAGACAAATTTTTCTAAGTTTTGGATGAATTGGGTTAATTTTTGCATAAAAAGAGTTAAGTGTAAGGATTGAATTAGGCTATTTTTACTTATTTTTAAGGATTTTATAATCATTGGAGCAAGGCAAGGGAACAAGAGTGGCTTTTGAGGGTTTTAGGGTTGTTAATGGATGAGTTGGTTACTTCAAAAAAAAAGATATATTTTTATCACACAAGTGGGGATCATTTTCCTAAAGATCAGGATGTTATGTGACCTATTCACTTATTTTGATGCTAACCTTAACACTTTCAAATTACTGTTATTAATCAAATTTGTACCCTTTGAAAGGTAGTTTAAGCCTTCCAAATTTTATGTAACATGGAAACACCTCAAGGTTGTGAGTACCCCATTAGAGAGGTGAATATCTATGTTAAAGGGCTAACTCCCCTTGATGAATCAATTACGATCAAACACTAATCTACCACTTACTAGAAAAAGGGAGAGAAACCTATTATAATGGAAGTGATGCACCAAATATGATTTGACCACTACCAACTAGCTACAAAGTCACTTCAAACATGAGACTAACCTGAACATGACACCACTCCAAATCTGCCTTTATACATCAATGTTTCTCATGAAGGTTGTGAAGAATGCTTAAGTTGTGAGGACTATTCAAGGGGTCACAAATTGACACTAATGAAAATACAACTCACTCAACCTTTCACACTCCATTTGGACACTTTAAGAGACTAATAAAAAAGTATTCCAAACTAAACATGAATACTAAACAAGGACAAGCATGTCAAGGAAACAAGACTATCACTTAACAATATTAACTAATCAAACATGCATATTGAAACCAGTCCATGGAGAAGGTAAAACCAAATTATTCTCATTGATCAAAGATGAAAATGGACAGGGTTTTACCATACCTAGGTGGAAGATCCAATCTCAGCCAAATAAAGCTCAATTTATAGAGAAAAGTGAAAGAAGAGAGAAGGGCATAGGAGAGAGAGAGATGACAAGTGTCTCATGAGTTAAAATAAAGAATAGAGGTATGAAATTTACCTATCAATTTTTTAACTACAAGTGTTTGTCTCCTAAGTATGTTCTTTTGCTCCAGGTGGTGTGGAAGTTTCAAACCTTACTTGACACCTTGTCTTACTCTTCAAAATTGGCCCTTCTCTTGGCTTGTGATAGGAAAAATGACACTCTTGACCATAAATTCATGTTTATTTACATATTTTCTCTGATCTTGAGACCTTTTAAATAATCTATAAAGGTTACCTTTGACACATCACTTTATTATCTTGCTAATTGTCTTGAAGTCTCTTTGTCTCACTAAGCCAATCTTGCTTACAAGTGTCAAAATTTGAGTTAATATTATAAAATGTGTTATATCTCCATGTATGGCCTATTAACATCATATCATACCTATAAAGAGTTTGACTCAAAAACTACATAGTTGAATCTTGACAGAAATATCATAATTTGAATTGCCTTAGAAAATACCTTTTTCTTATAAATTGATGAGATTAAGGGGCTATATAATGAATGGTTCATAAGGCACAACACTTGTTGAAGGTTTTTCAAATGGGGTATCAATCTAAGTGGACTTAACCTTAGAGTAGACTCTATGGTTAAGCATGCTTGAGTTGGAGTAGTATTGGGATGGGTGACCTCTTGAGAAGGCCCAATACTTCACCCTTGTGAGCATCACCTAGATGAAATGAGTGCTAAGTGGACCATTCATTATCATGAGAGCTGGATTCATGTGAACCACTACTCATGAAACATGAGTCATTGAGTTTGACTCAAAAACTACACAGTTAAACCCTGATAACAATATCATAATTTGACTCGCTATGGAAAATACCTCTTATTTATCAATTAATGAGATTAAGGGGATCTATAATGAATGGTTCATAAGGCACAACACTTATTGAAGGTTTTGAAAATGGGGTAGCAAGCTAAGTGGACTTAACTTAGAGGAGACTCCATTGTTAAGCGCATTTGAGTTGGAGTAGTATTGGGATGGATGACCTCCTGAGAAGGCCCAATGCTTCACCCCTATGAGCATACCTAGATGCAATGAGTGCTAAGTGGACCATTCATTCTCATGAGAGATGGGTTCATGTGAACCACTACACATGAAACTTGGGTCAATGAGTTTGACTCAAAAACTTCATAATTGAATCCTAATAGCAATCTCATAATTTGACTCATTGTTGAAAATACCTCTTACTTATCAATTGATGAGCTTAAAGGGATCTATAATGAATGGTTCATAAGGTAAAACACTTGTTGAAGGTTTTGTAAATGGGGTATTAAGCTAAATGGGCTTAACCTTGGAGGATGGTTCATAAGGCACAACACTTGCTGAAGGTTTTGCAAATGGAGTAGCAAGCTAAGTGGGCTTAACCTTGGAAGAAACTCCATGGTTAAGTGTGCTTGAGTTGGAGTAGTACTAGGATGGGTATCTTCTTGGGAATGCCCAATACTTTACCCCTATCAGCATCACCTAGATGTGAGATAGCTGACCTCCTGGGAAAGCCCAATGGTTTAGCCCTATGAGCATCACCTAGATGCAATGAGTGCTAAGTGGACCATTAATTCTCATGAGAGATGGGTTCATATAAACCACTACTCATGAAACATGAGTCAATGAGTTTGATCAAAAACTACATAGTTGAATCTTGATAGCAATATCATAATTTGACTCACAATGTAAAATACCTCTTACTTATCAATTGATGAGCTTAAGGGACTCCATAATGAATGGTTCATAAGGCACAACACTTGTTTAAGGTTTTAAAAATGGGGTTGCAAGCTAAGTGGGATTAACCTTAGAGTAAAATCCATGGTTAATCATGCTTGAGTTGGAGTAGTACTGGGATGGGTGACCTCCTAGGAAGGCCCAATGCTTCACCCCTGCACTCACCTAATTAAATTTAAAATGTGTTTATTTGTTTGAAATTCCTTTGGTTAATACTCAAAATTATTTGAAAAATAAAGTGGCCTAATGATGTTAATGTTCCTCTTATTGTCACATGATATCTTTATGATGTTGAAATACCTATAAATGATAATATTTTGAATGATCTAAAAATGAAAATGCTTCTAATATAGATCACCATTGTGAGAATGAAAGAGTTGACATATTTTATATTTATAAAACACATTCAAGCTAAGCCTAAATAATTTGATATAATGTTGTATCTATTGAAATATGTCTAAGGCTAAACCCTACATCAAAAGCCTTCAATTGAAGTTATACCCTATAGAGTGAGCAATGGAAATTTTAATGCAAATATTTTTGATCAACCTTCTAGAGGGTCCTATTCCATGCATAATGATGAAGTGTTTCCCCAACTTGTTTCCAATATTATTCCTCCTATTTCTTCTAGATTTATGGATGTTTATTTATTTTGTCAACATGGTTTTAATGTTCCTATCATTCTTCCCAATCCTTGATCAGTGTCCCAAGGGGTGACCCAAAGGACAACACTCTAAATGAGAATCTAAATGTGTTATATGCATATGTGGAAGTTAATATGAGATAATGCATAAAACACACACACACACACACACACACACAATATATAATTGGAATAATAAATGTGTTTATTTATTTGTGTTTTTTTGTACATGGCATACACTTGAGAAAGATGTATGGCTATCTATCTTTTATAATACAAGTTAAGAAAACAAATAAAATATAATCTAAACTATAAACTTAGACTTCAACGATAGAGCAACAAATGAACAAAAGGAAACTAAACATACACTTACAAAACCGAAGTGGAATAAGATTCCTCCATTGTGATTGAATATGGTTTACTTCTAAATACAATAGATGTGGTTGCTAAAATTTTCTCAAAGGTAAAGGGAATTGGGCAGAGTTTTGGTATGCAAGAGGATTTTTGATGGCTTGGATTCTCTTGAATCCATTTGAAAATTTCATAGCATTTTGATAGCATAAACCTAAATGATTTAAAGTGATGGATTTTACATCAATTAATAGTATTATAGGAAACAAGATGAATGGTTGAGGAATATTTGAATTTGTTGAATTATTAAAATAATCAATAGTTAGGAATTAGTCCCTGTCTATGAGAATGATGACCAATTCTATTGGTTGAGAAAAGCATGAGTTGGTTGACTTAGTCATATTGGTATTTTATATGTTCTAAGGTGACTCACAAAGTGGTTAAGGAAGTTGTGGAAGGTGTTGGATGAGTCAACACACAATTGAGACAAATGTGGAGGTTGTTTAAGTGAGGTGGAAAATCTAGATTTTTAATTAGTTTTGGAGGAAAATAGGTGTGTATGATTATAATTAATTAATTAAGAATTAATCAATTATTTAAATTTTGGAAGTGATGTTAATATGAATTTGAGTTGGATAATGAGAAGGGTTAGCATGTAAAAGTTAATTTTGACACTAAATGATGAAATTTAGGTATCTACATTCTCCCCATTATGAAATGGTGTTGCAAAGCAATACCATTTTAAAGAATAGTAACAAAGTAGAGTGTTGATGATTATGGAGAAAATGTTATCCCAAATATGAAAATTAATGTGATGATTCCCACTCGAGCGTTCATATGGGAAAGCAGATGAATGCTCAAAATGATTTGAAGGGAAAATGATGATGTGGGTATAAGTAATACCATCACTAAATTGAATTACTGAAATTGATACAATACTTATAAGATTGAAACATGTGTATAATTATTTTCCCCTAGTTGATAATTGATAAAGAGCGATTTGGAAAAAAATATTTCTCATTCATAGACTACATGCTTGAGTGGTCCTCAAGACTCAGGGATCACATGAGCAGATGTGGGAAAGACATATCCTAATGATGGTAAACTATGGGTTGTAAAACAAAAAATATGGATTGTTTGATGTGGTTAAATGTTTACAATATGGATAGCTACAAGTATTGATAAATATTTTATCACTTCGATCAATTGTTGGCAAAAAATTTGGATAAAATTTGTTATGAAATGTGCAAATAATGGTTTGGGGAGGAAAATTTTGAATGATGAGGTTGAATATAAATAGGGGTCAGGGGTTGTTTGAAAGTCATTTGTGCAAATTCATTTCTTTATGTTTTATTTGTAGATTGAAATTGTGTGATTTTGCTCTGGGGTTGGAGAGAAAAATAGATCGTATTCCAGTGGATAAACATCATAATAAGTGTGTAATACTGCATTAGAGGCTAGAGATAAATAGGGATGCACTAAGTAATATTTTTAAAAAAAAAATTGGTTAAATTAGCATTAAATGCCATGTAAAGTTGAGTAAAACTGAATTTTTTGTTTACCTAAAGGCAATTTCGATAATGATTATGGTGGATTCATCATGGTAAATAATTAATTCATTACAAATTAGGTTTGAGAGTGAAAATGGTGAATTCATCAGAAGTCATGGAGAATTCATAAAAAATAATAATGAATTCATTAAAAAGTTTAGTGAATTCATCAACAATTTTAGTGAATTCATTCAAAAGTTCAGTGAATTTGTTCAAAATCCTAATGAATTCATCATGACAAATGATGAATGTGTTAGAAGTGTAAACTAGAAATGGGTGTGCTTGGTTATGATGAAAAAAGAATACATGTGGGATTTTATGCAGGATATATAGCTGATGAGGATTAACATTGTGATTTATTTAAGTGTATGAATGAAAGGTTACCTATTTTATAAACATGAGAGAGATGATTAAGAACACTAGAAGTGATGTCTAGATTTACTGACTATGAAGTGGGTTTACCAGAGGCAACTAGGTTGGCATATATTATAGATATGCCTAAGATATAGATTGATAGGGGATATTTGACTGCAATGGTTGAGCCCTAGTATAGTGAGACTAGCACATCTGATAGGTGAGATGACTATGATGTCAGAGGATGTATAAAGGATCCTAAGGATACATATTCAAGGAACACAAATGTACTAGAGCAAGGGTGCATATGTGGTTTCTCTATACCAAATTTTTGGGGAGGATTTTATACCTATGGTGAGGGTTGGGGTTGAAATTGATACTTGTATGGGGATTAGACACAATTCCTTTTACATTGGTACTTATGGTTGTTGTCAGTGGCAATATGATGCCTGACAAGAGCGAGAGACTAATCTTAGTAGGCTTGTTGGATGTTATTGGCAATATGTAAAGAGTGCCACTCAGTTTACATGGGGAACATGTGTACCAGTGCATATTTATAGGGATTTACATCATGTGGTTTATACAAGTAGGGTATCTATAGGCCCATCCACATTACTACAGGTGTGAGCATGGGAGTAGGAATATTGAGGAACTATTTACCTATGGATGGCATGTATATATAGAGAAATAATAGACAAATTTAGGGGATGTGGACTATTACTAGTGGAGGAGTGGATCATATTACATGGAGGCCATATAGAGAGTTTGATACACAGTGGAGGGAGGATGTCAAAAACTAAACTATGTTACGACTCAGTGCTATGTTATTGGTTATTATGAGTATATTATTGAGTAGTATCAACCAAATAGGGTGATGAGACAATTTGGGATTAAAAAAGAAATACCAATTGGTCCTCATGTTTTTACATAATTAATATAAGAGAGAGCACACTAGGTGTTGGTATTGACTCTAGAGTTGTGGCTCAAAATTGGGCACAAGTTTAGATTATTACATTCTATGTTGGGATGGATATTATAGATGCAAGGATGAAAAATGATTATTTATGATCATGGGATTAACAAAGACCATTTAGACTTATAGATCCTCACATGCCACCTAGGTCATGGAGGAAGATACTACATGCGGTATTTATGTTAGTCCTCAGAGTAGAGGCCTATGAGAAAGGGTTTTGAGAGAAACTATAGTGTAGGTTGGTAGACAAAGAGACAAAAAAGGGGATTATGGATAAGATATCATGGTTTCAGAGGTAGTAGATGTTAGAGGAGACTAGACACAAGATGTGGAGATGGGAGAGGTTGAGAAGATGGAGGAGGAGAGACTCTTGTAGTGGTTATTGATAATGATGGGGAGGGAGATGGGGGAGATACGATATATGAGGCTTGTGTTAGATATACACATAGAAGGATGGGATGGAGTAGGGACATCAAGTCATGTTAGGTCAACAAATGATGAGGTCTTGATTAACTTATTACATGAGGAGATATGGGCATGTGACACAAAGATGGTAGGTTTCCACAGAGATAGAGGTGGGAAAGATGGAAATAGTCAGAGATTATACGACTATGGTGAGAGGAGGAAAGGTTACAACCAGAGATAGACATGATGATAGCTAATGGAGAGGGAGGATTACTAACATAGGATATAACCCCTCAGACTCCAGATGATATAAGGTTGATACAAAGATATAAGAGGGAGAGACTGCACATAGATTGAGTTAGTAGAGGTGAGAAAGCTATTGATAGGACTTGGATAGTTGGTGCCTTGGAAAAGGTCATGAGAGTCTATAGAGAAAGTGACATATTATAGGAATTTTTAATAGGAGCTACACCACAAGTCGTAACGATCACCTTATTTAATAGAGTACTCAACTAAGAGGTTAGCATTAAGGAGATCAATGTATCCAGTGGAGTCTAAAAGATCAGTTGGACATGAATCACAACATATCATGGATCCTCTTAAGAGTACACCATGGTGGTATGAGTCCGAGTCTAGTTATAGATATGAGATGATGTACTTGATGTGTAGATGTATATATATTTGTTATATGTATCATTGTATTGATGTATTGTCACACATTCAATACTTTGTGTGTGTGTGTGTGTGTGTGTGTGTGTGTGTGTGTGTGTGTGTGTGTGTGATTCATTTTTAGCTTTATACTTGTGTTATAGATATGTGGATGGACATATTTTGACATTATGTATGTTTATAATTTTACATGTATAGTAGATGATTAGATGGATAGATTTGATTTGGTATAACAATTGATCTTCTTACTTTTGATTTGTTATAACACATATTAATCCTTTCAGTTTTTACTATGGTATAAAATGAAATGGAAAAATGTATGTATAAATGGTTAGATAACTACCTTTGTTTTTTTGTTTTACCTTGGATTTCCAACATTAATAATTGAGTAAGAGTTAAACGACCTTTATTTAATATAGTGTAAAACAATATGCACTAATGGCATGAAATAACCATGATGACTATTGTGTTGTATGAGTAACGACTTAAAAGATTCATTTGTGTAAGACTTAGTGCATCATGATATGAAAAATTATAATGGTATTAAATAACCATGATGACTATTGTGTTGTACACGTAAGTACTTAAAAGATTCATTTATGCAAGACTTAGTGCATCGTGATATGAAAAATCATAATCACATTGTTTGCAATACACATAATGATATTGAATAAAAAAGAAACAACAAATGAAAAGAAATAAATTTTTTGCAACAAGGTAAATGATGTAAAAGTGATAAACAAGTGACAAAATAAATGTTCACACCAAAGATAAGTAAATGTTTAAGCAATTAAATGATGAAACACAAAAAAAATAAGAGCCAATAAAACAAATGAGGAAGCAAAAGATGTAAATGACACTCAAACTAATAAAATGACTTTATGAGCATCCTAAAAAAGGGTTAAACCTTTGGTAATCAATATCCATGATAGTGTTGAATGATTTTTCAAGGAGGTCATATGATAACCAGTTTGTTTTGGATGGTCCACCATGTGAAAAAGTGAAATCATGCTTGATATGATGGGATGATGGAGGTGGTGGTGGCGGTGACAATGATGGTAATGGTGATGGTGGCCAAGTTGACTCTATAGAATCCATGTCTCTAAGCATTGACTACATAATCTACCATGGACAAAGTCTAGGTGGGGATATCAGAGCAAATGTAGTTATCCCAATGTGAGAATGGATTAAAAAGTGATGATGTAGTGTAATGTATAGATGAATAGATGAGTGATTTTCCTCCCAATAATATGAGTGAGTGAATGATGATGTTTTTTTTATAATATATATGTATGATAGATTTGAATATACAAAGTGTTGTGTGTTTGGATGTATAGATAAGAGTGTGTGAATAATGGCCATATACAAGATATTAGTTTAAGCATGAGCAAAATAATGGTTACACAAGTGCAAGGTCCAAACCATAGTCTAATATGTCATGTTATGAATGGTGCAATAAGTGACTAAATAGAAACATATAAGTGATGAATGTGATGGGATGCCCCTGAGTAACTAGGGTGTATCTAGACAATGGATTTTACATGGCACCAAAAACTAGTTTTCACCACGATACTTGCCCAAAGCGTCAGTAAACTAGTTTTAATTTTTGGATGTAGTATTTTTCTCTCTTTTTTCTTTATTTTTTTTATTTTTTAATTTTGATTTTTTTATATTTTTTGAATTTTTTGACACTTAGCATATGTACAAAAACACTAGAATGACTTAGGCATAGAACCATTTGAGGTGCATGATATTCATGCGCTTATCAAGCTCTTTTCCATCTTCAATAACCAACTTGTAAGCTCCAAATCTATATTTGGTAATGACTATGTATGGGCCCAACCAATTTAATTCAAATTTCCCTTTCTTCTTCCATTTTACATTGGTATACCATTGGTTTTCTTTGAGAACAAGACCACTAGATTCAAATTCCTTGGCTTTAATCCATTTATTATAGCTATGATGAAGGTGATTTTGATAGACCTGTAAGTGGTTTAAGGCATTGATGCCTTTCTCATCAAGGAGGTCGAGTTCACTTAGGTGTGAAATATGATAAGGCTCATCATCAATAATATTTTGTAAAGATAGGTGTAAATATGGAATCTCAACTTCAATAGGTAAGATGGACTCACTGCCATAGATAAGGGAGTATGGGGTTTCCCCCATGGGTTTTTCGATGCTAGTGAGGTATGCCCATAAGGTAGGATAAATTTGTGTATGCCAGTCATGATCATCTATGTTGACAACTTGTTTAAGAATTTTGAGTATTTTTTTATTCATTGTCTCCACTTAGTCATTATTGTATGGGTAGTAATGAGTGGACCACTTGTGTTTGATATGGTAATTAATGAAAAGGGACTTGACATCTTTGTTTTTGAATTATTTTCCATTATCAAAGATGACTACAGATGGGATTCAAAAATGACAGAATTTATGGTTTAAGATAAACTTGGAAATCTATTTGCTAGTGACATATGTTAAGGGCATAGATTTAACCCATTTGATAAATTATTTTATGGTGATAATGATATGTTTGTGACCATTTAAATAACTGGAATTGATTTTACTAATGAGGCCCAAACCCCATATGTAAAATGGGTAAGGTGCAGCGATGGGTTATAGAGTTTGTGAAGGACTATGTATAAGATCACCATGTTTTTGGCAACGCACATATTTATTAAAATAAGCAAAATAATCATAATATATTTTAGGCCAATAGTAGCCTACATGCAAGAGTTTCATAGTAAGGACTATACCACTATAATGAGCACCGTCAATTTCCTCATGAACCTATCTAATGGCTAAGGTGTACTCTTCAGAATTTAAACACCGTAATAGGGTTCCATCATAACTTCTTTGATATAGGGTTTGACCAAGGATAGTGTAGTGTGATGTCCATTGGATAAAGGATTTTCTTTGGTTATGAGTCAAGTTTGAGGGAATGATTTTTTTATGGAGGTATTCATATATGTCATCATATCATGGAGAAGTGGGACCAACCACTTCACAAACCATTTCAAAATATGGAGTGTCATAAGCTGGTGTCATTAAATACTCCACACAAAATGAAATATCAAGCCCTGACATGTGTGCATAAGACCTTGCAAACATGATGAAGAATTATTTAAGTAAAAGGATGAATATTTATTGATCCTTTTGAGTTAATTATGCAAAAAACTTGACTATCTTTATATTTTCCTCTATCTCAATGTTAACTTTTATGGTGTCTTCAACTAGGAGAGTTGATTATTCTTGATATTTTGGGGGTAGTAGAGGAAGGTTAAGCTCCTCCTAAAGGTATTATTCTTGTGATATTATTATGTTACTAATTTGATGATGTGATAATAGTTCCCTAAAAGATGTAGACTCATATAACTAGATATAAAAACCCTTCTTATGATTGCCTACCAGAATATGATCTCTTGTGCTCAAAAAGTCAAATATTGCTTCAGCATTTTGAAAGTGATCAAGTGCAGGTGTTGATTGTTGGTCCCACTAGATCAGGTTTGGATATATTAGGTCAAGTTTTAAGATGATGGTTTCATGGAATAGGTTATTCATGGATAAATATTCAAATTTGACATATATGAAACCCATTTCAGTGTTCAAAGAACTTGCCTTGGACTCTCTAAAAGAGTCACTTTGGAAAAGTGATATGCTCACATTCAGTGGGTTAAATCCTATACCATGGAAAGTTTCATTTTATTTAATCATGATAGGTTCTATCAGTCCTTGTTCATGAAGGGAAATGCCCTTGCCTTTATAATTCATTATTTTACACATGATATATTTGACAATGGGATATTGTTTATTAAGGAAGCAAGGTAACTAGTTCATAGGAATACAACCAAGAGGAATTTAGATATTCAATTTGCTCATAAAAAATAAGACCAACTCTTACAAATGATATCTTACAAAAGTTACAAACCACTTAAGTGTCATTTTGATAATGGGGCCTACCATTATTTTTTGGAGACATGAATTTTACCTAAGTAATTAGCATATTGGATTTCATACTCACCAATGCCTTTGTCAACAATTTTGAATTGAGATGGAGGAGATGGTGTAGTTTTTGAAGTGTAAGGTTGATTGGATGATTGAATTGTAGATAGAGTATCTATGGAAGTGGATGTGGATGGCGTATTCAACCAATCACTAAGGGGAGGTGCTTGAAATAACGTATCAGGGTGGATGTAGTTGTTAAGCTTTGGTGAGTCCTCAATAGAAAAATATGTGTCTTCGAGTAAAAGGGAGATAATTTAATTTTTGATAACATCCTTCTAATAATTTGTAGTATTGAAAGGGTTCAGGATTATCGGGTATGGTTACTTCCATGCCATCATGATAAATTTTCAAACACTGGTGTAAGGTGGAGGGTATAGCATTTATATAATTGATCAGTAGACATCAAAGATGTAAAATATAAGGTAAATCTAAGTCAAACACATGAACAAATGTCTCCTAAATAATAGGCCCCACCATCAAAGTAAGATATATGATACCCATAAACTCACACTCATTATTGTCATATGCCTTAATGGTAATAACATTTGACTCTAGTGTTGTTGTAGCATACCCTAAATGTTTGATTAATCTTAATGTACCCAAGTTCAGAGCCGATCCATTGTCTATAAACACCCTTTTTACTATATGTCAAGAAATAATGACATATATACAAAGGTAAATTATGGATAGGTCCCATAGGAAATACATAGGAATAATCGAAAGAAAATTGCTTATTAGTGGATAAATTTCCAACTAAGACTGGAAAAATTGATGGATTGATGTCTTGAGGAACTCTTAACTCTTGAATGACTTTATAAAATATATCTTTATATACCGTTGAGGTTTAGAAAGCTCTAAAATTGATATGTGAGTGGTCGTATTCTCAAGGTGGTCTATGATATTGTACTTATTCTCAACATTGGATTAGGAAGCACTTGAGATGGTAATCTTGGCACACCTTGTAGTAATGGTGCAATCTTGGGCCTTTAAAGTGATGATCAAAACATGATGGTTTGTGTAATCAACACAATTGAATATATAGTCAAAAGGGTGATTGGTTTGATTGTTGTTACTTGATTGAGGTTGCTTTTCTTTTTGCTTACCATGTCCTTGCTCATGTTTGGGAAATGGATCTTTATATATTCCCAAATTTTGATTATTGGATGAGGTGAATGGTTTACTTTCAATGGCTATGTCCCCATGATCCATAAGATCTTGGACATAATGTTTGAGACTCATACATTGATTGGTTGAGTGCCACTTAATCTTATGGTATTCACAATATTCATCTTCATGGTACTAATTGGGTTTATGAACATTTTATTCAAATGCTTTGGTATTGGGCCAAATAATCATGTTTTCTTGGGTCAAATTTAGAAAAGATGATTCATAGGAGTCTCCCAATTAGGTGAACTGATGCTTGCAATTTTTTTATTTTTGTTGGCCATCGGGTATGGTGATGTTGTTAATGGGTTGTGATTTAACTTGATGTTGTATTGGTGGGTTTTTAACTTGTTTTACATTGGTCACACCATCACCCACAAATTTTGTGTTTTTGGTGAAAAACTTAGGCTCATCGGTTTGGTTCGAGGAATTAATGTCATGTTTGAAAATTTGGATAACACCCTTGGTAATTAAGTTCCTTCAATTTGAGCTCCCTTTTTGATTATTTCATCAAAGGAATTTGGACAAATAAGTTACAAGTGATGACTCAACTCCAAGTTAAGGTTGTTCTTGAAGATAGCAATGAGTTCTTTTTTAACAAAAGACCATGGAAAATGGCTTGTTAATGACCACCATTTTTATAACAAAGAGGCAAAGGTTTCACCATTACATTGTTTAGTGTTATATAGATCGAGTGTGGTCAATTCATTTTTAACATTATATGAGAAATGATGAACACACTTTCTCAGATAGGTCTTAAGAGGTGGAGGTTGATCCTTTGGGTAAACATGAGAACCATTTTAGGGCTTAACCACCTAAACTACGTGGAGAGAGTATTAAAATGTACTCATTACTATAGGAAACATTAACACATGCCATAAACAAGTCTTTAAGATGTTCCCTAGGATCACCCTTACCTTTGTACTTGTCAAATTTAGGGCAATCAAAATGTTTGGGAAAAGGTGTTGTCATACTATTTACATCATATGGATAGGGATAAATTTCCTTAAACTTATATTGCTTTTACCTTGAAAAAATACCATCTTGCAAGCCTTGGAATTTATCCTACATATTTTACCACTCTTGAATGAAGTGTGGTGATAGTTGATTACTTTGGCTTGAAGAGGTAAACATGTAATAAGTTTGACCCATAAATGGGTTCAAATTAGTGTTAGCTTGTGAAAATGAATATTGATTAGGGGTGGATTGTTAATGAATTGGTTGGGAAATGTGTCAAAAGAAGAATTAACATGTTGTGAAAGGGTGAAGGTGTTTATATTAGAGGAAAAATTAGAGTTTGTTTGGTTTGGATTAGTGGTGAAATTAGGATTTGTTTGATTTGGATTAGTAGTGAAGTTAGGATTTAGTTGGTTTGGGTTGGTTGTGAAGTTAGGATTTATGAAGTTGAATGAATTGGGGTTGGTTTGATGTGATGGATTTGGGTTAGTTTGGTCGAATATTGGATTTGGAAAATGATGTGAGCCAAAAAATTGATTTGAGAGTTTAGCTGGTAGGGAAGAATGGGAGGAGAAAGGAGAGTACATAACACTTATGTTTGCAGGATTTTAGGGTTTCTCGCTAATTTTTTTCACATCATTGATATGTCCAATCTAGGTGAGAGTTATTCACAACACATTTACTATGTTGAGTCAGGCTTGCCATCAGTCCTTTGGTAAGCATGTCAACTTCCCCTATATTAAATGGCCACTGCCACCCCTTCTGCATTGTTTGATGTAGGTATCATCGACAGGAACCAACAAAGACATGGTATTGAAATAAGCTTGTAAGTTTGTCCTGAAGGTTTATCATGAGGTATTAATTTTGAATATGATACTCCTATACGAGATGTGAAACTAGATTTATTAGAGTTTGATAAATCCTGTCATTATTTTGAAAATTTTACCCTAGTTTCTTACTTTGTGGGTCGAGTTCCTTCATAAAGTCTTTTGAAACAATGGGTTCACAACCATCAGTAAGGCCATGGGGTGAAGCTAGAAGGAGTCCAAAACCTCACTAAGGGTTTATTCTTGTTTATTTTCATAAACCATGAACATTATAGAGCTACTTTTAACATTGCCCATGGTTTATTCAAAACACCCTGGTTGTTTTTTCCCATCGAACTTGTTACTTCCAAGTCTATGAATAAGCTAAGCTTAAAATCCTAGTATGGGTAGAATTTCTAGGCTTACCTCTTTCTCTATGGAACTTTTTCAACTAGCTTATCAAGCCTTTGGGCTACTTTATCTACCATGAGTAACCAAATTTCTATGCATCCCAACTCAAAGAAGGGTATGTGTCAAAATAGACCTCACCAAAGATCTCAAAGAGTCTATCAATATTCAAGTGGTCAATAATTTAATCTCTCAATGTGTGCTCTATATTAACCTTCTGAACACTTGTTTTAGGTAATATGATTTAGACTAAATGATTGGAGAATGTCCTCTAATGTTCCCCACTCCTTCAGTCCCTCAGGACAAAAGTGGGTCTGAGACAAAACCCCAATCCTCTAATAGGTGGACCATAATTTCTAACAATAAAAATATTGTTGCCTATGGTAATGTTAGACCTCATCCAGCTATCCACCGGCTCATATGGGGACAATTTCCTCATCCCCTTCTGGAAAAGACCCAACATCATCATAATTTAAATTCTTTCCTCCCATTTCCTGGTCCTTATAGATGGTCACTCAGTTTGTGTCTTCCCCATCTCCTACTCTTATGACTCCTTTGTTGTAACCGCTTTCAGCGGTGAATGATTAAGATTTAGTATCAAGGGCTTCTAACCCTCACCCAAAAGGATATTATATTCCACTCATGTAGTCCCTCTCCCTCTACAGATGAGGATCATGTGCCAAATAAAATACAACCCTTCAAGCTTGGAGAATTTTCTCTTTTAGGGCCATCTTTTAATCAATTTGTAGTCCTCTTAGACCTCTCTAAGGGAAATGATATGAATTTAGATGTTTCCCAATGATAGTTTATTGGTGGAATGTTTGAGGACTCCCTGATCTAACTCGTAAGTATACAATTAGGACCAATTATCATGATTTTGTTCACATGAAAGTTGTTTGCATGCAAGAAGTCAAAATTTCTAGTTTTTTGCTTCAATCTATAGCTCACACTATCTGTATTGGGGCCCTCTATTAGGACAATTGTCATGAGTCTAGTCATGGGCAAGTTATAGCCTTATTGGCACTCGACTTGTCTCAAAATATCATTTTTTGGGGTTTAGACCCCACCCATTAAGTGGTCTACACTGTTTTTGACTTTGATAATAACATCATTGGCCTTGTCAGTTTTTATGCCTCCAATGATGTTGTGGAATGCACCTTACTCTGGAGATGGTTGGTTGATTCCCTCCCATATTGATTTTTAGAAAGCATATGACCGGATATAGTGGCCTTTTATTATAGCTATGCTAAAGGCTCTAGGGTTTGGCCCCAAGTTTGTTCTATTGTCAATATACTATTTCAAGATGATGGGGCCTACATCACCATCAATGAATCCAAATTTCAACACTTTGAACTCTACATATCCATCATACAGGGTTGTCCCCTAGCCTATGTGCTCTACGTATTGGCTATTGAAGGTTTTTGTTATCTATTGGCCTGTTATGCTTCCAAGGGTCTGGTCAAAGGGATATCTCTACCTAATTCAGACCACCATATAATTATGGGCACTTTATTGATGAATCATTCCTCACTCTATAGGAGGATGAAGACTTTGTTAAACATACCATGGAATGTTTAGATATTTTTTGCCTTGCATCTAGGTCATTTATTCAATGGTGTAAGACCCAGTGTTACTGCCAATATTTATCACCCAAACCTCCTTAGATGGAAAAATATATGTGGTAACGGATCCTTTTGAGGGTTTGATTTAAATTTATGGGCATTCCATTTGATTTTAGATCCTCTCTTATTGAATTATGGTCCTACATGGTTCAAAAATTGGAAAAAAAATCATTTTTTGGATCATTAAGCCTTTGACTTTGGATAGAAAGTTCCAGATTTATTCTATGGTGTCCATTGCTACTCATGTGTACTATTCATATTTTTGGGCCCCTTCAAATGATTCCTATGAAAATCTTGAAAAGATTCAAATGCTTCTTATACAAAGCTTGAAAATCTTTTGCAAGATTTTCTATGGTCCAATTATGAGGAGCAGTAGGGCTTTCATCTAATCTCTTGGGCCATTTGTTGTCATCCTAAAGAAATTGGCAGGTTGGGGCTTATTGACATCAAGCTTTAGGGGATCACTTTTGGTGTTAAATGGATCATAAAAATCTTGGAAATAAGCTAAGCTTATAAAATTTTACCAAGGCACTAAATTTCTTAACGTTGTCCACTCGACAGAAAATCTTGGCAAGGCATAGGCTTTTATAATGCACTTATATCTCTAGTCTCTATCAAAGTAAGGGCACATTTGTCATGAAAATTATTTGGAATGCCTAATAAAATCTCAAACATCACCTCATTTGGGTGGGGGATGGGTTTAAAAGTGGCCTTTCTCTAAACTCCCAATCATTATGGTCATCTCCTCAACTAACCTTCCATAATGTCCCTTTTGCCATGGTCCCCTAGATTAAAATCTTGAGGTTATTTAAGAAAGGTATTGACACAATTGGTGATATATTTTTTAAGGCCTCTAAGGACAATCTTCCTTGGAGTATGTTAAAGGCCAAATTCCATCTTAACAAGGAAGATGTAAAATCCATTTTTGAATTATAGAGTTCTATACCTAATGAATACTTGTATAAGATTGGAGTTTCCTCTCTCGCATCATGGTGGAAGGACTCATCCTAGATTATATCTACACTATTCCATTGATATTCTCCTTGATTGGGTTAAAAAAAATTATCCCCTTAGCATATTGACATAGAGGCTCTTAACCACCAACAGTCTGTCCAACCCCTCCATCAAGTTTGGGCCCAAAGATTTGATAACAATTAGGAGGTTGTATTGAGAAAAAGCACACTTCATTTGGTGTATCCTTTACTAGGGTTTACCCATGGGAAATAGTCTTAAGCACACAAGGGTTCTAAATCCCACTTGATTGACCTGTCATCACCTAGAAACCATCAAGCATCTCTTTTGGTTTTGTCCACGTGCCTAGTCAACTTAGAGATGGATTCATAACCTTTTCAAACCCTTCAGCCCTAAAATTTTCACTTAGAAAATGGATCTCTTTGGGGACTCTACCTTATTACTTGCAATATATAATAGATTTTGGCAGATTCTCTGCACTGATATTTTATTTTGGATTTAGAAATCTAGAAATCAAACATGTTTTAATAATGATATTATGGGAAAAAGTTTTTTTCTAACTAATAAATTTGTTATGATTAATAATGTTACCCTTTAGATTCAGATTCAAACAAATAAGGTCTAGCTTGATTTTCATCATTTGTAGCTCATTCTGGACCATTGGGGGAATATTCCTTATGCAGTCATATGTGAGCCACTTGATCCCCCACCTCACCACTCTCCTTTCGGGGATCATGGGTGCCACCACTCTTATAGCTGAAGGTATCAAAGTTGGAAGAGATCCTCTCCTCACTCTTGTTATCCATCTCCTCCAAGAGGATATGATAGAGGTAGAGATAGTGGTGGTGGGGGAGGGAAAGGTCTCCTTCATAGGACAAGTTCCCACAGCTAGAACTAGCCATCTCTCTTCTCCACCAGGATTGTCAGATGCATCATGATTTTGAAACTAACTAGAAAATAGATGGTTGGAACCCCTTCCCTATGGATGAAGATCCCCTAACCCAAGATGACTGGGGAGGCAAACCTCAGGACCCTCCACCTCTGCCTTCTCCATTGACCACCATGTTCATAGTTATTGCGTAGTGTTTTCCTTATTGTTTTTTTTATTTCATTATCTTTTTTGATTGATGCGCACTTGAGTTAATTTAACTATGGTTATCAATTAGGTTGTGGCCTTTCTATTTTGGACTTGGGTTTCTCTCGAGACTCTCTTAACTCAGTTTGGGATTCGGGATGTGACTTTTCCACCCATTTTTTGTATGACTAGTGTTGTACTATAAGTTTTTTAAATTAATATAAGTGCACTTTTAAATAACAAAAAATGATTTGAATGATTATTAGGGTTAAATTATTGATGTTTATTGAAGGTTGAATTAGTGTGAATGAGTGTATTTGAGTTAATGTGTGTTTGATTTGAATTTAATGGAACTAACCCTACAAAAGAACTTGGATTTGAAAATTGATTTAGTACACTTCTTAAATAATTTTTTTATTGATTGCTAAATTTGAATAAACATTCAAGTTTGGATTTGAAGTTGGTTGGTTGATGGGTGAACTAGAATAAGTATTCAAGTTAATAATTTGATTTGGATTGATGTTATTGATTGGTGAACCGTGAAGGTTCGGATTTTGATTGATCAAAAAACTTGAATAAATGTTCAGGTTTGGATTGGATTGATTAGTAAAATTTAATGAGTATTCAATTTTGGTAAACTTGAATGAGTATTCAATTTTGGTAAACTTGAATGTGTATTCAAGTTTGGATTGGACTAGTTGATGTATGAGGGTAAACTTCAATGAGTATTCAAGTTTGGATTGGATGGGTTGATGAATGAGGATGAATTTGGATTCACACTCAAGCCTAGGTTTGGATTATAACTTAGGTTAACCAAAGGATTGTTTGTTGTATTAGCTTGGAGATTTGTAATCTCTTAGTTGATTTGATGAGTATGGGATTCCATAGAAAACCCAAACTTTCTTGGGATGATTCCTCATTGAGGATGGTTTTCCCTCTTCTTGGGAGATTTGGGGATTGAATTAGAAGAACCAATGAAAACATTACTAGCTTATAAAGAGCCCTGTAATTTGGATTGGTCTTGAATGGGTGATGAGGACTCTTTCCTAGCAATTAAGTGTTATAGATTTTGAACATCAAATTTAGGTGGAAGTTTGGCCCCCAAGCTCAAGGCTTGAAGTAGAAATTAATTTTTATTAGACATGATGTATTGATTAAATGGAGGGGGGGGGGGGGGGGAAGATGACCTTAGGGATACCTTCATCTTGATAAGCTCTTCCCTCCTCTTAATTGTCATGGATTTCATGTATCTCAACATGGTGATCTTGGGTTTGAAAATTGGAAGGGGTCATTGCAAAAAGGCTTGTCCCTCAACCTAAGATTATTCATCATAGCCATGTGCCTTATGATATAAAACATTTTTAAAATAAAGGATTTAAATTAAAAATATATAAAAATATTGACACTAGATACTAAGAAATTAAAAGGCCAAAGTGATTAAAAGATGATTGACAATAAGATTCTTTTGAGTTTTGAATTTTTTTAGGACTAAACTCGTGATATTTTAAATCTTTTAGATTATGACTTATCTCAAAACTAAAAATATTTTTGTTTTCAATCAAGGATTTCAGTACGTGGTATATCACAAGGAAGTAAACAAACAATTTCTACTCTAAACACACATGCATTGCATAAAAAATGATAAAATATAAGCAAAGGGACTTGAATAACCCATATGCCATCTATGTCACTTGCTTATATATTGTGTTAGTTATGGCCTAATATTTAGGTAATAACCATGGAGGATCTTATCATTCCCATGGCCCACTAAACCCAATTTCAATGATGTTTGGGAAATAGCTTTTCAACATTAACTATTAATCGATGCACTACAAGTTAGATGATAAGAATGGCTTTCCTAGGCTTAAGGTTTAAAAACGTTTATCTAGGGGAGTCCTCATATAAAGTACTATATGGTGAGGCCCAAATATATGGAATAAGTTGATTTGATGGATGCGCACAAATGGGTCTAATCCCAATGTGCCTAACATAGCCATAAGATTTTAGTGTGTCGACGTCAAAACAACCAAAAATTCAGTCATGATATCTAAGGCCTAAGTATTAAACCATGAAAGCCCTTCACTTCTCAACATGCTTAAACACAACACCACATAGCCAATAATAACAACTCTAACTCAATTTCTATACCCTATTGATACACAAGGTTTAGCCTACCATGTGGTGATGAAATCCATGGTTGATAGAGCCCCTAATAAAATAAAAAGAAAATGAGACTAACACTTACCTTTGATTCTCAGGTATCACCACCAATGTGATGCCAAGAGAAGAGCATACATGTAAGTGGGTTTTACGTAACAAAATTTTCAAATGTTCTTTTTAATTTTTTGAGTTTCATCACCAATGTAACACCACAAAAAACCCATACACAACAAGAGCAAAACATACAAATTGCTTGAAAAATAAATGATTAATTAACTCCAAAAATAAAATGTTGGTTAATCACTACTAAAAATGAAAATGATGAAATAGAAATATGTTAGTAAACTTAGAATAAAATATGAAAACTAAAATCAAATTAAAAATTGATTTTGGCTAGCTTTATAGTTTTGTCTTTAACTAGCGTCCTACAAATAAATTGTTAGAAGTCTTTTGTATGGTTGAAAGATAAAACCAACCTGTAAAAGTTAGAAAAGTAAACAAAAAACATAGAAAATTAAGATTATACAAGGATTTCATTGTTCCATAGTTAGAGAAAATAGTGAATTCATTAACAGTTAGCAAAGCTAAAAAACCAAAAAATAGAAAACTGAAATAAAATAATCAGAATAATCTCATTATTGATTGTAAATTTGTTGAAGTTTTAGATGATTTCACCAAAATTCAAAATGCTTTTGCCAAAGTTCAGAATAATTTTGTTGATTTATAAAAAAGAGGTTAGACAGAAAACATAAAACAAATAGAAAGTAGGATAGAAACAGAAGGGGATTAAATAATCTAAAAACACACAACTATTACAAAAATAAAAAATTGTAGAAAAGTAAAGGAAAATGACTCAAAAATAAATTTGTTATTCTCTACAATGAATTCACTGTTCGGTAAGATGAATTCATTATTTTGTAGAACGAATTCACTATTTTGTAGGATGAATTTGTTGTTCTGTAGGTTCAAAGACAACAAGCTAAAAAATTCAAAAAAATAACCTAAAATGGTAAACAACAAAGTCCAAAATAAGTGTTAAGTGTATATGCAAAAAAAATCAATAAAAACAATTGAAATGACTTTGTAAATACACCTATGATGTAAAATATGCGAGAGAAATTCCCACTAGGTGTGTCAAAATGTATAAGCTCTAATTCTATAATACAAGATAAGAAATCAAACCAAATGAAATCAAATCTAAACTAAAAACTTAGACTTCAATAATAGAGAAGAAAATGAACAAAAGCAAACTAAACACACACACTTACAAAACCAAAGTGTAATAAACTTCATCCATTTTGATTAAATGTGACTTGATCCTAAACACAGTGGATGTGGGATGGTCAACTCTTCTTCAAGGCAAAGGGAATTGGGCATCATTTCGGTATGAAAGAGGATTTTTGATGGCTTGGATTCAATGGATTCACTTGAAAATTTGATAGCATAAATGTGGATGATTGAAAGTGATGAATTACACATCAATTTATAAGCTTATAAGAGACAAGATGAATGGTTGATTATTATTTGAATTTGTTAAATTATTAAAATAATTAATGGTTAGGAGTTAGTCGTCATCCATGAGAATTATGGTCAATTCCATTGGTTCAAAACAAAGAAGAGTTAGTTGAGTGAGTCAGCTTGGAAGTTGAAATGTTCTAAGGTAATTCACAAAGTGGTTGAGGAAGTTGAGGAAGGTGTTGGATGAGTCAACACATGATTGAGACAGATGTGGAGGATGTTTGGGTGAGCTGGAAAATCTATTTTTTAATTATTTTTGGAGTAAAATAGGTGTGTATGATCATAAATAATTAATTAATAATTAATCAATTATTTGAATTTTGGAGGGAAGTGATGTTAATATGAATTTGAAATAGAGAATAAGAATGGTTAGCATGTTAAAGTTAATTTTGACACTAAATGGTGAATTTTAAGTGCCTACAGTTTGAACCAAAGCAATGGATGTGTGGTGGAGGGGTGTGTTGAATAGGTATCTATTGTAATTCATAGTCTCTGTGTATTGTTTCCTAGAGGAAGCAAAGTATTATTTATTGTGTGTGTAGAGGGTCTCATATAACACAACCACCTTTAGATATTAAGAAGTTGGTGGTAGATTATGGCATTGAGAATATACATATGGAGGGATAAAACTCTTTTGCATATGGGGATAAGTGGATGGTATAATAACAAGGGTCAGAAAGGTTCGCATGATACTTTTATGAAGAGTGGAGAGATGGAACAATTTAGCAAGGAGAGCCTAGATGATCAAAAACTTAGATGACCCAAGTATGATGAAGGTAAAAAAAAAGTGATTGTTTCCACCATAAACCCTAAGAAGGGGGAGAGTTGGGTCATGGAGACGTTGAGAAGACCCACATAGAATGGGAAGGGCTTGAGGATGACCCTTCCATTGAGATATGATCTAATGAAATATAAGCATGCACCATTAATCAGGATAACATTTTGGATGACTAATTTGAAGTTACTTAGGACCCTATAAGTGTGTACAATCTCAAGAAGTTGTGGAGGTGCCCACCTAAAATCTACCTAAAGTTATAGCTCTTGCATCTACTAATCAAATGAAATGAAGCTAAAGAAATCATATAGATTCATCTTGAATATCAAAGTTTATGAAGCAAGAGGTAGTGGAGATAATTTTATAATAATTGATATTGTATAAACCTCTAGGACCATATTAGTAATAATAAACATCTAGTCTAAGATCCTACTCATGTTGGGAATGCAACAAACTAGGGGTGATAATTTACCCATGCAAGTTAATAATAATACATTAGGAGGGATAATGGATTCAAGTGTAATGGCAACTAACCCATGCATGAATCTAGTTTTTTTTTCAACCTAGTGTTAAGATTGGTAGAAATGTGTGTACATAGGGATGAAATTTGGGTGGCATAAGTAGAAGCAAGCTTTGAGTATTCAAAGCTCAAGTTTGTATGAAACAAGCAATGCACAAATTACATAGATGCTACTACAAAAGGATCAGCATGCTAGAAATAAAATTTCATTTATATGATGTATTTAAGTCAACCAGAGTATAAAGGAGTGAAACTTTTGCCAAGCATTTCCAAAAATGTGAACTTATATGACATGCCAAGGCTGTCATCATGCTAGAGAAAAAATCGAGCCAATCTGTGACCACACTACTAAAATGAGCAGATACATGGTATCATAAGTTTAATCCACAACAAGATATTATGGATTATGAACAACTCAAGGAAGCATTCTTAAATTTATTTAATATTATAGTAATCTAAAATATCATTTAATGCAATGAGTGTCACTTTAGACCACCTTATCCTTAGATTAGCCCTAGACCTATATTAGGGCATGTTTTGATCCTTTTCTAGATTATATACACATATATCCCATGCCCAAATATATCAAAATCCATATTGAGCCATCACCTAGGCATCCCAAATATTTTTCCATGCATGCCAAAAACCTTGACAATAGAGCAGCCCCTTTAGTATATAGTACAGTGTGCTATTAGAAAAGGGGGGAGTGTTATAGACCTTTAGCTTTTTTTTACCCCCAACGGATATATTTCTACTCCCCAAAGCATATTAGGGTTGGTCTAGACTCATTTCATGTCTCGATAGCATCAAAACACTATATAAAGACCACCACCATTCATTTATCCCTTAGATGGAATTCTCATGAATAAACTAAGAAATAGTTATGCTTATTAAGGTTATTGATCCTTATTTACCTTTATTTATACATACATCCATTTAAAATAGCTCAAAGATTAGTTTTACTTGGATTTGCAATTTCAAGTCACACTCAAATCATTCATTTGGCATTCATACTAAAGCATACTAGCATCACTCTCACTTGCACCAAAACTTAGATTGGGAGAACTACATTAGACTTTATCTTGTTTTGAGGTATTAGTATGTAGGTAATGTTGTCAATCTAAATGTGTACCCATGGATGCTCTGCAACACAAAAGAGTTTATAGTTATGGGGTGTTAAGTGTGAAGGTCTTGTTTAAGGTGTGAGAGTCTGAGGTGTTAGGTATGGAAGTATTATTGCTCAGATGTGAGCATGCAAGAGCATCAGTTGTCTCATCAAAATGATGGGAAAGTTTACAAGCTATGGGACCTATGCACTCCTTAGGATGAGCCTCTAGAGTAGGCCAAATTCCTTCTATTCTAAGCACACTTGATTTAAGACCAACATGTAGGCCTAAAGAACAAAAAGGTAAACTAATACTAATATAAACCTAGGATCTTTGAGAGGAAAAGGCAGGGAGAAGGTAAAAAATGCTAAAAATAAAAAGGTGATGTGCCCAAACTAGAACGAGCATTCCTACTATAATAAACATAATATAGACTCTTGAGAATAAGACAATATCACACAGTTTCTACCAAGGTACTCTAAATGCATAATTTTTTTGCATATAGGCACAAGAATGTAGCACAACATTGAGAGGGATGACAAATAGTCCACAAATAATGTCAACATAGACCCAGGTGTGCATAAGATGTGACTTGCAAGTGAGTTTCAAATTCAATGTGGAGGTGTAGGGAATGGATAATGATGAGAGGGGCGAACGTTAGCCACAGTCAAGGATCAATAAACACAAATAACACATAGAACATTAGAACAATAGAAAGAGATTAACTTAATTCTCATTGATCTACAAGTTTTAGCCAATACAAGTGCTCATAGAGGGCAAATTATAGCAACATGAGGATACTAAAAATGTGTCAACCTTTTTACAAGTGAAAAAGTAGGCTTTTATAGTGATCAAGATTATTTTACAATAAATGCACCACTTGGGGTGATATGTACAAATTTTAATTCCTTTACAGTACCACAACCACACTTCTTTAAGTTTGCTTGATAAATCAGGCCTGGAGGTCATGGTAGGAACCTTGCATGTACATGGGGGGAAGATTTTCTTGACAAAATCAGAGGGTGGTGTGATCACATGTTTCGATGTCTAATGGCCACTTATGCATTTAACTATTTTGACAATACCTCAAGTTCCTCTCAACTGGCTATGATGACCTATTAACTCACCAACATGCTTGATCTTGATATGTTCTTTACACAATCAGACAATTGCTTGAGTTGGTTCATTATTTTTCCCTTTGACATTTATTGCTTGACTATACTTTTGACACTTCTAAATCCTATAAGGCTTTGCTTCTAGTAGTCTAGATCACATTTTGATCTTGTATTTATGTATTCTACCTACTCTGGTGGTAAAACCCTTTAATCTAATGTGTCTACATTTGTGGCATTCTCTCAAGCTACCCCTAATGACTTTCTTTATATCCTGCTGCCACTATGTCTGCTTCCATACTTAAGCCATGTGGTGGCCTCACACTCATTCGACCAAAAGAAGCTTTTACTTACATCTAATAGAGTGTCATCTTGACATATGGTGGCCTCACATTCATCCTTAGGATACACTAACTTGTTGACCTCTTGCTTGCCATTAATTAGCTTGCTCATACATCATTAGATTCATGGCTTGATTAAGTGTGTGTCATCGATCTCCCTTTTATTTAATCAAATGTGCATCATTGGATCCTTTAATTACTCAGATCATTCCACTTGTCACCTTCACACTTGTCTATAAGGGCGTATTGACTCGTAACCCTAGCTCTGTGCTTGTGCCACGTGGTGGCCTCGCACTCAGTTTAGGCCTCTTTAGCTTCTTGTCCTCTCTAACCCCCATTCATCATTAATCTTACTTATGTGAATAAATGTGCACCATCAGATCTTCTACTTATTTTGAATGTTCTTGTGACACTTGTCAACTTTACGTTAAATTTGGTACCCTTTGATGATTTTCCAATGCAAACGGCTACCTGATAGGGCCTAATTTTGACACTTATATGCCCATCATTTTTTGTTGGATCAACTTTGGAGGCTCGAATCAAACAACTTCCCTTAAAAAATTCTAATAGAACTTTTGCATCAGGCATATTGTTGTAGGCTTTATGTCAAGACATTACCTCTGAAAGAATTATGTCTTTGTCCCCATAACCTTTGTTGCAGACATTTTGTCCAATGAAAATATCTTCTTCAAGATTTAAGTTGTGGACAAAATATTTGAGAGAATATGCCTTTAGGACTTTTGTTGCAGATAAAAATTCTAAAATAATTCACTTTTGGGACTTTTGTTACATACAAAATGTTTGAAATAATTCCCAACACTTGGCCAAATAACCTGAAATAATTTATCTGAGGGAAATATTAATACTTGGCTTGAATAAAAGGCCTAAAAGAATTTTACAAGTAAGGACTTAGCAAAAACAAAGGTTTTCCACTTTAGATTTTTGGCCTACAAGCTCTCCTGGACTTGAGCTTGAATACCATGAGAAATTGCTCGCACGATATTCCCTGTAATGTAGACCTACTACACACTTGGTCTCCATAACATGGCATTACATCTAGGCAGACTCGTATGTGGGCCAAATCTGGCCAACATAACTAGTGACTCATAGGGAAGCATGCATGCTATGTTTTGAGAACCCAAACCATGTTGCCTTGTCTAGTTCATTGGGCATGAAGTCATTAAAGCTTCAACCTCCTTGGCCTATGCATGAATAGATTGAATTGAGTTCTACCCTCAACAAAAAAAAAGGAGAAGAACAAGCAACAGATGTGTGAAACACACTTAGAGGTAAACAAATCTAAACTAAGACTATATAATGTGCACATAAGTGCACTTAAGGAAATATAATGTGCACTATTCTAGTCTATTATATATAATCTACAAATATGCACCTTCATCTTCCTGGGTGAAAATAGAAACCTCTTTGGTATTTTGTGTTTTTTACCTTCATATTATTGATATGTGATGGTGGAGGTGTGATGACATATGTTTGTTGTGAAGGAGGCACTTAAGGATACTCGTTTGCCTAAACCTTTCTTTGATGAATGTTTCTACCATGTTATGTAAAAGCTTTCCTCCTAGATGGCTAATGCTTTCAAAGTTAAACCAATTCTTCTCAGTTCTCTCGTTGCATAGCTATGTTATTTGCTTAGACCAATCCCTTTGAAGCACGAGAGGCTTATACTCGATGCTTAGGAATCTCATAGATCTAGCATGTTACTTTCACACTTCTCATAACTACTACTCTGAGTCCAACATGCCTCTTAGAAACCCTTCTGATATGTGCTTGGGTGTGTAAGGATTGATAGCATTTATTATCATAGCTTCTTTTGCATCTTCATTAGCTTTGATAGCATTTATTATCATAGCATCTTTTGCATCTTCATGTGGCTCCTCGGGCTTGACCAACTGACATTGCTCCCTTAGTTCAAATGAGTCTTATGATGATTCATCTGAACCTAGATGTGCATCCAAATCCTTGTAGGCCTCTACCATCTGTGTGATTGTGACCTCTTTCATGTGTACACCTTGTTGAAAAAGGCCACTGGCATAGAATTGGTCTTGGGAACACTCTTGAGAGGATGTTGGCTTACCTTCCAGGCTTGTGGAAAATTCCTCCAGCTCATCCCAGAAAGAGTCCTCCTCTTATGCCTATAATTGCACCTTTGGGCTCACCTTAGGGTGATCACAATCGCTCTCTTTGAGTGTGCACTCCTCTTGAAGGCTAGTGTTTTATTTGTGGTCTTCTTTCATAGCAACAAATGACAACTCATTCACCTGAGAAAGGTCAGACCCAGGCCATTAAATACACTTTAGAGTGGTACAAATTAGTTCTTCCTTATTAAGGTCATCCCCTTCTATCGTCATTTCATTCATTAGCTCATCAACCTATTGCACTATCAGATTGCGTCTATCCTCTAGTAGTGAGATTGATTTTTCTAGAGTGGTGGTGCAGAGAGGACTAGCAAGGATGATCCCCTCATCATATTCACTTAAAGTATCCTCCTCATCTAAATAGTCTGCACTTGACTTTTGTACAACTAGTTTTCCTTTGAAAAATGAGATGGTGGAAGGGCAATAAGCTTCAATTGGTGTAGAGAAACATGGATTTACAAGGTTAGGCATTGTGAATTTAGGATGCATGGTCGAAGAAGGTTGTCATGACTGCACTTGAGGCTCCTGAATAAGGATAGGTTCTTGAGCTAGAATAATTGTGGGCTTTCTATAGCTTGGAACTTTGAAAGTAGGGGATTTACTGGAAGGTGTAATGGAACTATCATGCCTAAAGCTAGGGACCTTGGGTTTGAAAGATTTATGCCCCACAGTTTGGCTTGTAGGCATAGGGGGAGCCTGTTTGAAGTTAGGAAAGGAAGGAGTGGGGTTGGTCAATTGTAATTCAATTCTTTACATTTATGCAAGCAACTGACGTATCTACTCTTCCTTGGTTATGATCTACCTAGCCAAGCATTCCTCATCAAAATTATGATGCTCCATCATCTCTCATTATTGAGTATGAGCTTGATGAGCAAGCTCCTCATGTTGTCTACCATACCCCTACTCTCTCTTAATTTCCCTTAGTTGTCTCTAGAAATCAAGATGTATATTATTGATGCTTTATTGAGGTGAATTAGGAGGGTAGTAAGGCTGATTGGGAGCAAGGTAGCCAGCACAGGGATGATTAAAATCATAAGCAGGTTATCGCATGTGTTGAACTAGGGGAACACTGCAAGGGCTTGCACGAGCTTAGTATGGGAAATGGGAAGGCATGAATGCAAAAAAAGACATGGAATGGGGGGTGTAAAGACATATTTTAAGTAATTAGACTACTTAAAGTAGTAGATTCAGACATTTGGAGTCATCAAGTGATCTATGGAGTGTCTTTAAAACTTGATAACTAAGGGTAGCACCAATCCCTTATCTCTTTTTTTAAACTATTTCAACCATGCATGATAGAAACTATTGTCATTTAAAACATATACTTGTGGATGCTCTATGGCATGAAGGAGTTTTTAGTTATGGGGCATTAAGCATAATGATCTTATGCAAGGCATGAGAGTATGAGGCATTGGGCACAAAAGTATGACCATTCAGATGCTTGTATATGAAAAATTGTGTCATCACAATGATGGGAACATTCCCAAGGGTGGAACTCTTGTGCTCCTTGGGACGAGCCTCTAGAGTAGGTTGAATTCCTTCTATTCTAAGTGCACCTAGTTTAAGACCAGTGCGTAGGCCTAAATAATAGAAAGGTAAACTACTACTAATCTAAACCTAGGATCCTTGATAAGAAAAGGGAGGGAAAAGGTAGGAAATTCTAAAAATAAATAGGTGATACACCTAGAATAGAACAAGTGTTCCTACTACCATAAACATAATATAGACTCTCGAGAACAAGACAATATCACACAGTTCCTGCCAAGCCACTCTAAATACATAAGTGTTTCATATAGAGGCATGAGAATGTAATGCAACACTGAGAGGGATGAAAAATAGTCCATGGATAGTGTCAACATAGACCCGAGGTGCGCATAGGATGTGACCTATAAGTGAGTTTCAAGTTTAATGTGGAGGTATAGGAAATAAATAACTGATGAGAGGGGTCAAACGTTACCCATAGTCAAGGATCAACAAACACATATAACATCAGAAGAATAGAAAGAGGTGAACTTAATTCTCATTGATCTGTAATATTTAGCTAATACAAGTGTTCATGGAGGGAAAGTTCCAATAGGGTGAGGCTATTAAAAATGTGTCAACCCATTTACAAGTGAAAAACCAAGCTTTTATAATGATCAAGCTTGTTTTACAATAAATTCACCACTTGGGGTGATAGGTACAACTTTTAATTCATGTACGATGTTGTAACCACACTTCTTGAAGTTTGTTTGATAAATAAGGCCTAGAGGTCATGACAGGAACCTTGCATGTGCATGGAGGGGGGAAGATTTTCCTAACAAGATCAGAGGGTGCCATGAACTCGTGTTCCAATGTCTATTGGCCACTTATGTATTTAACTATTTTGTCAATACCTCAAATTCCTCTTATCTACCTTTGATGACCTATTAACTCTCCAACATGCTTGATCTTGATAAATTCTTTATGCAGATCAGATAGTTACTTGAGTTGGTTCATTGGTATACCCTCTAACATTTCTTGCTCGACCTATAATTTTGACACTCCTAAATCCTGTAGGGCTTTTCTTTTGGTATTCCAAATCATATTTTGATCTTGCATTTATGTATTATACCTACTCTAGTGGTGAAACCCTTTAATTTGACATGTCTACATTGGTGGCACTCTCATAGGCTGCCCCTGATGACCTTCATTTATATCCTATTGTCACTTCTATCTACTTTCATGCTTAAACCATGTGGTGGCCTCATGCTCATTCAAATAGAAGAGGCTCTTGATTCCCTCAAATAGAGTGTCAGCTCAACATATGATGGCCTCACATTCATCCTTAGGATACACTAACTTGTTAACCCCTTGCATTCGCCATTCATTAGCTTGCTCACACACCATTAGCATCTATGGCTTGATCAAATGTGTGTCATTGATATCCCTTTTGTTTGATCAAACATGCATTATTAGATCCTTTAATTTACTAAGATCATGCCACCTATCACGTTCATGCTTATGTCTGTAGGGCTTTGTTGACTTGTGACCCCATCTCACCTATGTTTGTGTTATGTAGTGGCATCATGCTTGGTTTGGGCCTCTTTGGCTTCTTGTCCACTCTGACCCTCATTCATCATTTATTTTCCTTCTGCAAATAAACATGTACTATCAAATCTTCTACCTATTTTGAATGTGCTTGTGACACTTGTCAACTTCGTGTTAAGTCAATTACCCTTTGACAATTTTCAAATGCAAACAACTACCTGGTAGGGCCTAATTTTGACACTTGCACGCCTGTCATTTTCTCCTCGATCAACTTTGGAGGCTCAGATCAAACAACTTCCCCAAAACAATTCTATTAAAGCTTTTGCATCGGGCATATTGTTGTGGGCTTTGTGCCAAGACATTACCTCTTAAATAATTATGTCTTTTTCCTCAGAACCTTTATTGTAGACATTTTGTTTGATGAAAATATCTTCTTCATGACTTAAAGCTATGGACAAAATGTCTGAGAGAATATGCCTTTGGGACTTTTATTGCACACAAAAAGTTCGAAAGAACATGCCTTTAAAACTTTTATTGTGGACAAAATGTTTGAAACAATTCCCAACACTTGGACAAATAACCCAAAATAATTTGTCTAAGGACAATATTAATACTTATCCCAAATAAAAGGCCCAAAAAAAATTTCCAAGTAAGGACTTAGCAAAAACAAAGGTTTTGCACTTTAGCTTTTTGGCCTGTAGGCTCTCCCAAACTTGTGTTTGAATTGCTTGGACACCATGAGAAACTGCTCGAACCCTATTCCCTGCAATGTATACCTACTCCACACTTGGTCTCTAGAACATGGCATTGCATCTAGACAAACTCATATGTGGGCCAAATATGGCCAATAGGTAACACTCAACACATGGGGTGTTGAGGTGACATCCAACCTACCCTACTAATGCCACTCTTTTTAAACTTGTGTTAATCAAAACCCTATCAAACATGGAGTTTTAGGGTTCTATAGTGAAATCAGTCAAAATAAAGCACATAAGATGATCTAGGTCTTGGTCATACAAGTATAGGATTCCTATAACAAAGCAAAAGTCTACCCCAAATTTCATTATTTCATCTACATAATGTCGATATAACAACATAGAAGGTTAATATTATAATGCACTATTGAAAAAGAGGGTTGTGTTACTATCTAAAGAGGGGTTTAACACATGTTCTCTGTTGACAACACTCTACTCCTACATCACTTTCTAGCCTACCACTTATTTGTCTCAGTCATATTTTCTAGCTAAGTACACCTTTGGTAATTCATTGTTATTTATAGACTAAGAAAATAAATCAATTATTATACAAATTAGTGGTTGTTGATAAAATAGTATTTTAATTTTTTGATTTACATACTCAACTCTTTTATCTACTAAGGGTTTTACATTAATTCCCAAAATAGTTAAATCATTTGGTGAACCTGACTTACTTTGAATAGTGTAAAAACCTAGCCTTAGATGCTCTTAGGGTTTATATATTTTTATTTTCTATGCTCAGTAATTAATATCAAACACTCATATTTGATTCATTATTTTATTTCTATAATCTTTCGTAGATTTAATTTCTTTAAAGGTTCAAAATATACAACTTTTGTTTTCCTACTTTATAACCTACAATAGCATAATCCGACAACAAATTTGATGAGAACAATAAGAGACAATTAAAAATTTTCATTTCTAAGCATTTATATATGCAAGATGACCTTATATGTATTATTCAAGAAGAGCTTCTAAATTCCACTGTGGGTCAATCCTCTAACCCCACAGATGCTAATATTGTTATAGCTTCTATGGGGCAACTCATATTCTACAACAACCTTCTATAACAAGCCAAATCTCACCAATGGTAACACCTCCTATGGCTAGTACACATCCCTCCTTTCTATATGTACAATCCCTTAGGTAGGATATCTATTCTCTATAGGCCAAGGTGTTACATCTTGAATAGGGTGCCACCATACCATCTCATGCCTTGGACTCTCATGTTCTCCTACATACACCATTAACTCAACATAAAACAACAACTCCTTTTTCATCTATATTTATGACACCCAAGCTTACTTTGTATGATGGTGAGGGTGGCCTAGAGTATCATCTACATGTTTTTTCATGCAACGTGTTTGGACTATGTATCTAATGATTGGATCCTAACCAAGTTGTTCCCTTGTAGTTTAAAGGACTATGCATTACAATGGTTATATGATCTCCTTAATTGGTCCATTACATTATTTAATCCACTCATATATATGTTTTTAGCATATTTTTCAATCAACATAAGTGACAAAGTTTTGTACACTCAAGTTGCTCAACTAAAGCAAAAATCTAATGAGCCAATAGTTGAATATGTCTTGCAATATATAATCATATTATCAAAGATGACTAGCCCCATGGTAGATAGAAAACTCTTGGACATATTCAAATAAATTTTATTACCAACATTACATGAATATATATTATTCAAAAGGTTTCCACCATTTATAGATTTATGCCATACAGTGAAGGAATGAGAAGTTAAACTTATCTCCATGGGCAAGTTAAAGTAGACAACCAGATCAGATTCCACTAATAAGAGTTCAAATAAGCCCCTATATAAGGTGAGGCCCAATGAAAACAAGAATGAGAAAAAGATGACAGTTAATGCAGCCTCAAAGCCAACTCTTTGTCTGGTTTTATCAACTCCTCCAAGGAGACCTTTTAAGAATCTTCTTGAACCTCCAGCTCACATTCTCCAATGTCTTTTAGGATGCAATGCCATATCTCTCCCTTCCAAAAAAAAGGTTGATATGACTAGGCCTCTTCCAGATAACTATGCTTTCAATGCATTTTATGATTATCACAAGGCCCCTCGACATACTATGAACATATACTTCAACGTACGATATAAGATCCAAGATTTAATAGAGGCTAATATTATTGATGTGACCACTCCTATATAAACACGCAAAGCACAACTAACTGAAGCAAAAGCAATGAAAATATTTTATGATCCATTTCCAAAGCATACGACTAATAAGACAATAGACACTTTAGGTGTTCATTATACTTATTAGGCACATCCACCACTAGCATCTTATCATTCTTATATAGTGGACACACACCCTCTACATAATATCATTGGTATATATCATACTGCAATGCCAACTAGGCCTCTTATCACTTTCTTAGAATAGGAGATCACTGATGATGACTTAGATTTATACGCACTCTTTACATGAGCTTACATAGATCATCATCCTATTTAGAGTGTCATGGTTGATAATAGGTCAAACAATAATATGTATACTATTACACTTATACATCACTTGGGCTATTTAGATCAAGATATTTCTCTAATGGATACATTTATCCCTAGCTTCAGTGGCCATGTTTAGAACTCCATTGGGGTAGTCGTACTTCCATTATAGGTTGGGCCAACACATGTGGCCACTATATTCATAGTTATACTTAGTGTTGACACATTTGATATGTTATTGGATAGGCCTTGGATATAATATCTTCGAGTCATCCCCTCCACTATACACATATGTCTTAAGTATATACATGATAATTAGGTTGTTACGCTCGAGGGCCTTCCATATGAGTATCCTTTATCTACTCCACAACCAAATACATAGCAGTCACTAGTAATAGTTCCATCTTTTACCACACCTCTAATATTAGTTGAACCACTAGTGAAAGTGAGGTCTACTTCTACAACATTACCACATGTACACACTCTCCCATAGAGACATTCATTAGAGATACCCCTATGTTAGAGACATGTTATGTATTCTAAATAGCCTCTTTCTACCCCATTCATATCTATATCAGTGTTATTGAGTCCCCACAATAATTTTCATAGAACATCCATGCTAGTTATAGATTCTTCCACCATATGGGTCCCCAAAGAACCCCACAGATCATAGGCCAATTCAGTTAGCTCCATAGATTCATAGATACACTTCACAATTATCTTCAGCTATAGATTATTTAGTAAATCTAGTTCCCATATCTCAAATACTTTTTCGCACACCACATGTGGTCACTCTTCCTTTACTTGATATAGGTCACCTTGATAGTGAGTCTCTTGCGAGACTTGTCGATTAATATGTTCTCCTATTACTTGTACATAGTTTATTTTATCTTGTTCCTTGTATATAGTTTCATTTTCATGTTGCTTGTACATAACTTATACTTAGAAAACATAAAAATGATATAATATGTTCAAAAATATTCAAATATTTGCTCAAAAAATACAAATTTTAGATTGTATGCATTTAAATGTTTACATTCCTTCTATTTTCTAGGTAATACATATGTTATATGATGGGTGTCATCAATCCCTTCATTTAATCAACCGTCTAATTCTTGTTTAATGTCATTATAAACCAGAGCCAGTGTCTAATGGTTGTATGTAATAAGGTATGCAACATAAATACTAACAATAATTATTGTGGGGGGAAGTTTTAGATAAATTAATCCTAAGGTCTAATCTATTTTATTGAATGGAAATATATTCTAATGCATGTGAAATCAAACACTGTTTGTTGTAATTTAAAATGATTTAAAACAAAAACATGTGTGAAATTAAGATACATTAGAATAAACACATCTTAATCTAATTTGTTTAAATATAAATTGTAGAAATGAAATTGCTTTGAAATGGAAAATGATTGAAATCAAATGGCTGGAAATTAACTTACTGAAAACACACATTAACATGTATGTCTATGGGTTAAACAAACAACTAGATATTTTGCATAAAATTATGAAATTAAAATACAACAATAATGATCAAACATATATACTAAAATGTATTATTCAAGAAGAGCTTCTAAAGTCCACTATAGGTCGATCATCTAACCCCACATATGCTAATATTATTACACCTACTATGGGGAAACTTAGATTCTACAACAACCTTCTATAACAAGCCAACTCTCACTAGTGGTAACACCTCCTATGGCTAATTCACATCTATCCTTTCTATATGTACAATCCCTTAGGTAGGATATCTATTCTCTATAGGCCAAGGTGTTACATCTTGAACAGAGTGCTACTAGACCATCTTGTGCAGGTTGGACTCTCATGTTCTACTATATAAACCATTAGCACAACATAAAACACACAACTCCTTTTCCATATGGATTTGTGACACTCAAGCTTACTTTGTATGATGGTAAGGGTGACCTAGAGCATCATCTACGTGATTTTCATGCATCATGTTTGGACTATATGTCTAATGATTGGCTTCTGACCAAGTTGTTCCCTCACAGTTTAAAGGACTATGCATTACAATGGTTTTATGATCTCCCTAATTAGTACATTACATTATGTAATCCACTTGTAGATATGTTAATAACATATTTTTCAATTAACATAAGTGACAAAGTTTTGTACACTCAATTTGCTCAACTAAAGTAAAAATCTAATGAGCTAATAGTTGAATATGTCTTTTGATATAGAATCATATTAGCAAACATGACTAGCCCCATGGCAGATAGAAAAATCCAGGACATAGTCAAACAAAATTTATTAACAACATTACATGAATCTATATTATTCAAAAGGTTTCCATCATTTACAAATTTATGCTATACAGTTAAGGGATGGAAAGTCAAACTTCTCTCCACGAGCAAGTTAAAATACATAAGTAGATTGGATTCCAATAATAAGAGTTCAAATAAGCCCCCATATAAGGTGAGGCCTAATGAAAATAAGAACGAGTAAAATATGATAGTTAATGTAGCCTCGAAGCTAGCACTTCGTCTAGTTTTATCAACTCTTCCAAGGAGACCTTTTAAGAATCTTCTTGAACCGCTAGATCACATTCTCCAATGACTTTTAGAATGCAATGTCGTATCTCTCCCTTCCATCAAAGAGGTTGATATGACTAGGCCTCTTCCAAATAATTATGATTCCAATGCATTTTATGATTATCATAGGGCCCCTGGCCATACTATGAATAGATGCATCAGCTTGTGACATAAGATCCAAGATTTGATAGAGGCTAATATTATTGATGTGAGCACTCCTATATAAACACCCAAAGCACAATTAACCAAATCAAAATCAATGAAAATATTTTATGATCCATTTCCAAAGCACACGGTTAGTGAGACAACATATACTTTAGGGGTTTATTATACTTATTAGGTACATTCACCACTAACATCTTATCATACTCATATAATAGACACACCCTCTACATAATGTCATTGGTGTGTATCATACTATAGTGCCAACTGGGCCTCTTATCACTTTCTCAAAAGAGGAGATTGTTGATGATGACATATATTTATATGCACTCTTTGTATGATCTTACATAGATCATCATCCTATTTAGAGTGTCATGGTTGACAACAAGTCAAGTATTGATATGTGTACTATTGCACTCTAAAATCACTTGGGCTATTTAGATTATAATATTTATCTGATGGATATAATTATTCATGGCTTTAGTGGCCATGTCTACAATTCCATAGGGGAAATCATACTTCCTTTATAGTTTGGGCCCACACATGTGGCCACCAGATTCATAGTTTTACCTAGTGCTAAAACATTTGATATGTTATTGGATAGGCCTTGAATACAACAACTTCAAGGCATCCCCTCTATTATACATGGATGCCTTAAGTATATACATGATAATCATGTTGTTACAGTTAAGGGCCTTCCATATGAGTATCATTTACCTACTCTACAATGAACTACACAATGATCACTAGTAATAGTTCCATCTGATACAACACCTCAGGTATCATTTGAGCCACCATTACAGGTGAGGTCTACTTCTATAGCATTACCACGTATACACAAGCTCTCACAGAGACATTTATTAGAGAGACCCCTACGTCAGAGACATATTATGGATTATAGAGAGCCTCTTTCTACCCCATTAACACCTAGATCAGTGTTATTGAGTCTCCACAACACTTTGCATAGAGCATCCATTCTAGTTACAACTTCTTCCACCATATGGGTCCCCATGATCCCCACAAATCATAGGCCAGTTTAGTCATCTCCATAGATTCATAGCTAGACTTTGCAATTAACTTCATCTACAAATTATTCATTACATCTAGATTCCCATGTCTTAGATACTTCTTTCACACACCATGTGTGTTCACTCTTCCTTTACTTGATACAGGTCACCTTGATAGTGAGTCTCTTACAAGACTCATCGGTTAGTATGTTCTCATGTTAATTGTACATAGTTTATTTTGTCTTATTATTTGTACATGTTTTCATTTTCATGTTGCTTGTACATATCTTATACTCAAAAAACACAAAAATAAAATAATATATTCAAAAATGCAAAACATTCAAATATTTGCTTAAAAAATACAAATTTTAGATTGTATGCATTTAAATGTTTACATTCCTTCTATTTTCTAAGTAATACATATGTTATCTAACAGGTGTCATCAATCCCTTCATTTAATCAATGACCTAATTATTGGTTGATGCCATTATAAACCAGGGTCAGTGTCCAATGGTTGTCTGCAATAAGGTATGCAACGCAAAGACTAACAATTATTTCTTTTTGGGGGAGGTTATAGATCAATTGATCATAAGATCTAATCTATTTGCTTGAATGAAAATACATTCTAATGCTTGTGAAATCAAACACTCTTTGCTATAATTGAAAATGATTTAAAACAAAAACATTTGTTGAAATGAAGATACATTAAACTAAACACACCTTAATCTAAGTTGTGGAAATATAAAATGTAGAAATGAAATTTATTTGAAATGGAAAATGATTGAAATCAAATGGTTAAAAATTAACTTACTGATAAACACACATTAACACACAAACTTACGGGTTAAACATATAATATGATACTTTGTATAAAATAATGAAATTAAAACACAACAATAATCAACAAACATATATACTAAAATATGCAAACCAAAATACACAACATAAAATATTTTAAAATGTCCTTATTCCTTGGTTGAGTGGGCCCTTGCTCTCCCTTGAAATCAGATTAAATCAACACATAATTTTATTCAAACTTTTACTTCTCATTAATTCTGAAAATTATTACAATTTTGTTGTTGTGTACAATGTTCTATGCTTCATGCCACCAACTACTCTATTTTGTTAATTCCCACAATGAATAAGAAGGTTGTGTTTGTAATACAACTTCTTTAACAAATTATTATTGGAGAGTAACAATTAAAAACTTAGTTTGAAATTGATTTCTAATTATTAAATCAAACTTGGATCTGATTCTAACAACCTAACACACTAACAAATTGGTTTAAAAATTGATTATTATTCTTAGGCTAACAACTAACAAACTAGATGCATATAATCTTGGAGAATAAAAACAATCTCCATTATTCAAGGAGAAGATCATAGGAAATATTAGATTCACTATTTTTAGATTTGTTGGAGGTAAACCACGTGATTCACCCTCTTGATTTTGTTTAAAAAGGATTTGTCACATTCTTGACTAATTTGATGTCTTCCAACAACTTCGTGTCATGAGATATTTATAGTAGCTGAAATACTATAAATATCTTGCCTTCTTAAGAATACCCATTTTTAAAAATACCATAAATAAACACTTTCCAAAAATATAAATCAATCATTTCTAAAATTCTTTGTTTCCATGTTTTTATAGTTGTATACCCTTGTACTATGATGTCTATTTTTAAAACTTTCTATTTATAGATTTTCTATAAAGAGAAAGCATGTCAAATTTGTTCCGCACTATTCCTTCATGCTTCTTTTAATATGCCAAACTTAGAACTAAGTTCTAATCACCCTAAAACTCAAATCTGAGTAATTTCTAAGCTAGCATGATGAAGTATGTAGCAATTTTGTTGCATTTTTTAGTAATTTTAATGAATTCCATAGCTAGACTGATGAAGTTTGGAGCTCGACTGTGCATGACAATAGTTGAGTAAATTGTTCATATCTTTTGCATAGAAGCTCGAATCATGATGTTTCTTTTTTTAACTTGTCTATTTTTTAAGAGGAATTTGAATAACAAATTAGATTTAGATTTGGAGATGATCTTGATGCATGTTTTGACTATTTTATAGAACCTATCAAATATGTCCTCACACATGCACATGTCAAAACATCAAACAAACCAACAAAAAAATATATAAACTATTTTTCACTGATAACAAGGCATTTGATGTCTTATATGATCATGTATAAATGGTAAATCCATATCAATAGCAACTGAATACATTTGGAGATGATGTGCATTAGACTTTGTCTTTGAGAGCTTCAAACTTTGTTGTCTTCATTGATGACTTGCTTCAGCCTGCATAGACAATGTTTGACATATTTTATCCAATAATATGTTAGATAAATAAAAAAGACGTAGTGCATTGACATATAAATAATAGACTAGACATTATCCTATATTTCACTCTAAAACAAGCATAAGTTCTTAAACTACATCTAAGTCTACTTTAAAACATAATTTATTTAAGGTACAATGTTGTTATTTTATTGATATAATGAGCCATTTTATGGACTCATCATTCTCTCACACTTAAAATCATACATGTTCTTATGCATGATACTAGTTCCTATGTATATTCAACTTCCTCAATTAAATATTGTAACATGCTCTTGATTATAGGTTAGTCACCAACAAAGCACTTGATTTGGACTCATGTGAAGACAAGTTATGCTATACACACATAGGTACGCATTTATTTTACTTTAAACTAGTAACTTAATTATTATATTAGAGGGGGGGATTGTAGACACTATTTTTTAATTACATAGCACCTCAGTCTTGTACAATTGGCAAATACATATCATAGATGTATCTTCATCTTCTAGACCTTCTCATTGTTGAAAGGCTCACATACATTATCTCTTTATGCCTATTGCTTATCTCTTAGTTTGGTAAATGTTATTTTGATGACTCAGACCTTTTATCATACTCAAAGTGCTACAAACCTGCTTATCTTATGTCTCAACAAATTCTGGACCTATGATTATTTTCCAACTGCACAGACACATCCCAATTAGATGCCTACGTCGATGCTAGTGTCCTATCCTAATGCCAGTATCTAGTACCATAAAGTCATTAAATTTGTGAATGTAACATATATATATGGTCGACCCAAGTGCTTTAATGTGAGATATTCTCCAAAGGGATTGATATATATACAAGATTAACCCTCGTCATTCCTCCCCTAACAACCTTTCAACTCTCACAAGGCAACTTACCAAAGGTATTCAATCAAGCACTCAAATGAGCAAAGCTTCCCTATTTCCCCATATTTCCATATTAGTCATAGGAACAACACATCATAGATCTAATGTATTGTAAGGAGCATCCCATGAGCCATATTTTCCAAGTTATAAGCCAGGTCACTCTATTTACTTATCACATATTTCATCTTTATGCACACACAAGCTAACACGTATGGGAGAAATACATAAGTCTGAGGCTCTGTTTTAAGTATTGTCTATGTAAACAATGCTCATTGATAAAGGGGTCTTTTGGATAACTCGATACTATGTTTCTATTAACCCATTTTTTCCCACAACCATTATGAAGATGAAGAACTAAGGTTTTGATATTTGACAAGGAGTAATGACCCATGATAAGATATGAGCACACTAGAATGAAGGTGACACAAAACCCATAATATTATAGCTAGTCGCATCTAGATCTAAAAGGTATTGCATATAAGACACCTATATCCAAGCCAGATAAAAGTGTTAAAGTAACTATCTCAGGTCAATGTAAGTGGTTGAGGCCACCTAGGTCTAATTTATAGAAATAGACAACTGATCTAGGGCACTAATACAATCCATTTCCAACTTATTCCATATTAGATCTTTATTAGCTTTAAAACCAAGTATCTTATTTTTATTATCATTGTTATATTTAGCATAACTATACTTTCTATTTTTAGCGTATATCAACATAATAATTTTAGTATATGTTTATCTAAGTTTGCAAATTAACTATCCTATTATAGATATAGTTTATTACCCTTGTGCCCTAAGCTATCTCTATCCCCTTTAACCCTATATTCCCTAATCTAGATTGTAGGGTTAAACACATTTCTTGGAGAATTCCCACCACTCAGGGGTGGTATCAATCTCCAAGGGGTCTTCTAAGATCACCTCCCCTATAATTAACTTCCTAAAGGCACAAAATGCCATAAAAAAGGTACACACCTACCTAGGTGAGCAACATCTCAAGCTCATACAACACCCACTTCACATAACACAAGTGGACCCTAATGATTTTTATTATGATGCAAAAGATATAACCATCACCAAGGATGCTCAATTTATGATGATCAAGAAAGTTTTAGAAACACTTGTTCATAAAACTCATAAATTATGTTGGGTACACACCAACCCAAAAAGATACCTAACAATTCACTCACAAACCTCAGTTCAATTAATCAATCAATAAATTTATGAAGGTAAAGTTTCTCCCTAAGGATGCACACTTATACAACAAGCCCTTCTCAAAAAGGGTCCTAAAAAAATCCCAAACTTCTGAGGTTCGTGAATCTTATCCAATATTATGCTCTGGAATTTGGTCCCTCTAGAAATACTAGGTCTAACATGTAATCATACTCTCATGAGCATTCTATAAAACTCTTACATCAATTAAATGATAACCTCGTAAAGAAGGGGGAAGGACATCGCTCAATGAGTCACATTAAAAGAGACACTCCTAAGTGAATATGAAAATAACACCATTGTAGAATACATCCTCATAGGAAATAAAATTTCTAACAATCATGGAGGTACAAAACGTACATTCCTCATTAATCCATACAAAAGGATGGAACCAACCTTGCAATCCATGCAAGGTATGGTATGGTTCCAAAACAAGGCACTAAAATCCTCAATAATCAATATGTACACCCAAGAAGATACCACATGCCACTATATTTTGCATGCATTTATACAATATGTGTTACCTAAAATAAGTAATATTCAATGCAAAATAGAAAAAGGTCACCTCTAAAAAGGGTCAAAACCCACAAAAGTTCAGATGTCACAATTCATTCTAAACTACATGTTTTAGGAAATTAACATACAAACTACATGAGTATGTTTAATAGAAAATGAGGGCACACCTACTAAAGGTTTTAAGGCTACCTCTAATTGTAAATAAATTTCCCTATCATCAATGTCATCATAACTCCTAGGAAATCCACTCAACTGGGTGTCACCACCATGGTAAAAATATCCTTTGTGATGAATTATCTCACTATTATCAAAGAAACTAAATCTATCATGGTCACATTGGTCATAGAAAGATGTTCCCAAAAATGAAGGTACACTCAAACCTTCTGAGTTATGAGGAACAACATGTCCCTCTACAGGATCCCTGCTAACGAAGTCTCCTCCAAAGCACCATTGGTTCAATATAAGGTTTCCTCAATATAAATTACTCTAAGAAAATGGTCATAACCTCAAGGGTTTAATGACCACAACATTCATACATAACCATCCAAATCAGATGCATACGACTTGGTTATTTAGGAAACATGTGGTAAGAAGAAACAACACCACTCTAATATAGTCATGAATTAATTAAGTTGATGTTCACACCTACTTTATGCAAAAATATCACATAAGGTTCGCATGTTCTTATCTAACCATTGTAGATTCCAAACTCTAGAGGAAGGTCAATCACTCACGTGGTTACCCATAAGGCATAACCCACCATTATAAAGGATACAAGGATCATTCACCATGAGGAGAAGTGAAAACAATGTGATTCACATGAGGTTTCCTAACAAGGCCTTCCATCATAAAAGCATATAAACCCGGTAGTTCTAATACATGCTCTAGAAAGAGTTGATTGAAAAAAAAATTGATATCCTCCCCATGATTTTGTCTCCACAAGATCTATATGTGAGCCGCAACTCTACTTGAGGAGGAATGTGTAACTCCAATTGGTGATAAGGGTCCCCCACTCTATGTTAAAAACCAAACTTGTATCTTTCAGACTTAAGACTGATATGACATGGATGACTTTAAATGAAATTGCTAATTCTAAGGAGGCTAAGAGAATGAAGGCTACACCTCCATTGAGTGGTGAAGATTCCAAGAAGAAAAGTAAGGATAAATTATTTTTTCCTTGATTTAATATATTGTATCAGAATAAGGGAGGCCCTAAACCCCCATTACAGTCAAAATAATGTGCTTCTTTTTATGAAGGTACTGAGTTGGAATGTGAGAGGGTTGAAACACAAGATAGGATACCTATTGTTAGACACTTTAAACACTCCAAAAATAAACCAAACTATTTCCTTTTACAAGAAGTCAAATAAACTGGGATTGGGTTTGAGTTTGCACTATAGTTTGTGTGACTTGATAATATAATATTTTTTTTACTAGTCACCCTAAAGGAAAAAGGGAAATCCATTATTTTAATTGATAAAAAATGCACTGAATCTTTTATTGGTAATGGGACCTTCATGAGCCATATAAAAATATGCATTAGGTTAAGTCAAAATGAGCAGTAGTTTGGGGTGTGTTCTATGTACACTTCATATGATTACAAAGATAGAGCTGAGTTATAGAACTGGATTACTTCCAATATGATTGATATTCCTTGGGTAATTGGTGTTGATTTCAATATGATATAATAAAGGCAAGACAATCAAGGTGGTGCCCCTCTTATTTTGAAGGAGAATGAAGTTTTATTTTGGTCTAAACTTAGACATATTCATAAATTGTTTGATCTTTTATGCAAGGAAAAAGACAAAAAAAAAGTTTTTTAGTTTACATGGTTCAACATTCAACCAGAGAAAAGCAAAGTTTACTTTGGATTTGATAGATTTTATCTGAATAAAGTTTACTTTACCCCCTTTCCATTTGATGATGAGAATCTAGATAGATTCTTGCCTTTCATGATACCATCCCATATAAATGAACTTCTTCATGAGATCCCTTGATGAACACAAGGAGTAGTGGAGACATTTGTACAAGCTTAATGTGTCTTTTCTTCATGATGAGGAAGGCTTTGAAGGTTTTAAAACTTCATAGAATATAACTAAAGCTACATGTATTTCTTCTTCGAATGTTGATCCTTGGAATCAGTGCATCAAACAAAGCAAAATAATTATGAGAACCTATGGATAAGCCAAATCCAAAAGAATAAGGAAATATACTAGAGAAATTCAAAAACAACTTATTAATGTTGAATAAAAACTTCAAAATTATCTCACTAATGCCAAACTTCTACGGTGTTTGGTCTAGCTCAAACATTATCATAGAGTTATTCAACAATATAATGCTAAAGGTGCTCAAATTAGAGCAATAATGACTTGGCTCAAACTGAGAGATAAAGGGACTGAATACTTTTTAGGGTCCTTAAAGCTAAACATGTCATAGAAAATATTATAGCTATTGATATTGGGGGAGTGGTTTATGAAGAAATTAAATGAGATTAAAGTAGTTTTTTCCTCTTTCGACTCTAAGTTGTTTAGTTTAGACAGGTCTAGCAATCAAATAGAACAAAATAGAATTTTGTGTTCTACAATTATCCCTAAAAATATCTCTTCATAAGAGGATGCTTACCTTGATAATGAGCTCTCAATTGATGAAGTCATGTTTTTTATTAAATCCTTAAATGATGATAACGCACTTGACATTGATGGTTTCCCAATAAAAATTCATAAGGCCAATAAGGATTGGATTGCTATGGAAAGTTTGAAGGTGTATAATGAGGCTATTTAGGCTAGATCTCTTGGTTCTAGTATTAACTATGGTGTCATCAAATTAATCCCTAGAGAAGGTGACTTCTCTTAGATTAAAAATTGGAGACATATTACTCTTTTAAATGTTTCATATAAAATACTTGCTAAAATGATTACTAGAAAGATTGCTACTGTAATTTCAAAAATTATCTCAATTACACAAACTAGTTTTGTTGAAGGTTGATATATCTTAGGTAGCCTCATAACCTATTGGAAGGGTATTTATTGGGATAAGGGTTTCAAGCAGAAGGTTTTTAAAGAGAAGGGTGTTTACTTCAATGGCTTGATATGTCTATTACAAATCAAAAAAATTGGGTGGATTAGGCATTACAATTTTGATTTTTCAAGGAATGTAGTTAGGTAGATTATCATGTCCTTAAAGGGGAATGAGCCTTGGAATGTGCTTGTGAATAATAATATTTTAAAGGGAAATTCAAAAGGTAAACCTCAATTGAAGGGATTACATATTTTGAATTTCTTGGTTGGTTCCTTCTCGGTTAGAGTTTCAAGTTCTCTTATTTTCCAATCTTTGTGGAAGGCATGGGAGATGGTTAAGCATCTTGTGATTTTGAAGACTCTATTCAATGGATTTAGATTTAAGTGTTAGGCATATAGGTCTATATGGTGGAACCTAAAACATAACAATACTCCTCTTGCTTTGACAAGAGGATGTTTTGATTTTTATTAGTTCTCTAAGGGGATACAAATGTTTAAGGATCTTTACTCTTGTGGATGTTGTCTCACTTGGACAAAACTGAGAATAAAGTACATTATTTCCTTATCCCATCTTAGAAGCTCTACAATGATGATTAAAGCCATCAACAACTCCTATATTGGACTAATTATGAAAGAATGTGATGATTTTGGGGATAATGTGAAATGGGTGAAGGGTCATCCATTTGGAGAAATCACTACTAAATAGTTATATGCCAAACTTTGGTTCTTCCAAATAATTTACTTGGCCTAAACAATAAATGGTCCTTTTGTGATCCCTTACATAATTGGAAGTATCAATTTGTTGTTGTGTGGTCATCCTATTTAGAGCCCCAAAAAATCATGTTTTAGATGGTTGTTGATTCATAATAAGGTTCTTGTTAGGGATGTTTTAACTAAGTATAGTTTCAATAAACCGTATTGTACCTTGTGTGGGGAATTGGAATCTATTGAGCATGTTTTTTTATTGTGTCCCTCTGATATTGTTGTGTGGGAAAGTTTCTTTATCCTTGGTCAAAGTTGTTTTCACATGATGTTTCATGGATTAATATTGCTTCTGGGTATGTTTATTTGAAAAAAAGTGCATATATTTTTTAATAAGTTTTTGCTTATCTTCTCCACCTAAATCTCATGGTTTATCTATAAATAAATGAACATATAGGTATTTAAATACAAGGGTATGGTGTTTAATAACTTCTCAAGAGAAGTTATTTTGTGTATTATATATGTGTAGATATTTTTTCAGCTCAGGGTTCAACAAGAAGAAATGGAGAAATTATTGAAGACATGGATGATGAAAATCACCTCAAATTTCCTCATTGAATTTGGAGGGTTTCGAAGACATAGCCCCTCCCCATATTGGCAAGTTCTCCATCCATGTGGTACTGAGATGAAAGTCTCTGAGGCTAAGTGGGACTTATTGAAGGATTCCTATTTCAAACATAATAGTGACTCAAACCCAAACTTGGTTAGTTTATCTGAGACATAACTAAATGAAAAATAAGTTATTGCTGATAATAATGAGGATTTGTTGGACATACTCTAGGTATCACTACAACACTTTGAACAAGCACATGGATTATTGTGATCTAATAATGATAGTGTGAACGTGGTTGTAACACATGATAAGGACATAAAACCGTCCCAAAGCAATAGTTTTCCACATTCATCTATGGTTGGATAGCCTCTGTTGACAATGGGGTATGGAGGTATCTTTAATCATGCACTGGAACAATTTATTGAAAATAATTTGAGCAATATCTTGAAAATAATTTGAGCAATATCTTGGTAAGGTTACATGATTATATTGAAAAGGAAGGGTTGAACAAGAAGGACAATCTGATTAAACAAATTAAAAACTTTGAAATGGAAAATTTGCTTAAACAATTGGTTGAGAGTAGTTTTATAGAGGGGGTAGATGGAGCTAAAAATATGATATAGCCTGGGTTGAGTGGAATGGTACTTGTTACAACATAGATGGGACTTTATAAGGTGGTTTTGAGATTTGAGGATGGCTACAAGGGAATTGAGAATTATTATGCAATACGATGTTGCCTAATGAATTATATCTTAGACAAACTTGATTTGAACTTACTATTTAGAACCTTTTTTTTTAATATTATAATAGCATTTAACCTATCCTAAGTGGTTGATCTTGATACTTTTGATTATGTTGATAGATGGATTTGATAAAAGGAGTTTCCTAGTATTGTGAGCTAAATAGAGAAGGTGTTAAAGCCTATAAAAAAAAAAAATTCCTTTTGTTAACGTGGCAACATAATAATTTTCAAATAGATTGTCAAAGGTGTTTGATAGGGATAGTGGAAATGATCTTTGGGATTGTTAAAACCTCATTAGCATTCTTAAACTTGTGGAATGATTGCATATTTTTTGGACATGCCAAAGTTACTCTAGTTATTATTATGCATGATAATATGTTCCTTTAATTCAAGGTCTTAATGATTTTATGCTATTGGTGACTATTGTTTTACTATTTTTTGTGTGTGGATATGTGGTTCTTAGTTCCTTATGTATCTTAAGCACAAAAAAAGATAATAATTATGCATGTCGGGTCTATGAGACTCTTAGGGAAGATTAGAGTTGTACAACATAGAATGAGCTGAACACCAGAAAATAATTTGAACACAATAATATTATGATAATATTCTCTCACTCTCAATTACATACTAACTGAATATTACATCCAACATAATACAAATATATAGGATACCATATCCTATTATCTAGGAATCCCACTAACTACTAAATCTCCTATAATCTCTCATAATCTCCTATAATAGTGAGTTGGGTGATTTACTCCAAACTCACGCACAAAAATCTCCTAATATATATTATTGTTACAAACTATAATATATTATTAACTAATTTACATAAAAACATAATCGTAAGCTATTAAAATAATATTGTTTTAACTAACAATATTTACGTTATTACAAACTTAATAATGTGAACACACCTTAACATTCACCCCTTGTAAACATTATTTACCCCTAGTCTACACTCCCTTAATGTGAACATGGGGAAAACATCAATCCCATATCTGCACCTGTACTCATGATAACCAACAACCAAAATGGGATGGTTTTCAAGTGGATAACCAACAACCACAAATATATGGTTTTACAAGTGGCTCACCATAAACCACATCATGATGTGCAATATAGTTAATAACTATCTTCACTATCACATTTTCAAAGAAGTTAGAGGAATTTTTTTAGTTCACTTATTACAAATGTGAACATGTATACATCATATGTTCTTATTCACACGCAACTAAAATCAAACACACAACTAAAAATAAAATGCACCACTAAAACAAAAGTGGCCCCATCGTTAGTGGCTAACGAGAGGATATGAAACCTCCTACCTCCATTACCTCCGACCTCCAATCATGAATTTGCTTACTTAAGACTTGAAAAACTTGGTGACAACCTTGGTATGTTCAAAAACAACATGTTTAGCAAGCTCTCATGGTAAGACATGATGTAAAACTATCTGGATTTCCTTGTATGTAATAGTTGGTTTCTTGTTGTGACGAGCAAACATGGATGCCTCTTGAGCTAATTTCTCAAAGATATTGTTCATGAAAGAATTCATTATACACATACCTTTGCTATAAATATCAACTTTTGGGTGCACCTATTTCAACACTTTAAATATATAGATTTTGAAGGTGTTTTCATTTCGTTCTGCCTTCTTTTTCTTTTTCTCTTCTTTTTTTTGTCATTTTATCCATTATGACCTTATATTTGAAATAGGACATCAATTTCCACTGATAATGCGTCCTTTAAAAGATTTGTAAAAAATAGACTTTTGACAATAGATGACTTATTTGACTTGGACCGATACGACTAACGACACAATATCGACGTTTTCTAAATGATAATAAAATTACTTGAAAATTGACACTTTTTTTTACTTATGATTTTGAAAACAATAAAGACTAATGACTCAATGTGATCATAATCCTAATGTTTTAAATGTTTTGGCATATTAACAAAATACATAAAATAATAAAATGAGACACCTACATAAGTCATTTAAATATAATTTTCACAATGTCATTATTTAATTTCATATCATCTCGTATGAAATAAAACAAATTTATACTTTATAAAACAATGTGAGAAGACTTATACTTGACATAAGAAAAACTATCATAGAAATTAAATAAACAAAGACAAGACTTACGATAGACTAGTCTTGTTGCACGAAGATTTGACAGGCATTTGAACTATCGTGCATAAGACAGTTGGTCATGGTTGAAAGACTATGAAACAACACGTATAGAACCACACAAAGACATCAAAGCATAAGGAAATAAGAGACTTGGTTGATGAATTTACCTAATAAGTGGACAGGTTCCAGAAGTTACACAATGGGAGATCTAAGCATAACACAACACGCATTACTCTATTAACAACCCAACATGTCATGTGTCATGTCTAATGGTGAATTCAAGTGCTTGTAGGATGTAAGTTGAATAAACTCATAGATTACTTTATGAGACAACATATGACTGCATGTTGATAGATCCAATCATATATCAATTCGCTTGTTGAATCCTCAATTCACATATTCAACATCAATGTCAAGATTTTAAACACAATCCATAAACCAAATGAGCCTCAAAATGATGAGAGTAAGGCCGAGTTCTAAGAGAATAGGATTTGATTATCAGATCACATGGGATAGTCTGAACTGCATGCTTAATGGATATAGTTACATGCTCAATCTATATGGTGAGCAAACTACTGACCCTCCACAAGATCAGACTACTTTCTCCACTAAGAATGTTTGATGCTTCCTTCTCAGGTCCACATCATCCTCAGTGATGAATTAGACATACACTGCCAACACCATGATCAAATTGTATGTATATGACTACTCTTAGATAATCAATGTAGTGCCTTACTGATGTCTTTAAACTCTCATTAACCTACTTTGATACTATATCTTAGGGAATATCATAGTTGTACAATAGAGAATGAGTCGAACACCAAAAAATAATTTGAACACAATAATATTATTATAATATTCTCTCACTCTCAATTACATACTAACTAAATATTACAACCAACATAATACAAATATATTGGATAACATATCCTATTATCTAGGAATCCCACTAACTACTAAATCTCTTGGAATCTCTTGCAATCTCCTATAATAGTGAGTTGGGTGATTTACTCTAAACTTATGTACAACAAACTCTTAATATATATGATTGTTACATAATAATAATATATTATTAACTAACTTACATAACAACATAAATGTAAACTATTAACATAATATTGTTTTAACTAACAATATTTACATTATTACAAACTTAATAATGTGAACACACCTTAATAGAGACCACACTAGTTTATCGTTGTCTTAACCACCATAAGGGGTTAAAGTTTAAGGCAATGTTGCTTATTTATGCAACATAAATCAACATAAAATCTGACATGTATTTTTCAATTAGAATTAATTTTATGTAGTGGGATTTTAAAGCCAACATTCATACAATGTGTAGGATAACCATGTATTATAAACATGACACATAAAATATATGCATATGCACCCAAGGGCATCCCACGATGCACCGAATGGAAATCCACCAATTTAAACCAATTAGTGACAAAATAAGGCCCCATTGAGCCCAAATAACCAATAAATTAAAGAAAAATCACTAAAAGTTCTACATAGTCATATAATCAATCTAATTAAGATTAGTAAGTTCACGCAATACATAATATCAACCTACAAATAAAAGTGTTGGGTTATAATTATATCACATTAATAATAATGTGACTTAAAAAAAGTTTATTTTTATAAATTAGAGGGAAAAGGGCCCTCTTCCAATAATACGTTAAAAATAAAAAAAAATTACAAGGCTTGTTTGCTAAGAAACATTTAATATCCATTGAGACTATCCAAAACTCATGTCTAGAAGAGCACTTTGGTATAATAACTAAAATCAAAACAACCTATTACAAATAATGTATAAAAAATCCATCCAAAAAATTTAACAAATATAAAATAGTAACAATAAAACGTATTATTAGGAATTATCGCAGGAGAATGCCAAGATGTCATAAGAAAACAAGCTTCAACAAAATCCTCTGCAAGATCTAAAAAATAACATCTTAATGTGCAAAATAAAAAATAGATGATTAGAAATCATTCACAACAATATTTTTTGGCATAAAGTTGCAAGCACGCTAGACGGATCAATAAATTTGAATATGGAAGGAGTTTTTCCTGCTAATTGAAATGAGGATCATAAGAACATTTTGAGCACAAAGTTGTTGGGAAACCCTCATCCTTTCAAGTTTTTTTTCTAAGCAACCCACTAAATGACAAAAACATTAAATTTATCTACAATTAAAATATCAATTTCCCTTGCGTCTTCATCCAGAAAAACAAGGGCTTTTTCCTTAGAAGTATCATAAATGGAAGCATCATTGAGCACAAATAAAGCATTTTCCAGGATAGTATTCAAAACAAGGTGAAGCAGGTTGAAACTAACATAAAGACACACAACATCCTTAATAATAAGTATCGACTTTTTCAATAGAACTTTCATCCATTAAGACATTTTTGTTTTTCAACAAAGTGAAAATCTGATTCACATTTTTCCTCCAGAGAGGAAAGACTTACATCATTCACTTATTGGGACACTGGGAAAACACTTTGTAGTGTATTTATGTGGCTTTACATAAACAATAGGATAAATTGCTTTTCCATTTCTTCAATACCATTTTTATTAGTTTTTAGTCTAAAGGTAAGCTTGTAACTCATTCACATTCTAACTTTTTGAAATATTATATTGACTCCCCTCCCAAGAATGCTTATGATAAACTCCAAGGGAAAGGAAGAAGAGGGATTGAAAATTTGTTGTAAAGCACTATCACTGATGGGGAGAATGTAGTTGTTCTTTGTTGTAGGATTTCCAAAATCTTTCTTTGTGACCTTAAAATTTTTACCTGTCTTCCTTAAAATTCCAACTGCATTTTTCTTAACGTTTTCCTTTATTTTCATCATTGCAAGTTGAATTGCAGACAAAACAAATTTTGAGTAAGAGAGAAAGATGCAAACCAAAAAGAAATACTAGTCGAAAAAGATAAGGGGTGTTGTCTCCCTTGTGAGAATTAAATGCACAGTCATAAAAAGAATGGTAACCTCCACAAAAGTTACCATCGCAAAAAATAATTGAGTGACTTGACTTGTTTTGTCATAATCATACTTTAGAACCGCTTTTTCAATCAGTGGTCATGTTATTTCAATCATTAAAAAATAAATTTGAAATTCAACCCACATGCTAGGATGGATTTTGGTAAGTGAATAACCCATTCGTTAAATCAATAATTATTGGTAAGTGAATTACCCACATATTAAGATTGATGAACCATTCGTTAGATCAATAACCCAAAAATCAGCAAGGAAATATGTTAGTTTGTTAATTTGTCGATAACAATGCTTGAAAGAGATGGAAGAGAAAGAAGTCGAGAGCTCACAAATTTATTGAACAATATTACCGAGTCTCCAATTCATGGTTAATTTTTTTGTCTATTGCATTTATAACAAATCATGAATCACCTTGGATCTCGAGATCTAATCTCAGTCCCGCAGTAAGGGCTCTTGCTTTAGCAACATTATTTGTGACACTTGGAACATTCGTTGAGAAGAATTTGATAATATTACTGAGATGATCTCTAATGATACCACCAATCTCAGATACACCTAGGTTTCCTTTGAAGGCTCCATCAAAATTCAATTTGAAATTATTAATAGTCAAGGTTACCCATTTAACTTATACTTATTCCTCTCAAAATTAACATACAAAAGACTTCTCAACATTATATTTAATTTTTTTAAATGATTTGAACAAATTTTGGAATGATATGTCCCATTAGTAGTTTCTTTCTCTTCCATACAAAGATCTACATAAGTGGTGCTATCCAAAATCTAAATGCAAATAATTTTTTTTTTCCATCATAGTCAATAGCCTTATATTGTTCATTCGTGGTGAAGAACAAAAGTTTTAAGTGGAATAAAATTCACAAATATATCAAAAGCGGTGAGATTTTTTTTGGTTTCTTTCCTTTCTTTTTTAATTAATGTCTTTTAAGTGGAATAAGATTCACACATATCAAAAGTGGCAAATCTTATTTTATTATATTTTTCCTTCCCTTTTTTTTCTAATCAATATGCTTATATATATCTCATATTTGAAGCACAATATACTCTATATTACATTATGTTCACCTAAACAAAACACCCCTCCTACGAGACCTTAAAAAAGCCTTTCCTTTCCTTTTTAGAGCTGATTCATCGGCCCATATAGTATACCATAAATTATCCCCAAATTTTTAGTCCTTAAATTTTCAAAACCCTGTGCAATTATGCAGGGCAAAAATAGAACCTCAATAATAAATACTTTGTGTTCACCTAAATAAAAGTCGGGTAGATTGGTAAGTTCTTAGCACTTATCAAGAGGAGACCCATGTTCAAAACTTTAGAGACAAGCTATGTTAAGGTAACGGAAATACACTGATCCAAATCCATGACGACAATTCTAAACTGAATCATTGGATGTCTTACTCACTCTAAACCATATTTACCAAAGAGAGATGAGAATTATAATAACAATGTCACAAATTTGATCCCAGATAAAGATATTCCATCTATACCCCCAAAAACTTAATATTAAAAAAAAAAAAAAAAAAAAAAAACCTCTTTCCACAAAAACCTTTTCATCTCCTTTTTTAGAGCTGACTCATGGGCCCATACGGTATCACTTAAATTATCCTCGAGGGTTTAGCCCTCAAATTTTCAAAAACCCACTGCAATTACGCGGGCGAAAAAACAGAAGCTTAATAATGGGAAAGAAGAAGAGAATTGCAGCCAAACGAAAAGCAAACCAGCCCGACATAACTCCCCTGCATCTCAAGAAACAGAAGACTTCACATTCTTTGCTCCCAGAAAACCCTAGCCGTTCATCACCACACAACAGCGTCCCAGTTGACCTCCATGCAAATAATGAAAAACAGAAACCAGAAACTACTTTGCCACTCGAATCTGTCAAGAAGAAAAAGAAGCAGAAGAAAAAGAAGAAGACCAGCGGCTTAGACGAGAAACCGGAAAACGCCTCATCAATCGAGTCTGTAACGAAGAAGAAGAAGAACAGAGGTTCCAAAAACAAAACCACCAGGTTCATTTTGGGTTTTTTTTTCTCTCTAGTTATTGCAATCTGTTATGTTTTTTTAAACTTCTTTAAATCACGGTCCACTGAAAAAACACTATAAATACAGGAAAAAGAGTACAGTCAAATACATATTTAAAAAATATAATAATTTTTAATAATTATAAAAACAAATAATTATATAACAGAATAAAAATTATTACCATAGAGTAAATATATGGCATAAACTTCGTACATGTATATATTAGCTGAAATAATGAAAATAATATCCCAACATTGTGAAAGAAAACTTCAAACCCCTTAATGCTGTCAAATAAAACTTCAATCCCCTTATGCTCTCAAAGAAAAATGCCAGGAATTTTATTTTGGACAAACCGTGTGATTGTTTAAATAATAAATAGTTTATATTCTTGGCATCCTCTATTTTTTATAAATTAAATTTTATAGTATGTTTTTTTTTCATTACTATTGTCTATAAGCATTGATCTTTCATATTTTTTGTATCACATTGAAAAAAAGCCGGGGAAAAAGAAAAAAAAAAAAAAAAAAATAGCGCAGAAAATCCATGACATAGGTTCGTGTTTGGTAATCTTGGTTGTACATTTTGAAATCGCATGTTAACTTTTTTTATATATATTTTTTTAAGATTATTTTTTAATTTTTTTAAAGGTAGGTTTAGGGACAGGAGACCCAGAAAAATTGTTTGCTGAGATGTTAACTAATCAAATTGGAAAATTTAAAATATGATAGGCATATCAAAGAGAAGCTAACTCCAAGTTGGTGTTAACTAAGCAAAGTGGGAAAATAAAAATATTACATGAATTTCAAAGAGATGTCAATTCCCAATTGGGGGTAACTAACAAAATTGGGAGTTAAAAAAATGACATAAATTTTAAAAGAGACGCGAACTCTGTAAAATAAAAATATAATATGAATTTCAAAAATGATGCCAACTACCATTTTTCTTTTTAAGTGTTGAATTGTGGGATTCCATTGGGGCCCACACCTTTTGAGAAATTCAGGAGTAGTGAAAGTTAGATATGGAAGAAAAGAGAGAGGAGATCCAGAAAAGGAAAAGAAAGAGAAATGCATAACCCATGAATAGGGAAAAATAGAGCCTATAAACAGGGCAGCATAGAAACATCCACAATTCCTAAAACAACTAAAATAACTGCTAAACCTATAAGCGGACATGAAGTGAAACTCCATGGCATCCAAGAATGAATGAACAGTTGAAGAAGCCAAGCTCAACCAAACTATCATCCAGACAAGAACTGAAGAAAGGAGCCCAAAAGCTGGCCAATTAAATCTTGAAGAAGAACTTGAAGTGCTAGCAAATATAAATGCTGAAAGAATGAATAGAAATGGAAGGCATATTGCACACTTACACACTTGTGTGACTATCTCTTATTAAGCACAAAAGAAGTTACATGGAAGGTTGATAACCAATCATTAGTTAATGTTTAACTAACAACTAATTAATAACTTTAATACCCTCTCTTAATGTCTAAACCAGGGACTACTCCAAGCTTGTCTTGAAATTTTATAAAGAAAGTGGGACCAAAGAGTTTATTCATTACATTTACAGACTGCTCTTTAGATATCAACATGAAATCTACAGTCCACATTTTGTTGTTGTTCAACATAGGATCTTTGGTGTAGACAAAAATTGAGAAAAAAAGCCAACATCAAAACAAAGATTTGGCCGTGTGGACATAAGATATATCAAGCTGTCCACCAATTCTCTGTAGGGTGATTCATTGATTGGTAATGAATTTTCATACTCTGATAACTTCATCCCAACCTCCATAGTTTGAAGTCCAAAATCTTGGAGATGTTGATCAAACAAACTAGTCTTGTGGAGCCTACTTAAGTCCACACAAGGACTTAATCAACCTGCAAACTAGATGATCACTACCAGATACCTGAAAACCATTAGGTTGTATCATATAGACCTCCTTGTCCAAATATTCTTTCAAGAAACAAAACTAAGCTGCTATGGAGAGAAGCAACCAAATTGTGACCATTTTTATAGTAGGAGTAAAAACGAACTTTGCAATAGGAGAAAAAACCAACTCTGCAATAGGAGAAAAAACCATCTCCTCATCTATTCCCTCATGTTTGTGACAAAATGAGCCTTGTACTTGTCCAAAGTACTATCAATTTTGATTTTGACTTTGTCAACCCATTTGCATCCAACGGGTTGTTTAACTAGTTGTTCAGGTACCATAAAAAGGTCAGAATTGAGAGTGAAATGTCTAGGCTCTATTGAATTAACAACCTTGTTTCATGTCCTTTGAGCTAGTGCCTTTGATTGAAAAATTTCTTTCTCCCGCATAACTATATGCGCATTTGATTGAGGAATTGCATCCTCCTGCACATCCTTTAGAATGGGTATTCCCTCCACAACTTGTGCATGTAAGTTGATTGGCGTTGGGTCAACAAGCGTATGAGGGATTTCATCCTCTAGCATATCTTGTATGGTGGAGTCTCCCTCCACATGTGCATTTAAGTTGATTGTGGTAGGGTCAACAACCCTATACAAGTCACTTTGCCCGATGCCTAGAGCAATTAATCTATCTCGTTTTACATCAAACACAATACATAGTTTCCCAAAGAAATATACAACAATGTTGGGATTTTTGGTCAACTGATTAATAGATGAGATTTTTATTCATGCTAGGAACATACCTAACATTCCTTACTATGGAGTTTTTTAGCATCATTCAACACTATGCAAATATATTCTATCCCCTCTACTGCATGTAACTAGCCATCAACTAATGAAATTGGATCATAAAAGTGTGTATTTGCAGTAAATTTGATATATCAGTTCTTATAGCATGTGCCAAAACCAACAAACCAACAACTAGTAGCACTATTGTTCAAAGTATAATGCCATGAGGGCATACTCTTCCTTAGAATCCCATTCTTCTTCAATTGTTGCCACATTTGCCGCCTGATTGCTTTGTTGGGAAAGTGCATGTTGTCGTTTTTGACAATCCTTTTTGACATGTCCTACCATATGAGAGTAAAAGCACTTCACCTGGTACTTGGAAGATGAATCAACATGGATGCATTTCCATTTTCCCTTTGACTTAGCAACAAATGCACTCTCCGTCTGTTCAACATTGGACTCGTTTCCTGAGCTTGTCTGCATTTCTTTTGCATCACATAGGAACTAACATGATGAAATATTAGAGGCTTGGCTTTCTTCCATCAAGTGTAAAGCCCCCACGAAAATTTCATGAGGGTGTCAAGTTCAAAACAAGAGCAACTAGGTCGTCATCATCCACTTTTTTTTAATCGCTGGGAGCTGGTTTCAAAGATCTTTCATCCAAAGAAGATGTTCTGATAGGGACCCATCCTTTGTCATCTTTGCAAAAAATAGCAGATTCTTCAAGTATAGGATCCAAATTTTCTCCAAAGTGTTATACTTATTTTTAGATTGGTCGAAAGCACACTTGCCTCAGTGGCATTCCAGACCTCATGAATTGTGTCATCTAACACAAATAACTTCAACAATAGCAAGGCCTTCTTATGATGCTTGTCATAATCAACAAAATTTGTAACAGTTTTCGCTTTAGTGTTGAGAATGATTTTATCACAATCACGATATACAACAATTGTTAAAATTCTATGACTCCAGACATTGTAATTATGATTAGTCAATTTTTGCGCTTCCTGTAGAACCAAATTTTGAATATTGGCCATGACAGTAAATTGAAACACAAAAAATGGCAAATAAATCTTCATATAAATCGAAAAATATTGAAAATCGTGATTGTTGTCTATGTAAAAATTATTTCTTGTGCCCTCTCTCCAATAAAATTTCCCATGCCCTAGCACAAAATGCAAATCACTTGGAAATTGTGATTATACAAAAGGAACAATAAATACCATGAAAAAAGCACATTTTGTCTGAAGGTTTGAACAATGTCTTCTCTGATTTTCGTGACTATCTTTGCCCTAACTTCCGTCACGTTCTTCCTTCATAAAAACGTCACCGTTGTTTTGCTTCCTTCTGAGTTTGGTTTAGCGATTTCATGCCCTTGTAGTTTGTAATGCAAAAATTATGATTGAAATTGCTTTTGGTTTTCTTCATGTCCTATGTCCTTTACCTCACGCATTGGTTCTTCACGACTTCACCATCATTTTCATCCTCATCGGCTCACAACGTTCATTGTTGAGAATAACTTCGTCTGGTTCGATAAAACTGCATCTGATCTCACATTCTGCTATTCATGATTTTATCTTTCCTTCTTCACATCCTTTTCTTCTTTATAGGGAAATCTTCATCATTGTTTTAGGTCACATGAATGGACATGAAAATTGTGACTATCTCACCTTTTCGATTTTTATCTAGTCCATCTTTGTTGTTTTTCCTTCTATTGTGCCCTAATGCGATCTTTGCGAATTGCCTCCGCATTGCTCGTGAACACCTTTGTGCTTGATTACCTCTTCTTCTTCACTACCGTTCATATCCTATTAGGGCTTCCTTGAACTCGGCAACTTTTTGTTTATACCCATCTCCTAGGGCTTCCTCGAACAATTGCTCTAATACCAATGTTAGAAAAAATAAATGTTGAAAGAATGAAGAGAAATGGAAGGCATACGACACACACACTTGTGTGTCCGTATTTTATTAAGCATAAAAGAATTTACATTAGTTGGGAAGGTTGATAACCAACCATTATTCAATTTTTAACTAGCAATTAATTAATAAATTTAATATGAAGAAGCTTTGCTCCTAGTAAGAACCAAGATTGCCAAAGAGGTAGAGAGAGAGAGAGCTTCTTACAAAAGAGCATCAACAAGAATAGGCGGGCTTCCAGCTTAGTAAAATTTGCACCTCCTAGACCATAAGTTCCAACTTGCCCAGAGATGATGCAGGGCATCTCAAACCCCAAGGCCCAACAAAAAGAAAAAGAGAGAAAGAACTTGGCCTTTGTGGCAGCCAACAGGTCACCGCCTGACAACCTACTAGAACAAAAGCCCAACAAAGAGAAGAAGGCTTGAATCCCTTGCAATTTCAAACTAGACGAAGCCAAACCATATATCCAAATGCAAACCACAGGGTGCAACGCAATGCCCTTTCAGAGCCAAAGCCCAATAGAGAGATGAATATCTAACTCCCCTAGAGCTTTCATACCAAGGGAAGCCAAACCACAAACCCACATTGTCGCATCATATAGACCATGGTCCAACAACCCACCAAGGCCAAAGACCAAAAAGAAGACAGTGGTCAAACCAACAACTTTGCACTCCAGAAGAAGTTAAATCATATACTAAATTGCATCACCATGTAGGCCACGACCCACACAACCCAAACAAATTGGCCTCAATTGCAGCACTTGCCAAAAACACATAATCTCTCCCATCTATAAACAAAACCCAAGAGAGAGAAAAGAACTGCTGGTCTTTGCAATAGAGAACCTCACCCAAAGAAAAGCTTCGCCAAAAAAAAAGAAAACTACACTACAATATGCACACCACCCAAAGAATAATATTAAAAGCTGTCTCAGAGCTGGAGGGGCCCCTGCTTGCAGCAAAGGTTGCTCTAGCCTCAACCCTCGAGCCAAATTTTAAGAAGAACATTTCAAAGGTTATCCCTGCTAGCATGTTTTGGCTGCTTTAGCAGGGTAGAGATGAAAACAAGAAGAGGCCCCACAGAAGAGAAATAAGGAGACCAGAAGAGCAGAAAAGAAAATGGGAACCACACCCTAAAAGAGAAGAAATACAACTCTAAAAGGGTCCAAGAAAGAGAACCAAACCAACAAACAAGAACCAAAGCTCAACCAGTTCCAAGGCGGAGCAAGAAGAGAGGGTAAGGACCTCAACTGCAACACTCCTAACACCACCTAGCTTTCAATGAGGACCAAATCCCATCAAAGAGATTGTCTCAATGCAGCTTCCAACACAGTTAGAAGTCAAACCAAGGAAAAATAGACATCCAAAGAGGGCCAAAACCAAGAAAAAGCTTATTTGATATGCTGCAACAACCCTAGGAGATGGGGAAAATCTCAACCACCACCACGAAGGAGTAGCTGGAATGGGGAGAAACTGGGGTAGAGGCCAACCGTCCAAAGCAGAAGGAAGAGACACCAAAGAGGAAAATGCCATCAGATCTGCTTTAACAAGCCTGAGGGGCAGGCAAGAGTAGGGCAAAGTTGAAGGCTCGCACACAGAAGCGACATCCATGGGAAAAAGCCACTAGGACAAAAGAAAGAGTCCCAAAAAAACACCAATGACATTCCTTGAAGGAGGCAAAGAGGCTAAGATGTGGTCCAGGAAGAGGGAAAACCACAACTGAGCTGAAACACCTTAGGAGGAGCTGGAAAACTATGAAAGAAGAGGGACAGCGCAAGCAAAAAAGACCTAGTGGGAGGGAAGGGATGTAGAGCGGCACTGGTAGGCAGAAGAACATGCGAAAATGAAGATCAAAGGGAGGAGAGGTGTGGGGAAAAATGACTGTTAAGAGGCCACTGTTGAAGGGCACCATTCCATTGATGCCAATTCCCAATTTTCATTATCTAACCAAATTGGGAAAATATAAATATAACATGAATTTCAAAAAAATGAAATATAAGCAATATCTGCTTTTCCGCCTTTGAGAATCTACTTTCTTAAGCTCCAAGAATTACCAAAAATAAAGGCTAGCATCTTTCATTATTTATCCATCACACTCTTTCTTTTATCATTCTCCTCTTTTTTATTCCAACGCATTACCAAGTGCACATAAAGAAAAGTTTTTATCTACAAAAGTATTTTCTATTTTTCATCCTAAGTTGTACAATTTTTAAAGAAGAGCAAACTCTTCTAACTTGGTGCAGTTTTTTTGACAATAGCTTTAATGCCATGGAGGGAAAAGGATGAGTATAAACCATCTTTAAAAAATTTTCCACACCCCAATTGGCCACTAGATCTTCCAATGTACTTCCAATCCTTCTGATATGTTGGGATGAGATCTTGAAATTTTTAGTTCGCATCATAATTCCTTGAATGGCATTGTTTATTTTCCAGTGATTGCATTGCCCCTTTTTGATGAAGCATCAAGTCCTCTTCCACCTGAAGTTTCTGCCATCGTTTTTCCTTAGCCAGTCCCATTCCTTCAAAGAGAGCCATTGTTTTTTCCTAATTATGTGTCAGTCCTAAGTGGACCGAAAACATTAACAGAGGCTGTCCATCATTATCTCCAGGGATCCCTCCCCCTCTTGCTAATCCTGGATTTCTTTTTGCAATTCCATTAAAAAAATAGCTTAACCCAGTCTTTAGGAGGTTTCTTCCAAACATCTTTAGGCTTTTTCTGTCTATTCCTACCAAACCCATTATCAGTTTTCTTAGTAAGCTTCCATATTTTTAGAATTTCCTTACCTTCTTCAGACAGGTTATTTGATCTGGAATGGGCTTCCAAGTATTGACCAATTCTGATATTGAAGCCTCTATCTACTTGCATATTCTCTGCACTAGATCTTCCTTCTCCCTAAAAACTCTAGATTTCTTTCCAGCCATAGATTTGAAGTTATAATTGTCATGTCCCCAATTTCTGCCCTTCCTTAGTGACAACATTTCTAGCAGGGTTGGTCTATTATCTGGTTCCCATAGGCCAGCAGAGCGTAGAGGGAACCAACCCAGGGGCTTTGAGAGTCATGCATGAGCCTCCCAGGTAGTTTGGAGCAGTAGACAACAGTTTCCTACAATTTAGGAGGGATTCCTAATTTGTAGGGATTGACTAGGAGTGGTCTAGGAGGCATTTGGAGACCTCGGCGAACGTTTTGGAGACTTAGAGTGCATCTCCTATTTTTTAGGAGGCATTCCTATTTTTTAGGAGGAACTACCAGTTCGGTGATGGTTCTCTCAGAGGTGCACATAGTAGGGGAGAGTCATTGGGACTCAATTTTGGTTGATTGGGGCCGTCTCCTACTTTTTAGGAGCATCCCTAGATTTTAGGGATGGACTGCCAGTTGACCCATCTTGTCCGGCATCGGTCATAGACAGGTGACAAGTTCGGTTTCATGTTTGATTGGTCTGTTGGGCCTTTTGGGACCATTTGGGAAATATTTTAATATATTTAAATATTTCCTAAGTTGGTCATTAAATAAATTAAAATAAGGTTAATAATATAACCATTTTGGAGTAATAAGGGGATTCTGGCTTCAGTTGATCAGGTACACCTATGTGTTATAGCTCGTTGGAAAGGTCTCGAATTATTATACATGATTTTTACTATCTGGAGACTTTTTGGTGCCTTCAGCTATGAAATTTTAATAAAGTAATGTTTTTCCTATAGCATGGACGACTTTAATTGGGAAAATGTTATTTTATTATATTTTATTTAAAGGGCAAAGTGTAATTTCCCTTTAGGGTTCGATTTGCACTTGGAAGGGGATATAAGGAGATGGAGACCTAATTTCTCATTATCTTTTGCATATTGAAAAACTTGTTTTTGTGAATTGGCTCTGAGAGAGCAATTCTTCATCTGGGACGCAAACCCCAGGTTCTGGATTGGCTGGGACGTAGCCCTCAGCAGTTATTGGCATTGGATTCTTCAGGCAGTGTGCGTTGCTTTCAGGGATAGAGTACGCCATTCTTTATTGTGGATTCAGGTTGCAGGTTTATGGTTTCAGCGTTGCAGATTGATTCTTTCAGATGGGACGTGATCCTTGCAGTCTTAGGGCCGCCATTTGCAGCAGGTACACCCCACGTGGAATATAGGGAATGCTTGTATTCAGCCTCAGATGTATTCTTGATTCATGATCATTATTCACCATCCAGTTTGGCATCATTGTTGGATGTAAGCTCCTTGGAACTGCATTGCCGGATTTATTATTTGGCTTTATAAATCAGAAATCTGCTTGGTACGATTTATAGCAATTCTGATTTGGCTCTATGCTCTTATTTATTTTCAGTCTCCTTTCATGTTTATTGTTCATTATTCATTACTATTGTGAAAACTATCAAAAAACACAAAACAAAAAAAAAAAAAAACCTTCTGCAACTTCTGTCTAATCTCAAAGACCATCAAAGAAATCACAGGAAAATATAGTTTATTAATTTAAAAACTACAGCAGATCAGCAAGGGCATCCATCAGGGATCTTTCAATAATGGCTAGATTCATCATTTAGATGGACTTCAAAATACTAATTTGAACTCTTCTTGTCCTTGTAATTCCTACTCTCTTATTGATTCTAGGCCAGCCCATCCTACTCCCATTTTACTCAATAATCTTCTCCAAATATGTCATGTCATCTTCCAATGCATAAACATGCAATCTCATCTTTTTTGAGTTGCTCTGGTATAAAGGACATTTTGAAAGACCATGCAATCCTCCATGGTTGAGAGCATAGTTCAAAACTCGTTCTAATCAATTACTTGGCAGAGCAAAATTTGAACCGGGACTCAGGACTCGGGACTTAGCAATTGCTCAGCATTACTTGGCAACTTTATTGCTACTTTAAAAAACATGTAAATTTATAAAATAAACTTAAATTAAATGTAAAACACTGTTAAATGACATGAATACGGCTTTCGTTCATTTATGCATGACTGTATCAGACTGTATCAGACAGAATATGGCTTATATTCATTTATGTATGACTTTATCAGCCTTGACAGTTACCTGAGGGCTTGAACCTGAAGCCTTGGAGTGACTGTACTGTTACACTGTGATATTCAAATTTCATTGCTGAGACTGGATAACTGTGGAAGCCTTGGCACAAAGTTACAAACAGTGGATAGAGTCTAGACCCTGAATCGATGATATGCAAATGTCAAATATAACTGCTGAATCATTGGGTTTTATTGACCTTGACTCGCCTGCTGTCTGAATATAACCAGGGTCCAGGACTATTCACCGCGAGTCGGAATATCAATGACAATATTCAATGCGCAATTGTTATAGAAGCTATTTCAATTTAAAGTTACCAGGTGGCAGCAACTGTGATACCAGGTGGCAGGAAGGCAGTTTTTTGTCACATTGACTGCTTAGAGATATTAGCCAGTGATCATATCATGATTTCATGAGAATATATGAATCCATCTTTTTGCCCAATACCAAACATTCCAAACTTACTATAGGAACTTATCCAACATTTTTGCTTTAAATTGGTCCCCTTGGCTTTTGTTGCTCCAAGTAAATCGCCCTTCTTTGAGTTCTACATCCCAAAGATTCCGTTCATTTCAAAAAGACTTGAAATCCATCGCAAACGTTTATCTAGTGGTTTCTAGTTCTTCCTGACACTCCCTTTTTTTCACCATCTTGTATTGGTCCATATACATTTGACAATGAAAATTGTAAGTTTCCAAGCAAATCCTTGAAGCTTATATTTTGGAACATTTTACTTGAATTCAGCTAGATCCTTTTAAACTTGTTAGGTTTCCACAGGATGTACAAGCCTCCTGTTGTTCCTTCTCCTACAAGTCTTGCTATCTTACTTGCCCTTCATACTAAGTTTTTGACCTTGATCAATTCTTCCACATCAATCTTGGTTTTCTAAAGAAACACAATGTCTATTCTATCCTCCTCTATTAGCTGCTTTGGTAGGTGACTCTTTGCAGGGGCATTGAGGCCCTTGATATTCAAGCTAATGAAAAACTTTTCATGGCCAGTGTAGAGGATTTCATCCCTACTGTAGTAATCTTTTCCTTTCTTCTTGCTTTGCTTGATGATTTCATTGGGCCTCTATGTTTATTTTCTGCATTGGTTTTTTTTCTGCGTCTTGCCTTTAACCTTGTGTTCAGCAACACCTTTTTTACTGGCGTGCTTTGAAACTAATTTCTGCTCTTGAGATTCTGTTGGTTTGACTCTTATGGATCCATCCCTCTGCCTCGTCTTTGTTTGATTTTGGTTTTGTTTGTTCAATCCTTTATTCTCTGTTTTTTGGCAATTGGGTTTCCAAAACCACTTATCCATTTTCGTTCACTTCATTTTTATTTTATTTTATCCTTTATGACCGAGGCACCAAAATCTCCTTTTTTTCCCATCTCATCACCATTTGCTTATGTTGTGAGGCTTATTGCTAACATATTTTGATCTTTTTGAAGCTAGTCTTTCCTTTCTTCAATTTTTTCGATAGTAGATCTCATTAACTTCATCCTTTTCGTCCTTTGTTTGCAATTTCTATAGTGTGTGATCACTTGCTCACCTTCCCAAATAGTGGTTGAGGCATTTGTTCAACTCCTTTTTGTTATTTGCGAAAATCTCCTTGTTTAGTGCCAAAAAACTTGTATGATTTCTTTCATTATTTTTTCTTTTCTTTTCTCCTGATATTTTTTTTGAAACCCATTTTTTCATGTTCTCCATCTATTGGTTGCTTTGCCTTTTGTATTGCTATGGAACCCATTTTCAATTTTGTTTTGAATATTCCTTAGTGAGGCTTCCATTGTTGAGAGCTTATCACTTGGGCATAAGAGATTACTTGTGTTGGTACTAGTACATGTTGCATTAGGTTTTTTTTTTGGCAAACCCTTTCCAAATGCCCTATTTCATGACAAAGATGACACCTTACGGGAAAACATCCATACTCTGGTTTCTGATGCAGGTTCCCAAGTATTTGAAAAGTTTAATTGTTATTGGAAGAGATTTGGAGAGATCTATTTTAACACATATTGGGAAATGTTTTAACTTTGCATACATTTGCACAATAGTGCACAAGCTAGTTGTTGTATAGGGTGATTGCACAAGTTGCGTGGAGATTGCCTTTGGTAGGTGCGCAAGGTTGTCAGCGTGCGAGGATGATGGAAAAGCTGCACATGGCAATATGCATAGTTTCTTTGTACTTTAGGAGATTGTGAAGTGGTGCTAAGTGGTTGAGTTGTGGTAAAAGGTGTTGCAAGGCATTGTGCAACATGTAGAGCAATGAAAGGTTATTTGAAGGCATTCAAAACACTTGTCTAACTGCATTTGTCAGACTGAAGAGGTGTTAGCGACATCTTAGTGGCACTTTGACACAAACTTGTTAAGGAGCGTTACATGTTAACTTGGCATAGTAGTTGGTGTGTGCAGATTCTTTTGTAGTGCAGACGTTGCAAGTGAAGTGTCTGTAATAAGACACTATTCTTCTAAGGAAGAAGGAGACTAAGAATTACACAGGATGTGGAACAAGGGTTGTTGAATGCTGAATACACACGGTAAAGTGTGTGCATTGTAATATACAATAAATTGTCGTATGAAGGTTACAAAACCTTGCGACTTGATCATAGTATTGGAAGAAATCCAGTTTATGTTATAATTCCAGAAGGTTGTTGTGTTGGTGTTTTACTCAAAAGGGATTTCCTAGGTGAAGTTCTGTCTGTGTGCGCTTGTCATTATCGTTATGTTAGATTCGGATTAGTAGAACTCTCCTTTGTATTTGTTTATCGAGACAAAGTAGTTATTACTCCAACGTTTGGTATCAAAGCTAGGTTATATGCTTTGTAGAAGTTGGAATAGCTTGTGATAAATGGTTTTCTTTGTAGTAGGAGTTTTGCAAGAGAACATTGTTTTAAGAAGATGATTGGAAGCACTAGAGTGGAAATTGAAAAATTCAATGGTCAGAACTTTTGAATTGTGTAATCTCAAGATGGTAGATCTCTTGGTAGATAGAGATCAATGGATTGCCATAACAAACATTTCATTGACTGGAATGAAATTGGAAGAATGGGCAAAAGTCGATAGGAAAGCATGAAGCTCTGTTAGACTATGTGTGTTGGACTTAGTTTTACTGAATATATCAGCTAAAAAGACTGCGAAGCTTTTGTGGGCATGTTGTACCAGGCCAGGTCACTAGTAAACAAACTTTCCTACGAAAGAAGTTGTACTCATTGTAAATGAATGATGATGATTCAGTTGCAGAGCGCTTGAATGCTTTTAACATTGTGGTAAGTCAATTGACATCCATGGACGTCAAGATGGATGATGAAGAAAGGTGCACCACATTGCTGTGCTCTTTACTAGACTCATGGGATAATTTGGTGATGGCTATCATTAATATTACATCAGAGCTAAAGTTAGAAGATGTAGTGGCAGCTTTTGTTATCAGAGGAGACGAGGCATGAGTTTGTGGAAAATTATCAAAGTAATGATGCCATGACCATGCAAAGCTGGGAGCAAGAACGAGGCAAGCGAAAGATTGGGAAGAAGCACTTGAAGTCTAAGGGAAGATCAAAGACTCTAGAGAGATCCTTGGAGATATGCTAGAACTGCAGCAAGGTAGGGCATTTCAAGGAGGACTTTAGAACAAAGAAGGTGGAGAAGGGCAAACCACCAAATACTATGCAATCCGCAAGTGAAAAGGTCTCAAACGATTGAGATGGAGATGTGTATCTTGTAGCCTCAAGCTCGCACTCATACACTAATGCATGGCTGGTCGGCTCTGGAGCCTCATATTACATGACTCCAACGAAGGAGTGGTTCTGCGAATATGAAGAATATGATGGTAGTGATGTCTTTCAGGGAGACCACTCAACCTATTGGATTGTAGGGAGAGGAAGAGTCAAGCTAAGATTCAAAGATGGGAGGATCAAGACTCTCCCAGGTGTTTTGCACATTCTTGGTCTTGCGAAGAATTTGATCTTTGTGAGCAAGATGAATGATGATAGTGTCCAGGGCTTATTTAGTAGAGACAGGTGCAAAATGGCACGGACTCATGGGGTTAGCAAGGGGCGTGCACATAGGTACTTAGTTCAGGCTTGATGCAACTATGGTAAGTAGTACATGTAACAAATTTGTTGTTCTTGAGCCCAAGGTTGAAGCAGGAACGTGCGCATTGCTTTCGATAGAGGAGACAATGCTCTGCCATTAGAGGTTGGGCCATATTGGCAAGAAAGGTCTGTGCATGCTGCAACCTAAGGATACGGAGAATTGTCCCTTGGACTTTGACTTCTATGAACATTGCGTCTACAACAAGTAGAGTTGGGTAAAGATTTCAAAAAGTGTTGGACTGGACAAGTGAAATCTTGTAAGTGATCTACAATGATATGTTTGGACTTGTGGACATCCCATCACTAAAAAGGTCTCTCTTTTATATGATCTTCATAGACGACTACTCTCGCAAGACTTGGATATACTTCATCTTGAAGAAGTTCGAAGTTCTCAAGAAGTTCAAGGAGTTTAAAGCTCTTGTAGAGAACCAAACAGAGAAGAGGATCAAGTTGTTGCACACGGACAATTGGGGTGAGTATTGCTCCAAGGAGTTCGATGAATTATGCAGAGTGGTATTCAAAGATAGAGGACAACTCCATACACTTTGCAATAGAATTTAGTTGTAGAGCTGATGAACTTAACGTTCATGGACAAGGCTTGGAGTATGTTGAGTGGTGCGCATTTGGAGTAGAAAATTTGGACTAAAGCAGTGGCTACTGCTTGTTACATAGTCAGCCAATCCCCAACATTAGTGCTGGTTGACAAGAGTCTACAAGAAGCATGGATTGGTAAAAATCTCTTGTAAATGGTCAAAGATACACACAAATAAACTTCATTAATTAGTCATAGAGGTGAAGCTTACATATATAGGCTAATGATCTCCTTATAAAGCGGAGTCGAGTCAACTAACCACTATAAACTCTCAACATAACTTATTCACGTGAGTTGTTAAAACAACTCACATACAAACAATATATATGCTTAAGCTAATATAATGTGATGCACTAACAAAGGAGTTTTTCCAACATCCCCCCCCCCCCCCCCCCCAGTATGAATATTGGGAGAAAACACCACTCAAGAACTGAAATGAATATGGACTTGACACACACACTGATGGTTGGGGACCCATCAACCAATCCATGGGAACATATCAACCGAACCAACAAAAGTAGTGGAAATGGCCTCACTACAACCCTTATGAAGAACACGCTTTTTTACAACAACTGAGATATGGACCTCCCCTATTTTACTTTCATAGCTAGGGAATACATTGACAATGATTACATATAAATGCAGAAAATAAAATATAGAAATTGAGGACTCGATCCTCACCATCGTGTTTGCAGTTCATAATCACTGCCACTTGATTACAAACAACATAGATGACCACCACTACCACTGGAAATCACCCTTGCCTTTAGTTTGTTTGGCGCAGATGTTTTTGCCACTATTGCATTGTGTAATCCCTTAGCGGCAAATTCAAGGTCTTTGATAGGATCTCGTTCCTTTGTTGCCTCCGACCTCCAGCGGAATGTTGCTTATCCAGCAAGATGATTCTTGAAACTCAAGTGTGTGTGTTTTTTTTAACAAAATTCTTCCCCCATAGGATTGACACACCCATTGGACATTAGGTTCGCCAGATATTGCGTCCATTACAAGAGGATTTTTGATTTTGATTTTGACGACTGATGGACAAAAGACTACCCTAAATAACAAGACTTTATTTGACACAATGTCTTTTGATGACAAGCTATAACATGTCGTTGATATGAACTTATAAACCTCCTAGACTCCAAAATAACTAAATTACATATAAAAAACACAAATCCTCACACTTAAAAAATAAAATAAAATTTAAGAAGACACATGACTTGGACAAATTCTCATCCCACTTGGCATTAAAATAAATTTAACAGTATTGACTTTTAACCACATTATAGTCTATACCTATTACTAAATCTAATATTAAAAATGAGACGACACCACTTTATTCACTTTACTAACAACTATAAATAAAATATAGTCTTAAAACAAAACTATATATCCTAATAACTATATAAATGAAAGTTTGAAGAAGCTGAGAGAAGAGGTGTAAAAGCATGAGCATTGATGAGATGAATGATGGTTCTTCAATAATATTGAAACCAATACAATTGAGCCTCTCCAAATTTGCACAAGATCATCTAGCTCTTGATCATCCAACGCTTTCACTTTTGCAATAAAATGTTTTGAAACATGACCCTCTAAGCTTGGCAAGAGGTGCACAATATATTTTCTGAATAGAACTTGCACCTTACCTACAATATTGAATCTCCAACTTCAGGCTATAATGAAATCTCCTTAGCTATGACACAAAAAACAAATTAAACTAAAAACAATAATACAAAGAATGACTACCATTATAGAGGCAACCAAATAGCTAGAGTTGCCCCTTGGTAATCAAACAATCATCTTGCACTTACACATGCTCTGATACCAAATATTGAAAATGGTTAGATAAGATAAGATAAATATATTAATGTCCAACGAATGACCACAAAGTTAGGTCAAAGGGATTGTAGAGTACAAAAATGTGTCAGGAACAAGCGGGAAACCAAAAAGGTCTCCAAAAATGAGAAGAACAATGTTGAAAGAAATAGTACAACACAGAGCCAAGAGCAACAACGCTCGGAGCCAAAGAAAGAAGCAGAAGAAATGAGCAACCCATGAAAATCCCTAACATTAGGATTACATATAAACTTCGTTAACTTTATTCAATGATAGATGATTACATATATAGGCTAGTTAACTCCTTATAAAGAGGAGTTAATCCCTATCAACTAACTCCTATAAACTCTTAACATAACTCATTCATATGAGTTGTTAAAACAACTCACATGCAAACAATATACATGCTTAAGCTAACATAATGTGACGTACTAATAAAGGAGTATTTCCAACAAAAGCCATGCTTGAAACATATGCGCATTTTTTGGTATTGAAGCCTATTGTCATATCCTAAAGGAAAAGAGATTGAAGCTTGAACCGAAGTCTACAAAGTGCATCTTCATTGGGTAAAGTGGTGGTGGCAAAGGGTACAAGTTGTGAAATCCCGAAACGAAGAAAGTGGTCTACAGTGGAAATGTAGTCCTTAGGGAGGTGCACAAAGTCTTTGTGCACAAGAACCAAAGAAGTAGCCAAAGGAAGAAATAGAATAGATGTAGGTTGACGTAGAATTTGAAGAGCATGTATCTAAGTATGTTGTGATAGACGATAATTTGAAAGTCACAAGAAGAGTATCCAACTACTATTACTCTGAGGAGATCAAAGCAGTTGTGCAAAATCCTTGAAAGGAATAGCCCACGAACTTTCTTTTGCCTCTTATTAGTGACTGATAACGATGAACCCAAGATGGTGAAGGAAGCTCTGGGTTGCGCAGAGAGCAAGTCTTGGAGGAAGGCTATGAAGGAGGAGATGGAGTCTTTGGACAAGAATGAGACTAGGAATTAGGTGAAGCTACCTGTTGTATGATAACCTGTAGGCTGCAAGTGGGTTTTCAAAAGGAAGCAAAATACACAAGGAAATATGGAGAGGTATAAGCTTCGCTCGGTGGCAAAAGGATTCTCTCAGGTCGAGGGAATTGTTTTTGGTAAGACCTTTTCTTTTGTCAAAAAATTGATTTCAATAAGGTTTCTTTTAGCTATTGCTGTTCTGTTCGATCTAGATATAGAACATTTGGATGTGAAGAGAATGTTCTTGCATGGGAAGCTTGAAGAAAAAATCTATACGTCACAGCTTGACGTCTTCAAAGTGAAGGGGAGAGAAGATTTAGTCTGTAGATTGAAGAAGTCCTTGTATGGCTTGAAACAATCATTCAAAATGTGGAATCATGATTTCAACAATTATGTGGTTGGACTTGGGCATGTGCACGACAATGTTGATCCTTGTGTCTACTACAAGGAGGAGGGTGACCACTTTGTCACCATAGTCCTCTATGTTGATGACATGCTACTGATCATAAATGACATGGGCATGATCAAGTAGGTGAAGTCTCAATTGTCTACATAGTTTGACATGAAAGATGTTTGTGTTACAATATTTATCTTGGGCATGGAAATCAAATGGGTTTGTGCAAACATGAAGTGTGGCTAGACCAAGGGAAGTACATTGAGACAATATTGGAAAGGTTTAGGATGCAAGACAACAAACCAATGCACACCCCTTTTCTAGTTGGTCAGAAGCTATCAACTACGCAATGTCCAAGGACTCGAGAGGAGTTGGAAGACATGTCTTAGGTTTCATATGCGAGTCCGATGGGAACCTTGACGTATGCAATGTTCTGTAAAAGACCTGACATTGCACAAACAATGAAAGTAATAAGCAGATTCATGTCCAATCTGGGCAAGGAGCATTGGGCGACAGTGAAGAGGCTCTTTAGATATCTATGAGGATGTTTGATCATGCTATCTGCTACTACTAGGGAACATCTGATGGAAGCCAGATCTTGAATCTATAGGGATTTGTAGATTTTGATTGGGTTGGAGATCTTGATTGCCATAGGTAGCAATGCTTATGCCTTCAACTTGTTTAGTGGAGCTGTAAGTTGGATGAGCAAACGATAGACTAGTGCAGCCATATCTACCATTGAAGTTGAATACCTCATAGCTAGTAATGCAAGCAAGGAAGTGGTGTGGCTTCAAAGGTTGTGTTCTATTTGGTTCAAGTAGGAAGCAATAAAGATAAGTTGTGATGGTCAAGCACAATTTGTCTGGTAAAGAATCCTGAGTATTATTCTCAAACAAAACACATTGACATGTGAAAGAAATCAATCCAATATCAACTACTAAAATAATGAATCATAAATAAAAAGCTTGCATTGAAATTAATGGAAGTATAAAACATACCATAAAGAGTTGAGACACTATTTGTCAAGTGGGAAACTGATACATTAGAAGAAAAACCCACGTGTTATTGAAAGATGGCCTAAAACTATTACAAGATAGCAGAATATGCATAAAGACATGTTCCAAAAGAGAATATGACAGAATAAAATTCGTAGAAAATAGGGTGAGCCTGAGAAAAACACCTAGAGATGCGCGAGAGAATCTTTAAAAGAAGTGTGTGGAAGAAGAGATCCACATACTCTATAAATAGAGTGAAGAGTAGAAAAGGAGTTACAAAGTAACTCTAATAAGTATTTTAGCCAACCTTCCAAGTGTGTGCCTAGTATCCCTATTTTTAATGTAGTGAGGGAAAGTGGGTACCAAATGGCAAAGGAGTTATATTTGAAATGTAACTACAACATTCCTCATAATATGAAATATCTTTAATAAGACAAAAGAGGTGAAGGCGACATACCACTTCATATAATCCAAATTATATGAATTCCACATAAGAATAACAAACACTTAGTATATTTAAAATATCTAAGTAAATACTAATTTCCAACATTCCTGTTTAAGCTTTATTTGGTGTTTACAAAAAATTGAACAACCTAAAACATAGAAGGGAGGTGACATTACACTATTCTCCCCCTTGACGACAACTTCCTTCGAGAGGAATAATACAATATTACAATGGTTTGAGAAAAGAAAGAAGGGGCATAATGCCTTCAATAATATTTCAAAGTTGTAAGTGAAATCATTGACAATCTTCCATTAATCCTCTTCTAGAAAGAAGGTCAATCCTTTAGAACAAAGACCAACAAAAAGGAGATGACAATAAATGATCCACTCTAACCTGCAAAACACAAAAGCTTACTCCAATCTTGGGCTAAGAAATAACCATTCTATAATATATGATCTACCTACATTTAATGTAATAAAAGTGGAACTAATCAAAGACATAAAGAGCAAAAAGACAACTTCTATAACAAAGTGCTAATTCCATTTTGAATAGTGCATGGTCAAAAATAAGTTGGCCAAAATAAATAGATATTACATGCCTATCTACTTTCAAAATATCTAAAAATCACCACTATGAGCAGAAGGTAACATAAGATTATGCAAAAAGTTCTTTAATGAAATAGCTCCAAAACAACATTTTTTTCGACAACCTACAATAAAATAAGCAAGTACAAAAGCAAGAAAAACATAAAAAGTCTTAGTTTTAACAATATTGAAAGCTCTAACTAATTAACAATTGACGAGCGAGCAAAGACATCAAAATTCTGAATAAGCATATATATGCTAAAAACGATTATATTTTTCAAAAGCTTTAAAAAACTCCAAATTTAAGTATTAATTATGTGCACAATAATATTAGGAGTTTATAAAACATAATAGATATATTAAAATATACAAAAAGTTAGTTTGAAAAAAATGCAAAAATAATATAAATACTGACCAAGGAAATGAGGTTTGGCCTTTCACATAAGATATCTTAAGTGATTCAATTCAAGACTATCTAAAGAAGGCATGCCATTGTTCTTTGAAGATAACAAATCTTTAGAAATCCAAATTTATTTAATCTCAGAATGAGTGGATTTAGTTATCTTTCAACAATGAAAAAAGTCACGATTTGTGTTATCACAAGCTTTACAAGTATGTAATTTTGTACATTTAGTAATATCATGCCCATCTCTACCACAATAATCACAATTTTTAACATTTTAAACCAAAGTATGAGCAGAAGAAACCTTATAATGGTCCTTAGATCCAAAAACGCTATGGTGCAATGTCCTACGATGAGGAGGACAATTGACTTCATATTCGCATTAGCTTCTTTAAGATCAAGTCCGTTAAAGTTGGAAGTAGGTTTAAAAGAAAGGTTCAACGATATTAGTTTCATCTTTACCAAGACCACCTCCATTGTAATGGATTGATTTCATAATTATTACATCAGGGTTAGAAAAACGATTTTGCAAAATTAAACGTTTATTATTTGGAGAAGTAAAATCACATTTACCATCAACATTCGAGAAATGATGTTTTTCAAAAGATGCAATTTTTTGTTTTTTTTGTTTCAATGGGAATCGGTTACAATCTGTCATTATCTCCACCTAGGTTTGGATTTCTACTCTGATAACTAAGTAGCTACCTTCATGCTTTGTCCTGCTAAGCTCTTGCCACGTCTAGGCTTCTATGAGTATTAAGAGTGTTAACTAGATTATGCATGTTTGTCAATTTCTCGTCATAGTTTTGCAATGCATTAATAGTCATTTTGTGACACTAAAGTTGACATTTAAGAACATAGATCTATTTGTCTTTATGCACAATTTGTTGCTTAATATTTTTAAAAACAAAAAACAATGCCAATTTAAAAGCCATAGACTAAAAATAATTGCAAGAAATTAATTAATAAATACAAAAGCCAAAGCCAAAATATTTAAATTTGCTTTAAAAGAAGGTATGGCAAGAAAACTACCAAACATGAAAAAAGGCTAAAATAATATAGTTCATACAAAATTCAATTTAAAAAATGAACTATATAGGGATATATAAGAAATAAAGCCAAAATATTTAAATTTGTTTTAAAAAATCGTATGGCAAGAAAACTACCAAACATTAAAAAAGGATAAAATAATGTAGTTCATATAAAATTCAATTTAAAAAATGAGCCATATAGAGATATATAAGAAATAGCTTTAGATAAAAGTGTGAGGCTTAATCACATATATAAAAAAAATGTCTTTTAATGGAAAAAATAAACATGTATAAAAAATAACTATTTGATTATTATAAAACTAGTTTAAAAAAGTTATATTCAAATGTGTATTTGTTTCAAGCTTTGTCCTTTAAGAAAAATATATAAAATAAAAAATAATCTTTTAAATAAGCCATGTATCCAAACAAACGAACATTTGGATTGTTAAAAGAGAATGAAAAAGTGATTCCAATTCTTGCACACAAAAATCTAAAATATGAAAAGCTTTGCAATAGTTTTCTTTAAAAAAAGTTTACAAAATAAAGTATAGGATAACAACGCTAAAATAACAATCACTTCTTCAAAACTTATTGATATTCGAAGATTTAAAATGTTTTGGAAAACTAACATAGAGGAGAACAAAACTGAGGTATGTTTTAAAGAGATTGTTTGAATTCAAAGAGTATTTTTACTCTCAGATGGCCATTAATTTAGTCATTTTCTAGCTTATAGAGACACTCACAGGGCTGTTAAATTTAACATAGCAAATTTTTTTATTTCATCACATGAGAAAAAACAAAGAAGCTAAAATAAATAACGGATCCTTTATTTTTAAAAATTTATATCTTTGCAATACGTTTCTTTTTAAAAAACAAAATGCAAGGAATATTTAAAATGCCTCTAAACTAACAAAAACTTTAGTCACAAATGATTTTTAAAAAATGTAAAAATTGTTTTAAAACAAATTTTGCACTCTTCTAGAAAAAAGAAAATGTATTTTCTTCCCTAAAACCTGCAAAATAAATATCATGTAAGAAAAATATAATTTAAAAAAGGAGCATTAAAGTTGGGAAAAGATCTAAAAAACATAAAACAATTCTGTAAGAGTGTTAGCTCTTGCAAAAAAAATGTAAAAAATGGTGGCTTCAAATGCAAGTTTTCTCTTTCTTCTCCACCAAAGCACTTGCACACTTAGTAAGATTTATTAGTGTAGCTCTAATACCGTGAAAGAAATCGTTCTAAGATAATGAATCATTAAATAAAAAGTATTCAATGGAATTAATGGAAGCATAAAACATACCATAAAGAGTTGAGACACAAGATTTGTCAATTGGGAAAATTGGTACATTGGAAGAAAAATCTACATGTTAAAATATGGGTCAAAGCTATTACATGATAGCACAATGTCTATAAAGACTTCTTCCAAGAGAGAATAGGAGAGAAAATAAAATCTGTAGATGTCATGTCCTCTTTTCGAAATATTTAATTATGGAAATAATTTAATAATATTATATTAAGTTGTCCAAAGTCACTCATTATATAACATGGAAAAAAGACACTTATGTATTACTATTATAAAGAGAGACGAAAGTAATATTTAGGTAAGTGGGTCAAAAAAGTAATATTTATTAAATGGGCCAAAAAGTAATATATCCAAAAAGTAATATTTTTTTAAAAGTGTTTTAAAACACTCTGAGTTTTTGGAATGAAAAGTGAAATTATAGTATGAGGAGTTGGGCTCAAAAGTTATTTTATTATTCATTATTCATGATTGAAATCAAAAAATCTTTTTTCCAAAGCTTGAGTATTTGGTTCAACTTCTGCATCTGAGAACGAAAACCCTCTGGTGGAAAACCCTTTACTCTTTTGAGGTGATTCCTTCCAGGTATCGATACCATGTTTCAAGTCAGGGCCAAAATTCTAGTTTTAGTGTGTGTGACCTTGTTGAGGGTTAGAAACATTTGCCAACAATTGCACTAGGGTTTGAAGAGGAACAAACCGTTGTTTTTGGAATTTTTACGTTGATGTACCTCGTTGTACACCTTGCCATACTGTAGAACATTGCTACACTACATATCAGAGAAGGGTGCAGGAGTTTTAGGGAGAAATAAAGGCAAATCATTGCCTTTGGAAGTCAGTGCCACCCTTCAACAGGGCACCACTTCAGCTACAACCACGCCACACCCTCAAACTGACTGTTGTACCTTGTCTTCATGGTAAAAAAGTTGGTATTTATTACTGAATTCAATATTTATGGATTTTTACAGTTAGGATTTGATTATTTGTGGATTTCTACAACGAGAGTTTATTGGTAAATTTGTAATCAACGTATTGAATAAATGTTCTAGTTAGGTATCACCAGATCTGTGTATTTTTAGTGGCATGTTATTATCTAGGGTTTGTTTCAGATTTGTTTTAGCTTATGAATTCACAAAAATTACAAAAAATAGAATTCATAATTTTTCCAGAAAGGGATATTATAGTGGTTTTAGAGTAGGTTTTCTTGCTAGCTTGTGGGAAATAATTCATTTTACAGCTTTAAGTTCATGCACGGTAGTGACAGAGATTTCAGGGATTACCAGAGAGAGAGAAGGGTTCAAAACAACCAAAGGAAGGGTTAAAACAACGGGATCCAACATTTGTGGCCAGAAAAGAGAAGAAAATTATAGGTGATAGAGATCCAGATTATGCATGATTTGATAGGGTTGTAAAAGGGCAAGAATGCCTCGCTGATATGATAGATCAATTAGTCCACACCATGTAAAATACAAATGTGCATAGAACTCAGAATGGGGAAGGAAGTTCTTCAGAGGCAAATGACAACTAACACACCTAAACGACTATCATTGGCTCCATTGCTAGACCTTTCCAGATAAGTTTCCTTCATAGAGAGGAAGTTGTTTTAGAAAGGGATATTACAGTGGTTCTAGAAAAAATAGATTTGCAAGAATTTGGAGAGGATTTTTTGGTTAATGTCAAATTTCTGAGTCTTTCATATAGTAGAGTTGATGCAAATTTCTCTAAGACATTGAATGAAGAAGATAAGCTTTTGGATCATTCTTATGACAACTCATAATATGAAAGGAATGTTTCAAATCAAGAAGTTTATGAGGTTGAGTTCTAGGAAGACCTTGTTGAGAGGCATGCACATGAGAAAAGGGCCTCACCGGATACTAATGTTGATTTTCAGCTTGCTAGAATTTTCAGATCAACAACTAATGATAATCAATTTGATTATCTTCATGATTATAACAAGAAGCATGAAAGTGTTGATTTTTTTGGAAGTTTGTGGCAAGACTCTTGTCATCATGGGAAGTAACAAGAGATTAGTGAAAAGATGAAGCGTACAAAATGGAAAAAGGATTTTTTCTCGCAAATGCAAGATCGTTCATATATGATAGTATGGGATTTGGGTGATATCTTGAGATCTATCAAGGGTAGTAATAGCCAATTGCAATTATATGCAAATGAAACAAATCAGGCGTTGTCATTATCAAATTTTTCAGTCTGAGGACTATTGCCATCATAGATTTCAACTGCTGCACTATACCAATTACAGTCCTACAAGTGTTTTCAGTCACAAGAAACAGAGATATGTTGATTATTACTGCTATGAGAAGATTTCTAGTCATTGATTGTCTATATTCAACCTCGAAATTGTTGATAGCGATGATTTAAACAAACGATTTTCAACATTCTTGTTGTTATATCATTTTCACACTGCTGATTTGTGAAATTTCAGACTTTGGATTGCTGTTAGCAACCAAATATAGCTTCAAGTTTGTAGGATTTGAGGAACTTTACTCACACTATGTTGTTTGTGAAGGATTTAAGCCATGGGATCGGTTGGAAACAATCTTGCTCATCGCCATTCTGTTTCATAATCCAAGGGAGGATCCAAACTTTTCAGTTCGTAAGTATATCAAAGTGGCGCAACAAAAGCCAATTGCATCACAAAAAGGATCAAAGATTGAGAATTGCAAATTCTCGTGATTGATTTGGGATCCAATTATTACAGAGATGGTTAGTTGGGGAGAGTCAGAGTAGTTGAGCTTGTAATTGCTTGAGGACAAACAATTTTGGAAATGGTGGATTGTCATGTTCCCTTTTCGAAAATTTTAATTATGGAAATAATTTAATAATAATATTTTAAGTTGCCCAAAGTCACTTTATTTTATAACATGGAAAAATGACATTTATGTGTTATTACTATAAGGTGGGCCAAAAGTAATATTTATTAAGTGGGCAAAAAATGTGACATTTATTAAATAGGTCAAAAAGTAATATTTAAGTGTTTAAAATGCTTTTAGGGTTTTTGGAATGAAAAGTGAAATTATAAAAAGAGGAGTTGGGCTCAAAAGTTATTATTTCATTGTTCATTATTCATGGTTGAAATAAAAAATCCTTTTCCTAGAGTGTGAGCTTTTGTTTCAACTTCTGCATCTAATGATGAAAACCCTCCAATAGATTCAGATTTGAGGACAAAAACCCTCTACTCTTATGAGGTGATTCCTTCTAGAAATCATTACTGTGCTTTAAATCAGGACCAAAATTCTAGTTTCAGTGTGTGTGACTTTGTTGAGGCTTAGAAATATTTGCCAACAACAGCACTAAGGTTTGAAGAGGAACAAATCATTGTTTTTGGAGATTTTTATGTTGCGGTACCTAGCTGTACACCTCGTCGTATTACAAAAAATTGTTGTGCTACATATCAGAGAAGGGTGCAGGGGTTTTGGGGAGAAATAAAGTAGATTGCTGCCCTTGGAGTCAACGCCACCCTCCAATAAGCCACCACTTGAACTATTTAATTACAACGATTTCCTTGAGTATGGCGATTTAATTACAACGATTTCCTTGAGTATGGCAATTTAATTACAACGATTTGCCTTATTTATTTCCAATGATTTCCTTATTGGGGATATTATAAACCTCCCTTCCTTAAATTACTTGTCCTCAAGCAATTGTAAGTTGGGATGCTCTAAAATGGTCGCTCTTTCCCATGTGGCACCTTCTATTGGCAAATTCTTCCAACGAACTAGATATTCTTTGATACTTATATTTCTTAACTTCTTTTCATGAGTATCAAGAAAAGTCTCCGGTATGAGAAACAATTTACCTTCTTCATCAATCGGAGGTAATTCCATGGAAGGAATAATATGTTGTCCAAGTGCTCGTTTCAAGGAAGACACATGGAAGACATTATGTATGCGGTTGTGCCCTGGTAAATCCAATTCATATGCTACCTCTCCCACTATTAGGCTCGTAAAATTGAGGCTTGAGTTTTTTAGCACCACTTTGTTTAAGGGAAGATTGTCTATAAGGTTGTAACCTTAAATATACCACATCTCCAACTTCAAAAGTCCTCTCTATTCTATGTTGATCCGCATACAACTTTTGCTGATTTTGGGTGTGCTGAAGATTGTCCTTGAGACTTATTAGCAACATTATCGGTTCGTGGCCCTGGGCATGCGTTTGGAACTTAGGTTCGAACCTGGTGCTGGTGCAGGTGCAGGGTCCGGTTCGTTGCCCCAATGCCCAAGGTTCGCCCCTGGGTGTTGGGGCAACGAACCTGCAGTCGTCAGTGCTCAAACGCTGGCAAAAAACATTTTTTATTTATTTATTTTTTCTTTTTCACCAAACCCAATGCATTTAAATAATTAAAAACACCTTCCTCAACGCTAAAAGCCAAAAGCAAAAGCATACTCAAACACAAATGAGAAGAACAAAGTGACAAAAGTAAAAACACTTGGCTCTTATTTTTCTAATTTTCTCATTGCATACTTCAACTCCATTGCTGCTGTAGGTTTGAATCTTCATCAAACATCATTCTAGTCATTTGCCTACGGTGATTGAGGAGCCATTTGCTGTCAAGGTAAGTTTTATATTGTTTTATTTTATTTTTTTGTCATTTTTTAATTTTTTACTAGTTTCTAGCTGCTGCCCTAGGGTTTGTTTTGATTTTTTTTAATAATAATGTGTTTGTTTTTTAACTTGTAGTTATATATGCTATTAGTCTATTACTACAATCAATAATGTCTCCTAGCTCTTCCTCCATCGGCGAAAAGCAACACAAAATGGACTTGACACACTCACCATTGTGGAAATATGCAACACTGGTAGACCAAGTTTCAGGCAGTGGGGCCTATATTTGGAAATGCAATATTTGTGATTCTCAGTTAACAAGCTCATACTTTAGGGTGAAAGCACATTTATGTCACATTTCTAAACGTGGAATCAAATTTTGCACAGGGAAGACTAACTCTCCATTGCCACACTCAAAAATCCTTGAATTTATCAAGGAACAAGAAGATGCAAATGCCGCACATGCCATGAGACTCAGTCACCCTCTAGCAAAGAAAGGCAAGGGATCAGGGAAGCCACCTGTTTCCCCAAGTTCTATTGGCGGTTCTTCGGTTGTGCCCGTTGGAGGACATCCATTTTTGGGAGCACACCCTATGCAAGAAGAGGCTTCTCTTCCAGTTCCAAACAAAAGAACAAGAGGATGATTGGATAGGTCTTTTCAAAATGAGAGCAGGGAGATTGCGGATCAAAAACTTGCACGATGCATATATGCAAATGGATTGTCTTTCAATGTGGTTCGATCACCATATTGGTAAGAAATGGTGAGAGCAATCAATGAGGCCCCAAAAGATTACAAAGGCCCAGGGTTTGAAAAAGTCCGCACCAATTTATTGGCGAAGGAGAGAAAAACTGTTGAAGATTCTTTGAAGCCAATCAGAGATTCATGGGTTGAAACAGGGGTCTTCATCGTTTTTGATGGATGGAAAGATGCAAGAAACATACCTTTGATCAATGTGCTTGCAATATGCCCTAAAGGGGCAATGTTTTTGAAGGCCATTGATTGTGAGGGGTGTGTGAAGGATGCGGAGTTTATTGCCAACATCCTCATTGAATCCATTGAGGCAATTGGACCTAAAAATGTTATCTAAGTTATAACGGATAATGCCAAAAATTGCAAGGCCATGGGGATGTTGGTGGAGGCGAGATCTAGACACATTTTTTGGACACCTTGTGCTGTCCACTCAATCAACCTCATGTTGCAAAAGATGGGGAAGCAAATTGACTGGATCAAACAAGTGTATGATGAAGCTGAGCAAATTCAAATATTTGTCACCGACCATCAACACTCTCGAGCCATTTTCAGATCCTTCTCGACATTGGACTTGTTGAAGATATTGTTATTTTAGTATTTTTATTTTTGTTTTAAAATTATAACTTTTATATTTTTTAATCTAGTACTTGTATAACTATATTTCTAATAATTTAATTTTATAATAGGTTGCTCCAACTAGATTGGCTTCTCACACAATTGTCTTGAGACGACTTGTACTAGTGCGACGAGCACTTAGCAATATGGTCATCAGCAACTTGTGGGGTGTATGGAGGGAGGCAAGCAAAGAGTGGGCCCAAAGAGTGAAAAACTTGATCCTAGATAATGATTGGTGGGCCCATGTAGATTATTTATTTTCACTGAGCCCATCATGAGTATGATCCGTTTTGCTGACATGGATCAGTCATGTTTGGGAAAAATATATGATGGCATAGACTCAATGATTGAGAAAATAAAATTCATCATTAATGAAAAAGAGCAAGATCTTGAGGAGAAAATTTTCAAACAAGTGCATTCTATCCTTGTTGAGCGGTGGAACAAAATGACCACCCCGCTACATCTCCTTGCCTTTGCATTGACTCTTCATTTTTATAGCACGGAGATCCTTTCTTTGCTGAGGAGGGTGCCACCATATAGGAATGTCGAAGTGGTTGAAGGGTACAAATTGGCAATGTCTAAGACATTCCTTGATCCCAAAATAGAAGACATAGTTACAAGCGAGTTTGGGGCTTTCATCACCTCTCGAGGTCATAGTCTTGGTGCTTTTCGGGACAAATCCAAGAAAGATGGTCCTATGTGGTGGTACCTTCATGGCCAAGGATCATCGAACCTCCAACCTCTTGCAAGCAAGATCTTGTCATAGGTAAGTTTTTTATTTTTTAAGTTTTTAAATTTATTATTTAAGTTTTTAAGTTTTTATTTTAAAAATATTAAATTTATGTTTAAATTTGAATATAGGTTGCAAGTTCATCTTCTTGTGAGTGGAATTGGAGCACATATAACTTCATTCACTCACAAAAGTGCAACAAGCTTGCAGCTAAAAAGGCCGAGGAGTTGGTCTACATACACTCTAATTTGCATCTTCTATCACACAAGAACCCAAAGTACAAGGAGGGGACGTCAAAACATTGGGATATAGAACCAGAGGTTGTTGACTTGGATGCTTGCATATCCCGCTTCTCATTAGATGACATTGGCAGTCCTTTGGGTTCAAGGACACAAAACATAGCTAGCGAGAGTGGCAGTGTAGATAGTCCATGTGGTTCTACTTCGATTGAACCACAACATCATGATGATGTTGATGTTCTCAATGAAGAGCAATATGACTATGAAAATTGACTTTTATAGTTTGAACTTTGATGTATCTTGTAATTAATTACAGCCACAGGATAATTATTGATATTTGATATTGATATTTTAATATATATGATTTTCATTTATCATTTTATCATTTTTGTTTAATGACTGTACTTATAGTTATCATTTATCATTATCAACTTATCATTTATGATTTGACTATTTTATCTCTACTATTTAGTGGTTAATGACAATGACACTAATTTCCTATGTATCAGGCTAGAATTTCTATATTTTTTATTGTTTTATATATTTTTTGTGTGAATGAACCCAATAACGAACCCTAGGGAAAAAAATCGCCGTACCGGTGAACTGGGTTCTTCGAATCTGCACTAGAACGAAAAATGAACTGGTAACCTTGGTTATTAGGATATCTTGATGTTGTTGTATTAAATCCTTGGCTTCGGGACCCTACTATTCGGAATGACCCAATCTACAAAAGTTTTAGCATCATACCCATACAATGCCTTGAAAGGTGACATTCCAATAGACATGTGATGAGAAGTATTGTAGCAGAATTCACCCAAGTATAACCATTTGATCCAAGCATTTTGTTGCCCGATGACATAATTTCTTAAGTACCCCTCAATCCACTTATTTACGGCTTCTGTTTGACCATCCGTTTGAGGATGATAACTTGTACTTGGGGTTAACTCAGTACCTGCCAATTGAAAAAGTTCTTGTCAAAAAGCAATCATGAACCTAGTATCCCTATCACTGACTATATTCTTTGGTAGTCCATAAAGCCTAAAAACCTCTTTAAAAACTATTCCAGCTATCATAGGACCATCATACTTCTTGGGGAGTGGAAAGAAATGAGAGTATTTTGTTAATCGGTCCATGACTACATAAAGGTTGCTTTGTCCTTGAACGTGGGTAGTCTCGAATGAAATCCATAGATATGCTCTCCCATTTTTGAGTAGGGATAGGCAAAGGTTGCAACAATCCGACAGGAAAGTTATGTTCTATTTTATTTTGTTGGCACGTGGTGCATTCCCAAATGCAGTTAAGGACTTTGCTTTTACGTCTCTTCCAAAAAAATATATCCCTTAATTGTTTTATGTCTTTACAAAACTAGGATGTCTTGCTAATGGGTCAGCATGTATGGCCTTAGGATTTTATGCTTGATTTTCGAACTGACTACTAAGAAAATTCTATCTTTGTAGAGAATGAGGTCCTCTACTACTTTATAATGTTCATCTTCATTTTTTCCTTATAGGATTGCATTGGCCCACTTATCCTTAATGTATGCCACTGTTATGAATGCCTTCTAATCGACTGTAATTTCTACCATGGAGCATAAATGTGGTATTCTTGATAAAGCATTGGCCGCTACATTATTTTGTCCCTTAACATACTCAATGTTGAAATTAAAGGCTTGGATCGTACTAACCTATTTTTGTTGTCTTTCATTTAAGTCCGTTTGCTCCAGAAAATATTTCAAGCTATTGTGATCATTTTTGACCACAAATATTCCAAATACCAAATATTGTCGAAATTTAGCAAGGGCATACATGATGGCCAACATTTCCTTATCATAGATTATCTTCACTCATGCTCTTTGAGTTCCCGACTTTCAAAAGCAATGGGATGCTTATTCTGCATTAAAACTGCACCAACGCCTTCTCTTGATGCATCACATTCCAACACGAAGGGTAATGAGAAGTCCGGCATTGCCAAAACCGGGCATGAACTCATCACTTGTTTAAGGTATTCAAATGTTGATTGAGCAAGCGCCATCCAACTAAAAGATCCCTTCTTTGTTAAATTGGTTAAAGGTGTTCCTAGTTGTGAAAATCCTTTAATGTATCTTCTATAATAGGTGCAAAGACCTATGAACCCTCTCAATTGTGTCATGTTGGTAGGAGGCCAACTTATAATGGCTTGGATCTTCTCTTGCTTAACATGGACGCCATCTTTATTTATTATATGCCCTAGAAATAGGATTTCTGTCATACCAAATTCACATTTTGACATCTTGGCAAAGAGGGATTGCTGTTCTAATATGGAAAGTACCATGTCTAAATGTTGTAGATGTTCTTCCCAATTCTTGCTATATATTAGAATATCATCAAAGAAAACCAAGATAAATTTCTTTGGATGCTTACTAAAAATGTGGTTCATGCAAAATTGAAATGTGGCTGGAGCATTCGTAAGTCCGAATGGCATTACTAGAAATTCGAAATGCCCGTGGTGGCATCAGAATGTCATTTTCTGAACATCTTTCCTCATTCGTATTTGATGGTACCTTGATCTCAAATCAATTTTTGAGAAGGTGGCTCCATGTAGCTCATCGATTAATTCCTTGATCCTGGGTATCGGATATTTATTCTTGATTGTCTTTTTATTTAACTTTCGATAATCAATACACATTCTTAATGTCCCATCCTTCTTTTTGACTAGCATGAGTGAAGAAGCAAATGGACTAGCACTTGGCCTAATATGCCCCAACTCTAAGAGTTCCTTAATGGCTTTTTTGATCTCATCCTTATAAATCTTTGGATGTCGGTATGTAGTTATTACTGATTTCGTTCCAGGTTCCAACTCAATGATATGTTGGAAGCCTCTTGTTGGGGGTAGTCCGGGTGGTAGGTTCTTGAATACCTTGGCATGCCTTTTGATGATAGGCTGAATATCATTATGATGTGTTTCATGTTCTTGTGTGGAGCTGATCAAACATTGTATTGCCCATGCTACATGCCCCTTATTAAATGTTCTTTCCATTGTTTTTGCCATTACTATTTGAGGGCTACCATTGGCTATGCCTTTCAAAACTAATTTCCTTCCATTTGATTGGAACTTAATTTCCATTGTCTGATAATTTTGGGTAAACTCACCCAATGAATGCAACCATTGAACTCCTAAGACCAAATATGTTTCACCAATATTAATGACATAGAAGTCATCGTTTATTTCATATCCTCCCAAGGTCAGATTTAATTGTGGAATTCTTTTTGTACACGGAAGGGTAAATCCATTAGCAACCGTTACTGGAAATCCTTTGAATTCTTCCATTTTCAGACAGATTTTTTTAGCCTTTTTTTCATCAATAAAATAATGGGTAACCCCACTATCGACTAAGAATGTAATTCTTTGTCCTCGCAATGTTCCTCTTACTTGGAATGGATGATATCGAGGTTCTTCTGAGAAAGTGGCAAATGTTCCTTTTGTGGTTTCTTCTGCTGTTATTTGTGATTGGTTTTCATTGTTAAATTATATTTCTTCTTCTGTATCGCTTTTTGGGCCAACCTCGATGTAGTGAACTTGCCCTATACCCACGCAACAATGGCTTGGAGTCCATGGGTCTTTACAAGTAAGACATAATTTTTTCCCTCTTATTTCGTTTCTTGTTTCCAATTCCTTATTTGACTTTGGTGTCTCACAAGGTTGAGATCCACTTGTTTGTATTGGTCTCCTTTGCACATAGAATTGATTTTTCGGTGGACCACTTCCAATTGCCCTAGGTTGATCGGGTGGCATATTTCTACTCTTTAAAGTTGAAGCCTCCAAATCTAAGGCCTTCTTAATTGCTTCTTGAAGTGTTGATGGAGTAAAAGCTTTGAGTAAGCTTCTCAGAGGTTCCATTAATCATTCTGTGAATAATACTAGAAATCTTTTTTCAGACATGTCGGAAACCATTATTGCTAGTCTTTGAAATTCTGTCACGTATTCATCCACACTATTGTTTTGTTTTAATAGTGCTAATTCCCTAAAATGGACCTCGAGATCTGCTCTATCAAACCTTTCAATCAGTCGTTTGGAAAAATCTTCATATGAATTGATATGGCTATGCCCTTGAGTGACCCATCCATGGAACCATCATTCATGGCCTATACCTTCCAGATGGAGAGTCGCAAATTCAATGGCTTCTTCCATCATTGGATGTAACGAAAGATACATGTCCAGCTTTTGTATCCATGCCATAGCCATACATTTGTTTGTACCATCAAAAGGAGATAGTGACATTTTGCCTAATGCATGTTGCATATCCCTTTGTCTATTTTGGAGTTTATATTTTGGCCGAGACGCACCTCCATTTTTTCTCATTGCCATATAAGTTTGTAAGGTAATTCCCCTTTGGATTCCCTCCGGAAGTGATTGATATGCTTTGAAGCAAGTTATAAGATCATCATTAAATGATTTTGGAATTTCTTTGTTTGGTTCTTCTCTCGAAATGAATGTTGGTTGGCTATGTTGATATGATGATGTGGCGTTTGTTTTACATTTGAGCTTAAGATGGACGAACTAGTTTCTGCCTTTGGTGTAGTGAAATTCATTATCATTTTCATGGTATGGGCCATTTGTGCCACTGTAATTGCCAATTGTTCTTGGCCTTGGATAGTTTATCTACCCAATAAGTATTTCTATCATCTTCCATGTCTCCTTTTGACTGGCTTGCCTCAGTTTTATTTCTCCTTTCGTAATACAGAATATTTTCAGTATTAATAACCATATTTAGTTATCTTGCATTTTTATTTCACAGGCTGTTATCTTGAATATGATTTTTATTTCACAGGCTCGCAGGATGGAAAGCTCTGATACCACTGTAGTATTCCAAATTTGAATATTATACAGTAATTTGGATTCCTTGAAAATCCTTTTTAAAAAAATATTGCTATTTCTTATTACTAAGTTAGGCGCCATCATTTTGAGGGTCTATTGCATCAGATTTGAGATCATTAGGGTGAGAAATGAGAGTTGTGAGCATTTTTAAACTTAAAATAATAATTTATATAAAAAAATGAATTTTAATTCAGAATTTTGAATAATAGAGTATTAATCCGCAAGGTTTTTTGTCCTTGGGTTATTTGATAACAAGAATTTTTGTCCTTGAGATCAAGTTACATGATTAATGGGTTACGTCCTTAAAAGCATTTGTTAAGCAAGATGTTTGTACAAAGTTGCATGTTTGAATGTATATGATTGGATGCCTTCTTCCAAACCAATGGCTGATTATTTATAGCTTCAAGCCTTCCATTAAAGAGACGTGTCTCCTTCAAAAGTAGCGACTTTCGATTTAATTAATGTTGTTTGTTTATTAATGATGTTTAGTAATTAATATTGATTATTAATTAATGCTGTGTGGCGAACTTCCTTTAGTGTGGCGCTTCTCTTTGATTCTAGCGATTTACTTACAACGATTTTCTTGAGTATGGCGATTTAATTACAACGATTTCCTTGAGCATGGTGATTTAATTACAGCGATTTGCCTTATTTAATTCCAGCGATTTTCTTATTGGGGATATTACAAACTACAACCATGCTACACCCTTAGATTGATTGTTGTACCTTGTCTTCATGGTCAAAAAGTTTGTATTTATTGCTGAATTCAGTGTTTACGAACTTTTATAGTTAGGATTTGATTATTTGTGGATTTCTACAGCTAGGGTTTGCTGTAATAAATTTGTAATCAACTTATTGAATAAATGTTCTAGTTGGCTATTATCGGATCTGCATAATTTTAGTTGCATGTTATTATCTAGGGGTTGTTCCAGATTTGTTTCAACTTGTGTATTCAAAAAGAAAAAAAATCAGAATTCAGAATTTTTCCAGAAAGGGATTTTATAGTAGAAAATGGGAGACGCTTAGAAAAGTACTAAGAGAAGTGTGAGAAAATCTCTAAAAGAAATTTATGCAAAGCTATAAAGAAGTGTGTGGAAGAAGAGACCTGTATACTCTATAAATAGATTGAAGAATAGAAAAAGAGTTACAAAGTAACTCCAATCATTACCGCAACCAACTTTCCAAAGTGTGTGCCTGGTGTCTCTATGTCTCATATAGTGAAGAGAAGTGAGTGCCAAGTGAAAAAGGAGTTACGTTTAAAATGTAACTACAATATTCCTCATAATAAGGAATATATATATATAATAAGACAAAAAAGGTGAAGGCCATATGCTACCTCATATAGTCCAAATTATATGAATTAAAAATCCACATTAGAACAATAAACACTAACTAAAGATATTTTAAATATCAAAATAAAGATTAATCTGCAACATTGTGCAATATCATTTTGTGAGGGAAATGGTGGTAAAGAGATATTTTTGGAGAAGGTGGACACAAAGGAAAACGTTGCGTATTCATTGATTAAGACAGTGAATACTGACAAGTTATTTTGGTGCAGGAAGGAGATGGGCATTGTCGCCCAAAGCTGTTGAAGGATGAATGCGTGCTCCTTTATGCAAAGTATTAAACAAGTGGGAGATTGTTGAGAAATGTTTCAACTTTGCATACATCTGCGCAATAGTGTGCAAACCAGTTGTTGCGCAAAGTGGGTTGCACAAGTACTTAGTTGCGCAAGCTAGGATGGTTGCATAGTCCTATGTGGAGATTGCCTTTGGCAGTTGCACAAGGTTGTTAGCAGTTAGGATGATGGAAAGGTTGTGCAGGGAAACATGTATAGTTTCTTTACACTCTGGGAGATAGCGAAGTGGTACTCAATGGTTGAGTTGCAGTAAGGTGCTGCAAGGCGATGTGCAACATATAGAGCAATGAAAGGTTATCTGTAGGCGTTTGAAACACTTGTCTAATTGCATCTATCAGACTAAAAAGGTGTTAGGAACATCTTAGTGGTGCTTTGACACATACTTGTTAAGGAGCATTATATGTTGTTCACTTGGCACAATAGTTGGTGCATGCAGATTCTTTTGCAGTGCAGATGTTGCAAGTGAAGTGATTGTTATAAGACACTTTCTTCTAAGGAAGAAGGAGATTAAGAATTAAATAGGAAATTTGTATCAAAGGCTGTTGAATGCTGAAAACACACGGTTAAGTGTGTGCGTTGTAATATACAATAAATTGTTGTATGAAGATTATAAAACCTTGCAACTTGATCATAGCATTATGAGACATCTAGTTTATGTTATAATTCAATAAGGTTGTGTTGGGTTTTTTACCTGAAAGGGTTTTCCCAAGTGAAATTCTGTGTGCATGCATATCATAATCTTTGTCTATGTTAGATTTGCATTAACAAAACTTGACTCTTGAAGAGAAAATAGATCCGATAAACTAGAATGAGAGAAGAAATACTAACAAAATCTTCAAGCTAACAAAATAAGAGAAATGAAATACACACAAGATTTCCTGGGAAAACCCTTTTGGGTAAAAAACCCAGCACAATAACCTTTATTGCATTAACTCAACTATTTACAATTCAATAATGCACTATCAAGTTATTCTTTTCCTACTATATGTGCGAGTTCATATAGGCACATTAAGTTCTTTTCCCCTTAAATACCAAGGGTGTCAAAGCCATGGGTACCAAAACTGTGGTTTCAAAAACCATGGGCTCTACAGTATAATGGAGTGTAAAACATGAAAAATATACAACACATTTTCAACAATCTCACTTGTTGAATACTCTTCATAGGGAGCCGCACAACCATACCTTTAGCAACTAAGGGCAACTATGCCCATTGATTTTCTACACCAAGAAAATTTCTCAGTACTCACAACGTTTGTCTGTGAATCAAAAACATTGTCACTTGTGTCCGTATTCTCTAATAGTATCTTTTTCTCCTTCACCATTTCCCTTACAAAATGGTATTGCACATCATTGTGTTTCGTTCTAGGGCGATACTTAGGGTTCCTTGCTAGACAAATTGCACTTTTAGAGTCACAATTTATTCTTACAGCTTTTGAACAAACCCAAAAGTGGAAATTAAGCTTTGAAGCTAAACTGCTTCCTTGCTTGCTTGAGTAGTTGCCATGTACTCAACCTCCGTGGTGGATATCGCAACACTAGCTTGTCGTTTGCTCATCCAACTTACAGCTCCACCAAACAAGTTGAACACAACCACCAGTAGACCTACGAAAATCAAGGTCTCTAGCCCAATCATAATCCACAAACCCCTTTAGATTCAAATCCCTGCTTTCATCATATGTCCCCTCATAGCAGATCGCACGATCAAATGTTGGAAATCGATTGACTAAGTAACAAATAGTAGCCATTGCTTCAGTCCAGAATTTTTGCTGCAAATGCACACCCACTCAGCATGCTTTGAGCCTTGTCCATTAGCATTTTGTTCATTTGCTCTGTGACTCCATTCTACTGTGGAGTGAATGGATTCGTTTTTTGTCTTTGAATATTGCTCTGTCTGCAGATTTCGTCGAATTTCTTTGAGCAATACTCACCCTCATTGTCACGCGCAACACCTTTGGGGAACTTTATTGGACTTTGCTTTTCATAAACGCAATTTTCGTAGAAAGCGAATTCTAATGGAACATCAACTATGCTGATAAAATCTCCAATGACATTTCCAATATATTTCAACACTCTAGTAAATCCAAAATTTTGATGGCATTCCAAATAAGCTAACCTACATGGTTAATTTTGTTATCATTGCCTTACTTGGATTAAATTTTGGCATCCACGATTGTAAATATCATCCTGCATTCTTCATAAACCAAGGCCCTCCATGGCAAGTTTTATCTCTATTATTTGAACTCTCAATCATGGCTAGGAAGAATCCCTTTGCCAGATATCTTATTTTTACTGTTCTTCCATTTCTCTAGATCCACACACATTTATTTCAAAATATGCCAATAACCTATGAATTTTCCAATTAGGGCTTTGCTAGTTAGAAATCTTACCTTTGATTCTATCAATTCGTCCTCAATCACCTGTACTAGAGTTTCTTTGGCCATTTTGAATCATCTGAAGATGTTGCCCTAATTGGCTGGCTACTACTCTTCCTTGCGCTTCACATTTTTTCTTGGAGCCTTTCATTCCTTGTTTCTTTTTTTCTTCTTCTTCAGGATCCCTTTCTATTGTGCATGTCTGCTATTCTTCTGGAATTCCTAGGACTTTTCAACCCCATTCTTATTCTCCCAAGTATGGTTCACTTATCGTCTTCCTTTTCTTCTATCTGACCCTCCTTGCCACTTTCTCCATTTTCCTTGAGCAAATCCTCCATCTTTTTTTTTTTTTTTTTGTCAAATTTTAACTTTCTTTCCTTTCCATATTCTTTTAAATTTTATTTTATTTTTGTTTAATTTGTTAAATTACGTTTTTTTAAATTGGAGAACAATCGAATTGTTTATATCAGGTGTATGATTAATCAGTCTCCTACGTAGGATTGAGGAGTATCTATTTTTCCAAATTCCCCTCGGCTTCATCCCTCAGTTGGCACTTCCAGGGATTGAACCTTGGCAGGCTCTTTTGTGGTCAACTTTATCCACCAGTTGGACTTCACAGCCTTTAGAATTACCCTATTTTTAGCCACCACTGAGGGCATCCTTTTTTCAAATTCACCTAGGGGTTGCACCTAGCCTCGTCTGTGGAGATACACTGCAGTACAATCAAGATTGGATGTGTTAATTAATTAATTTTATACTTAACAAGTCTTTTGGGGATTTGAACTGAATGTTTTGCAGTTAACATGTCTTTTGTTCAATTTTACACTTAACATGTCTTTTTGGGGTTTGAGCTGATGTTTTTTCACTTAGCGTGTCTTTTAAGGATTTGAACTGGGATTTTTGCTATGAAAACTCATTGATTTACAGCTTGAGCTCATCCCAATTGACAATATGTTATGTTATGTTAAACATTTATTATGTATTTCTTTTGGTTTCGACTTAAATCCATATTTTTTACCGCTATTTTGAAATTTATTTAGTTGGAAATTGGTGTTCTGGGGATTTTGTCAATGGTTTTCTATTTGTTTTTGGAAATTTATGTTGAAGGATTGAAAATAGTTTCTACATGTGAATATTCAACCATATTCATCTTGTCAAAGTCCTGTTTTTGAATTCTGTTTTTTTGGGGTTTTGTTTGTTTTTGGAACATGATGCCAAAGGATTGGAAACGGTCTGTGCATGGAAATGTTCAATCAAATCCATTATGTTAAGGCCTGTTTTCTAATTTTATTAATTAGTGCATTGGTGTTTATGGATTCTGTCATAAGGGTTGGTGCTTGTTTTCTGGACTTAATGCTGAAAGATTGAGGAAGGTTTCGGCAGGGAAATGTTCAATTAATACCATATTTAGCTAAGCTCTGTTATTGTATTTTATTTATTTGGACAATGGTGCTTAGCAGTTTATTTAAGTTGCTTTTTTCCCTATTGCAACTTAATGCTAAAAGATTGAAAATGTTTTCTTCAGGGAAATGTTCAATCAGGTCATCTTGTCTATGCCCTAATTTTGTATTTTATATATTTCAGTAATTGGTATTTAGGGGAATCTGTCAATTCTTTTCTGCTTGTTTTTGAAATTTAATGCTGAAGGATTGAAAATGTTTTCTGCAGGGAAATGTGCAGTCAAATCTGTTTTATCCAAGTCATATGTTTGAATATTATTAATTTGGATGTTGTTGTTTAGTGGATTCTGTTATTTTTTGAATTTTAAGCTGAAGGATTTGAAGTTTACTCTGCAGGGAAATTTTCAGGGAGCAATTGAAAGGGATTTTTTACTTCAGAGGTGAACATCTTGATGAGTTGCTTGAAAAGCTTTCCAGGTAGGCTTTAGGTCATCTATTTGTTCTTTTTATTTCGTGGTAGTAAAATTATATTGGCGTTTAGGGTTTAAGGTGCACTTTGGAATTTGGGTTTCTTTCCGTCCTAATTTTTTTGTGATAAAGGTTTTCCGATGGGGAGATAGGATCTGGGGTTTGTTGTATAAATAAAGTCTACTGAGATACTAGACTATCAACAAGAAGCAGACATAGAACAGTAATAACAGAACATACCATGGACAAGTATTCACAAAATAGCTGCTTTGTATTCCTCAATGATAAACCTTAGTACAATTAATTAGTTCAGGGAGGACCTGATACAGTTGCCCCTTTCCCCGACATTCACTATACTTGTTATGTACACAACTATGACATTGCATAGCCAATGTGTAAGTGTTCACAATTACTCGAGTTTAAAACATAAAACAAATTGGCAAAATTTTCAAAAATAATAATTAAAAATTAGATTTTGTTTTTCCCCATTATTTTTCTATGTAAATTACACTGTTTTGTGTAATTGGTGACTCACATGCTATTCCCATGTTATTGAATTATATGCTGAATGTTTTATTTGCTCATGGGTTTGGATAAGTTTTTCCCGAGTTTGACTGCCATGCTGTTCAACAAGTCAAGATGGCATGGGAACATGGTTGAGATTCTGAGAATCTTTTGAACACAAGTAATTATGTTTTATTCGCGAGTTCTGCTTCTATGAATCTAAGATCTCCACACATCTGCAATCAGCCTTTCAGTTCAACAGCAGTGACATTTTGACCATCAAGCTTACTATCTCTTCGTTTTCCAAACAAATGCTTTATCTTAAGAAAACTAGTATTTTAGTGGGTTATACACACACTTTTGCTCAACATGTATATTTATTAACTGGAGATTCCATGATGGATTTCATTTAGGTATATATTTTTGTGGGATTTCAACTGTGTTAAATTAAGCCGTCTCTTCGATTACCAATTTATTCCTCTTTCTGGTACTAACATCGCTTAGAGGGTGCTTGTGTGCTTAGTGGCCCTCCCTTCCCTTGTAATTATTACTGATGTACATGAGCTAAATAGGTCATGGACTACTCAAATAAATTGATCATCAAAGAGACGACATAATACATACTGTTGGATAGAGAGAATGTGGAAAGTGGCAAAAGAAATGGACGATAGGAAATTACCAGTATAGGGAAAATCGTTTAATATATATTGCCTATGTTATTTGGGTATGGGTATGGATACGGATACGGGGACGTCTCGAGTACGCGGGTACGTCATTTTTCAAAAACCTTGATTTGGATATGTCGTGGGTACGTCTGTATATATATATATTATATATATATATATATATATATATATATATATAGTATATTACTCATTTTTTTTAGTAAAACACTTTCAACTACATAGTATGAAAATATTTGTCTATAAATGATAAAACACTTAAAAATATATAATATTCATTCATTCATTACTTCAAAGACAAGATGTACATTCAAATCTAGAATAAATCATCTTGATTGCCAACAAAATCATGAATGCCACTCCCATTATTTTTCAACTTTATCATTTACTGACACTTTCTCTCACAAGGGCTCATCGGTGCATTGAATCTCACAGAGTGCATGCCTTAAGGGGTGCACAGGGAATGGGGTGGGATCGGCTTGTGGCACTTTGCGAGAGATATTCTCATACTATTCTATCACGCATACATCCCTTCATGCAGCCTTCATACCTCCTATGATGTCTCCTTGAAATCTTGAAACCCTGAAATATGGCTAAGTCTGAAACCCTGAAACCCTGGAATCTGATTAACTCTGAAATATGATAGGATCCTCCAAAACCTAGAATTTGTATTATAGCTCCTAGCGGTCCGAAACCCCTCTCAAACATCTTGAAAGTATATAAATAAAATATAACTTAAAGTATAAACTTATACTTAAATGTTTATTTTATTTATATACTGTTGGGTTCGGACTGGGTTTACATTTTTAAATTTTTTTTGTTGACTTCCATTGTTTCGACATACTTAAATTTTTTAAGAGGGAAGGGCTGTTTTATAAGCCATCAACGGTGTTTAGGGTTGCTTAGTTTTTAGGGTTTTTTTTAAAAGGATTTTTGAGTTTTTTTTTAAAAAGTTTTTTGCCATTTTTCTGTTGGAATCCCTCGGGCACGCCCAGAGACGTCTTAGGCACTCTCGAAGGCGTCCGTGGCTGTGCCGGAAGTTTTCGGCACGGCCACGGACGCCTTTGGGAGTGCCCAGGACGTCCTCGTGTCGGAGGCATCTCATAACAGGAGGCGCCGGGGGGGGGGGGGAGGGCGTACCTCTGCAACGTAGTATATTGCTTGATCCATCGATCCAGGATACTGTGGGAGGAGAAATGTCTTTGATCTAAAGTTCGAGCTGTGCTAATATGTTATAAAACTTTATTGATTCTTTACTTTTGCACATGGATCATTCTACCATTAAAATAGAAATCCAATGCATTGGAGATGAAAATACTTTCCATCTAATTATGGATGGCCTTTGCCCAGTTATGCAGGGGAACAAAGAAACAATGGTCAGATTGGGCTTGAAGCTCACACCTGAGGCTCCTAAGCCCGTTGCTGTTTGCTGTGCTCATCTTTTGGAGGAAAGTTTGGGAGAAGAGGTGGAAATTATTGAAAAGATGCCTTAACTCATGGGACAGATCCTTTTTTTGTGCATAAGAAACTTTAAATAATCGTTGTATAAGCCTAAAAATGACTGTTGGGTTTAGTTTGTTGTCATGCCCCCTTCTTGGGTGTAGAAAGGAATGAAGACACTTAGCCTATTCTTTTGGTTTCCCATAGGCTAAGGGAAGGAAGGAAAAAGGGGAACATGATGTTTTGTTCAAGTTGCCAAAAAGTGACTTTATGTCAACAACTTATTTTTACTTTGACTTTTATAAAAAAGGGGACTTTATAATTTGAGCAAGTCTGCCCTTAATTAGCAATTATAAGGAGCATCACTTTTTGAATATTTGAATTCTGCTCCCCCGCCGCCCCTCACGCTACCCTCCTCCCACTTGGAGCGACCCACTTGGGAGTTGGTTTGGAGGGAAAAAGATATAAAGGTGGAGAGGTCCATTTTTGGCATTAATGATCATCTATCTATTGATTCTTTTTGAGTTAAGCACGTTTGCTTGCACTTTCAGCTATTGAGGACGGAAACCCTCATTGGCATTCGGGAATTGGGGACGAAAACCCTCAATACTCAGCTGGTGACTTCATTCAGGGGTCATGTTTGGACGTATAATCATCATTTCAGGTACAAGGGTCACAACTGAGAGTGGCCTAACAATTTAGACAGCTATTGGAGGTGGTTGTAGTAGCTTGGGAAGGTTTTGGAGGCTGGCGCAGCAGTAGGGCAGCGATTTGGGGGTGAGTACAACATCAAGGGTCCTCTTGAGAGGCGGCGACCTACCTAGAAGGGTCAAGGCTCAGCTTTGACATTGTTTGGTTGGTGGAAGATTGTATTTCTTCACTCATATATTTAGCTGTGATGTATTCCAATTTACAGGCCTGCAATTTATTTAAAAATCAAACTTGATGTGCGAGGGTTTCACCCAAAAATAATAATTGAATTTCCATATTTTTTTGAGGGTTTTTATGAGATATGAATTTTCTTTTCATACTTAAGTGGACCATGTTCAGAATTCTGTACTTTCATGTTAAGGTTTCAGTTAAATTCCAGAATCATTTAGATCTGCCCTAAAAGGGATATTTCATTTGTGTAATTTGCTAACCCTCATATACTTATTTAGTCTGACTAAACTTAGCTATGAATGAATTTATATTCTAGAGTAACTCTTTAATATCAATAATGGATTAAAAAACTTATTTAATTTCTCTTTCTGCTTGGAAATTTTACGTCTTCCTGCATTTTTGGATATGGTGAATTCTGGGCAGGCAGTTTTTGTGACCCTTGTGCTTCGAAGATCAAGAAATATGAAACCTTAGAGCCCATACCTGTTGAATTTTTTCATTGGAGAAATCAAGGGTTAGAATTTTTCAAAAATTTCGGGCTATACAAAAAAGGGTATTTTTGTTTCAATATTTTCTAATGACTGATATGCATTTCTTTTCTGTTTTTGGTGAGGGAATCTTGAGAGCGTGCTTTCATGGATAGAGATATTTTGAGTTAAAAAGAGAGGTTCAATCAGATATTCAAATTTACAGTATTTTTCCTGTGTATGATTGTATGTGGCTTCTTGAGACAGGACAAAAAAAGAAAGGGGGCGAAATAGAGGGGGCTTTTTTTCAAAGCTGCATGAGAGGAGAGGAAAATAATGAAGGTAAGACAAAGTAAGAGTGATTGCCTCAGTCGAAGCTATTCCAAGTTCAAATCTTTATTTGCTGCCCTCATCTCTTTTGCATGATTTTATCTATAAGGACAGGTTCAAAATGTAGGAGTGATAAGAGGGGGAAGATTACTATTGGAATATGTTGTTATAATGATCATACTAGTCTTAGTGATAGGCTTAGTAATAAAGACATTTTATGACTTTAGTTTCCTTTATTAAATAATATAAATGACTAAATGTTCACTCAAGTCATTTTAGGGTTAGGGTTTTTGTTTATGTTGTTGCTTTTTAGGGTTAGGGTTTTTGTTTATATTATTGCTTTCCTATAATGTGACAATTGTTCTTTCAATAACACATCCAAGAAGTATCTCTCCGTTTCAAGTTCTCTTGTGTATTTTGTTTGGTTTTTTCACTATGGTATTAGAGCCATGGTGAGAAGTCAGGAAGTAGTGGGTGAAGGCCTAGGGATTGCTTAAATCAGTGATGAACCGAGGGACTGCTTTTGATACGCACCAAAAAATCAAAAGGGCTTTCGAGCAAAAAAATCTAGGATTTTTTTCAGGCCCGAGATCCATTTTTTGTTTTGATTTAAAGTGTTGGAATATTGTCATTGATGTCAAAGGGAATAGTCAACAGAAGTGTTTTTGAAGACAAATGAAACTGCTGACTGAAGTGAACGGATCTGCAAAAAAGTAACGGAATTTTTGGACGAAAATTTTCTGTCATAAGTATGGCATTTTCGAAAATGGATGCCCACCCATTTGAGGATAAATTGTTTATATTCAAATGGTCCTTAAGGAAGGGACCAACACTCATCACAAAGGACCAGCATTAAAAGATTAATTTGCAGCAGCGATTTATTAATGAAGGGCCCAACAACAAAGAGATTCATATTGCAACAATCGAGGATGAGTTAAAGTATTTTTTATGATGGTTTAAACCCTCAAACATCATATCATCTATTGTTTATTTTTTGAAGAGTCCACCTTGGGAAAATCGCCCCTCTTGGAGGGTTAATTGTGTTTTAATTAAAATAAAATTTTAAAACACACCTTTTTGGTAAAAGGGTGTCTCTTGGATAGGACGCCACTCTTGGGTGAAGTTTTTAAAGGCTATATAGGGGAGAAGAGATGTGGAAGTATAAAAAGCATTCGATTTGATTGAAGATCATATAAGTGTGAGAGAGGAAGAGAGGAAGAGCAGAATTTTGTTTATGCATATCATTTGAGCTAAGAGGAAAAGAAAGCAGAGTGCTATTCAAAAAATAATTTATTTATTGTGAGGATTGGTGTCTCCAGGAGGTTGGTGCCTTCAAATTTGTTGAGTTGGTGCTTGGTGTTGGGGATCGGTGTCTCCAGTGGGTTGGTGCTTACAAACACTTTGTATTCATTTATATTTTCGGTTGGATTTGGATGGTAGATCCAAGCAACTCATCATTTGTGGTTTTTACCCGAAAGGGTTTTTCACATAAAATCTGGTGTCACTGTGTTATCTCTTTTTGTGAATGTTTTATGTGTGGATTTCAGTTTTAAAGTAAAAGTTTTTATAACACTGATTCACCCCCTGATCCCCTTCCCCACCCTCAATATTAGTGTTGCTTATCATAAAGCTAGGTTTCTTTTTTCTAAACAAGAGAGATCAGGTCTTTTCATTGTATGGAACAACATATTACAGCCATACAAAATTGTACAAAAAACTATAGTTCTATGGATTTGTATGGAAAAATGTAGTAGTACAATTGTACGGAAAAGTGCAATAGTACATTTATACATAAAATGTACATTGCATGGAAAAGAGCAATAGTACATTTATAAATAAAATGTACAAAATAGTACATTTGTATGGAACTGTACATAACATTGATTTTCAATTTTTTGAAAATTTCATATTGCAGATTTTCAGTGATTTTTTGCATTTTTTTAACAATTTTCAACATTTTTCAAGGTTTTAAAGCAGATTCAACAGTTTTGGACAGGTATTTCTGTTTTTTCTTCTTCCAATATATATAGTTTGGGGGAAGAAAAGGCATATTTGTAGTTGTAAATCTCTATTTCAGCATCTTATTAGTAGAGATTTTATAGAAACTGGCTAGTTTGTTCTATATAATGTTGGAGGGTAACCTTAAGTATTCCATGAAGAACTATAATACCTGAAAACAAAGAATGTTATCCATTTTTTTAATATAGATACTTAGATCAACGTGTTTTTGGGAAGGACCAGGACAAGTTCGATGAGCATAATAGAGAAGCAATGATTTTAATAAAGTTATCTATGACTAACGAAATGCTACCAAAAATGTAGACTGATAATGACGTGCTAGGCATTTGGTTGCATGAAATCTTTGATAAAGGTAGAGCCTTCCTCAAGAATATACTGTTTTCTTGTAAAATGGATGAAAGTGACTCTTTACGATCATTTGGTAAAAATAAATGATATTAGATCGCAGTTAATTGCCATTGGGTGGAAGATTGAAGAAGATATGGTGGTAATCACTTTGAAAAAATTGCTGGTTTCGTTTGAGCATTTTATTGAAATCTTAAATATTATTGCTGCTAATGTTGAACTAAAACTTGAAAAGTTGAACACTAAACTGGTTGTAGCAAGATAGGCGGAAAAAATAGTTTGGTAGTGACAATGAGATTGAGGGTTCAAATATGGCTTTGGTAGTAAAGGGCAAGGGCAAGGGCAAGGGCAAGGGCGAGGGCGAGATTGCCAAGCAATTTGATGGTAGAAATAGAGAGGGCAATAGCAAAACAAAGGATTCAGGTAATCCAAAAATTAAAATATACAAATGCTTCTATTGTGGAAAACTAGATCACAAGAGCAAACTCTGAAGAAAATGGATATGGGATGAGAAAACTGACCAAGGGATTTAGAAGTAGGGCAATATTGCAGAATGTAAAGAAGGCGATTTTTACAATTTTATGGCTATAGATAACAAAGATTGTGTGAACAAGACTGCTTGGTATATAGATTATGGTGCCACCAAGTATTTTACGAACATAAGAGATTGGTGTCTTGACTTTGTAGAGATACATCTACTTCTAACTTTGAGATTTTTGGTGGAGGAGTGGAATATAAGGTTGAAGGCAAAGGAAATGTGCAGATAGCATTGAGAGGTAAAGCACTATTCTTTGTGAATGTCTTCTTTATTCCTGGTTTGTAAAAGAATCTACTTTTAGCCAGTAAGATTATGAAACACAATCCTAATTTGAATGCGATTTTCAACAATAATAGATGTTATATTGTTGATAAGGTTAGAAAGAACATGGTTTTGGTATTTAGGAACATGCATTTATCAAATTGAGTGATACATGGTAGTGGTCAAGACAATACGCTCTGGTGTCGAAGGTATAGGCACATGAATTTGAAATATCTTTCTTTTTTGGCATAAGAAAGTTTTGTTGATGACCTTCCAAAGATTTAGAATCAACAAGGAGTTTGGGGTGCATGCCAGGCTGGGAAGCAACACAAGGTTTTGTCTGATGGAGGACAAGCATGGAGAGCTAAGGAGGTCCTTCAATTGATCCATGCTGACATTTGTGAGCATACGAAGATGGCATTGATCTTTAGTCACGAGTATTTTTTTTCCTTGTTTGTAGAGGACTTTTCAAGAGAAATGTGGGTGTATTTTTTAAAGCAAAAAACATATGCATTTGATGAGTTCAAAAAAATCAAGGTCATGGTAGAGAAACAATTAGAAGAGTATTAAAATCCTTCGACTATATATTAGATGTGGATTTTGATCTAGAAATTCCATGATTTTTGTACCGAAGAGGGCATCTACAGGCAATTTACCACACCCTACATTCCACATCAAAATGGGGTGGTAGAGAGATGGGATTGTACTATTATGGAGATGGAATGGTTTATGCAAGAGAACAAGTTTATTCCTAATAAATATTGGGCGGAAACAGTACACACATCAATATATTTCTTCAAGTGGTCTCCAACAGAAATAGTAAACAAGAAAAACTTCAAAAGAAGCATGGTCCAGATGAAAACGTAAAACAAGTTATCTCAAAATTTCTGGTTCAATTGTATATGCATGGGTTCTTGATGAAAAATGAACCAAACTAGATAGACAATACAAACAGTGGATGTTCACAGGATATAGCGACCACCATAGAGCATACAAGTTAGTTGATTTGGAAACTAACAAAGGATGCTTTTGTCAGGATGTCATAGTTGATGAGAATGTAGGACTGTTCTAGATAAAGACTGAACAAAAATCAGATCAGAAAGTTGCAGCCATTACAGGTAATATGGCTAAGTTTGCAGACAAGATGGATGGGTATAGTCAGCATGAGGAGAAGAAAGTCCGTAAGTATGAATCCCGAGAAAATTTCTGCCAAAGATGTAGCTGCAAGTTCCTCAAATCAGAAAGACATTAGTGCTGATTTGAAGGGGAAGGAACAAGAGAAGAGACCAAAATGGTGGTACAACACCTATGGCGATATTCGAGAAGATGATCTCCCTTATATGGGAGAGGAAGGAAGACCAAAGAGAGGTAAGCTTTGATGGCTAACCTTCAACATTCTTTTGAACCTGAAGTATATGAAGAGGCTAAAGGAAAACCATATTGGGAGAAGGCTATGCAAGCCAAACATGAAACTTAAATGAACAACTGAACATAGGTTCTAGAAGAGCTATCTATTGGAAATAAACCCATTGGCTGCAAATGGGTGTATAAGGTCAATTATAATGCAGATGGCACACTTGACAAACATAAAAGCAAGGCTGGTTGCAAAGGGCTTTGCACAAAAGGAAGGGATTGATTATTAGGAGACATTTTCTCCTATTGTAAAAATGAAAGCAATCCGATTGGTTCTAGCCATGGTAGCACAATTTGATTGGAGAGTATATCAAATGGACATGAAGAGTGCCTTCCTCAATGGAGATCTAGAGCAAGAAGTATATGTGTACCAACCACTGGATTTCAAGTTCTAGGGAAGGAACATATGGTGTTCAAATTGAAGAAAACTCTTTATAGGCTAAAGCAAGCTCCTAGGGTATGATACTTCAAAATTGACATGTTGAAATATCCCGGGCCAATTTTTTTTAATTTTTAGATATTGGATTTCAACATTACAAGTAAATGCCGTTAAGGTTAGAAGATAAACCCAAATATACTGAAACAACTCTGCTACTTTAAATGCTAGAAATGGAACTCAACGTCCAGTATGTGCTACCCAATCCAAGGCGGAGTAGGGGCGACCATAAGACGGAGTAAATTACAAACAAAAGAACTCTACATCAAGTATGTGCTACCCAATCCAAGGCGGAGTAAGGGGCTACCATATGACGGAGTGAAATTAATAACAATGCTTTAATTGGAAATACTGAAGAATGAAACTACTCCACACCCAACATGTGCTTGCTAACTCCAGAAGGGAAAGTAGCTACCATAGGGCGGAGCTCTACACCCAGAATGTGCTTGCTAACCCCAATAGGGAAAGTAGCTACCATAGGGCGGAGCTAAAAACTAATACAATAACTTAATAGAAACTGAACTTTTGAAATCAGATTTGAACAAGTAAAGAATGGCTGCCAGTACTACTGTCAGCTTACAAAATAAGAAGAATTTGCTCTTAGAAAGAAGAAAAACCAGCCACCTATTAAATTCTTCAGATGTTCATAACTCACACAAAACTTGTTCAATCTTCCTGATTTCTATTGCAAAGTCTCTTCCTTAAGATGGCGCCCAAGTTAGCATCAAAATTCAGACCCAATCTGCATCCAAAACTTGTTACACGAATTCCAATGCAAACCCCAAAGGGCGTCCCAGCTGAAAAGGGCGATTTGCTCTAGAAATAAATTGCAAGCTTTAAAAATTCTATAAATTAGAGCAAAGGGGCGCCTAAGCCTAGCCAAGATAATGAAATGATACCCAGAACCTTTTTTTTTGTATTTTTTGATTTATGAGCCTAGATCTGCCTTATACAGAATACAATAACTGAAACACTAATAAGACCAAATAAACTAACAATGAAAGAACTGATATCAAATCACAAGTAAATACAAATATCAATGACTGAATCACCACTAGATGCTGTCTTGCAAGCATGAAGCGATGCTCTAGCTAGGAGGCCTTCATTCCCCGAAGCAATTCCAGAGCCAAAGCGGCAGCATAACCATGTAGTAGACCAAGATGATAAAATGAGAACCCAATGCTTTCTTTTATAGGCTTTAGTTGGCCTCCCTTGAAGCCTTATCTCCAAAAGTGGCGCCCCTTTTCATGCAATGATGGCGCCCCCCCCTTCAAGTCCCCCTTTTAAAATAACATTAAGTTATTTCGACTAGGCCAAGGTCAACGTTAAAATATAATGTTATTTTTTTAAAGTGAAATTAACTTATTTCACCGAGACCGCATTCTGAAGCCCAAAACTGAATGAGTCAACTGAAAAGGAAAGTTAACTCCTTGAGACAACCCTGCTAGCTGCCAAAAATAGAATTTACTAAAAATAGTAAATTCCTGGAAATGCTCAGAAAGTCGAAACAAACATACCTCCGCGAAGCTCTCGAAAAACCCAGAAAGAATTCGCCATCAAAACTCCGAGCAAGGACATCCTAAAAAATAGGAAACCCTAATTTGCATCTTCCGAATAGCCTACGGATTTCCAAAACTAGGCCAACGGACACTGTGAGATCAGATTTGAGAAGGGAACATTACACATGTATTGTAGAAAACATGGATTCAAAAGAAGTCCGTCTGACTCAATCACTACATAAAAAATGAGAATGGTGATGAAGTGATTCTAGTAGTATATATTGATGACATCATTATCACCGATAGTGAGGTCAGAGCTATTTGAAAGGTGAAATGAAATTTATGTTCTACTTTTGACGTGACAGATGTAGGCCTCCTACATTATTGCTTAGGTGTAGAAGTTTGGCAAACTGATAAACATATTTTTTCTTCTCAAACAAAATATGCAACTAGTTTGTTAGACATGTTCAGGAATACGAATTGTAAAATCTCATTTACACATTTGAAGACAAGGCTAAAATCCTCAGCCAAGATCGATTCAAAAGTAGTGAATGAATCAGTCTGTAGTTAACTAGTTAGTAGCTTGATCTATCTTACAACCACTAGGTCTAACTTGTGCTATGCAGTCAACTATATCTCCCAATTTATGACAGTTTCAAAAATAGAGCATTAAATAGCGGCGAAGAGGGTGCTACGATATGAGGGGAACATTAGATTTTTGCATTCTATATGATAAGAGCAAGGAGCTTTAGTTGTGTGGCTATTCAGACTTGGATTGGGTAAGATCCATGGATGACAATAAGTCTACAATAGGGTATGTGTCCAGTCTAGGAATAGGGGTGGTTTCTTGGGTCAGCAGGAAACAACATGCAGTTTCACTTTCCTCTATAGAAGCAGAATATGGAGCATCAATAAAAGGGGCATGTGAAGCAGTTTGGCTTAGAAGAGTGCTTGTAGATTCACAAGCTGATCAGACTAAGCCTACAACACAATTTTGTAATAACTAGGGAGTTTTTAAGTTGGCAAAGAATCTCGTCTTCCATGAGTGCACAAAACATGTCCATGTATGTTGCCATTTCATTCAACAAATTGTAGAAGATGGAGTAGTTGAACTGCAATATTGTCCAACTGAGAACCAGACTACAGATATTCTCACGAAGTCTCTTGACCCGGATAAATTTGTAAAATTTAGAGATTAACTTGGTGTATTTTGCATGATTCTATAAGGAGAAGCTCAAAGTCTAGGAGTGATAGAGGGGGAAGATGACTACTGGAATATTTATGGGAATCTGATTTGACATTTTGATTAGGAGATTTGATGCTGCTTAGTGTTGTCAACCTGGAGCTGCACCCTGAATCGAAGACGTGCACGAAATGGTCAATCCTCTATCCGGTTGAAACAATGGGATCTTCTCACAAGGGTGGGTGCCTCAATGGTGAGAAGAACCTCCTGAGAACGCTGGTTCTTGTAAGCTGTATCAATGGATCTCTACTCTGTGCTGTGAATCTACTATGGAAAAGGGAGAAAGAAACTTGAAAGGGAAATCCTACCTAATAAAGGTGATACACCAAAACGTTGATCCACTCTACTTGGAACCCTGAACACTGAATCAAACAAGGGAAAAAGAAGACCTTTGATTTCAGTTGATTACTATGCATAAATATTTCATGAGAAGGTTCGATCCAATGACCAAAACATGAGGGAAAGCGATGGAGAGAGGTCTGATACAAGACACTTTGCAGCCACCTAACATCCACTTACAATTTCAGCAAAAGACATAAAGAACACTGAACATGACTTGCATAATATGATAAGCTAGCAACTAGGTACGAATTAGAATTTGGGAAGGGAGAGAAATCTACCACATATGCAAATTGCTGAATGAATATACACTATGCCAGCACTTAAAATCTAAAAGTACAATCTTTCTATTGATTGAAGAGGTTACACAACTCACCAATGGCAGAGTCTGGTGTTGCCAAGAGAGGGATGAAAAAATCTAAGGCTGAAAAGCCATTAATATAGAAAATTACAAAAGCCAAAAGATTGGCGTTGAAAAATAGAAGAGGAAGATCAACTTAGATTAACTCAAGACGAACTTTGCCTTCCAATAAAATATATTTTCCCTTTGTCTTTGCATGAAGCTCCTTGGCGTTAGAGGAAGTAGACGGTTGGGTTTATTGAAACACCCACCTCTCTTTGCATGGAAATCCACACCCACCTCTAAATTTAGCTTCTTCATGAGCTGCTGGAACGTTTGAAAGTATGAGATGACAATAGCATGCATGAAATCCAACGCCAATGCCAATTTTAGAACTCTGACTTGATCCATTGGAAGCCGAGTTGCAACGTTTGAAAGGCTGAGTTGACAATAGCATGCATGAAATCCAACGCCAATGTCAATTTTAGAACTTTGACTTGATCCGTTGGAAGCTGAGTTGGAACGTTTGAAAGGCTGAGTTGACCTTGGAGATAAACTTGACTTCAACAACCAGTCAACTGAAGCCTTGACTAGTCAACCATAATTAGCTTTTGCTTGCATGGAATTTCACATTGACTCTGTCTTTTGTTTGTGTAAGGGTTTCTCTCGGGTTTATTCCCACGGACTTGTCTTTCTTCATGCAATTGTCTCGATTTATGCCTTCTCACTTTCTCATGGGCTTTTGTGTCTCCGAAGCTTTTCCTTATGGACCCTTCTTTCGAAAACTACTTGAAGTGCCTGTGTCTTTCCAAGTCCCCTTTTCGGATTTTTTGCGAAGGTCCATTCCATTATATTTCTTTCGGACTTTAAGAAACTGTCTTCTCAGATTTGTTCCTTCCAAGCCCTTCGGACTCTCCCCTTGGTCTATTCCCTTCGGATATTTCCTTGGTCTTGGATTTTTCTTCGGATCTTTTGTTAGTCCACTTTCCCGCGAACAGTTTGTCTTTCTCTGAATTTCTGTGGTCTTTTTCCATTTGCACTTTTCCCGAATTAATCCTTCGGACAAAAGTCCGAAGGATATCCTTCGAATTTTTCTCTTTTGCCTTCGGACTTTTTTCCACGTGTTTTTCTTTGACCAAGCTTTTCGAATTTCTTTGGGCTTTTTGTCCGAAGGAATTCCTTCGGACAAAAAGTTCGAAGGAATTAGTCCTTTGGCTTTGTCTTACCACTGGCAAAATGCCCTTCGGGTTTTTTGCAAAGGTCTTGCCACCGACCAAGTGCCCTCCGCAAGGGATTGTGTCCTTCCTCCCTGGCTTTTTCGGAAAAATTGTAGGGCACCCGGGCTTTTTGTAGGTGTCCTTATTCCTTTGGACCCTTTGGATTTTCTGCGGACTTTTCTTTGGAGGCTGCGGACTTTCCTTTGCAAATTCTCCGAAGTATTCCTTCGGACAAAAAGTCCGAAGGATATCTTCCTTCCTTTGTAATTTCTTTTGCTTTGTTGGCTTCTTTCCTTGCTGGCTGCGTTGCTGTACATGGCTCCTTGGGTAGCTGTAGGTATGATTTTAGGCTTGATTGAACTTTGCCAAACCTTTTCCTTTTCATTATTCAGTACCCGAAACTGATTCACAAGACAAACTGGTACCCATAAGACCGTCTTCTGAATAGTAAGGTTGACAATTTTTTGGCCTGTGGAAGAATTGTCAACACTTAGTATTTTTCTTTCATTCTAGACAAACTGCTGTCTGAGGGCTCCTGTATGAGTCTGAATTGAGATGAGAATGAGATTGGTGTGAAGACATTGGAATAATGATTAATCTGTATCTGCTTGCCATGAGATCAAGAAGGATATGCATTATCATCTTCTCTGATAAAGCCTTGGAGAATTGAGATGAAAGGAATTGAATTAAAGAGACATCAGAAGAGGTCAGTATAGTGTTAACTGATGGTGTCTGGTTGATATAAGTGGTCCTTGTTCATAATTTGGTAGTTAATGGTTGTTTCAGAATGGAATGTTTGAGACTCCTATCTGGCCATATATATTCATGAAGCCCTTGCTTGATAAGTACTACATCAACCGGTTTCTGATATTTTCACTTATCCTTTTTTGCAGGTACAGGGTTCCCAACCCTAGTTATCTTTAGCAAAAACAAAAAGCATACTGTTGAAAATCCCACAAAAGTATTTATCTAATGTACATTTGTTTTTTTCATTTTGGGTCAATATAGATAGTTTTAAATACCATTATGTGTAGCATTTCTTTGAGGATTCTTTTCTCCTGAATACTTGGCAATCGTGCACTTATTGCTATAATAGTTTTTGTAAAACCAAAGAGCACACGGAGCTAGACTATGGGAATGCTAACAAGGTAGAGATGATTTCATGCCCTAATACAGAATGTACTAAACAATATTGAGGAATTTATTTTAATAATAGGAGGGATTAAGCAATATTTTCCTGCTTTCTGCATAAAATGTATAAGTTGATAAACTTTACAAAGCCATAGGGTCCATTTCCAACAATAAAGATAGTAAGATAGAGAAGTTCCTTACCCATCTTTGTTCATATCCTTTGAGCAATCGATTTGATGTGAATAGCTAAATATTTGGGAATGATCCCTAGCTGTCCAAATTTTTGATGTCGTTTTAAATTTCCTTGGAGATTTGTTTCTCAAACAAAAAGCTAGGGTTTGACATTATATTTTATTGTTTACAAGTCTCATTGATTTTCTTGAGCCTTTAGACAAGGAGGCTTACACTCATGCCTCTGAGGTTGTTTATTGCTTTCCCATTAGGAGAATTGCTTGTCATCTTTTTGTGTCTGCGAGCAAATCTCTTGGTATCTTTTTCATTTTCCAGTGGATATCTTACTTAAGTAAAATATTGTCATTAGTTGACAAGTCTGAGGGTTTTCTATGATCTTGTATTTTGTTTGTGTTCCAAGCCCATTTCCTTGACGATTGCTTCGTGTGCATTCATGTTTAATATTATGTGCATGTATATTCTTCTTATCTCCTTCAAGTAATTGTCCCTTATTGTTTTTGAATTAGAAGCTTATATTGGAAACATGTTTTGCTGCAGTTCCATTGAAGCCACGAGACATCCCAAAGGGAAGGTTTATGAAAACATATGGATGAAGGTAATTAGTGGAGAATGAAGACCTCCTTAAATCTTGCAGATTATGTCTCTTAGCATGTGCAACTTATTAATTTGAGTGTGCCAGTCTTACATTCTGGAAAGAACATCAGAATCTTCTTAAGTTCAATATGTTGGTTCTAATATTTCTCAAGGCCTAGATCTTGTTAAAAAATAAACTCGTGGAGCTTAAAACCAAAAATTTGAGTGAGTGAGTATGTTGATGAATAATATATATTATATCTACAATAAATTATTTGTTAGTTTCTTATTAGAATTCTTTAGTTGTTTCAATTGGTTGTGTTAATTGGATTTCCTCACATTTTTATGGTTTGGATGTTCAGGCTTGCGCAGAAAAGTGTAAGTTTCCATCAAGATATTTATACATGTATTACCAACATCCACATGTCCTATCTCTATGATTTGTGATTCATTTTGAGAATTCTCTTTAAAATTTTCTTAACTTATAATATTTTACATTGGTATATATGATTTATCTTGGTGTAAATGAAGTGATTGCAAGTGGGCCTGTGTAAAATAATAACTCATGTTTTGATGTGCCAAACAGCAATGGTTTTCTGTTGGAATCAATGATGTCACTCGTACACTAGAGAGAATGCCTGTTGCTTTAGATAAACCCATTGAGAGCTATATATCTGATTTCGAGTGTTCACCTGATCCATTTCCTAACATTGAGAATGACCCTGAAGAAAATGGACCTAACAAACAGTTCATTGGTAGGGAGACTGAAACTCGAGGACAAGGCGTGCATCTTCAAGTCAGTAGTTCTCTCTTATGCTGCTGTTATATTTTTTTCATTGGATAGCTATCATAATGTTTATATATTAATTAATTAATTTATTTTGCTTCTGGGTCTTTGATCAATTGAACTGACTAATTGATGTGTTTTCACATTTGATGATTTTCTTCAAACATTTGTCTTGTTTTATGACTGTTTACTCTTTATATATTACTCCTCTGATCATTTTGAGCAGTTTAATTATTTTGCTGGTATAGGAAAGTTTTATTTTATATGTATATGGATGTCATGTAGCTTTTGGTTCCTATATGAAATCCAAATGAGCAAGCTATCTTAAATTTAAATTCTATTCTTCCATATCTGATATCCTCCTTAACCCTAAGCCCTCTATAAAATCTGCTAGAAACATAGTTGTCTTCTCTTTTGTTTCATGTATGGTAAAAGTATATTTTGAGTGTTCCTTTTAATTATTGTTTTTTTGGGCTACGGTTGCATCTTATTTTCTTTCAGCACCTCAGAGTTTCTTCGATCAATGCCTTATTACGAAAGTTTCTCTAGAAACATTCTTAGCACGATTTGGGGAGTTCAAGAAGGTCACACATTTTCTGCAATCTGGGTTCCATTCTTGATGTCTCCCTAGAAACGAGCATTCTATAAAATTTATAGTCATTTCTCTTTTCATACCTGTTGCTATGTTTTAACAGTCATTCTTTATGCATTTTTTTCACAAGGGGATTCATTGACGTGATTTTCTTACAAACCATAGTTCATCCACAAACTTTATAATAATTGTGCAAAAGCCTTTGAAGAATGCATATGAAATAAATAATAGAAACTTTAGAATGGTTAAGGAACGTGCACAAGACGTTATAAATCCATGTGAGTTGAACACTAGTGACATATAAAATGATTAAAGCCTTTTTGTTACAGAAAACTGGAGGTATTAAAGACCACCTTGGTTAGAGGATACAGCATGGATAGATTAGAGGACCAATCTGATCAAACCAAGTTGTAGTGACCACAAAAAGCATCAAAGTCATTTTGAACTTTGTTTTTGGAAAACACAAAGAAAGAGCACTTTTTGACATTACCAATATGCCTATATTTAGAACCATTGAAAGAAAGTTATATGTTGGAAATAAACTGTTGGCCACGTTGAGGGATCTAATGGAATTGATGATATTAGTAGGATGTATGGGTGAAGCTGATTTGAGTAAGCAAGCATTGGAGGGGATCTATGGAGCTGTACTTAGGTGTAGTCCATTCACCATGAAGAAACATGGCTAATGTACCCAAAAACTGACATTGTGATTGTAAATTCAAATTGCAAGTCTATTTATTTTCTCATATGTTTGACTTTCTTGTGCTCAATGTGTAATAAAAACTTGGATGAAAAACAATTGAGTGGTTTTCAACGCCCTTACCAAAATTGAGCATTATCCTGCTTGCTTGTTGCACTCATTTGCACTGTATGTGGCCAAATCCCTAGTCTTCTGAATTAGAACGATCCATGGAATGTCTTATTGGGCAAATGTTAAAATAGTTGATAATAGCAGTTGTCAGTAGAAAAACATGTTTCTCATATACCACTGACCATTGTCTTTGACAAATTTTGAATTCATAACATCAGCCTCTTGAGAGCAAAATCAAATACAAAGTTTACTGATAGACCAGCTGTAGTATAAGCAACAGAAGCTAAATAAAGAAAATTTTGCACCATACACCATTTCAGTTGGGTTTGTTGAAAGGAAATTTTCCACTGAAAAAGACTGTTGGTTCGTTCTGCTTCTGCCTGGCTGCTCCGTGCTCTGCATATCTTCAGTTCTATGGCCAGCAGCTTCTCTTTTGGTGTGTGGCCGCCACCTACATGAGCACTTGTTGTAGGAAGAGGTCCACAACCTTGGACAGGAATTCCACTATCTGAGCCTTGCCCAACAGGAGAAGCCATCACTGGGGTATTTCTGTTGGCCTGCACAGAACCTGCTCTTATCCTAGCTGTCCTCGAAGCTTGGATGCCATTTTATTGTACTTCTATTTTACTTTGTAGGGTTATTTTTACTTTTAAACTATATAGTTTAGTTCTAGGAGACAGGCGTGTTTACGCCATATGTTAAATAGTTTTGTTCATTTGCTTAGTTTATGTAGTTGGCTCTTTTGTCTAGTTTTTTCACACAATTTATATGAGGGGAAAAAGAAAGAGGAGCATGGAATACTATGCAAGGGAAAGAATGTGAGGTGTCAGTATGGGAGATCGATTATAGACATTGCGTTACAATGGTTGTGATCTCATGTAGATTATGCTCTGCCAATCTAGTGATGGATTTTCTAGGCCTTGGAGAAATTCCATAGGCTAATTGTGTGGCTTCTTCTGTAAAATGTATGGTATCTTCTATTTTTTGTTCCACACCAATTTGGTCCACCATTTGATCACATTGTAGCAGACTATCAGTATCGGGATTAGATGATTTTAATTCCATGGGATTATTATTTTTAAAAAAAAAGAAAAAAAAAAAGATTAATTTAAAGAGTAATTCAAATATACAAATTCTGCCATGCCAGGCATGAAAACTATTAGTCCAGGACTTGGCACAGGAAACATATCTGTTCACATCAACCATATAAAGGAAGTCAATCTAGATCTAGACTGTGTAGTAAGTTGGATCTTTAATGACCAATTTCTGTGGGCAATCATTTCTTTGATGAATTTTCTTTCATGTATATTGGTAACAATCACATGGCAATGGGACCCACAATGCATGCAAGCACCGTTAACTGATGTTAGTACTGGAGAGAAGGAAGATGCTGACACATCAAACGGGGGACTTTTTCCCCAAAGCCTGTTCCAGATTGGCAAAGCTTAATGTCATATTTGTCTTGTGTCCATGTTTTTGTTTTTCATTTCTGTACAGAGAATGCCACCATTTGATCTTGCAATAACATTTTGCTAAAATTAGGGACTAGTTGATTGGAAAAGTGCCTTATATTCTTGCACTTAATAGCTGATCAGGCTCCCCGTTCCAAGTGGGCCAACAAAACCATAAAGGATGCTAATTGTGATGCAAGTGTTCTTACAAATTCTTCTACCCTGAGGACACAGAAGCAACAAACTGTTTATGATCTCATAACTAGGGAATTTGACTCACTTGATCGACAAACTGATTCATAATTGGCTATTCTATGATTAATTGCCATTCGTCAAACATCTTTTCTCAAATAAGAAAACTAATTTATATTTATAGCTGCAATAATGTTAACTTTTCATGTGAAGAAAAATAACTACAAATTACAATGAACAGAAATCCACAATTCCTAACCTTCTTGTGTAAGGAAAACAACTATGGATCAGAAATACAGGAAAAGATGCTTTGACATGAAAGACAAATTTTATGTTGAGAAACCGTTCTGGGGTAGAAAAATACAGCAAAATCGGGAGCTGCTTTTGTTCCTTCTGGAACATCTATGACAGAAATACACAGGTATGCTCTTTACAAGGTTGAGCTACTTTGCTTGCTAAATTGATTTTGATCAGGCATCAGATCAGATGGAAAGGTAAGTACACTTTTGGCTTTTACTATAACCTTAGTTTAGTTTTTTTTCGCTTTGTCGGGCAAGAAGTAATCCATTATTGCACTTTCCGCTATCGAGGCAGAGCACAAAGGTGTTGTGACAGCTGGATAGGAGGTAGTTTGGTTAGAGTGGTTCTTGATATGTTGAAAGTTTGACAAGAGCAGCCTACAGTGATTGAGGTGTGATAATCAAAGTGGCATAGAATTCAAAAGTTCTATGACACATTCAAATTAGTGTCAGTCATTATGTTTGATGGATGATCCATGATCTTGTTTTAAAGTTAGACTAGTAAAGAACTGAGGACTGTGTTGCAGGCATCTGAGGCTTGTACAGTAGCCAAGTTTTGTGAAGTCAGATATGTTTTAGGGATCGCAAAAGTTGCTATTAAGGGAGCATGTTAGATTAACGACACCTTTCCTTGTTATTGTCCCCAAGTAAATATTAATGGATGTTGGTATTGTGATATCTTTTGGCAATAATTAGGCTGACTTCTAGTCTCAAGGCCTACTGTAATTACATTCTATTGTTTGAGATGTATTCTATGTCAATATGTTAAATGGTCATCGTACTACTGGTATCTGTTTTAGATAAGTTTTTATACTTTTCTTGTCTTGTCAATTTTCTATTTTGTTGATAGATCAACTTATTACTTTAGCCAAAGATGTCTTAAAAGAGAACATCCATATCCTTAAGTAAGTAATATATGATGCATTTAACGTGTTTTTGTACGGGGAAGTAGGGAAGTTGTACTTGTTCCTTCAAAAAGCATGGAGTTATTTTTTATGGAGCTATCAGATGTGATCCTGGTTATTTTTTTGGCACAGCCAAATATCTCAAGCTTGTCGGATTTCTAATATTATAGTGTCTTCCTTCTTGTAGGCCTTGCTGACTGCAATAGACTGCCATCCTCGTGTGCTTGTAAGTCATCTTCCTGGATTAGCTTCTAGCAGGGGTGTACCTTTGTTTTCTGTTGAAGACCATGGAACAGGTTCAGAGCGGTTAGGGAAACTACTGAAGTTAAAAAAAGCAGTTGCTATTGGAATAAAGGTTGGTTTTTTTTCGTGAAGCAACTTGCTTATTACAATTAGATATTTTCTGCTTCCATGGCCACAGTTGTTAGATCATGTCCCTGGAAAAAAGTGACAAAACCTGTGGTAAAGTTTTGGAAAAACACCAAAACTTTATCACAGGATTTTTCCAGAAGCATGTGCTGATATTTGGTTATTGTTTTTCGTATTTATGAGTCACTCCTATATACATTGTCTATATGTGCTATTTTGTATTATTCAATCTTTTTATAGATGAAAGTTTTTCTAAAAATGAAATTGAACAGTAGTAGGGCATGCGTTCTTAAATGCATAATTTGTTCATTGCCCATCCATGTTATTTTTGTTGTTGTTGCCACTATATAACCAAGTTTATCAGTTTACAACAATTGCATGTGAAAGGACTATTTAGATCATGATGTCCGGCTTAGCAGGCCGATGTATCCATTTGACTATTCTGATTGTATTAAAAGCTGATTGTGTCTATTCAACTTGAACACAAAAACCATGAAGAAACAAAGCACTTTTAAGTTTAACGATTTAATTGCTATGATAAAAGATTTGCTATGACCATTGATATGAGATTCTGAACATCATTTGTTTTCTTGATCATGATGTAATTTTTATTATTGAATTGTTCTTTCCTTGGTGTTGAAATGCCAAACATTTTGAACTCTCTGGATATAATTTTATTCAGGTGGGAGAATCTACAATAAACAAAGTTATTCAAGATGCCATTGATAATCAGGTATTGAGGTTAAATTCTGATATAGTTATGGAATCCTAGGAGATGGCTTCAGAGTGAGGCTGTTATCCTTAATTTCATTCATGGAAGATTGAACTTCATATTTATGATCATTGCTGTGAAAAGAAGCCTGTCAATCATGCCTTGTTCTATACGTCAAGATGACAGTTTATCAGTTTTTATAATTTGATATTTGGGGTTTGCTAAGAGCTGAGCCATGTGCCCTGATGTCTGGTCCCTGTACTTTTGCAAAGATGAGTAGGGGGGTTTGCAAAATAGGCAGCATGTAATGAAAGAATAATATACTTTGGTCAACCAAAAATGCTATTGAGGTAGACGAGATTACATCTAGCAATATTGCTTTCTGCCTGGCCTGTTTCTGAGTTTGGAGGGATTGGCATGCAATTTAGTATGGAGGGCATTGGGAGTTTCTATTTTGAGATTAGCTGGAGCATTATAATTTATGTGATAGTATGTTATGTCCAATGCAATCAGCTATTTGTATGTTTATGTATTTTGAGTATAATGCAACAGTTAAGACTGGTAAAAATGTACAACTTAATGATATCTTGCCATTAGTCTATAAATGGCAGGATATGTTTGTGGTTCTGTGATTAATGCGATTATGATGCAGTTGTGCATTGTTGTATATGTTATTTTTCAATCTTTGCACTACTATCTATCAGAGCTCATGAATCTCATTTTCGAAGTTAATTGTGATGTGCCTCATGTTGGGATGATCTTTCTCCATTTTTATAACTGAAATAATACTGGCACTGCATTTGCAGCTTAAATTTTTCTTGGATTTTTACTTCACAAGTTGCCACTTGCATTTTTGGACAATATTGACTCATAAAATAGTTGCCACTTGCATTTTTGGACAATATTGACTCATAAAATTTGGGTTTCTGTAGCTAAGTTTTTAACTTGTTAAAACTCTGATTTATAGTTGAGCATAAAAGAAATCATTATTCACAAAAATTGTTTCAATAACTTAAAAGGCAAAAGCTCCAAAGCAATTCGATTCATATTTAATCACCAATGACAAAGGGTTGTATAGTCATTTTAATAACTGAAGGCAAAAGCTTCATATTGGGATATAAGCACTTTAGTTACTATATACACAAATTACTTGTTAGAGCATCTATATGAAATGATATACTAGGACGAATGCATGGATTATAATTAAACATAAATTTCTCGCTACATTTGGCATAAGAAAAAATCAGCGGTTAATCTCATCGAGTGCGAACAACAGAAATCAATATTTTGCCTAGCACATATTACACCACTTTGCATAAGACAGAAAAACTGGAGTTGTTATACCAGAAAAAGCCACCAATGTAATGATGTATCTAGCAGATACTATTATGATTTTGTAGATCAGATATATGGTAATATTGCAAGATATGCCCGATGCCTTTGATTCCTTTATGGACACATTACACCATTTGCGGCTTAATTTTTTCTTGGATTTTTACTTCATTAGTTGCCATTACTTGTTGCATTTTTGGACAATATTGACTCATAAATTTTGGGTATCCGTGGCTAAATTTTTAACTTGTGAAAATTCTGATTTATAGTTGATCATAAAAGAAATCATTATTCACAAAAATGTTTTAATAATTTAAAAGGCAAAAGCTCCAAAGCAATTTGATTCATACTTAATCACCAAAGATGATGGGTTGTTCGGTCATTTTAATAACTGAAGGCAAAAGCTTCATAGGGCTAAAAGCATGGTTACCATGTTTGAAAAATTTGGTTTGCTCGGAAGGGAGAAAAAGTTCGGAAGTCCAGAATTTTGAAAAAAGTTTGGTTCGGTATGTTCGGTGGTTCGGTTAAGATTTTTTTATAAATTATAAAAAATAAATATATCATGCATGTAAGATATTTGTAAACAGAAAAACATAAACATAAATAAGTTGATAAGTCTCTGACATCTATATAATAGATAGCAAAATCCAATAGTGTTAAACTTAAACTTCAATGTTCAATCATCAATGTTCATTGTTCAACATCATAAAAATATTTAAAGTTTAACATAAAAGTTTTCAGTATTAACTAAAAATAAGAATGAAATTTAAACCTCTGCTACATCAAACCCTGCGTTTACACCAAAATCACTACTAGCAGTGGCAACATCATTTAATCTTACACTAGTAGGCTCATCAACAACATCAATATTTTCTTTATTTTCAAAGCATGGTTTGTCAAGGCGAGAGTTGTCATTTTCATTTGCAAGAGTGAGTAAGCAATTGTAGATTGCTATAAACAAACACAAGATCAGAGAGTTTTTGAGCTCCTAGTCGATTCCTCTTGTTGATGTAGATTAAGTCATGTGTACTCCAGTTTCTTTCACACGCAGAAACATTAGAACACTGGTTGAAGATTCACACAAGCCTATGCAATTGTGGAGTAGAAGCCCCATAAGTCTGCCACTATTTAGATGGTTCCCACTTCGCCCTGCTTGCTTTTGCTTCTTTGATGCCAAACATTTTCAGTTGGTTCTTGAAAATAGTAAGTTGTTGCTTTGTCACTTCCTTCTTTTCTTCATCAATAAGCAACATATCTATTGTTGCATATACACCTTTCATTATCTCTTCATCTGCATCATGATTTACCTCTACTAATTTAAGATCTAGATAGCAAGCTATTGCATGTAAATGATGATTTAACATGACCCATCGCTTGTCCACAATTTCTCAAATGCTCTTGATTTCTTCAACATTTCCTGCAAGTAACTTTTGAATTTCTCTATTTGCTCTGTCCATTCCCTCATACACAAAGCCCATGCAAGGTTGATTGGCATCAACCATTCTCAAAATTTTAACAAGAGGCTCAAACTCCATTATGATTTTCTTGGCCCCCTCCCAAAATGTGTCCCCTAAGATTATTCTTTCAATATTTTTTGAATGGCTTTTTTAGAAAGCTTCGACTTTGTCCATTCATCAGTAACCATTACTTTTCTCAATGCTGTCTTTTCCGCTACCTCCTTTTGCAAAGTAATGAAATTGATGGCAAATCTTGTTTCGGTAGAGGATAGAAGCTTACGCTTTGAAAATGAATGATACAAGTTCAATGTCAAGTGGTGATTGAGGATAAACTTAGATATTTGTTTGCCTTCAATCATAATATTACTTACCCACTCCAGTTTTGATAAGTCTTCAAACAAAAAATCCAACACATGTGCAACACATAGTGTCCAAAAGAGATGAGAAAATCTATCCATGAGTATATCCTCTACTCTTTTACAATTCGCTGCATTATTTGTAATGATTTGAACAACATTCTTTTTTCTTATCTCTAAAATCGCTAATTCGATGCATTAAAAAATGAAAAGAGAAGTTTTTTGTTCATTAGTTGTATCAATTGATTTTATAAACATAACACCATCAAGGGATATTGCCAAAATATTTAGGAGGGGCCTTCTTGAATCGGACCATCGATCACTTACTATTGTGCAACTTGTTCTTTTCCATTTTTTTTTTTTAATTTCAGTGAGTTCAGTGGAAATCGCTGCCACTTCCTCTTCAAAAAGACTAGTTCTTACTTTTTCATAGCAAAACAATGTGTAACCCTTCCCAAATTCAATCATTGCATCTACAAAGGTTTTGAAATGTGAGGAACGAATGACATTGAAAGGAATGGCCTCAGCGTAAAACAATTTTGCTGCCAACTTATCTACGTCATGCTTTTGTTGTGGTCTCCACATGGACTTTAATGAAACTTGTGACTTTTCAGCTTCACTTGCACTTCCACTGGTAAATGGTGATGGAGCACCACTTGAACTATTTAATGAGCTAATTTGTGAGATAGAGTGTTGGATTTTAACCTTCTTTGCTTCTGAAGCAAATGATCCAGCACGACTCACATCATATTTATTTTTCACCCGTTTTATGAAATCTGCATACTCCACTTTCTTTGATTTTTCATTTGCTACGGTACAACGTTTCACATCTGCAGATCCTCCAAGGTAATGGTATAAAATTTTAGTGACACTACCTATGATATTACCATTGCATAAAGTGCATCTCATATTTGTTTTTTTATCATCTCTCTGGACGATATATTTCATTTCTAATGGATGGCTAGACATGTTGCCCCCTGTAACCTGAACCCTGATTCCTCACTGCCCAATGCCCACTGCTCAACCTTAAGGTTTACATAAACTGTTCTAAAAGTTCTCACTATACCTTGGCCCCGCACTGCCTAGTGAATCACCCTTGCATACACTATTATGAACCTTTGATTTTTGCCCTAAAATTTAATAAAACATATTGCCCTCTAAATGTAACATTCTAATAATTTAACAGTGTACAATACAATATAGTATAACTTATACTTATCAATATTTTATCATTTTAAAGTTTAGAAGATTAATATTAATCATAAACTAAATGAATAAAAAAAATAAAATAATAAACTAATAGTAGCAGAGTGGACTTATGCATGTATATTTAATATTTATTATTAACAAAATTACTAAATAGTAAATCTAGTAAATAGTAAATAATAAAATATTAAAATAGTAAAGCATAAATCTTTAAATTGAGTTAAATAATAAAAACTAAAGTCTAGCCGCAGCCTAATATAGAATCGAATCCATAGGTCCATGCCTATTAAAAATTAATACAATACTATCCAGCGTCCGTAGCCTAACATAAAATCGAATCCACAACAAGCACACTGCTGCTCTGTTCAACTTCAAACTTGAAGATAGACAAATATGTGAGGCTTGACAAAAGTTGTAAGCCCTTCACAATGGGTGATGCAAACCTTGATTGCGAATCCGGGGGATGGCGATGGTGATGCTATCGCGTGATAGTAGATGAATGAATACCACTGTGACTGCATTCGTTCCGCCGTTCTCAACTTCTCAATAACTTCTGTTGTTCGTCGATGAACAATTGAATACTTCGCGTTTGCTTTTTTGCGGAATAGGGTTTCCAGCTTTTCGCTTTGCTTTGTGTTCGCCGTTCACTGATGACTCATTTTATTTTATTTTTTCTTTGGGAGTTTTTTAAATTTATTTTTTAATCAAAAATATAAAAAAGTTATTTGGTCGAATTTGACTGCACAAATTTGGTCAACGCTATTTGTTCGGTTTGAACCGAACATGGTAACTATGGCTAAAAGGACTTTAGTTACTATATATAGAGCACTTGTTAGAGCATCTATATGAAATGATATATTAGGATGAAAGCATGGATTACAATTAAACATAAATTCCTCGCTACATTTGGTATAAGAAAAAATCCATTGAGTGCATACAACAGAAGCCAATATTTTGCCTTGCACATATTACACCACTTTACATAAGACAGATAAACTGGGGTTCTTCTACCAGAAAAAAACACCAATGTAATGATATATCTAGCAGATACTACTTTGACTTTGTAGATCAGGTGTATGGTAATATTGCAAGATATGCCCGATTCCTTTATGGAAACATTACACCATTTACAGCTTAATTTTTTCTTGGATTTTTACTTCATTAGTTGTGCCACTTGTTGCATTTTTGGACAATTCTGATTTATAGTTGATCATAAAAGAAATCATCATTCACAATTTTTTTTTTAATAACTTAAAAGGCAAAAGCTCCAAATTCAATTCATACTTGATCACCAAAGACGAAGGGTTGATCAGTAAAAATAATAACTGAAGGCAAAAGTTTCATATTGGGATATAAGGGCTTTAGTTACTATATTTACAGATTACTTGTTAAAGCATCTATATGAAATGATATAGAAAAAATAATTTCATAAATTCCTCGCTACATTTGGCATAAGAAAAAAACAATGGTTAAATTTCATCTAGTGCAAACAACATAAACCAATATTTTGCCTAGCACATATTACACCACTTTGCATAAGACAAATAAATTGGAGTTCTTATACCAGAAAAAACCACCAATGTAATGATATATCTAGCAGATACAACTTTAACTTTGTCGATCAGATGTATGGTAATATTGCAAGATATGCCCGATTCCTTTATGGACACGTTACATGAGAAAGCAATCCATTGCATCCCAAAAATTAAGGGGCAAGGAAAAAACTGAATGCATTTTCCACTATAAAATCCAAAAAGTTGAATATTCATTCTATACTATTTATTTTGTTAAATAATGTACATCTCAAATGTGAGAAAAGATTTACCACCCTCCTATTCAATAAAACAATTTGAACATCCATTCAACAATATTAGTATTAGCATGTTAAATAATGTTACATCTCAATTTTGGGGCCTTTGACCATCCCAATCTATAGTAAGAATGGCAATGCTTAAGCTTGTGTTGCTTGTCTATTCCCATTTGAATCTCTAGCAGTGTTCCCCTAACTATGATGAAACTTGAGCAGTAGGAATTGAGTCACTAGCATCAATTATTTGGGAGTCACTACCATTCATTGTCTCTTGTTGACCTGTTGGATCTTTCCTAGTCTGCTTGCGATCTTGTGCACCTTTTGCAGGTTTGATCATTATTGGCTTGAACTGCAAAAATAGTTAATGCAATCTAAGTAAGCATCGAAACTAAGATTTGCTAATATTGATTTCGAAATACATTCTTCTCAAGTTGGAAATGAAAAATTTCAAAATTGGTAAAAAATCTTTAAAATTATAGCTTTGACATACATACTGTTTGCCAATGCATATATCTAGATTAATCGTGTTTAGAATGATGTTTAGTAAAAAATGTGTTTGCAAGACAGACCTGGTAAACAGAGTATATAACATTACGCCGAATTTGGGCCATCATTTCCAAAAACAAATTGTAGCCTTCAAGCTTGTACTCTATAAGTGGATCTCGCTGTGCATAACCGCGCAAACCCACAGCTTGCTGGACAAACTTAATTGCTTGCAAGTGCTCTTTCCACAAACGGTCAATATGGGTTAACACAAAATAACGTTCAGCTTCTTTCATTAAACCAGGGGCCTCCTTTTCTACCTCCTCCTGCAAAAATAGTAGCAGGTTAGAATTTTTAAGTTAAGTTTGATAATTTATTTCATTTCCTGCGCAATGAGACAATAGGGTTAGCATTTCTAATTAATTCCGTTGATTTATTTTACATTGATACAAGGTTCGTATGATTTGCAAACCTATTAAATTCAATAGAGATTATTCAGTGGATAAATTATCTGGATCTTGGTAAGACTAGCAATCTTGGTAAGACTAGCACATGGAAGAATATCTGGTAAGAGATGACTATGGGTCCATGCTATAGTAATATCCACAGTTAATACATATGCATTATGTACATAGTTGGGTTGCATATATTGTCCATTTTTACAAATCTAATTTAGAGTAGGTTTTCATCCATAGATTGTAAATACATTATGTGCTTATTCAATTAATAATAGTATAATTTGCTAGTTCCTTGGATAATTTGCTAGTTTTTGGTCAAGAGGGGGTCCAACAAACATTTTTATAGAGAGAGCTTGAAGGTAATCATCATCTGTTAAAACCTTGTTCAACTTGGACCCAAAATTCTGAGAACAAAGCTTTAAAGGTTAATTTGTTTCCTCTGCAGTTCATTGATCAAATCTGGTAAGTGAATGTACTACGAAAGGAAACAAAACTGACCCAACAATAATATTGAGCCCATTGTGATGCTCGCCTCTAGAAGTAACATACCAAACTAGAGTTGTAACCTCAAGGAAATAATTCATATAAGAATCATTTGTTTGTAGTTGCTTCAATTTTCTCCCATTTGGTGAAGATGAAACTAAATACTCAACAGTTGTTTAAAAAATGAGCCGATTGAAATTGTTTTTATGATACCAAGATACTTTTAAGTGTCAATATATTGAAGTTATGAATGTATCTCGATCAATAATTACTCCAACAATGAACGGGTGCTCCATGAGTATCCAAATAGGGTTCAACGGATCTGATTACTAAAGATTCCAGATCCACCGATATAATTTGACCAGATTTAGGGAGTGGTTCATCTTTGGATGTGCATACATTTTTATGAATTGATTGCCCAAGGCTAATTACTACAAACAAGAAAATGGACTTGTGAGGATTTGAATCAGAGAGACTTGAAATGATATCCGTGCATACATTGAAATTAGAAATTCCTATACTTAATGCAAAATAGCCCAAATGGTTCACAAGAAGAGAGTGATTATTTTATTTATAATTTTGGATTCTTTGCTTATTGACAAATCGACAAAATTACTACAAGGTAAAAAAAATCTTGGATGCATTTAATAGACTTAACTTGCCACTCAAATTGCACACAAAAGCCATCAATACAATTTTTCCTCTATTTGTTTGAGTATTATTGCCAAGTTTGGTATATTTCCTAACTGCATGTATTTATGGCTTGGTACAACCTAACTACATGTATTTCTGATCCAAGCACAAGAGTGGTCCTCAAGACCACCTCTTTGCAGTACTGTTGTTAGCTTTTGGACACATACGAAGTATTCTATGTAATACTTACGCTATTTGACAAGCATTCAACAAGCATTCCCAGGATCAACAGACATCATTGAGCTCTCTTCACTCCTAGTGTGGCGGAGCTGCAATATAAGTCAATGGCATTCCCTTGCGGGGTCGAGGGGCAGCCATCATTACCTCACATCCCAGATTTTGATTATCAATCTTGGCACCATTTGTTGCAACACAACTCAACATTTAATGCAACACAACATTTGTCCACTCTGTGCATCCTACACTACACCACACCAACTTGCACCATCACAATTGAATATCCTCGTTGGAGGCTTCACTCGATTTGCATAGCTTGAGGTAGTGCAGGTCACCAAGCACTTCTAGACATGTTCATCTACAAACCAACCTATGCTCCATCAACCCAAAAAATTGAGGCTTTCCTAAGCATTGCTTAACTCGATTGGCACATCCTGTGTTGAGACCAAGCACTTACTAACACTGTGCAATCTCATGCAAGCTCGCACGCCCATTGAACCTACACACCTTTGTGACAACTGTACAACTTGTGCACAAAGAACAAACCACCAGGAAACATCCTGTGCAACACTCAAACTCTGTGCTACCGAGGACTTCTAGACATGTTCATCTACAAACCAACCTTTGCTCCATCAACCCAAAAAATTGAGGATTTCCTAAGCATTGCTTAACTCAATTGGCACACCCTGTGTTGAGACCAAGCACTTAGTAACACCATGTAATCTCACACACTCTCGCACATCCCATAGAACCTACATACCTTTGTGACAACTATACAAGTTGTGCACAAAGAACAGACCACCAAGAAACAGCCTGTGCAACACTCAAAATCTATATGTAACACAACACACCATGGTCAAATGGACACTCAATGCCACATCATGTCATGTTAGAGTTCATGTCAGCAACGGTGTGCTCATTGTCACATCTGCGATAATGTTAACTATCAACTGTTGTACAAGATGAATCTTTTTGTACATGTCTCTTTTGTAACCGCTTTCTTGTAATGATATATTGTAAGCCATGAAGCCTCAAGGGAAAATTAGCATTCTTTAAGTATTTAGTATCGAATAGTCATTTGTTAACATTCCATTCTAGGAAAATCAATTTGAAAGTATTCCTTCGTCTGATTGTGGGAATCTTTATTCTAACCTTTGCTACACATTGTATGTATGTATTGTACCCTCTTCTTTTTCATTAAATAGAAGTAACATTATTTTGCTAATATTTTGCATTTTGAATGTGTAATGGTTAAATGTTGTAATTGTTTTCTACTGCATGTTCTATAACCTGTAGTTTTTAAGCTAAGTTATAGGTTCTCCTTCATGACACCATTTTAGGCTCTATGGTGCAGATGAATTTCTGTACGCCTAATTTTGTGGTGTTAATTTGCATCAAAATAAAATCTATATTAGTATTGAATGGTCATTTGTTAACATTCAAGTCTAGGTAAAGCAATTAGGAAGTGTTTCACTCTTTTTGATCGCATGAATCTTCATTCTCAGCCTTGTACACATTGTATGCATATATACCATACCCTATCCTTTCTCATGGAATAGAAGTAACATCATTCTACTAATAATCCACATTCTGAATATGTAATGTTTAATTGACATAAATGTTTTCTATTGCATGTTCTATAACCCATAGCTTAGTAGCTAAGTTATAGGGTTGTCCTCTACAACACCGTCTTGGGTCCCATGGTGTAGATCATTGGTATTAGAGCTAAAAGTTTATCATATTGTCCTATCATTAGTTGTTTACACTAAACTAGAATCAATATCAGACATACTCCTATCATAATCGTGGGCAAAGCGAGTAAGAAGGCAACCAATCCTTAGATGAAAGCAATGCTTTCAAAATCTTTGAACAATAACCAACGCTTGCTTAAGGAGATTCAACATCTCCAATGATAGAATCAACAATTTCAAGCATAGGGTAGATTGTACATCTTATGGCACGCAATACTCATCTAGCAAACCCTTTTTTCGATGGTCTTGTTCAAGCCAAGGATAGATGTAATCAAGTCATGTAGAAGCTACAACAAGGGCTTCTAGCAAAGCAAGAAGAACTAGTATGATTCGAAGCTAAGTGCGCAAAGTTGCAAGTACTTGATCAACCAATCATTAACATGCCAATGTGCCCAATTGTGACATGATGCTTTGACTATGACACATGAGAATCCGGTAAGGAACTATCATTCTTGGCAGTCCAATTTTAACATACTTCTTTGGCAGTTTCGAGAAACACACCAAAGACATTGGTTTTAAGCTATTGAAATTAATCGGCTATGAATGTCAATGTCTAGGGAAAATTGGGCAATGCATAATCAATCCCCTCCAAGAAGAGATGGGACCGCACACCATTGGTCTTGGATACACCGATTGTAGTGCAAGCAAAAAAGGTTTCATATGTTTCTCCCTACAATTAGGTGAAAAAGATGCTTCAACATCATGTTCAGCATCAAATGATTCAATTGTTTACACTTGTGCAGCAAGCACCCTAACCCAACATTTATCCAACGGAGCTAAATAAGTCATGCGAGCATCCACACAACCACCAATTCAATGTGTAGAAGCATCTTGGCAGCACTCCACACAATGACATCCTTGGTTAGATGAAAAAGCTTCCCAATGACACCCTGTGCGACACCAATGCCAAACATGATGTACGCCTTGACAACATGATCTGAGACAACATGCCAAGAATATCACATCTCAATTGCGCCAAATGCGCAAACATTCTCATCAAAGACCCACAACACACTCCATTTACATGCATCCATTGCCAACGGAAAGGTCATACAATTGAACAACGTTGGGTATTCATCCTTGTTATCTTTGTGGAAGAAGCATTCATTCCCACTCCACTTGTTGGTTCTTTGACATTCATGTACAAAGAACTAGCCATGTTGCGAAACTACATTGTGGGTGGATGGATCTTTATAGTTGGGGAAAGTTCACCTCCTCAATCAAGCATATTTACAAGCACCAAGTTTTCAACATCAATAACACGTTGGATCAAAAAACCTACTGTTACATGTGCATAGTGATATCTAGCATACATTGTTTTCACAAGGTGTTGTGCACCATCCCGTCTACAATTTTCCCCTGTTAGCAATTCAAATCTTGATGCAACATGTCTTGTGCTCACACAAGAGGCTTTTCTTCTTAGAGCTAGAGCACACGAGGTTGCTCAACTTCACTCTAGTATTGTAGAGTTGTGTTATTTGACACTTCATTTGAAATGAATATATTTCATCTACAATCCATTCTCACGAAAACACTTGAGAAGGAAACATGGGTACACACACCACTCTTCTCAACATTAGAGTACAAGGATATCACATACATTCCTTGGCATTCACAGGCATCCATAGGAAGTTATAAACCAGGGTACTAGGAGCAATGGTAAATTCTCAAGCACTTCCATACTTTGTTCTTGCAACCGTAGGAGAACGCAAAAAGCCACACTACCATGCAAACACTACACATCATCAAGGAATATTTAGGTAGATCTACATCTCTTCTTAGGGATCCAAAATCCTACATTCATTCTTGGGGATTGAAGTCAACATCAAGACGCCACTAGATTTTTGATTTCAAGTATTGGTTCAGCACCATCACCCAAGAACTCAAAATTAATAGTAACGGAGGCCATTGCTTTCTAAGGGGTCACGAAAGATCAAAGCATAGGAGTGGTCCCTCAAGACTATATTCTCTTTGCCGTACTCTTGTCATCTTTTGGACACACAATATTTTGTGTAATACTTGCACTATCCAAGAAGCCTTCCTCGGATCAACTGACAACATTGAGGTTCCTTCACTCCTATTGGGCAGAGCCCCGATATAAGTCAAGGGTTTCCCATTGTGAGGTTGAGGGGCAACTCCCTTGTGGGATGTGAGGCAACATCCCACGGGCCAAATTTTATCATCAATCTCGAAACCATTGGACACAACACAAATTTCAGCACAACTTGACATTCAACGTAGCCAACACCTGTGCACTTTGTGCATCCTGCCCAACTTTGTGCCAACTCACGCCATCACAGTTGGCTATCCTCATTTGAAGCTCCACTCGATTGTCACACCTCAAGGTAGTGCACAACATTAAGGACTTATACACAGGTTGATCTCTAAGCCAACCACACTCCATCATACCAACATACTAGTGCTTCCCTAGGCGTTGCTCAACTCAATTGACACACCTCAATTTGAGATCAAACACTAAGAAACATTGTGCAATGCCACACACACCATGCATTCTTGCATGTTCTGCACAACCTATGTACCTCTGCAACAACCTAAGACATATGTACAATGTGTGTACACTCTTGCATACTTGCACAATGCCAAGAAGCATACCACACAACACTCAGACCCTGCACTAGACACTCAACACATTGTACCCATGTGGACACTTTGCAAAATGTCAAGAGCACTTCTCAACATATCATGTATTCAAAAGTCCAATTGTCACACCTGCAAGAATGCAAACCGTCAACTGTTGAAGAAAATGAACAATTTTTTAACCATTTCTTTCGTAACTACTTTCTTGTAATAATATATTATAAGCCATTCAACCCCATGGGGAGAACAACATGCTTCGAGCTTTTAGTGTCAAACGGTCATTTGTTAACATTACAGTCTAGCCAAATCAATTAGGAAGTGCTTGCCCTATCTAATCACGACAATCTTCATTTATGTACCATACCCTATTCTTTCTCATTGAAAAGAAGTAGAATTACTTTGCTAATATTCGGCATTTTGAATGTGTAAAGGTCAACTATTGTAATTGTTTTCTATTGCATGTTCTATCACTCGTAGTTTACTAGCTAAGTTATAGGGTTATCCTTCGCACTTCCATATTGGGCCCTGTGGTGCCGATGAATTTCACTACACCTAATTTTGTGTTGTTTTTTTTTTTTGGGATGCCCAGTGGTGTCCTCGCGACCCAGCCCAGCGACTCGATCGACCTTGCCTTGGGCTTACTTTGCTGCCAAGTTTTGGGGTACAGCCGAGGCGAGACTAATCCATTGGGATGAACTACCCAGCCCGCAAGCGCAGACACCAATTTAAGTCCGGGAGTGGAGTCGACCTCGGGACCTATATGGGACGAACCCAAAGCCCTCAACTGACCCCGCTACCCATGCGGGCCGTAATTTTGTGTTGTTATTATGCATCAAGATCAAATCTATATTAGCACAAACTTATGTAGAGATGGTAATGATATATGATGATAAGCTGCTTTCAAATTTTTTGCATCTGTGGTGATGGATTATGTTGGGCCCTTTGAGCCATTGGGTGTGGTAATGTTAGAACGTTTGTTTAAACCTGCTTCATGGCTAAAGTTTTCTTTCTTTAGTGCGACAGCCAATTTAAGGTGTGATATGATTGAAATACACCTATAGCTCTTCCAATTCAATACAGTTTAGGATAATTGACGGAGCATGGCTCAATAGACATTCCCCCGACCCTGCCTTAGCTAGACTTGGCTTTGCTTTCTTTAAATTTTTTTATGTGTGGCCACTTGTTTGGTAGTCTGAAAAACACGTCAAGGGCCAGGATTTTTTGCAATCTGTTTTTTTTTCAGGTTGGAATATCTATGTTTTTACATATATTTTGTTGTCATATACAAGAAATGTTTAACATCCAACCTGCGACTGGGAAAGTCAACAATTTTATCATAAATAAACTAGTAAAATAAAAACCCTAGGTCTCAAATGTAAGTTTGAAGCTTGCATTTAGTAGTTTTTTTAAGTTTTGGACAACAGAATCTTTCAGAGAGAAATATAAAGTTGTGTTCCTCCTGAACTGATATGAAGCTACCTTGGTGTTTAAGTTAACATGGGGGATTAGATTAACCATGAAAACTATCAGAAAAAAACATCAATGAGAAGAATGTTAAGAACCATTCTTAGCTAAATCATAAATGTTTAACAAATCAGATTAGATTAACCATGAAAACTATCAGAAAAAAATATCAATGAGAAGAATGTTAAGAACCATTCTTAGCTAAATCATAAATGTTTAACAAATCAGCCCACAACCAACATTATCAAGGATCAGATATATCGGGATAAACATAAATATATTGATTTCTTAGGGTTTTAAAGCATAACAGACACAATCATACACAACACTCATGAGGGATGCTCTGCAAAATCCTACAAAACAATAAACAGCCCATGAAACACAGGGAAGAATTATGCAGTACAATGTGTTGGAGCACAATACATCAAATGCTACCCCATGGTTCTCAAGTGGTGGGAACAAAGATACCCAAAGGGGAGAAAGGGTCTGTTGTACACCTAAAGACATCAAATTTGTTATGCAAAAAAAATGTATATAAATGAGCTATTTTGTATATAAGCTTGTGCTCCTAGTAATAATGCTAAGTCACTGATCAAAAAATGCTTTAAAAAGGATGAGGAAAGTGGTGTTACCAAAATCACAAATTAATTGGAGATTTTGCAATTAATTGACAACTTCTGCACTCATGTTTTTTAAACTTATTAAAAATTACCATTTTCTGAAAACATTGTACATACTACTTGTTATGCCCCTACTGCTCTGGTCACTATACACTTGAGAGCATGCTGCTCGCAATTCAACATCTTCTTCACTATCAATTGACTTGGATGCAATCTAGTAGAGCACTTCGATAGGAGTTTCAACATCATAGATGAGAGGCTAATCAGAGTTGAGTTGAGTGACACCTTCCAGCTCTTGATCAAATTGTTGGTAAATACTTAATCTCAGGACAATAATAAAGAAATTATTTTGTTCACAGATGACCAAGGTAGGTCAATGGGAATGGAAAGTACATCCAATTACATTGGAAAAGTACTCGGGTAAAACAAACCCTAGATTCTGAAAATAAATAAAAACCAATACTAAAGCAATGTAAAAAACACTAGAGGGGGGAAACCAAAGTGGTTAAATCCCAAACGATGTAATCATAGTGCAACTACAAACAGCCATGTGAGGGAAGGATCATAATCTATCCAGGAACCCAAGGCTAGGAACCATCGCTGTCACACAAGATGAAGACGCCCATGGAATGGCTGTTTCATGAGATGTAAGACACAAATGGAAAGCTAGCAATGTTGCTGAGTCAAACTCCTCGGTCTCAAGGGGGATGGGGAGGAAATTCATAGGATCCTCCACCACCTCCTCCTCCGCCTGCCGCCATGTTCGCTGCTGTTGCTTAATGAGCTCCTTGTTGTTTGTGCTTTTATCTACCCCTTTTTTGGTTGTGATGTGCACTTGAGTTAGATTAGCTTTGGTTCGTGTGGCTTTGGGTTGGCCCTTTTTGTAATTTTGTACTCTTTCCGAGGTTTGTTTAGCTCGGTGTGGTTTTGCTTTTGGGGTGTGACTTTTCCACCCATCTTTTTTGTATGACTAGCGTTGTATTATATCTTGTTATATTAATAAAAGTGCGCTTTTTAATAAAAAATGCTCGGTCTCCTCATGCTTCCCATTTCTGGTCATCCACTAACCATATTATAGATTGTTGGCCATGCCTACCATGAACAATTGTTGAAGACGTCCTTACCTCTTTTCTGCATGACTATGTAAACCATTATAACAAAATGGAAGTGAAAATGCAATGTAATTGTTTGCTCCTCAAAGCCAGGCAGAATCAGTTAGGTTACTCAACTTTCTACATCCAGTAATCTGATGAATTGGTTAAATCTGTGTCTTCTCTGTGATTTGTGGTGTCCATTGCTCAGCTTTTCTTTTCAGTTACTATATAGCTTGGAATTTTTCTGTCCAGCGTAGGGTTTCATACTAGAAGTTATAGTTATCTGGGAAATTTGTTCACCCGACCTTTGTTTTTCCTTGCCAGAATAAGTATAACCAGCACAGTGATCAGCTTATCAATTTACATGGTCATGGGAATTTGTATACAATTTTTAATTTTTCATGAGAAAAAGAAATCAATAATAAATAAAAAGTGAATAAGTTGTACTGTCTGATCAAAGATAAGCGCCTGTCTTTACGAGCAGAGGCATGGTATTATAGATTTGATTCTAAGAAACCAGGAAACAAACACAAGGATAATCTTTTAATTATGTAGGATTTTCAACCAAAGAGATAGAATATCTTTTGATTACATGGGATTTTCACTATTTTTGTAAAATTAGCTATTTATTATTTTGTATGGTTAATTGAAGGCACTTTTCAATAAAAATAAATAAATCATTTGTGTAATACATAAGAGTTTCAATCGAAGGAGACAGAATATTTCATCTGTGAACTGAAAATAAGTAGTTATTGTATTATCATATAGTTCTGCATGTACACTAGGGTCAATGTTTACTGGGATCTTGGATCTGATAAAAATGTTAATGCTTCTAATTACAGTGAGTACGATTTTAAGTATCCCAGTTCACCAGAAAATTTAGTTCTTGTTGCAGATCAATTAGATTATTCAATCTTTCTGTTAAGAGTAGCATTTGCATTTACATGTCAAATGCAATAGATAATGTAAAATAACATACCCTTTTTTGCACGTATGCATCGCAACCACGAAGCCGAAGATATTCCTGCAGGCCATCATAGCTGCTGCACTTTTCTACTAGCAATTCCGGTGTCAAATCATTTAACAAATAACAATACCTGAGATATCAATATCCTCTAAGAATTAGCATTAAGTTTGACATTTTAATACGATGGATTAAAGGTAGATAGACTCTTTGTTTAGTTTGTATTTCACAGGATGGCATTCAAAAAATAAATTTTTTTACTGTTGCAATTTCGTAACCAGAGCATCAAGATTCCAATTTTCCTTTGGTGTTTCTGGGCCAATGTTTGCCTGTGCACATGACCGAAGGAATGTGAGGAGAAAAATACACAAGAGGAAGCAAAAAATAATAAAGAGAAGCACACTCTATAGTTACTAGATTGCAAATAGCATGAAAATGATAAGCGCAATTCAAATTGGGATACTATTGGCCGTTGCGAAAATTAAGACCATTTGATTTTGCATAAGATAATCTAATCTTGCAATTTAAGGTAAGTGATTACCTGCAGAATATCATCCATGGTGAGTTCCGCGTACTCTATCAGTTGAGGTTGAAGATTGTCAGCTTCCAAAGCACGTCTGCGTTCTGTATAAACACGCTCACGTTGGCTATTGAGGACCTCATCATACTCGAAAAGGTTTTTGCGAATCTCAAAGAAGTAGTTTTCCACCTTCCTCTGAGCCTCATCCAATGCTTTTGTCAGCATCTTTGACTCAATAGGTAAATCTTCAACTCTGAAGGCCCTCATTAAACCCTGCATTTGCGTAGATCACAATCTTCTGAGCATAAGGACTGTACAATTGTTGTGCGCTAGCTTGACTGCTATTATGAAAAGCAAAATTCTCACCGTATGTGACTTCATTTTCTTTGTTAAATAAATGGTAAGGAAATATTATTGCTCTCAAAACTAAAATGAAATGCCATTGATTGATAAATGACAAAAGTAAGACTTTATGTAAATAAAGTAATTTTTTGGAAAATTATTCAATCCTGAGGCTATTGTGCAATTATTTCTAAATGCTGATTCACATGTCAGAAGTAATGTGTTCATGCAAATCAGAACATCAAAGATTGATATCATGTAATGACAATGTTCCAAAAACTCTGGAAGCTAAACTAAACTACGTGTTAAATTTATTAGAGGTCAAGGTAAAGCTAATGCTAACTGGCTCCACTTTTTATGTTTTCATGGGCATTGACGGTTTATAACATGCAACCTCGTGATTATGCTCCTCTTTATCTCTAAATCAAATATTTCAACACCAACGTATTTTGAATTTCTACCTTATTGCTATTATTGTTCTCTTTTAACCTGATCCCAATATTTAAATTTAAAGCACTTGCCTTTACGGTTTGAATGCAGGACATTTGGGAGGACTAACAAATTTCAAATATTGTTGGCATAACACCAAATTTGAAAATTGTTCAGGATTAAAAGCATGCACTTATCTTCGAAAGACTAATGAACAGTTCATGCATGTTTCCTTCCCTTTTATTTGTGATTATTTATTTTGCTTTATATTTGACTGGTATTCAAACTTAGAGGGGATGGGAGTTTTAAGTTCGGGACAAGGTTAGGATGTTAAGAAAATATAAATATATATACAAATTTGAAATTTACATATCATTAAGAAATAAGAAAATAAATCATATACAACAAGATAATGCCATAAAAGTAATAAACAAAAAATCAAGCACTCTCTCTCTTTTCCTCTCCTGTTTTTCTTAAGAAAAATAACAAGAAGGTCTGTTCATGATAAAAATAATTATATCTCTGGGTTCAAGTCTGAGAAAGCAACCCATATGCAACTCACTTGATGTGCAAATTCAATCTATTTAAAATGCAACTAACTGGTCAGGCAGGGTTCAGTCCCAATCGGTATTTACAATGCATAATGATTGTAGTAGGGAAACTCACAAAAAAAAATATATATATATCATAGATCAGACTCTCAGACTACAGAAAGAGTACCGAGCAATAGCCATGTGTATTGAACCCCCTTGCAAAGTGTCACAAGTACTCAAAACGGATCCTTATATAAGTATTCAATTAACTACAATTTTTAAATTTAAAATTATAATTGAGTTTTGGGTTCTGTCCATATAGCCACAATCAACTTAAAAAAATCTGTTTCAGATTGAATCCTTACCAGGTCTGGCTGAATGTTGTAACCATGACTTGTAAATGGCTGTGTGCAGATGTATGTTGAACTAAGGTGCAGTAACATCTTTAAGAGAGTCCATAGCTATGTTGCATGAAGTTTCCAGAAAGGGGACAACAGGGGATGGCAGGATGAGTTAATAGTACAAATATTTTTGCATGGATTTTGGGGACAACATGATTAGTTTCTGGTATGACAAATTTTGCCTGGATTTCGGGGACATCAGGGGATGGAAAATTGTTCCAATAATCTACTTTATGAATCCCTTTTTGTACAATTGTCAACATGGTCATACTTAAGAATTGAAACATTTGAGCTTGTCCTTGCTTTCCTCTAATTTTGAATCATACCAGAACAACCTTGACTTTTCCATTTTCAAGTATCAAGAGGATGTTTGATTGATTTCAGTTGGTATTTTCATGCTCCTAATGAAATCTAACATCCCTGCTAATCAACTTCTTTTTGATGTCATTCAAGTTGGTGACTGATTCAAGCCGGTGATGTCATGCTTCTCTATTGTACTTGGGGTAAGTGAAATCATGCCATATCGAACCCTTTACGCTTCAGAAACACCTTTTTGTCAAATTGTCAACATGGTCATACTTAAGAGTTGAAACATTTGAGCTTGTCCTTGCCTTCCTCTACTTTTGAATCATACCAGAACAACCTTTACTTTTCCATTTTCAAGTATCGATAGGATATTTGAATGATTTAAATTGGCATTTTGTACTTGGGGTAAGTGAAATCATGCCATATCGAACCCTTTACGCTTCAGAAACACTTTTTTGTCAAATTGTCAACATGGTCATACTTAAGAGTTGAAACATTTGAGCTTGTCCTTGCCTTCCTCTACTTTTGAATCATACCAGAACAACCTTTACTTTTCCATTTTCAAGTATCGATAGGATATTTGAATGATTTAAATTGGCATTTTGTACTTGGGGTCAGTGAAATCATGCCATATCGAACCCTTTACGCTTCAGAAACACCTTTTTGTCAAATTGTCAACATGGTCATACTTAAGAGTTGAAACATTTGAGCTTGTCCTTGCCTTCCTCTACTTTTGAATCATACCAGAACAACCTTTACTTTTCCATTTTCAAGTATCGATAGGATATTTGATTGATTTAAGTTGGCATTTTCATGCTCCTAATTAAATCTAACATCCCTGCTAATCTACATCTTTTTGATGTTATTCTTGGTGACTGATTCAAGCCAGTTATGTCATGCTCCTCTATTGTACCTGCAGTAAGTGAAATCATGCCATATCGAACCCTTTAGGCTTCAGAAACACCATCCCATATCACAGAATTAGATTATGCACTGCTCCCTCTGTTCAGAACCTACGTTGCCAAGAAAGGAAACTGGTCCGAAATGTGGAAATGCGGATTTTCAAAAACCCTTGGTTTGGAAACATAATGGAAATGCCCATACATCATACTATAAAAAATATAAATACATATAAAAACAAATGCATAATACTCATTTTTAGTCCATAAAAGATAAAACATTTAAAAAATATAGTCTTGATGAAAGTTCAAAACATTCAACATGCATAAAATTTCACATGTGGCATATCATGTGCTATAGCCCATGTTCAAACTTCAAAGACAAAATATGAAGTCAATGATTATAATCTACAATAAAACATCTAGATTGTCCTCAAAATCATGAATGCCACTCCCGCTAGCTCCACTCTCCACCCCTTGTGTAGAACTCTCTTGAAGCTGCTCCTTGCTTCTAAATTCCTCTTCAAGTTGCTGCTAATTTCCTCCTTGATATTATAAAAACAGCAATAGCTGCCTCCAAACTCCTCCTTGTTGCAATGGCTACCTCCTAAATTCCTCCTTGCTCTTGTAAAAACAACAATGATGAAAGTGTGTGTTTTGCCATTGCATTGAGTCTGTTTATATATTTTTAACATAGTGCATTCTAGAAGATTAGTGTTTTCTTAATGTTTTAGTTTTTTTTTGACTTGGTCAATGACTTTTCCATTTAATTTAGTTCAGAACTAAGCGAGTATGCAGATGATTCAACATCATTTTACTTCTCATGTTTAGGCCTTAACATTAGAAGCACATATTTCTTGTTTGCATTATCAATCTCTTTGCCTATGTTGCAGACAACAGTCCAAGTCTATGCTATATCAAAACCTTTAGTCTCTAGAAACACCTCACTCATTTTACAGAATTAGATTATGCACTTAATCCCCTTGTTCAAAACTGAGTGAGTGTTTAGATGATTCCTTGTCATTCTACTTCTCATATTTAGTTGTCAAGATTAGAAGCACTCAGTTCTTGCTGGCATTTATCAATTGTTTTTACATGTTGCAAACACTAGTGAGTTTTTTTCCTTGCCTTGGCACATTTACCAGGTATGACCTCACAATTTTCATCGGCCTATTATTCTAGTACTGTTGGTAGAAAATGGTGTATTTATCTCCCAAAAATGGGCTCCCCTAACTTAACAAACATCCAATGATAGTGTTTATAATGTCCCTTTAGGGCATCATTAACAAAATTCTTATTTTTGTAATAAAACCCTTATAGGAAATAAACACAGAGTCTGCAAATCATTGGTAAACCCTCTTATTTTTATTGAATGTAGAGATCAAATACAACTCAAATACCAATTTTATTTATTTATTTTTATGTTTCAAATTAACAAATTACAGCTGACCATGCAAATGGAAAAATTGTCGGAAAACACAGACACGGCTAGTTGATGTTGGCGTCCCAAGCAGAAATCAGCCTTTCCAAACTCTAGAAGGTAAACCTGTTGTATGGCCGGCTGCAACACTTCCCAATGATGGCAACAACGCCTAAAATGGTGACATCAGCGCTCAAACAGCCCCAAAATCCTCTTGGAAGGTGATGCCTTAGCTGATATGATTGAACCACAGTTACCAAATGTTGCATTATTACTTTGTCAAACTGAAATGAAGCTCAAATACAACCCCTTGATGAAACTATCGTAGAAGATTGGAGGGTTTTCATTCTCAAATCTGAAGTGCAATGAAATGTTTCCGTTCTCAAAAGCAAAAGTTGACCCAATTTTGATTTCAATCGTGAATAATGTATCTTTTTGGCCCCACTTGTCCTTTTATAATTTCAAAATAACCTTAAAAACATTTAAAACACTTTTAGGCAATTATTACCTTTTTGGTCATTTAATAAATATTTCTTTTTTGGCCCATTTTAATAATAATATCTGTCTTTTTTTCGCATTATAAAATAAAGCAACTTGGACAACTTAAATGAATTATTATTAAATTATTTTCCTCATAAAATATTTTGAAAAGGGGGCATGACAGTCCGTCCTTCCCAAAATTGCTTGCCCTCAAACAATTATAAGTTCAACTGCTTTGACTCACCAAATCTGATCATCTTTGTAATACCCAGATCCCAAATCATCCTTGAGAATTTACAATTCCATACTCTGACTTCCCACAAGGCTAACGGCTACCACATGTACTCACCACTGTGTTTTTGTTGCTCTGCTTGAGTTCTCCAAAGCGATGAAGAATTCGGAACACTTATTAGAGTTTCATAATTGAAACCTTGATTTCCAATGGATCCTCCCATAATGCTGCAAGCTGTACCTTTCAAAATCTGACGCAAATCAGATTGTGTATGGGCTGGAAACAAGTTACAACAGCCATATACCAACTAGAATCTCCTCCGAATTAGAACTACGGTGGCTGAAATGATGGTTCCCTTCAGCTGAAACCTCCTACCAACCTCATCCAGCATTGATACTCCCTTAAAATGTGCAAGCTTGCAACTGTTCATGACTGAGATGATCAAAACCAACAATATAAAGATGGCATAATAGCTACAAAGATGAAAAACCCATGTAAAATTTCGCAATGTGATCAATGTAGAAGTGGTGGTCAGCCATGCAAGCGCTGAAAACTCCCCATTAGTAGTCACAAACTGAAGTATTTTCCATGACTGAAAATCCTTGCAAATCCACTTGTATGAGTGTAAATGAAGTAATACAGTGGCTCATAATGGTAATAACAGTAGCATCAAGGCTAAAAATAAACTCGTAGTTGTCTTAAGTGTGTTCCTTCTAACATTTGACGATAGGATACTACCACCACTTGTTTCCTTCATATCTTGTTGATGATCCTTTGCACAAATATCCAAATTTGAAGTTACTCCACCATGCTCATGATGCACTACTCTGATATTCATGTGAACTTCTCCTTAAGGTCTTCTTGTGGTGCCCGTAACTTCCTCAATAGGAAGGATATATCCAACACAACTCCTCAACTCTTGATGGTACTCTTTATTCAATAGCAATTTCGAAAGTGCAAAATCAAACACCATGCAAAGCTGATTCAAAGTAGAACAAATACCATACAATGAGAAGGTACGAATGCCTTTTACCTGCATGGTTGATTCCTCCAAGGTTTGCTTTCTTTCAATTTCTCACAATTCTGATTTTTCTTCTTTCTCATGCTCCACCATCACAATTTCTTGCACTTGTTCTTTGCCTAGGCATCTGTGGCTTGGCTCTCAGGGTTCTTTGCATGAGAAACAACGTTCTTGTCTTCTAAGATCATTTTTACTCGCATCTTTCTGAGAGTTATTGTTCAATTTAGCTATCATTTATGTTGTTAAGTATGATGTCAACTTTTCTTCACATTGATAAACCACACTTCTAGCCAATGTACGCGTTGCTGGTGAAATTTTCCACACATCCTTTCTCACATTAGTCAATAAAATTGATAGGAGTGGCTGGAAAATATCGTCACTCTCATTCAGAATAAAAAAACATAATTGTTTGCATTGAGGTAACATTTTTTTGCATGATTCTTACTAACAAGAGCAAAGAAATGTTGAAACATTTTACAAAAAAGATCATCACATTCGAGATTTAGCATTACAACACATGATCTGACTTTTGCAACAATTTTTAAAATCATAACCCTCTTAGTAAAATAAGGATCTTTTATTTTATCCATACCTCAGAAGCTTTCCACAATCAACTGAAATATTTCCCTCATGGTGTTGTAAGGCTTTTCAAGGGTTGTTATTCGTGTAATTTCACTAATACAAGTGATAACTATAAGTTTCACATCTGGATCTAGGTGTCTCAAAAGCTTGTGCTTAGCCAAATGAATCATCAATGGATTTACTGTCCATTGTATAATCTCAGAATTTGAATGTTCTCACCATTGTCAATCTGGAGTTGCACCCTGAAACGAAGACATGCTGAAATGATTAATCCTCTCTATAGTTGAAACAATGGGATCTTCTCACGAGGGTGGCTGCCTCAATGGTGAGAAGAACCTCCAGAGAATGCTGGTTCCTGTAAAATGTATCAATGCGGATCTCTACTTTGTGCTGCGAATCTACCATGGAAAAGGGAGAAAGAAACTTGAAAAAGGAAGTCCTAACTAATGACGGTGATACATTAGAATGTTGATCCACTCTACTTGGAACCTTGAAAACTGAATCAAACAAGGGAAAAGAAAGACCTTTGATTTCAATTGATCACTATGCATAAGTATTTCATAAGAATGTTCGATCCAATGACAAAAATGTAAGGGAAAACGATGGAGAGAGGTATGATACAAGACACTTTGCAGCCACTAACATCCACTTACAGCTTCAACAAAAGACATATAAAACACTGAACATGCCTTGCATAACATGATGAACTAGCAACTAAGTACGAATCAAAATTTGGGAAGGGAGAGAAATCTACCATGTATGCAAATTGCTGAATGAATGTACACTATGCCAACACTTGAAATTTGAAAGTACAGTCCTTCTATTGATTAAAGAGGTTACACAACTCAACAATGGTAGAGTCTGGTCTTACTAAGAGAGGGATCCATTTTACAAGGCTGACAAGCCATAAATAAAGAAAATTACAAAAAGCCAAGAGATTGGCATTGGAAATAGGAGAAAAAATTAACTCTTCATTAGCCCAAGTCCAAATTGCATTGCATGAGTCTTCCAAATTTGTCTTTCTTTGGCTTATTCCTAGCTGTCTTGCATGAAAAATCCTTGCCGTTGAAAAAAAAGAAGACAAGTTTTGGATGCATGACATCTACGAATAGATGTCTTGACTTGAAAACTAGTCAACTCCAAAACAAGAGTGGTCAAATTCACTCGAATTGTTGGAGCGTTTGAAAGTCTCCCCTTTGCATGAAATCAATGCAAATGCCAAATTAAGAATTGCGTTTGAACCGTTGGAATGTTTTGAGATTTGAGACAAACGAGAGTGCGCATGGAATTTCTTGTTTGAAACGTTCAATGCTTTGCCCGTTCATCATGCAAGACAACTTTTTTTAGAACTGAAGCATGCTTGTTTTCTTAAATGCATTCACTTCGTTGGAGTCACTCACATTAGTCTGTGCATAATCTTTGTTTATCCTGCCTTTGTCTTTATTCTGCGTTTGTTTTATTCGTTGTTCATGCTTATTTCCATGTTCAATTTTGCTTCAGTCTTTGCTCATGCCTCTATTTTTGTGTTTGTCTTACTTTTTGTTCAGTTTTGGCTCAGTCCTGTTTGTATTTTCTTAGGCTTTTCCCGTGTTCTACTTTAATTCGGGATTCGGGCTTTATTTTAGTCTTCGTCCTTCGGACAAATTGTCAAAATGACTCTCTGTCTCTTCTCTTTCCCGAGATTGGCATTTCCTTTTCTCTTTTTTGGCCTTAGCTTACGCCCTTGTCTTTTCTATTGGGCTTTTTGTCCTCCCGAATCCCTTCAGACAAAAAGTCAGATGGAATTCGTTTCCTTGCCAATTTTTCCGAATTTATTCTTTTAGGCTCTTATGTCTTGCCCTTTGGTTTTCTTCGGACTTTTGTTGGCTTCATATTCCTGCGGATTTCCTGTTTGACAATTATTCCGAAGGATTTCCTTAAATTTTCTCGTTTCCTTCTTTGCCTTTGTTTTTTTAATTTCTATCGGGCTTTTTTCCCGGGTATATCCTCCGTCAGACTTTTTCCTTGAATTCCTTCAGACAAATAGTCTGAAGGAAATTCTTTTCCGTTTGAAGTGTCCCCTTATTTTATGAAGGTTCCCTCTGCAAGGGCTTCTACTTCTCAAAATTGCCCTTCGGGCTTTTTGATTTGGCCTTGTTAGTCACCTGGGTGCCTTCTGCAAGGGCAAGGTTCTTCCAGAAGTGTCCTTCGGAAGAATTGTAAAGATACACTTCGCCGACCAAGTGCCCTCCGCAAGGGCTTTTTGTCCTCAAAAGTGCCTTTCGGAAGAATTGTAGGGCACCCAGGGTTTTTGAAGGGCACCCAAGCTTTTTGAAACTGTCTTTTGGAACTTTTGTCTTGACTTGAAAACCATAAAGTGAACCAACCCGAAGGGTTACATACCCTTCGGGACTTTTGAATTGGACCTTCCCGAAGGGCAATTGCCCTTCGAGTCTTCTCAACTGTGCTTTTCTCTTTTTCTTTCGAACAAAAAGTCCAAAGAAAATAAGCTTTGAAAGATTGCCACTTAGTCATTTTTTTGGACTTTTACACAGTCCTTTGAGAGCTCTTTCTCTCGAATAGAATGTCCGAAGAAATAGTCCACCTCTTATAGCTTGAAAAAATTCCTTGTGAAGACAAAATAACTAAACTTACAACTTGTATGTCTTCGCTGTATTTGCACATTTTGCTGTAATCAAGAAAGCTCCTTGGAAACCTCTGCATGACTAAAATTCACCTGGCTGTAGATGGCCACTTGGGTGGCTGTAAATGCTCATTTAAGGACCCCAAAACTGATTCACAAAACAAACTTGGCACCATAGCAAAGTTCTGAAGTGTAGGGGTGACAATTTGCCCTGTGGGGGGCAAAGTGTCAACATTTTTGGCGACTCTGCTAGGAAGCATGCCTGCTATGCTAGAGAACTAAGACCATATAGATGCTATTCGAACTCCCAAATTGTGAACTTGATTTTTGACTGAAAATCTCCTGACTTTGACGGAAGTAACCTTTTTCCCTCAAAAAGGGAAAAACACAAAAGCAAAAAAACTAAGTAAATATGCAAACAAGCACTTATTCAAAAAAACTCAAGCAAACTACTGTGCTTGAACAACACTTGGAGGAAAGCAAAAACAACTATGTACATAGAGCTTTGCTCTTCAATCGCAATGTTTCAGATGTATTCCGTTGACTAGGATTGGAAGCTCTTGGTCGTCCATCTTGGCAAGTTGAAAGGCGTTGTGGGATTTGCAGTTGGAGATCGTGTATGGGCCACTCAAAGGGAATCAAACTTCGTGTGCCTTCCTGGTTTGGCTTGATCCTCATCCCACTTGAGGACCAAATCTCCTTCATTGAAGCTTCGTGAGGAAGCTCCTTTGTCAAACGTTCTTTTCCCCTGTGCTTGATGACTTTCCATGGCTAGCATGGATTGATTTCTTGTCTCTTCCAACTCCATAAGCTCTGCATACCTGATTTACATAGGCTCATTCTCCAACAACTCAAGTTGATGCATTAGTTCTAAAGCTAGAAACACAAGAGAAATAGGTAACCTTGTTTCCTTACCATATACTAGCTTGTATGGAGAGTTGGCTATTGACCTCTTGTAAGTGATCCTATCAACCCATAGAGCTGAATTCAACTTGAGATGCCATGACTTTTGATTGTCTTCAATAGTCCTTTGTATGATCTTTAAGAGGTTCTTGTTTGTAGATTCAACAAAGCCATTTCCTTGTGGATAGTAGTTCGATGAAATGCTGAGATAAACTCCGTGTTGGACAGCCCATTGGCTGATCCTAGATCCCACAAAAGCCATTGCATTGTGGGAAATAATGGTCGAAGGAACTCCAAACCTAGTAAACAGACCTTCATAGAAATCAAAAACGTTAGTTTAGTTTGCTTATTTCAATGCAATTGCTTCCGTCCAACGTGTGAAGTAATTCGTAGCTGTTAGAATCCACTTATGCCGTGAACTCGAAGGAGGATTAATGAGACCAATAAAGTCCAATCCCCACTGGACAAAACGCTGATCCACTGCAATTCGCTGAAGGGGTAGCGCTGCAAATTTAACTTTTCCTACAAACATGGCACATTGTTTGCACTTCCTAACCCATGTATGGCAATCGCCAAATATAGTAGGCCAATAGTACCCACCTCTCATGATTTTAAGTGCTGCAGTTCTTGCGAAAAAGTGTCCACCATGTCCATCATGAAATTCTTCAAGTAATCTTTGAGTTTGGCTTGGTTCCAAACACCTTAGTAACATTCAATTAATATCTTTTTTGAATAAAACACCATCAACGAACAAGAATAGAATTTATTGCAATCTGAAATACCTTCTTTTTGAAGCACTCAGGTGAGAAAGGTAAAAATCATCTTGCAAATAGCTTACCAAATCATAAAACCAATTGGAAGGTGAGGTGTGAACAACAACAATCTCTTCCTCATTTGATGCTAAAACAACTTCATTAGTTTCTTGCAAGTCCTGAGCTAGATGCTCACAAAGTCCTTTGCCTCTAACCAGCTTTGTAACCTTAATTTCCACGTCATATTTTATTACTTTAGTTATCCAACCAATTCTTTTCTCATTTATGTCTTTGTTCAGAAGAAATTCTTTGATGCTTGGATGGGCAATCATTAGATGTATTTTATTATTAGACAAGTGCCTAAATTTTTCCAGAGATCTTATAACTGAAAGGACATGCTTTTCAACAAAAGAATATCTTGTTTCATACTCCAATCTTTGGCTGTAGAAAGCTATTTGCTGATTCAAATCTTCATGATTCTGATGCATGAGAATGCCTAAAATGGTGTTCATATTAGTATACGTATACAGAATGAAATGTTTCATAAAATCTGGATTTAAAAGCGTAGGAGCACTTGCTATGGCTTTCTTAACATTTTCAAACCCTTTTACTCCCTCTTTGGAGCAGCTGAAGCTCTGATTTTTTTTAGCATCGCTGTAAGTGGTTTAGCTACAATAGCGAAATCTGAAATGTATCTCCTTATAAAATTGATTTTTTCAAAGAAACTTGGCAAAACTTTTTTGTTCTTAGGCAAGGAGAGTGTAAGAATGGATTGAATCCTTTCAGAATCTATGTTTAAACCGTGCTTTGAAACATGTCCAAGAAGCTTACCTTCATGAACTGAAAATACACACTTTTTGGGATTTAGAGATATCCCAAATTGCCTACACCTTTCAAAAACTTGCCTGAGATGAACCATGTGATCTTCTGCATCTTTTGAAAACACTGTTATATCATCCAAATAAACAAGCACAAACTTGTTAATAAGGCCTTGGAAGGCCATATCCATGGCTCTCTGAAATGTTGCTCCAGCATTAGACAAACTGAATGCATCTTTCTATATGCAAATGTCCCCCATTTAGTTGTAAAGGCTATCTTGAATTGGTCCTCTTCTTTGACCAAAATCTGATTGTAACCACTATATCCTCCATCCAACAAGGAAAACCTCTCTGAACCTGCAACAAGCTGGAAAATTTGTTCCATTGATGGCAATGGATGGTGGTCTTTAAGCGAAGCCCTGTTTAAATCACAAAAATCAACACAAACGAATTTCACCATTCTTTTTTCGTACTGGAACGAGGTTCGCCACCCAAGTTGAGTGCTTGATTGGAAATATAATAGTTGATTCTATGAGCTTATGAAGCTCAACGCTCATCAAAGGCTCAAGCTTTGGATTGATTGGCCTTTGTTTTTGTCTCACTGGTTTAGTTTCTTCTTCTAACTCAATGGTGTGTTGAGCCAAACTTGGATCAAAACCTTTGAGATCACTATACTGCCATGTGAATATATCAGCAAAACTCGTGCATAAATCAATGAAAGCTTTTTTTTGTGGAGGGGTGCATACTTTGCCTAATTTCAAAATTTTACCAGTGACAATCTCTATATTGGCATAGTACTCTTCCTTTGTTGACAAGGATGGTTTCTCTTTCCTTAGCTTATCATCTTCACTGAAAATATTTTCAAGAGTGACCAATCCCTTGGGTAGCCTATTAGTCTTCAGTTGTACAATCTGATCACCATACTGCTGTAAGTGTTTCAACTGATTTCTTAAAGAAAACTCAACCTCTTCCTGCAAAAATCTCACAATTTGATTATCATTTTCAAACACCTACCAATTCTCTTGGTTATCCGAAACAGAAGGCCTTATAACTACCTTTATATGACTGAAAAGTCACTTTTTATATCAGCGAGAATGTTAAATTGTGCCCCAACAGCAGCCAACCTATCAACATGTTTATTCCTATCTCTTGGTATTCCTTGAATATTAAAAGCCTGAAAATCTTCAAGTAAATTCCAAACTCTGTATCTATAAGATTTAAGCAACAGATTCTTACATACATTCAAACCTCTTACTTGGTGGACTACAAGTTCACTATCTCCAAACACTTGCAAACAATTTACTTTTATCTTCCTAGCCCACTGCAAACCGTGAACTAGTGCTTCATATTCAACGTTGTTTGAACAACCAAACTGAAATTTAATAGAGGAGAAATACCTTTGTTCTGCAGGATAAATTAACATCATTCCAACTCCGATTCCATGCTTATTTCTTAATCCATCAAAGTACAATTGCCACAAGCCTTCATTAGACTCGTCTTCTCTGACCATGGCTAGAATTGGTGCATAGTTCTCATGAAAACAATATACACCAAGACCTTCCTCTTCAATCAGCTTGTAGGGATCATGCTCATGCAAAATAAAAGCCCACTCATTAAGAAACAAATCTGGAACTCCATCCAAAGGCGAGTCCTTTTCTACATCACTAGTTTGTAATATTTCATCTGAGATGATACAATTTGCATTGACCACATTTGGCGTATGAGGCTCCATATGAAAACGTGCAATAGGCTTTGAATGAATTGTTACCTTTGTACCATACCTGGTTCTGAATAACAAATAAGTCCAATCCGCTGATAAATATCCCCCAATCTTTTGAGGTGAAGTCCCTTGAAAGGCACATAGCGAAATAAGGAGGCAAGTCCACCACTACAACATCCTGCTGAATAGTAACGTTCGGACAAACATGTAATGTCAATTTCAAATCTTTGATAATGCCTACCGTCTTTGCTGGTGAACCATCCAACCGCAATACCCTTTTAGTATTTGGCTCATAAACAAGGCCAAGCTTGTTTGCAATCTGTTTGGGCATTACTGTACTGCGTGCTCCACTATCCACCATACAATTATAAACCAAAGTATCACCCACTGTCAAAAAAAGATAAAAAAGGAGAGTTTTTTTCGATTTTATCTCAGTTTGTTCACCTTTGACATCTTATCTCCTTGCTGCACCTACTTCTTAGTTCGCTGATCCAAATTTGTCAAGACAACACCTTTCTCAACCAGTTTCGAAGACAATTCAAGAGCTGAAAGTTCTTGAATGAGTTTATCTTTTTGTCTTGGAATTGAAAGAGAATCCCACATGCTAATGCTGATGTTAGACTTTTTCATTTGATCTACAATACTGAACTGAGATGCACTAACCTTTGATTGCACTTTTTGTGGTACTTCCTGCTCACGAATTAGAGGTATTTGTTGCACTTTACTAACATCCATATTCTGATTTTTTTGGGTTGCGGGAGTAGCAAGTTGCTCTTTTGTACTTTGAACAACAATACTAGGAGCACTTGAAGTATTTGCTACCGCTTGGGTATCCTCAACAACTCTTATTTTAGTTCTCTGATAGGTTATAGCTGCAACTTGACCACTTGAATCGTTAGTTTTAACATCTTAAGTAAAAACAACATGATCATCGACCTGCCAATCTACATTAATAACATCAGGCTGCCCTTGAACTTGATGAGTCACTCTTTCTGATGTCAAACCTGTATCTTGATATTGACCTCGTTGAAAAGAGAACTCTTCTTGTGTCATCTGTGGCATGGTGATGTTTTGTGATACCAAGGCTTGGTTTTGCGCATTATTGAGATTTAAGGGCTGCCAATGTGAATCCTGCACCAAATTATTTTAAGGTGGGGTTGGAACAATGGCTTTTGAAGTGGAAGGAGCCTTCGAATCAAGAGCAGCATATGGTTTAGCTAGAGTTATGGCTCCTTGTACTTGATAGGGTGGTCTATTTTCTCTGAAACCCTGATAAAAAGATCTTTGATGTTTGAAGGATTGATAGTTGTTTTGATTTTGCTATTGATAGGGTTTGTTTAACTGAAATTGCTGCCTCTTGAGCTGTACTATTTCATTTTCAAAAGAATGTAGCAAACTTTTCAACTCTCCTATCTCACTAGCTTGACTAATAGGGGCTGCAATAGGAACTTGAGGTGCTGGGATTGGAGCTAAGGATGGAATTTGAGGAACTTGAGAGGCTGGTACAGAATTTATTTTTGAAAATATGGGCATTAGAGGTCTTGGAGAAAGCTTACCTGCTTGCATCAAACTAGTTTCTACTCTTATTGCAACTTTATAAGCATCTGGCAAAGTAGTACCACCCATTGACTGTATTATCACACTAATGTCAGAATTAAGAGCTTTCAAAAAATACAAAAATGCATATTCAGAGGATGGTCTAATCAAAACCGGTATCTTAGTCCATGTCTTCTGGAATCTGAGATTAAAATCGGACATGAACTTATGAAGAGCTCTCTGTATGGTAGTTAATTGCTCAACTAAAGATAAGTGATCAGATTTGTCTTCAAACTGCTTGACTAACGCTGCACCCAATTCATCCCAGGTGAAAATGGATCTAAGTGGGAGGGTTTTATACCACTGTAATGCTTTTCCTTTGAAAGAAGCAACAAGCAATCTAATAACAACATTATCCTCAACAACATGAACTGAACAAATATTAGTCACACCCTAGATATGTTCAATAGGGGTTGTTTGATTTTCTCCTAAGAAAAATGGAATACTTTTGAGGGCAGATATAAGAATGCCATCTAACTGTGCTAAATTCAATGGACTTCCCTTATTGAATGGAGCAAACACTTGATTTCTAACGGCCATTTGGATGGTGGGTATTGTAGTGTCTAGAACGATAGGATGAGGGGGAGGTAAATATTCTCTTTGAGGATATGGATTTGACCTCCTAGACCTTGCTCTTTTATAAGTGACAAATTCAAAAAGAATACCTTTACTTGTTGATCTTGTGGTAACCTTTGGCATGAACAAATTGCTTGAATGATGCTATGAACTCTGCAACTGGATGTAGATGAATGTCGTCTGCTGCTGCAAAAACTTTTTCGTGGTCCCACTGGGCTTGCCAAAAACTGTTGTCAACTTGGAGTTGCACCCTGGAATGAAGATGTGCTGAAATGACTAATCCTTTCTTCAGTTGAAACAATGGGATCTTCTCATGAAAGTGGGTGCCTCAATGGTGAGAAGAACCTCCAGAAAAGACTGGTTCCTGTAAGATGTATCAATACAAATCTCTACTCTATGCTGTGAATCTACCATGAAAAAGGAAAAAAAAAACTTGAAGGGGCAAATCCTACCTAATGACGGTGATACACCAGAATGTTGATCCACTCTACTTGGAACCTTGAACACTGAATCAAATAAGGGAAAATGAAGACCTTTGATTTCAATTGATCACTATGCATAAGTATTTCATGAGAAGGTTCGATCCAATGACAAAAATGTGAAGAAAAATGATGGAGAGGTCTGATACAAGACACTTTGCAGCCACCTAACATCCACTTACAGCGTCAACAAAAGACATAAAACACTAAACATGACCTGCAGAACATGATGAGCTAGCAACTAGATATGAATCAAAATTTGAGAAGGGAGAGAAATCTACTATGTATGCAAATTGCTAAATGAATGTACACCATGCTAGCACTTGAAATCTGAAGGTACAATCCTTCTATTGATTAAAAAAGTTACACAACTCACCAATGACAGAGTTTGGTCTTACCAAGAGAGGGATCGATTTTACAAGGCTGAAAAGCCATTAATATAGAAAATTACAAAAAGCCAAGATATTGGCGTTGAAAATAGCAGAGGAAGTTAACTCTTCATTAGCCCAAGTTCAAATTGCATTGCATGAGTCTTCCAAATTTGTCTTTCCTTGGCTTATACCTGACTGCCTTGTATGAAGAATCCTTTGTGTTGAAAAAGAAGAAGAAAAGCTTTGGATGTATGACATCTACGAATAGATGTTTTTACTTGAAAACTAGTCAAGTCCAAAACAAGAGTAGTCAAATTCACTCGAACTACTGAGATGTTTGAAAGTCTCCCCTTTGCATGAAATCAATGCAAATGCCAAATTGAGAATTGCGTTTGAACCATCGAAACGTTTTGAGCTTTGAGACAAACAAAATTGCATGTATGGAATTTCTGGTTGTTTGAAACGTTCAACGCTTTGCTCGTTCATCATGCAAGACAACTCTATTTTCAAAATTGAAGCATGCTTGTTTTCTTAAACGCGTTCACTTCATTTGGAGTCACTCACGTTAGTTTGTGCATGATCTTTGTTCATTCTACCTTTGTCTTTATTTTGCGTTTGTTTTGTTCGCTGTTCATGCTTATGTCCATGTTTAGTCCTTTAGTCTTTGCTCATGCCTCTGTTTCTGTGTTTGTCTTACTTCTTGTTCAGTTCTGACTCAGTCATGTTTGTATTTTCTTTGACTTTTCTCATGTTTTGCTTTAATTCGGGATTCGGGCTTTATTTTAGTTTTCATCCTTCGGACAAATTGTTCGAAGGACTCTCTGTCTCTTCTCTTTCCCGGGCTTGGCATTTTATTTTCTCTTTTTTGGCCTTAGCTTACGCCCTTGTCTTTTCTATCGAGCTTTTTGTCCTCCCGAATTCCTTCGGACTTTTTGTCCTAAGGAATTCCTTTCGACAAAAAGTCTGAAGGAATTCGTTTCCTTGCCAATTTTCCCGAATTTATTCTTTTAGGCTCTTATGTCTTGCCCTTTGATTTTCTTCTGGCTTTTGTTGACTTCATATTCTCGCAAATTTTCTGTTTGATAATTATTCCAAAAGATTTCCTTAAATTTTCTCGTTTCCTTCTTTGCCTTTGTTTTTTTAATTTCTATCGGGCTTTTTTCCTGAGTATATCCTCCATCGGACCTTTTCCTTGAATTCCTTTGGAATTTTTGTTTGAAGGAATTCCTTCGGACAAATAGTCTGAAGGAAATTCTTTTTCGTTTGAAGTGTCCCTTGCTTTTATGAAGTTGCCCTCCGCAAGGGCTTCTGCTTCCCAAAATTGCCCTTTGAGCTTTTTGATTTGGTCCTGTTAGTCGCCTGGGTGCCTTCCGCAAGGGTAAGGTTCTTCCAAAAGTGCCCTTCGGAAGAATTGTAAAGGTCCACTTCGCCGACCAAGTGCCCCTCCTCAAGGGCTTTTTGTCCTCAAAGGTGCCTTTCGGAAGAATTGTAGGGCACCTGGGCTTTTTGAAACTGTCCTTCGGAACTTGTCTTGACTTGAAAACCATAAAGTGAACCAACCCGAAGGGTTACATACCCTTCCGGACTTTTGAATTGGACCTTCCCGAAGGGCAGGGTCTTCTGAACTGTGCTTTTCTCTTTTTCTTTCAGACAAAAAGTCCAAAGAAAATAAGCTTTGAACGACTGCCACTTAGTCATTTTTTCGGACTTTTACACAGTCCTTTGAGAGCTCTTTTTCTCGGACATAATGTCCAAAGAAATAATCCACCTCTTATAGCCCAAAAAAATTCCTTGGGAAGACAAAATAACTAAACTTACAGCTTGTATGTCTTGGCTGTATTTGCACATTTGGCTGTAATCAAGAAAGCTCCTTGGAAACCTCTACATGACTAAAATTCACCTCGTGGTAGATGGCCACATGGGTGGCTGTAAATGCTCATTTAAGGACCCCAAAATTGATTCACAAGACAAACTTGGCACCATAGCAAAGTTCTGAAGTGTAGGGGTGACAATATGCCCTGTGGGGGGCAAAATTGTCAACACTACCATGGATAGACAATTTTCTACTTCCTCCAAAATGTTGAGTAGAATATTTTTTGAATGAGGCAGCTGCTCCAGTTTCTTCCCTGCTCTGTAAAGCTTTATTTCCAAATCATTTTTTCTTATGAACGCCATCTAGTAATTTTTGAATTTTCTATCACTGTGGAGCATGTGATATGATTTGCATCAAATGGTTAGCTTCCCTGCATGCTGGCAAGATCTAGGCTCTAATATCACCGTAATGTCCCTTTAGGGCATAATTAACAAAATTCTAATTTTTGTAATAAAACCCTTATATTGAAATATTCCCTTAGGACAAAATTAAATAAATATCAATTTTTTCAATAAACCCTTATAAAAGATAAACACTGTGTAAAAATCATTGGTAAACCCTCTGAAAATGACAATTTTATTTTTATTGAATGCAAAAATTAAATACAACTCAAATATCAATTTTATTTATTTATTTCTATGCTGCAAATTAACAAATTACAACGGACCGTGCAAATGGAAAAATTGCCAAAAAATATAGATCCAACTTGCCGATGTTGGGGTCCCAAGTCGAAATCAGCCTCCTTTCCAAACCCTAGAAGGTAATCCCTGTTGTACAGCCAATTGCATCACCTTCCAATGATGGCATCAACCCCCAAACTAGTGATGTCAGCCCTCAAACAACCCCAAAATCATCTTGAAAGGTGATGCCCTAGCTGATGTGATTGATTCACAATTACAAAATGTTGCACTGTTACTCTGTCAAACTGAAATGAAGCTCAAATATAGCCCCTGGATGGAGCTATCGCAAAAGATTGAAGGGTTTCTGTCTTCAAATCTGAAGTTCAATGAAAGGTTTCCGTCCTCAAAAGCATAAGTTGAACCAATTTTGATTTTAATTATGAATAATGAAAAGTGAATAATGTATATTTTTGGCCCCACTTGTCTTTTTATAATTTCACTCTAACCCTAAAAGCATTTAAAACACTTTTAGACAATTATTACCTTTTTGGCCATGTAATTATAATTGCTTTTTGGACTCTTTTAATAATAATAACACCTAAGTGTCCTTTTTTTGCATTATAAAATAAAGAAATTTGGACAACTTGAATTATTATTAAATTATTTCTCTCATTAAATATTTTGAAAATGGGACATGACAGTGTCCTGCTCAATCCTGTCAAAGAACTTCGCTGCTATGGAAAAATTCAATTTACATTGTTGGATGCCCCGTGTCTCCACATCCTTGCTAATCCGCTCCAATGGATAGGGATTCAAATATTCAAATGTCTTCAATTTGAAGTTTCTTGGCCAATGTGCTTCAAAAATCAAGTTCTTCTAACTTGTGTCAGATATGGCGATTGCTTCATCATCCTTGATTCAGATCTTCACATGGAACATCTTCTTGACTTCATTAGTCACCTTCTCTTGTTGTAGTTTAGGAGTAAACATTGACTTCGTAGCCAATGTCTTAGCTGGTGCATTTGGCATCATTTAATTTAACTCAGCCTGCCCCAACATGATTTTACTTAGTGAATCTTTCTCTTTTAATGCAGAGTTCATCATACTGGTCTTACTTGGTGCAGTGCACTTCACCGCTCCTTATGTTAACAACTCAGACTTAGTTTTCTCAGTTTTTTTTGGCATGATCTTCAATGGGACTAGAAGCATGACTTTATTGTCCACATCATCTTTGTCAACTCCTGACTTATTCTAACATCAAAAAACTTCCTGCTTGTTTTATTAGAGAGAATTAATTCTAGATGCAATACCGAACACCGGTGCACCGAGTGTCCATTATTGGGACAGTGCTTACGGGTCTTCATGCTGTCTTTTGCATCAAATTTCTGTTGTGCCATTTTAACTTTCTTGCCACAACCCTTAGACACAACCTTTTTCCTTTTCGTCCTTATGTCAAGCAGACATGATTCATCTGTCATTTTCTGCCTTTCACCTAAATATACAACACATTCTTACATGCATGATCCCACACCTTGGCATCAAACAATGCGGACTCCTATCTGATATAAATATATAGTCCACCAATGTATCTTACCACATTATTTTTTTGTCAACACCAACCCTAACAAAGTTGCTTTGTGGAATTCTAATGGGTAGTCCTGTTTTTGCCTAGAATATTGCCACTTGATTAGCTTCTCATCTTAGTACCCTATTGGACAGAACTAAATATTGATTGGGCACTTGAACTAATCCCAATCTTCTACAAGTTGTTTCTGCCTATGGAGGGTCTGAAAATAACTCTCCAACTAGATTAGCACATGCCCGATTTTGTTCCACCTGGTGAACTGCATATTTCACTTATCATTATAGCCCTGAAAACAAAAATATACTGCCAATTTGTGCAACCAACTATTCAATTTCTCAGCATCACGTTGTCCTTTGTAAGGAGGTATGTCCAGTATAGCCTTCACACAAAACTGTGATAACATGATTGTTTTCTTGACGGGCCTTTCCATCTAGTTCTGCTTTCATTGTTTTTCAGATCCTAGGGTCCTATTTTACCCTGGTACTTTTATGTTGTAACTAGACATACTTTCTAGTCCCACTGACCTACCATGGCCATTTGCAGACATTAATATAATTTACTATAGTGATTCTTAGTCTTAGTCATAGAAAGTTCCTTGAGCTCATGTTCTTCTCAGGAATTCTTACGTTTCTACTGTAGAAAGTTTATAGAGATGCCAGACTACCAATATTGGCATACACAAAAATAGTAATTCCATAAAATACCATGGCAGAACAGTGTGTCTGAACAATAGCAGCATTCTATTTATAAAAGATAAGTCCCAATACAATTCAAACTGTTCAGGGATGACCTGATACCAGCGTCCTGACTCTAACAATTGACAAGCTATGTAAAGGACAAGACTTATGGTTATCGGTTAGCCCAACGGTTAGCAACCAAACATAACCACTAAGTTGGTACAACACTACCCAAAGCTAACAAGAATAATATAATGAAGTCAGCACAAACACTGTAATGTCCCCATCCGGGGAGTACCAGAAATGACCCATTTAGCCTATTTAAATCTTGTGGGCTAATTTCGGGCTTGATAGGGAATAAATTAATTAATTAAATAAAGTTATCCAATTAAGTAAATTTCCGAATGACTTTATTTTAATTAATTTAATAAAGTGGCTTAAATGTTTTAAAAGAGAAATATTATAAAGTCACTTTATAAAAGTGCATTAAAAGATATATTTTGAGTGGAAAATTAAAAAAAGTAACTTCGGAAAAGTTCTATGGGAAATTATAAAAGGAGATTTGAAAGCTCATTTTGGACATGCTTGTTTATTTTTCTCTATTGTGGAGTTTGAGATTTGAGTTTGAGCAAACCCTAAGACGAAATCCCTAAGGGTATCGATTTCGGTAGTGAGACATCTACCCTAGCCAATTTGTAGGTGGAATCATACAAGTTTCACACAGGTGCCGAATGATTGATGACGACATATGGAGAAGCCCTGAAGAGGATTGAATAGGCTTTCCTCATAGTCTTCCTCACATCCTTGGAGAGTTTATTTTGGCGTAAGTATTGGGGTTTCTTGGCTGCTAGGTGCAGCATCCTTTGTAAAGACACCTCCATTGTTGAAGACCCTAAGGGCTCCGGGTATTATGGTGGATATCTGCATTATGGCTCACCTCATTGTGATAGTTGTAGTCTCCTAAAGATCACGTTGCAGCCTTGGTATAGTCGCAGCTCTCACTTCTATTTCAGCCACTACTTAAGTTGAGATTGAGCCATCTTTGGAGTCTACGTGGGCCTTGGTGAAGATTGTGAGAAGTCGCAACAGCTTATAGGGGTTTGGTGTGAATCTTCGATAGGCTTTGGTAAGATTTCAAAGCGCCAATATCAATGGAAGACACATTACAGCTAATCAACCACTTGGCATGCTTGTAATCTGCCTTACCTTTATTCTTGGTATGTATATTGAGTTTTTTCTGGAAGTTTCCAGACCTGCAAATTCTGATTGTAAACAACAAGCTTGATCTTAAAATAAATCAATATTCTCTTAGTCTTGAACTGCAAACTATTTGACAAAATGCCTCTTGCTGTTCCTATGTTCTGATCATGCAATATTGATTGTTTTTAAATACAAAACTGCACACAAATTATTTTTTATCAATATATCGAAACTATCACTGAGAATGGTAAGATGCAAAGTGTTTGACGAAATGTCTGCACTTTAGAAATAAAAAATTTGAGAATTTTTTTGGAGGTCTCTTGGAAGGGTTCTTACAGTGGTATCAAAGCCCAAAACTTCTTGCCAACCTGTTGGGTTATTTGCATGTCAATGATCCGCACTTGCATGTTGGTTTTAAGCTTTGCATGTTAGTGATTGACACTTGCATGTCGATTTTGAGCATTGCATGTCAGTGTTCTGGACTTTCATGTAAATTTGGTATAGAAAAATGGGAATTTGTGCAGGTCTATGATAGCAAAAATTTCCTCTGCATCCGGGAGGGTCTCATAGGTATTATTTTAGACGGAGGCCAAACAATTCACCGGAACACCCAGAGATTGAAGAAATTTCTGTTGCAAATTTGTTCGGTGAGAGCACTGTAGGGAACATTGGTGATAGACAAGAAAAACCAAATCCTAGTGCCATAGATATATTAAATGATTTGGCTAGAGGACAACAGTTGGTTCAGCTTATGAACCAAATGATACAAACAATGAATAACAGAACTTAGGGTGATCATGGGAATAATGGCAATAATGAAAACAATGACAACCATGGAGGAGTAAGACTAATAATCTAGCTAATAGCTCCAGGACCCCCAGAAGAATTACTCCTAGACATTTAATGCTTTAATTCTTGGAAGCACCACCAAGAGAACAAGCAAGGCAACAGGAAGGTGGTGAAAGTTGTGCAGATTATTTAAGGGAGTACCAAACCTTGGGGGATGAATTTCATGCAGCTATGTCCTTAGCTGATTTTTGCCAGGTTAAGTACAGGAATAGGCCATGAGATTGGGGACACGGTTCTAATCAGGGTTTGCAGCGTAAGGTGGGTAGGTTGTCCATTCCTAGCTTTGATGGTTCTAGTTGATGCATTGCACGTTCATGGGTGTAGAAGTTAGATACATACTTTCAGCTCAATCCCATGTTGGAAATTGAGGCTATTAAGTATGTCACACTACCGTTGACCATTTTTTGGTCATTTAGAGTAAAAAAAGGGCACCCCCTCTTTTGTGCATAAGTCTTCAATCCATGTTTTGGCTAAAATCATTCATCAAGGTTCTCTGTCAGACCTGTTCCATGAAAAAACCAAGTGTTTACCTCATTTCGTTTAACCAAGTGTATTTGGGGTTTGTCAAGAGGCCTTACTTAAAGAACTTTATGAATAAGTTCTTTCCAAGGACCCGATTTAGTCTAAGCGGTTCGCAAAGGCAAGGAATTTCCTTGGAGGGCACTTCGATTGCGTGTAGGGCAATTGCAAAAGTTTCGAAGGGTAAGTGTCTTTGTGGAGGGCACTTGGTCGAGAAAGTGAACGATTTCCATTTTTCCTAAGGGTACTTCCGAGCTCAAATGGCTCTTGCGGAGGGCACTTTGAGAAAGACAAGGACCATTTTCATAAGCCCGAAGGGTATTTTTGGATGGGAGAAGCCTTGCGGAGGGCACTTCGAGAAAGACAAGGACCATTTTCATAAGCCCAAAGGGTATTTTTGGATGGGAGAAGCCTTTGCGGAGGGCACTTAAAAAAAACAAGGGACAAAGACAAAAGCCCGAAGGGCACTTGCCCTTCGAGAAAAGCCAGCGCCAAAAGAAATAATTCCTTCAGACATTTTGTCTGAAGGAAAGCGAGACAAAAAGCCCGAAACAAAGAAGGCCCGATAAGTCAAAAAGCAAGCAAAAAAAAAGCCAAGGCAAAGGAGAAGTCGAAGGAAAGAGACAACACAGGCAAAGATAAAGCGGAAAAGACAAAACAAGGAACAGTTCCAGCTGCTGACAAAGACAAAGGATAGAATCAATGACCACTCAAACCAAAACAAGTGGCATAGACGACTCAACAAGGAGAATTAATACATTTGGTGAAATATATCTATCGAAAACCAATAAAATAGATTGGTTTTCGAACTATAAAGGGGAGCAGCCCGTGTTTTCACGCTTCACCATTAATGCACACCCAGTTGCGCCCAGCGTTGAAGAGAGCATGGTCCAGCCACAACAACTTGGGGATCACTTTGTTAGTTGCTAGGAGTATCCCATGCTTTTGTAGGTCTAGGACAGCAAGGGTGGCAACTTGGACATCTACAGCATGGCTCTCCCATGCGCAATTGGAAGAATACGACAACAACATGGTCTTGTGGTCTCTGCAGAAGTGTTTAACTCAGCATGGGTTTCCATTCCTTCATTTGTCAGCGATCTTGTTTCCAATTCTCTATATATTTGTAATTTCTCATTTGAAAAGAGATATCTCAGCTTGTATGGCGAAGCTCTGCATGAATTTACCTTGAATCAAGACATAGCATTTTTACCTCCATTTGAGTTTGCATTTTTGCAGATGTCTATGGTTTTGTCTTGTGTTAAGTCATTTTCTTTCATGCTTTCATAGAATGATTCCAGCATGTCTAGTGTGTTGTGAGTTCTTTCGCAGGTCAGCAAGAAGTGTCCACAACAGAGTATAGGTGCATGTGAACAAGCTGCCATAGTGTGTCTTAGAAAACCTTTGGTAGTTCTTTCTCCCTGTACCTCCATAGGACCTCCTGTTGAAACACTAATGCAAAAGAGTTTCTCGTGTCAAAATGAAGTGTATATCAGCTTGTTCTTGGTGTAAAGTGTATGTCAAAACTGAATAGACCAACCATTTTGGTGCATCAGCGCTTTAGTTTAAGTTCTGATTTCAATATTTCTCTCCCTTTTCATCCCCCCCATTATTAGAAAGTAGGAAATCCAAGGCCTCAAAGTGCATCAAGGGGAGCTAGCCCCTAATTTAGAGATTCATCCCTCACTTTTGCCACCCACAGCAAGAAGAATCTCTCCATTGTGTCGTGTGGATGAAGAGAGTTGAGCCTCCCTTTAGAGGGTGCAATCCACCGTGTCAACAGTTTCTGGCACGCCCGGTGGGACTCTGTTTGTCCAAGGAGTTGAAGAATTTTTTGGTGTGTTTTCAACTAATCAGCCTTTGGAGGCATTTCAACCAACACCAATGGCGGCTCCGAGTTGAATCAGCTGGTTAAGCAATCTTGGTGCCATCAAGTAATCACATTTTGGTATGTATAATCCCATTGCTCAGCAACATGGGCCTTGTGTTCCTTCATATAACTTTGATCAAGCTCAAGTTGTTCATGGAATCACCTCAAGCAGCTCCCCTGGTTGCCCTTCACCTAGTGTAAAGGAAATAATGCTGGAGTTTGAGAAGCAAGTGATGGAGATAAACAAATTGGAGGAGCAGAATAGATATCAGCGAGAGCTTATGTACAAAGAGGAGTGCTTGTTTAGGCAAGCTCCGGCCTTGCAATCCATGAAGGAGGAAGTGCCAAAATGGAAGAATCCATTCATTCAAGGCAATCAGCCTTGTGTGGCTTCTCCCATTCCAAAGCAACCCCCTCCTATTCTAAAAAAAGCCCCCTCTTGTGCACCAAATCCTTTCTACCAAATAACACTTGCTCACTCTAGCTCATCTGATGCATTAACCACTCCTGTTCGTAATCCCTTGCACCTAGCTTTTCAACACTAAAGGGCATTAGAGCAACCTCCCATGGAAATGAACCTTCTCAATTCCTTAGATTGTGAATCCTCCTTTGAAGGGAATCATCCTATGCCTTTTGAAAAACGACACATCTCTCTTCAAGAAACTCTTCCTGTGCATCAACAGTCTCTTCCTAGTCTTCCTCAACCTCCTCAAGTCTTTCAACATGAGTCAAGATTCCAAGTTGGAGGAGGAAATACCATGAACTAGCTCAGGGCTTTGGAAAAGATGAAGCTGCTGCCTGTTCTTAAGAGAAGATTTTCAGCTCCAAGGTCATGAGTTGGAAGGAAACAATGGAATCATGGGGCAGGAAGGAGGAGAAAGGTTTTGCTCAAAACCTTGAAGACGGTGAAGCTGCCCCTGTCATGGTGATCCTCATGATCTCCAAGAAAGGCTCTTCCAAGAGAATATAGCCAGGCAAATTACAGAGTTAGAGTCAAGAATGAGGTTCCTCAGCGAAAGTGTGATGGACGGTTTAGACCAAACAATAGATTCTTTGTCTGAACACACCCCATCTACACTCCTTCAGAAAGCTATCAAGCCACATTTGATGTAGATGAAGTGTTGGCCAAATGGAAGGAAGAGAATCATTCGATTCTAGCTCAAGGATTGCCTCCTCTTCCACATGAGCTTGTCCATCAACCCTCCACTCCATTCCTTCTCGAGGAACCTGTTTTGAAAGAGGCAAGTGAAGAAGAGAGAATCCAATTTGCAGCTGCCCAAGAGGCTATCATGAGTGACAATGAGGATGAGATCATCATGGATGCTCCCTTTGAAGACATCATCAACAATGGAGAAGACATAGGTCATGCATACACGCGGATGTTCCAACAATATGAAGAAGAGCTTGACAAACTTTATTTGTCAACAATGGATGATGAGGAATGTAAGCATGGTGAGCTCTCTCCTCCCTTGTTTGATGAACTTCCTTGTTGCTTTGATGAGGAGAATGACCATGCCATGGGACCCGAGTTGGAAGAGGATCAGGAGCATGTCTTTGAACAACTAGAGACTCTTGTTTTTGAGCAAGAAAAGGAGAGGCATGTCCATCTTGATGAAAGCTTTGAAGAAGAGAGCCTTGAGCAAGAAGGTGACGTTCCGTGGGATGAGCAAGCAGTTTGTGATCTCATTTCAGACATCACAACAGTCACCCTTCTTCAAGAAAGCCATGATGAAGTAGAAGATCAGTTTGACAGGCTCTTCAATGAGGCAGAAGGGAACAAGTCAATCCATAATGCATATCAAGGGGGTTATGAGCTAGATGAGCCCTATGGTGATGAGCTAGCAGCCATTGACTTCTTGGTGAGATACACTAGCATGAAGGGCCAGCATGAGGCAAGCTTCCAAGAGCAAGATGAATACATATATGTTGGAAGCATGTTTGACCTTGATTCATTTGGATACAAGCCAATTAAGGTGGCAGGCAAGAAGAACAAGTCACCAAGTCTCCATTCCATTCAGCCACTTGTCTGGCACCATAAGTTTTCTTGCCATGAAGGAGACTTAAGAAGTTTTCTCTTTGATCCAGGAGGGAGGCAAATGTATCTATTTAGTTGTACATAATAGTTTGCTTTCAGTTGTGTGTCTTTCGTTTCCCCTAAGTGCTGTTGCACACATGTGTGTAGTTTTTTAGCCTTTGTTGTGTGTGTTTTCCTTTGTGTTTGAAGTAAAATCTTTGCTGGTTCATAGGTCCTTACAAGGCTGTTGCTAACTTCTCCAAGATGCATCCTGACTCCATGCCCAATGGACTTTCAGACTACTAGTCTTCCCAAGCATAGCAGGCATGCTTTCCCTGTGAGTCACCAGTTTGTTGACCATTTTTTGGTCATTTAGAGTAAAAAATGGGCACCCCCTCTTTTGTGCATAAGTCTTCAATCCATGTTTTGGCTAAAATCATTCATCAAGGTTCCCTGTCAAACTTGTTCCATGAAAAAACCAAGTGTTTACCTCATTTTGTTTAACTAAGTGTATTTCGGGTTTGTCAAGAGGCCTTACTTAAGGAACTTTATGAGTAAGTTCTTTCCAAGGCCCCGATTTAGTCTAAACGGCTCGCAAAGACAAGGAATTTCCTAGGAGGGCACTTCGATTGCGTGTAGGGCAATTGCAAAAGTTCCGAAGGGTGTCTTTGCGGAGGGCACTTGGTCGCAAAAGTGGACCATTTCCATTTTTCTGAAGGGTACTTCCGAGCTCAAATGGCCCTTGGGGAGGGCACTTTGAGAAAGACAAGGACCATTTTCATAAGCCCGAAGGGTATTTTTGGATGGGAGAAGCCTTTGCGGAGGGCACTTTAAGAAAGCAAGCGACGAAGACAAAAGCCCGAAGGGCCCTTGCCCTTCGAAAAAAGCCAACGCCAAAAAAAAGAATTCATTCCTTCGGACAAAATGTCCGAAAGAAAGCGTGGCAAAAAGCCCGAAACAAAGAAGGCTCGATAAGTCAAAGAGCAAGCAAAGAAAGAGCCAAGGCAAATGAGAAGTCGAAGGAAAGAGACAAAACATGGGCAAAGACAAAGCGGAAAAGACAAAACAAAGAACAGTTCCAGCTGCTGACAAAGACAAAGGACAAAATCAATGACCACTCAAACCAAGACAAGTGGCATAGATGACTCAACAAGGAGAATTAATACATTTGGTGAAATATATCTATCGAAAACCAATAAAATAGATTGGTTTTCGAACTATAGAGGAGAGCAGCCCGTGTTTTCACACTTCAACATTAATGCACAGCCAGTTGCGTCCATCATTGAAGAGAGCATGGTCCACCCACAACAACTTGGGGATGGCTTTGTCAGTTGCTAGGAATATCCCATGCTTTTGCAGGCCTAGGACAGCAAGGGTGGCGACTTGGACATCTACAACATGGCTCTCCCATACGCAATTGGAAGAATATGACAACAGCATGGTCTTGTGGTCTCTGCAGAAGTGTTTAACTTAGCATGGGTTTTCATTCCTTGATTTGTCAACTGTCTTGTTTCCAGTTCTCTATATATTTGTAACTTCTCATTTGAGAAGAGATATTCAACTTGTATGGCGAAGCCCTGCATGAATTTACCTTGAATCAAGACATAGCATTTTTACCTCCATTTGAGTTTGCACTTTTGTAGATGTCTATGGTTTTGTCTTGTGTTAAGTCATTTTCTTTCATGTTTTCATAGAATGATTCCAGCATGTCTAGTGTATTGTGAGTTCTTTTGCAGGTCAGCAAGAAGTGTCCACAACAGAGTATAGGCGCATGTGAACAAGCTGCCATAGTGTGTCTTAGAAAACCTCTGGTAGTTCTTCCTCCCTGTACCTCCATAGGACCCCCTGTTGAAACACTAATGCAGACGAGTTTCTCGTGTCAAATGAAATGTATATCAGCTTGTTCTTGGTGTAAAGTGTATGTCAAAGCTGAGTAGACCAACCATTTTGGTGCATCACCGCTTTAGTTTAGGTTCTGATTTCACTATTTCTCTCCCTTTTCATCCCCCCATTATTAGTAGTAAGAAATTCAGGGCCTCAAGGTGCATCAAGGGGAGCTAGCCCCTAATCTAGAGATTCATTCGTCACGTTTGCCACCCACAGCAAGAGAGATGTTTCCATTGTGTCGCGTGGATGAAGAGAGCTGAGCCTCCCTTTAGAGGGTGCAATCCACCGCGTCAACAACTACATTTGGATGGGGAGGCTCATGAGTGGTAGCACCATGGTTTGGTGACCTTTGGACATGATAGTATCACTTTTTATGCAGATTTCACGCAAATATTGATTGATAGGTTTGTAAGAAAGATCCACAGATACACTTTCGGAAGCTAGCTCATTTGAAACATAGTACAGTAGATGCTTATATTTTAGAATTTCAAAGACTATCAGTTATGGTTCCTGATATTTCAAAGAGGAGGTTGATAGTCCTTTTTATGGAAGGATTGACAAAGCCACTATGTGGTTGGATTAATGCATTTGACCCACCTACTCTACCGGATGCAATAAGATCACGTAACATGGAGTTTTCTACCCCTAAGAGTAAATACAGTTCAGACGATTCGCATGCAAGACAACTAAAGAAGCCCTTTCAAAAAGAAGAATCTCCAATTCAGCCTCAGAGGAGCTTACCATCCAAAACAAACAAAGAAGATGAAACCAAGGAAGAACTTGGAAGAAGCTATGTTTCCAATGCAGGGAACCATGGACTCCAGGACATAGATGCCTTGGAAAGGGGAAGATACATTACATTGATGAAATTTCTGATGAGGAAGACACTATAGATCCAACAGATTTGGGAAAGGATCAAGATCAACAATTGGATCTCAAGGATAAGGGTACCAAGGAAGGTACACTTGCTTCTCTTTTTGGCGCACTAAGGTATAATCCCTTCACGTTCCAAGGAGTTTTGTGTGGACGTAGAGTCATAGTACTTATTGATGGTGGTGCTACTTACAATTACATTGATGAGGGCTTAGTGGTAAAAAGGGATCTGCACGCAGAAGAAATTGAAGGCTTTGATGTGGTGGTCGCTGATGGGTTTACCATCCCTTAAGAAGAAGATCAGTAATCTCAGCATCCTCATTGGTGAGCACACAATTTGTGATGATTTTTATGTTATCGGTTTAGGTGGGACTAACATAGTGCTTGGTGTTCAATGGTTATATTCACTGGGTGAAATTTCTCAAAACTATCAAACCATGGAGTTAAGTTTTCAGCACAAAGGGAAAAAGGTAACATTGAAGGGCATTCCTCACCCTCTACCTCATCAAATTACAGCTAAAAGAATGGAAGCTATTAGCTCCAAATATTCCACCATAACCGTGGGTAAGCAGACAAAGTCATATTTGCATGACATGGGAAATGAATTTGTTGAGAATGTTGGAGGTTTATCTTTGGAACAAATACAGGATAGCAGATTTCCACATGGTTATGGCCATCAGTCAGAGGCTCTAGAGGTGAAAACAAAATTTTTTTTTATTAGTTTGTTAGTATTTATCAGAGTGGTGCAGCGGAAACAGGGAAGAGCAAAGCTCATGTCAGGGGAATTTGCCGCATGCTTGCATAAGATTGCTGCATTTTTGGTTAGACATTTGTAGGAGGTTCTATTTACAGATAAAAGGTATCATAATGTAGCCAAAAAGAAAATTTACAAACCTCTTAGATTGATTTGGGATTCGGGAGCCACATTGATTATTCAGAGTTGAATTGTTAGTTAAGACTGGCGATTGCTTGAGGACAAGCAATTTGGGGAAGGGAGGACTATAATGTCCCTTTCTGGGGAGTAGCTGGAAACGATCCATATAGCCTATTTAATTCCCGTAGGCTAATTTCTGGCTTGATAGGAAATAAATTAATTAATTAAATAAAGTTATCCAATTAAGCAAATTTTTGGATGACTTTATTTTAATTAATTTAATAAAGTGGTTTAAATGTTTTAAAAGAGAAATATTATAAAGTCACTTTATAAAAGTGCATTAAATGATATATTTTGAGTGGGAAATTAAAAAAAGTAACTTCAAAAAAGTTTTATGGAAAATTATAAAAGGAGATTTGAAAGATCATTTTGGACATGCTTGTTTATTTTTCTCTATTGTGGAGTTTGAGCTTTAAGCTTGAGCAAATCCTAGGATGAAATCCCTAAGGGTATTGGTTTTGGTAGTGAGACATCTACCCTAGCCGATTTGCAAGTGGAATCATATAGGTTTCACATAAGGGCCGAACGATTGATGACAACATATGGAGAAGCCCTGAAGAGGATTGAATAGGCTTTTCTCACGTCCTTGGAGAATTTATTTTAGCGTAAGTATTGGGGTTTCTTGGCTGCTAGGCGCAACATCCTTTGTATAGACACCTCCATTGTTGAAGACCCTAAGGGCTCTGGGTATTATGGTGGATATCTGCACTATGGCTCACCTCATTGTGATAGTTGTAGTCTCCTAAAGATCACGTTGCAGCCTTGGTATAGTTGCAGCTCTCACTTCTATCTCAGCCACTACTTAAGTTGAGATCGAGCCATATTTGGAGTCTACGTAGGCCTTGGTGAAGATTGTGAGAAGTCGCAGCAGCTTACAGAAGTTTGGTGTGAATCTTTGACAGGCTTTGGTGAGATTTCAAGGCCCCAATATCAATGGAAGACACATTACAGCTAATCAACCAATTGGGATGCTTGTAATCTGCCTTACCTTTATTCTTGGTATGTATATTGAGTTTTTTCTGGAAGTTTCCAGACCTGCAAATTCTGATTGTAAACAGCGAGCTTGATCTTAAAATAAATCAATATTCTCTTAGTCTTGAACTACAAACTATTTGACAAAATGCCTCTTGCTGTTCCTATGTTTTGATTATGCAATGTTGATTGATTTTTAATACCAAACTGCACACAAATTATTTCGAATCAATATATTGAAACTATCACTAAGAATAGTAAGATGCAAAGTATTTGATGGAATGTTTGCACTTTAGAAATCAGAAATTTGCGAAATTTTTTGGAGGTCTCTTGGAAGGGTTCTTCCAAACACATGCATATTAATTATGAGTGTCTACATTATCCCGCCTTTAAAAAAAGTCATGTAAAGATAAACCTCCAATTCTTAAATGAGTGTCTACAATTTCAATTTGGCCATGTGATTGTGGATGATAAGATGAACTATGGGCAAGTTTTGTGCCCCACGCGTAAAATAGGCCAGTCCAAAATATGCTAGTGAAGATAGGATCAAGATCGCTCACAATGATTTTGGGAATGCCATGGAGTTTTTGTTATGTGAATACTTGCGCCAGGGTACTAGATTGAAAAGGATGAGAAAGCCCACAAAAAATGTGCATACTTGCGCCACAATACTAGCTTGAAAATGATTAGAAAGCCCACAAAAAATGTTCATACTTGGTGAGTCGATCCACAACCACTAATATCACGTCCATGTTATTTGATTTAGGTAGGTCTATAATGAAGTCCATTGATATTTCTTCCCAACGTTGTGCTAGAATGGCAAATGGTTGTAAGAGACCTAGGGTCTTAATCATTGCTCCTTTATTTTGTTGACATATCAAACGTTTTGCTTCAACTTTTTGTACATCCCCTTAGGGCTTTCCCAAACAAAATCCTTCTTTATATGGTGATAAGTCTTTAAGAACCCATAATGTCCTCCGATGGGTGAGTCATGCATTTTGAGACAAGATACTAGCTTTCAATTCTGAATTTTTGCACACAAAGACCTAAGGTCCTTTCCAAACATACTTATTTGCAGAAGATGGGCTCTCTTGCAATTGTTGTAGGAGTTTCATGGTTGGAGTGTCTTGTCGCCACTCTACTACCCGTGCTGCTTCTACCCATTCAGGTTGTAATAAAGAAATAGCATAAAGTTTTGCTTCCTCTACTTCCTATCGAGAAAGTGCATCAACTACAATATTCTCCTTTCCTTTTTTGTAAATAATTTCAAAGTCATATCCTAGCATCTTTGTGACCCATTTCTGTTGCTCCTCTAAAGACAGTCATTGCTTCAAAAAATACTTTAGACTCTCATGATTTGTCTTAACTTTGAAATGCCTTCCCATGAGATATCGACACCACTTTTTAACTGCGGTGAATGATTGCTAACATTTCGTTCTCATATGTGGGCCTTAGCAAGTTCTTTCCTTTAAATTGACGACTCTGAAATGCTAAGAGACACCCTTCTTGCATTAGTACTTCCCCAATGCCATGCCCAAAAGCATCACATTCTACCACAAATTTCTTAGAGAAGTCTAGGGTAGATAGTACAAGCATGGAAGTAAGAGCTTTCAATTGTTGGAATGCTTGGGTGGCTACGTCTGACCATAAAAATGAATCCTTCTTCAATAATGTTGTTAAGGGTGTTGCTATGCGAGCATAATTGCAAACTAATATTTTGTATTAGCCTATTAGACCCAAGAATCCTCTTAAACCTTTGATATTTTTAGATTTTGGCCAATCTTTGACAGCTACAATCCTCTTAGGGTCCACTTTAACACCTTCATGTGACAACACATGTCCTAAGTACTCCACTTCCTTCACCCCAAAGGCACATTTAGATTTCTTTGCATAAAGTTGATGTTCTTCCAATACCTTTAATATCTTTTCTACAAGCTGCAAATGTTATTCCCATGTTTTACTGTCATGTCCCCTTCCAGTTGACATCTCGCAGAGTTGATGATTAGCCTATTATGCGACCCTCGTAGGCTGATAGGATCGATAGAGGGTCATAATGGAGCTTGGCTTGGCTTCGACTAGCAGAATTTTTTCAGTTGGATTTCGTTCGGGTTTTTTCGAACACTTTTGTCTGAGCTCCTATTTTTTAGGGATATTTGACATGCAGCGGAGCACACCTGTTTTGGTATGGTCATGTGCGGAATCACTCCCTGGTTCACTAGCTTCAGACGATTCGAGGATCGGACGTGTATTGAGGGAGATATTAATATTTGATTGATTTAATTAAATATTAATTATTTGGCGAAATTTAATGCCTTAGGCGTTTTGACCCAAGGGGGCGCTCATATTGAAAGGGACCGTTTTAATTATATTTTATAATTAAAATTGTCTTAGACTATGAAAAAATTAAAAGACAAAGAAAACCTAATTTTTAATTGTGAAACCCTAATTAGGGTAAGCGCACTTTTTTCAAGGTTATAAGGGTTTCTCATTGGTAGGAGCACCATTCATGTTGAAGACAAATTTTTGCTAAGTGTTTTTTCTGAGAAGACTGAGCCAAGGGTTTCCAGTATTCTTTTGCATTGGAGAACATGCAATCTTCAGTGTGTGCGATTCAGAGGTTGTGAAATATCAGTTGATCTATTGCCAGGAGAGAGATAATTTCACATAGAGATTATCACAGAGCTTCACAGAGATTTATTTCATCAGGGTTTTGATCTGAAAATTATCCAGAACAAGATTATCAGTTGTGGCGCAATTTCTTAGGGTTCTGGAGTACAACCGTACCAGGCTGTACTTTTTTTGCCGCCGTACGAAATCCGTACGGTACTGTACCATGTCGTACAGTTACAACAGGGGCATTTTCTCTCTCCTAGGGCAAAACGCCTTCTTTTTGGAAAAACTGAAGATACCCTTTTGAGCGCCTACACTTCTATCATTTTTTTGTACCTTCAAAAGCGCGGAGAACGGAGTATTTATTGCAGCCGTACCAGATCTAGGGTTTGCTAAAAAAATCAGGTTTTTAACAATATTTTATATTATTTTGTATGCATGCAAGAGAACCTTTATTGTAATCATCTGGAGTGAATAATAAGATCAGAGATTAGCTAGTTAAAAGAGTATACTGCTATTTATTTATTTATTTGAATTTATCTGTCAAAAAAGCATTTTTATTTGTGCAAAAAAACACAAAAAATCAAAATACACAAAAATAGTAAAAAAAACATTCAGTTTCAGAAATCAGGGAAACAGGGGTTTCTACATTTACTGTAGATTAATGTCATCGAAGAACACCAACACAAATTTATGAAGAAATGGACAGAAAACTGAATTCATGAGGCTTTGAAAAGTAGATGCAACATTAGTGAGAATGGCATAACTAAGAATTCATAGTGACCCTCATGTGTCTTGAATGCATTCTTATGTATATCCTCTTCCTTTACCCAAATTTGATGATACCCCAAACGCAAATCTAACTTAAAAAAGAAGATTGCACCATTCAATTCATCCAATAATTCATCAACGACAAAAATAGCAAACTTATCTTTCAAAGTGATCTTATTCAGTACCTTGTAATCTGGGCACATTCTCCACGACTCATCCTTTGTTTTAATCATAGCCACTGGAGATGAAAAAGCACTTTTATTGGGATGAACAATACCTAAGTCTAGCATTTCCTTCACCAATTTTTCAATTTCCGATTTTCTGTTCATAGGGGTAGCAATAAGGTCTAATGTTAGGACGGATACTTCCTGGACTAAATTCAATTGCATGATCATGATCTCTAACTGGAGGTAGGCCCTCTCGTTACTAAAAGACTTTTTGATGTTGAATAATCGTTTGAAGATTTGGCGGGTCCTGATTTTCTACATCATGTGCTTCCAAGAAATTTGGTTGTGCCACTATGCCATAAGATCCTTTCTTAAGCAATTTCTCCATCCTACGAGAGCTAATAATTTGGTTTCGTGGGGATTTCATCCTGTTAAGTGTGTACTTTTTTCCATTTATACTGAAAACCATGAATAAGTCTTGAAAATTGAAAAACACTATTCTCAGTTGTTTAAGTCATTGCACTCCCAAAACTACATCTGCTCCCCCAATCAGTATAGAAAACATTTCTGAATCTAGCTAATAGTCATTGAGAGCTTGATATGATGACATTTACCCCCACAAAAGAGTTGTCTCCCATCGACAATCATGACTTGAAAATTGATGATTGGATACACAAAGAAATTGAGCTCATTAGTTAATTTTCTATCAATGAAGTTATGGGTACTCCTTGTATTGACTAAAACAGTCACTTTCTTTTTCTTAATACAACCCACCACTTTGAGTGTTTGTAGTGTGCTTATCCCATTTAATGCATGTAGAGAGATAGTACGTCTTTCTTCCTCCTCAGAATTTGCATGCTCTAGTTCTATTTTGGTTCTTCCGTAGCTAATTCTTCATCCTCCAAAATCTCATTCTCAATAATCATTAGTTTTTTTTCACCATTGGCACACTTATGTCCTCCAAACCATTTACTGTCACAATACCAACATAGGCCCTTTTATCTTTTTTTGTAATGTCCCCTTTCTAGATACAGTGTTAGTCCATCATTGGTTTCCCGTGGACTAGCAGTTTGGTTAGGGAACCATGGTGAGTTGGCCTTGGATGGGCCATTTGGATGTGTAGTTTTGGTTTGGATCTAGTTGACATGATCAGTGGAAGTTTTGGGTGCCTTGTAGAGTACTTATTATTTTTCGTAAGTTCGGGTTCAGTGTCGGAACAAGATTTTTAGAGTGGGGTTAGATGCGTCTCGTCGAGACCTTTCGGCAAGCTAAAGATCAAGGCATTCCGACATCATCTTCATATTTATTTTAAAGTCCGAAGTTATATAATGTGTATTTGATGGGACTTTAATAAAGTGATTTAAATAAAATAAAATAATATTTTAGAAACTTCTTGAAGGATGAAAAAAAAAGAATAAATAGAGGGCTTGGCTAAGCTTCTAATCATCCAAGTTATTTGATACTTGACTTGTTATGTTGTGGAGAAGCCTAGGATTTCTGCAGAATATTCCATTGGTCATTGGGAACGTTCACTCCCATTGATTCGCATAACTGAGATAGTGAAACTATTATCAACTGAAGGGTTGCAGATTGGAGAGGCTATTATAGTCATTTCATTGGAGCTAAATTTTGTGGCCAAAGGCCAAATTTGGAGATTTTGATTTCATATCAACTTAGTGAAGCATTTTGGAGGGGTTTCATTGGGGGTTATCCTCAAATTATCACTTGTCTAGTCTTATATTTCCATCGATTCTACATGAGCACTTGAGTGCCTTCTGTAGGGAGGTCTGGTGATCATTTGTGGAGGTTTTGTAAGGGTAACTGGAAGACTATAAGTTTATAACAGTCTGTTGTTAAGGAGATTGACCAGCCATGGAGTTCTTAGATTTTCATTGTTGAAGGCTTATCTAGACACCCTTTCATTTTGGGTATTTGAGGGATAAAATCCTCTTGTGAAGACAATCATTTCTATCTCAGTTTGGAGGAGTTAAACGGCTGCATTTATTTTTAGTTAAGATTGTCAGCCAAGGGCAAGGGCGGCTACTTCTAGGAGGTGCGATTTCATGCAAGGAGGCTCAATAAAATCGAATAAAAATCAGAGATAGATATCATGGCATCTACTGATCATCCCAGACTTCATAATTAGGTTCTTTGATGTATTTTGCATTGTTATATCAATTTGCATAAGGTGCTGCTGTAGATGGTCATTTTATATCAGATTGGTGTTGTATTGGAAATTCATTGCAATGCCAAGAGTCTTGGCTCATCATTTAATATCAACATTGTAATGAGAGTACATCAATGGAATGAAGGATAGGTTGCATGATAAATGTTGATGTAATACCTGTGGTTATAATCTTCATAGATAGCATAATAGTTGCATGCAAGTGTTTGGCATAATTCCTCATGGCTGTAGCTTCTCATTTGCATAAGGAGTTTGCACACAAAGTGTTTGTTGAAATGCTTACTTGCTGTACGTGTTCCTTTGCATGTTAGAATGCATGTCAAATGTTTAACTAAATGTCTATTAGCTATAGATGCATATCAGCAATCTTATTGCATTGACAAATCAAAGTATATCTTGCATACCACTCTCATTCCACTCAGAGACATTGTGCATTGTTAGTTAAAGACATTATAAGCACTTCATCATCATCATTCAAGGTGAAATTCAAACTAAAAACACTTACCAGCGAAGAACAAGTTTACAAGCAAAGTGTTCGACGAAATTACTAAATGCCCAGAACATAAAATTTTTGGCCAATTCAGCAGGGGTCTTTACAGTGGTATCGGAGCGGTTTCCTACCAACCTGTTGGGTAAGTTTCAGCCGCAGTTTGAAAGTTCAGTTGAACAACATGACTATTTGCAAGAAGCAGTCAAATGCCACGATGAAAGAATTGGAGAAGTTTAGACAAAGTCAGGAAAAGATGGGTGAATTGCTTTCACACCCTGCAACCATAGACATATTAGCATGGTATATGACATCCATTTTTAAATCTAGAAATCTTTACAATGAATTTTCAGCAGCTAGTGACCAGCATACAGCTGATCCTATGGAGAGCAAAAATCAGACTTACATTAAGAAAGATGTTGGCACAAGACACTTCATGATGACTTCAAGATCGGAGAAGAGCAAGTGATGTTTGAAGATAAACCAGTTGCATTAGAACAGCTACATGAAAATAAGGTTTCTTGTGATGCTTCATTACGTGAGTCTAGTATTGCTTCATCCTATCATGGTAGGGAATCAGATGATGGTACAATGAATGTTATTCATACATCTGAAAGTCTATTGGAGGCTCAAGATAGAAAGGTGGATGTGAAAGTTGATCCTTTACTTAGTGGAGCAGCCACTAGTGTTTTGACTACACGTGATAAAAGAGACATTTTACAATGGCATGATGTCATTACTGATTTGTTTGAGGACAGCAGCATTATGTCCCATCATTCTCATGAGATAGGAGCTTGTGATATGATATCAACCATTGATGTCAGCGCTACACCAATTGGTAGACATGAAGATATTAAGCATAAGAGGACTGATTTTGTATATTTTGGCATTGAAGAGGTAAAGAAATCCGAAAAAATGAACAAAGAATGGTTGTATAAAGCCAAAGAGGCTAGATTAGTGGCTGCCAATGCAAGACATCATCTTCAAGAAGTGAAAAAAAGGTCAACTTCATCAACATAGCAAGACAAAAAAGGACAGATAACATTAGAAGACTCTTTATTCAAAGAGAGGATGAATCTGAAAATGCACTTTGTTCTAATAATGATGATGAGGTTGATAAGTTTGGTCAATTGATGGACTTGGTAAAGATTCCCAACATGAGGAAACAAGAACAGATTAAGGTTTCTTCATGTGAGGCGGAAGTCGTTCATAGCTTGGAGACTCAGTTGACAGTGAAGGAGGATGAGATTATTGCGGCATTATCTCATCATGACAGGATGCACAAACTGATTGAGGATCATCTTTGGGGGGTTCAATTAGAGAAAAGACAAAGGGGGATTGGAGCAAAGTCTTCTCATCATGATTTGCAGGTTGTCAAAGAAGGTATGGGGACAATGAAGTTGAATTATTTGAACCTTCTTTCAGATAGAGACACCCTTCTTAGCCTTGTGGGGATCTATTTAGATGCCCTGATGAGGAAAGAAGAGGACGTTGATAAGCTCTCTCAAGAGCTAGAGGTCGCTAGGGATTCTTTGATGAGTACTCCGTTGGCACTTCAGGATTCCTAGAGATTTGTTGATGAGCTTTGCTCAGAGTTGAGTTTGGCTAGATGCACATCATGTACAACAAAGACTTATTCATCTAGGGCAGCCACGACACTTGTTGATGATAGTAGCATGAGCATTCACACTCAGGGTATAGGTGTCATGGATAATTCGAGCATTAGACTCTACATCGGCACTATAGAGATTGTCATTGGACAACCTCATCGGGAGGAGATGATTTCCTCTAGGACTTGCACATGGGATGACGATGTCGATTCAACGTCTTTCTAGGGAGTAGATGGCATCCATGATGATAACCCTCTCTTCGAGTTACATGTTGACCTCTCTCTTGACTCCAGTTTTGAGATGAGCATTGATAATAGCATTTGGGATCCTTCCAGTGCATCGAGATTTCAAACAGGGCTCACAAAGGAGATTTCAAGGGTGTAAATGGTGAGGAGTGCGTACAGCTTTACATTTGATCCTCATGTACATGATTTATTACGGATGGATAGTTCAGTGGCGCATGTGATGGACAACTTGTATGACAGCTTGCTTTGCACAGAATTTGAAAGCAAATATAGTTGGTCTTTTTAGTTGCTTCCTTTTGAGGATCACATCCCTGCAACACCTGATGGCGAAATTGATTTCGGTAGGTAGGTTCAGTTAGTTGTTCTGATGCAAGTGTTACAGGAATTCGTTGATGATATCAGGGACATTACACAGTTTTACCCTTGGGACCCAGGGGGAGTGATCTTTCAAAGGGTTTCTCTTGGCAGTTGAGATTGCTTGGGGACAAGCAATTTCAGGAGGGGCGGATTGTAATGTCCCCTTTCTAAATACAGTATTAGTCCATCATTGGTTTCCCGTGGACTAGCAGTTTGGTTAGGGAACCATGGTGAGTTGGCCTTGGATGGGCCATTTGGATGTATAGTTTTGGTTTGGATCCAGTTGGCATGATCAGTGGCAGTTTTGGGTGCCTTGTGGAGTACTTACTATTGTTAGTAAGTTCGAGTTCAGTGTCGGATCGAGATTTTTAGAATGGGGTTAGATGCATTTCGTCGAAACCTTTTCGACGAGCTAAAGATCAAAGCATTCCGACATCATCTTCATATTTATTTTAAAGTTCGAAGTTATATAATGTGTATGTGATGATACTTTAATAAAGTGATTTAAATAAAATAAAATAATATTCTAGAAGCTTCTTGAAGGATAGAAAAAAATAAATAAATAGCGGGCTTGACTAAGCTTCTAATCATTCAAGTTATTTGATACTCGACTTGTTATGTTGTGGAGAAGCCTAGGTTACTACAGAATATTCCATTGGTCATTGGAAACGTTCACTCCCATTGATTTGCATAACTGAGGTAGTGAAACTATCTACTGAAGGGTTGCAGATTGGAGATGATATTACAGTCCTTTCATTGGAGTTAGATTTTGTGGCCAAAGGCCAAATTTGGAGATTGTGATGTCATATCAGCTTAGTGAAGCATTTTGGAGGGGTTTCATTGGAGGTTATCCTCAGATTATCACTTGTCTAGTCTCATATTTCCACCGATTCTACATGAGCACTTGAGTGCCTTTTGTAGGGAGGTTTGGTGATCATTTGTGGAGGTTTTGTAAGGGTAATTGGAAGACTAAGTTTATAACAGTCTGCTGTTAAGGAGATCAACCAGCCATGGAGTTCTCAGATTTTCATTGTTGGAGGCTTATCTAGATACCCTTTCATTATGGGTATTTGACGGATAAAATCCTCTTGTGAAGACAATCATTTCTATATCAATTTGGAGGAGTTAAACGGTTGCATTTATTTTTAGTAAAGATTGCCAGGGAAGGGCAGGGGCGGCTACTTCTAGGAGGTGCGATTTCATGCAAGGAGGCTCAATAGAATCGAATAAAAATCAGAGATAGATATCATGGCATTTGCTGATCATCCCAGACTTCATAATCAGGGTCTTTGATGTATTTTGCATTGTTATATCAATTTGCATAAGGTACTGCTGTGGATGATCATTTTATATTAGATTGGTGTTGTATTGGAAACTCATTGTAATGCCAAGAGTCTTGGCTCATCATTTAATATCAACATTGTAATGAGATAGTACATCAATGGAAGGAAGGATAGGTTGCATGATAAATGTTGATGTAATGCTTGTGGTTATAATCTTCATAGATAGCATAATAGTTGCATGCTAAGTGTTTGGCATAATTCCTCATGGCTGTAGCTTCTCATTTGCATAAGGAGTTTGCACACAACGTGTTTGTTGAAATGCTTACTTGATGTAGGTGTTCCTTTGCATGATTAGGATGCATGTCAAATGTTTGACTAAATGTCTATTAGTTGTAGATGCATATTAGCTATCTTATTGCATTGACAAATCAAAGTATATCTTGCATAACACTCTCATTCCATTCAAAGACATTGTGCATTGTTAGTTAAAGACATTATAAGCACTTCATCATCATCATTCAAGGTGAAAGTCAAACTGAAAACATTTATCAGCCAAGAACAAGTTTACAAGCAAAGTGTTCGACGAAATTACTAAGTGCCCAGAACATAAAATTAAAGGCCAATTCAGCAGGGGTCTTTACATTTTTCCACCTTCTGTTGAGGAGAGAGCTTGGTAATTTGCCTTGGGTTAAAGAGTTGACCATATTTCTATCAACAATATGTCACATTTTTATCTCGCCATCCCGAAGTTTGACCTTGCGTGAATCTCTTGGTAACAAAGTTTCATTGCTCAATGTGTAGTGCTTGTTGCATTGCTTTCCTAACTGTACACGATTCCAACAAACAAACATCATGCTTAATTCATTCATTTAGTTCATTGATGTAAAATTGTAGTCTCTGATAAGGTGTTGTTTTTGGAGTTCGGATTGCCAATCTCATATGCTCTGCATTATATTCTGCCACAAATCCTGTTTGTTTCAGCTTTGTTAGTTGAGTGAAATAACTTCCCTTCCAGGGATGCTCATAGTGGGTTGCTAAGTCCTTAGTAAATTCATCCCAACTAAGAACCTGCCCTTTCTTGTGACTTGTTATCCACTGGTACCATTGATAAGGTTTTGATTCTAGATGTAGTGAGCCTATGTCAATCTTTGCATTCTCTAGAATATTGTGAAGCTTAAAATATTGTTCCACGAGACTTATCTAGGAGGTTATATCCATACCATCAAACTTTCGGATGTCCATCTTTGGTAGGTGTAATTTTGGCCCTTGGAACTGTTATCCTATGTTTGTTTTATTGTGCCCTCCAAGATGGTTTGGCCATGTATGAGTGACTGTAGGATGTGGATTAATTAGGGACTTTAATTCAGACAGATTTTGTTTAAATCTATCTAAAACCTCGTTTAAATATGTTGCAAATGAGGCAAACAAATTATCCTTGGTAAAAGTGACTATTGTTTCACATCCCTCAGGTATGTTTCCTTCAAATTTAGGTGGTGGACAATAAAGAGAATCATTGGATCAATGGTTGGAGAAAAAATATTTGTTCCAAAAGGCATGGCTATTGATTTGGTTTTGTTTCTAGATCTAGATTTGTTTTCAATTCTTGGAGGAAAGTATCCGGAGCGAGTGGTAACCATAAACAATTAAAACATGTGTTGTATCAGAAGCATATGTTCCATTGTTGACCAACTTTGACTAGAGAATTTTGGAATGTAAAATGCCTCGAATCTCAAAATATAAATAAAGGACCCTATCTCAAACTTTATGAGATTTTTGAAAAGAAACAAATCAGAAAAACTCCTAAAATTGCGTACTGTAGATTTGGTTTATGAAAAATCATAAACTTGAAATAACTTACTAATAATTATCACCACAACCCATTTTTTTTCCTGTGGACTCCTTGATTGATTCTCCAACTTTACTAAAAGAAATGTAGAAAATTTCACCACAGTTTGAAAGATATAGCGAAAAAAAACCTGTCAAAATCGATGCTTCAATACCACTTGTTAGGATATTTCTTTATAATAACAGAAGAAACATTCAAATATAATTCACTTTGAGGGGGAACCTCCAATAATAAGAATAAATAAGGAAATGAATTCAATAAAGAAACTGATGATTATGGAAGGCCATGCTCAAGCTATATACCCATAATTGGGAAGTGTCACCCATAATTGGGAAGTGTCACACCCATTCATTCCAATTATGTCGGCCTAACTAAATATTAAGAATTAATAAATGAAAGATAAGGGTTATGTTCTCCATTGCATAACCTTATTACTCATAATGTTAGGGGTGTAACAAACTGGTAGAGACACTGATAGAAAAAGTTTGGCTAGCGCTGCATTGGGAGTTTGTCCACACAACCTTGCTGCCATATTATGTTTAGGAAAAACCACGAAGCCGTGAGTTTTATATATATATATATATATATATATATATATAAGTGTTCATTTCTAGAAATTTCTATTCGCTGAAGGCAAGGATCATTGCGTAAGAGACAATGAGGTGTACTTCAAAGCAAATCTGCATTGAAGGGACCAGACAAGGCACCCAAATTTAAAGGGGTGTATTGAAAGAATTTCGGAAGATCCATAGGGCAGAGAACATCCAGGGCCATATAGTGTGTTTGCTTGGAATGCAAATTGAAACCCAAGAACCTACAACAACTATAGGAATGTTCGACAACAACAATTGAATGAGATGTACAACACTAGCAAGAAAACAAATAGGATGTATGACAAAAGCATGGGGTATGAGCTGGTTTTTTGGTTGTTTGTACAATGAGGGAGGTTGATAGGTACTGTACACTGGAGCAAACTCTTGCATAAGGGCTTAAAAGTTGAACGATTGAGGAGGTGCGTCTAGGGGTTGGATGTACATGGAGAATTGTATAGTGAAAGAGCGTACAAGATGGACAATAGGTAATGACCATACAACACCATAGGGGTTGTACAATAATTGAGGGGAAACATGACATACAGTTGTGTAGTAGACCCAGACCGGGGTGGATGATTCCTTGGCGTACAACCATATGGTCGAATGCCTATACAATGATGTTGGGATGTGGATGTATGATCAGGGAGGAGAGTGGGCCTACATTGATGAGTTTACATAAAATTTGAATGGCTTTATTATCACATCCATCTTTAATTGCATCTCCTCCTTTATATTGGGCCCTAGAATTATTTTTAATTTTATCAAGATGCAAAACCTCATTAATAGTACTTTTGCCTTTTTGCCCGGTGGGTCCCTCTAGCTATACAACGCCATAGGGGTCATGCAATACTTAAGGGGAAACAGGAAGTACGACCGTGTGGTCGACCCATACCTGGATGGATGCTTCCTTGGCATACCGCCATGTGTAGAACACCTATACAGTGCTTCTTGGATGTGGATGTATGGTCAGGGAGGAGTGGCAACCTACATTGATGGGTTTAGATAAAATTTGAATGGTTTTATTATCACATCCACCTTTAATTGCATCTCCTTTATATTGGGCCCTTAAATTATTTTCAATTTTATCAAGATGCAATACTTTATTAACAGTACTTTTGTCTTTTTGCTCAGTGGGTCCCCTAGTACGTGGCCATCTAGACATAAAGGATTGATATCATGATATTAACATATTTTGGCTTTAGTGGATAAAATTTGAAGTTGGATCCACTCACTCCACTACGACACTCCGCACCATCTAAATTCACTAGTTGCTCGGCCAAATAATGCAGTTTATAACTTCTGTCGGCTTTACTTCCCATCGACCATTATTTTTTTAATACAAACACTTTGGATGTGAAATTCTTGTACCTTAAGTATGTATCATGCTTGTGCTTCCTCTGTCTTTTTCACACTAGTGCCTTTGATTTACAATTCGTGCACGAGTATTAGTCATAACCATATTACAAAAACTCGTAAACAACAATTACTTGACAGCCAAAAAATTTGACCCGTACTCGAGACTCGGCAATTACTAGACAATTTTATCGCTACCTTAAAAAAATATATAAATTCATAAAATGCACTGAAACACAAAAAAATGAAATGATTGTAAAAAACACATAATTCAGAGTCATAAGTATGTTTTATATTAATTTTTGAGCAAATAAGAGTACAATGCTTTATTTTAAACAAGAAGAAGAGTACAATGGCTCATAGAAATCCTCTTCTCCAAATCTTTTTTCTGTTGACCCCTAAAAGTGGAAGGTAGAGAGTCCTCTAAAACATCATCCACAAACACATCATCTTGATCCTCACCAACTCCTCCCAATGCCTTTGTTTCCCTTGTGGCTATAGCTTCTTTTGCTTCCTTCTCAAAATTTGCGACCTCCTCCTTGGTAAACATGGGCTCCTGTTGCACATCCTCGGACTCAATGATCCAATATGAGTATAGATAAATATCATCCAAGTCAACTGCTTCGTGACTATCTTTCCTTTCCATTTGTCTCACATGAAGACAATGATTTACCGCACAAAGACAAGGTCATTGAGGCGTGTGTTGTTAGCCTATTGCGCTTTTCGTGTGAATGGCCTCAAACATATTCTAATTTATTTCACACCCAAAAACACATGTCTCGGACAAAACGCTGATGGCTAATTTTTGAAGATTTGGTGTCCTTACGCCATAATCTTCTCACCACAAATCTGCAAATAAGAATTTTTAACTTTGTAAGTCAACTAAGCATGCATTTATAAAGAAATAACAACATTACAAAGGACTCGATTTGAATTTGTTTTTTTACCTGGTTGATGGGTCATTCTCCTTCGAATGGATAGAGGTGAAGAAAAAAACCTCCTTTCTGCAGTCTTGTAAATCTGCAGCTCATCCACAATTATGTCTCTAGTGGCTTCGTCTAGGACCATCCTCTCTATGCATGTGTTGAGGCCATCCATGACCTCATCGACCCTAAATGAATCCATAAAGAAAAACTTGGAGTTCTAATAGAATGTTGCTACATGTATATGTTGATGGAGCTACTTCTTTTATCTATGATCAATTATGTGCCAAATGGGATCATTTTTTTCCCTCATAATAATTTGCTATGGCCTCATTGGCTTTGTCCATGGCCTCATACAATACCCCATCGGATTCTTTTCTCCATCCACCAATCGAAGAACTCTAAGTAGAGGCTTTGACACTTAAAAGCAAATAACGTATAATGTTAAAATTAAAATTAAGAGAAATTTGAGCCATTTTTTTTAAAATAAATAAATGATAAATAAAAAACAATTAAGTCTAAAGTTACCTTGATGATCTCATATGTGGTATTTGCAAACACATCATCAAAAACGGTCTTCATGACCCTTTTCCATTCGACCTTCTTGCTATAGGGAGACTCCAACCACCGTGTGCTCACAAACATTTGCTTGAGATGTTAGCAACGCTGCAATGCTCTACAAGGTGATGAAGTTTGTCGCAAATCTTGTGGCTCTTGGTCACACAAACTCTTTCGTTGGTGTGCTTTCTCATCAAGCTCAGCACACAAGGATGATTGTAGATGTACTTTGTGATATTTCTCGTTTTTTCAACCACATTTTTTACCCATGTCATATTTCCTATGTCTTCAAATTGGAAATCAATGCAATGGGTTGAGCATGGACTCCAAAAAAGTGATGGGTGTCTCTCCTCAAGAAGTCTCCCTACTACTACATATGTTGCATTATCGGTCACAATTTAGACGACGTTCCCCACACCCACCTCCATGATCACCTCGTCCAACATATCACACAAAGTATTTGCATTTTTCACTTTATTGGAGGCATCAATTGATTTCAAGAACACTAACTGCCCATTTGAAGCCACTAGAAAATTAATCAAAGTGCAGTTCCTTTCATCTGTCCACACATCAGACAAAATGTTGTAACCCTTCTTGCACCATATTTTTTTTGCTCATCTACAATAATCTCCCTATTTTTAATAGCATCCTCCAACATTGGGCCTCTCAAGTCATGAGTAGGGGCTTTGAACCCCTTCCCAACAACGGTCAAAGTAGTCTCTCCGCTGCTACATATGTTGTTGCATTGTCAATCACAACTTGGATTACGTTTTCCACACCCACCTCCATGACCACCTTATCCAATATATCACACAAAGTGTTTGCTTTTTTCAATTTGTCAAAGGCATCAATTGACTTCATGAACACTAATTGCCCATTTGCCACTAGAAAATTAATCAAGTTGCGGTTCCTTCCATCCATCCACCCATCAGTGAAAATGTTGCAACCCTTCTTGTGTCATTCTTATTTACTCATCTGCAATAATCTCTATATTTTTCACAACATCCTCCAACATTGGGCCTCTCAAGTCATGAGAAGTAGGGGCTTTGAACCCTTTCTGAAATATCCCGAGCCAATTTTTTTTTGAAATTTAGTTATTGGATTTCAACATTACAAGTAAATACCGTTAAGGTTAGAAGATAAACCCAAACGTACTGAAACAACTCTAAATGCTAGAAATGGAACTCGACGTCCAGTATGTGCTACCCAATCCAAGGCGGAGTAAGGGGCGACCATAAAACGGAGTAAATTACAAAACAAAGGAACTCTACGTCAAGTATGTGCTTCCCAATCCAAAGCGGAGTAAGGGGCGACCATATGACGGAGTGAAATTACTAACAATGCTTTAATGGGATACTGAAGAATGAAACTACTCCACACCCAGCATGTGCTTGCTAACCCCAGAAGGGAAAGTAGCTACCATAGGGCGGAGCTCTACACCCAGAATGTGCTTGCTAACCCCAATAGGGAAAGTAGCTACCATAGGGCGGAGCTATAAACTAATACAATAACTTTATTAAAACTGAACTTTTGGAATCAGATTTGAACAAGTAAGAATGGCTGCCAGTACTACTGTCAGCGTTACAAAAGAAGAAGGATCTGTATGCCAATGTCGTCAGAAGTAGAAAGATTAGCATTACATCATAGAATTTTATCTATATCATGGATAGTCATGCCCAACAATGAGAGATTCAAGAGCAATATTTTAATTTCAGTTTTGAATAACATTTTTTGCTCTTAAAAAGAAGAAAAACCAGCAACCTATTAAATTCTTTAGATGTTCATAACTCACACAAAACTTGTTCAATCTTCCTGATTTCTGTTGCAAACTCTCTTCCTTATGATGGCGCCCAAGTTAGCATCAAAATTCAGACCCAATCTGCATCCAAAAATTGTTATACGGATTCCAATGCAAACCCCAAAGGGCATCCCAGCTGAATAGGGCGATTTGCTCTAGAAATTAATTGCAAGCTTTAAAAATTCTATAAATAAGAGAAAAGGGGCACCTAAGCCTAGCCAAGATAATGAAATGATACTCAGAACCCTTTTTTTTGTATTTTTTGATTTATGAATAAAAACCTAGATCTGCCTTATACAGAATACAATAACTGAAACACTAATAAGACCAAATAAACTAACAATGAAATAACTGAGATCAAATCACAAGTAAATACAAATATCAATGACTGAATCACCACTAGATGCTGTCTTGCAAGCATGAAGCGATGCCCTAGTTAGGAGGCCTTCATTCCCCGAAGCAATTCCAGAGCCAAAGCGGCAGCATAACTATGTAGTAGACCAAGATGATCAAATGAGAACCCAATGCTTTCTTTTATAGGCTTCAGTTGGCCTCCCTTGAAGCCTTATCTCCAAAAGTGGCGCCCCTTTCCATGCAATGATGGCGCCCCCCTTCAAGTCCCCCTTTTAAAATAACATTAAGTTATTTTGACTAGGCCAAGGTCAACGTTAAAATATAATGTTATTTTTTAAGTGAAATTAACTTATTTCTCCAAGACCGCATTCTGAAGCCCAAAACTGAATGAGTCAACTGAAAGGGAAAGTTAACTACTTGAGACAAACCTGCTAGCTGCCAAAAATAGAATTTACTAAAAATAGTAAATTCTTGGAAATGCTCAGGAAGCCGAAACAAACATACCCCCGCGAAGCTCTCAAAAAACCCAAAAAGAATCCGCCATCAAAACTCCGAGCAAGGACATCCTAAAAAATAGGAAACCCTAATTTGCACCTTTCGAATAGCCTACGGATTTCCAGAACTAGGCCAACGGTCACTGTGAGATCAGATTTGAGAAGGGGACATTACAATCCGCCCTTCCCAAAATTGCTTGTCCTCAAGCAATTGCAAACTAGGATGATGCAAGATCTCATCATTTTCCCAAGTTGCATCCTCCATAGGTAGGTCCTTCCACTTTACCAGGTATTCTCTGATGGTTCTTTTCTTCAAAGAACGTTCTCGAACATCAAGTATCTCCTCTGGAATTAGAGCCAACTGTCCCTCTTCATCCAAAGGTGGTAACTGTGATGAAGCAATCATATTATGTCCAAGTGCCTTCTTGAGGTGAGACACGTGGAAGATGTTATGCACTCTGCTATCAGAAGGTAGCTCTAATTCATAAGCTACTGCTCCAACTTTTCTGATGACCCTAAAGGGCCCATAGAAGCGAGGTTTGAGCTTCTCAGCGCCACTCTTCTTGAGAGTAGACTGTCTATATGGTTGTAATCTAAGATAGACCATATCTCCAACCTCGAAAGAACGCTTAACACGCCTCTGATCCGCATACAACTTTTGCTGATTTTGTGCAATCTGCAAATTATCCTTCAAGAATGTCATTATGCCCTGACTATGCTGCAACAAATCCTTGGCTAGGGGTGCTTTGCTGTCACCAAACACTAAATCTGCAAAACTAGGTGCCTCATACCCATAAAGTGCCAAAAAAGGAGACATCTTAATTGACATATGAAAAGTAGAGTTGTAGCAATACTCACCTATATGCAGCCACTTGACCCAAGTTCTCTGCTGTTCTGACACATAATTTCTCAAGTAGCCTTCCAACCACTTGTTCACCACTTCAGTTTGCCCATCTGTTTGGGGATAGTAGCTAGTGCTTGGGGTGAGCACAGTGCCACTCATTCTGAAGACTTCTTGCCAAAACTTACTTAGAAACTTGCTGTCCCTATCACTCACGATGTTCTTTGGCAATCCATGCAGCTTAAACACTTCTCGAAAAAACAGATCTGCAACTTGGACTGCAGAAAAAGTGCTAGTAATGGCGAAGAAGTGAGCAAATTTGGTTAGCCGATCTACCACTACATAGATGCAATCCTTCCCTTGGGCCTTGGGCAACCCTGTGATGAAGTCCATCGAGATACTTTCCCATTTTCGATTGGGAATAGAGAGTGGTTGCAGTAAACCGGCTGGTAATGTATGCTCATTTTTATTCGCTTGACAAACAGGACACTCCTGAATGTAGCGTTGTACCTTTCCTTTCAATCCCTTCCAAGAAAACCTTTCTCGGATCTGCCAATATGTCTTGAAAAAACCTTGGTGACCAGCAACTGGAATATCATGAAAAGTCAAAAGAATCTTCTTCTTCAGCTTAGACTCAGCCATCAGAAAGATTCTTTCCTTATAATGTATCAATCCCTCAACCATCTTGTACCTTTCATCATGAAAAGTACCCTCAAGAATGCTGGTTGCAAACTGATTTTTAGCATAATCAGCAAGCAACATGTCTCTCCAATCTGCAGTAAGCTCACACAATGAGCTAAGATGAGGTCTCCTGGAGAGAGCATCGGCCACAATATTATTTTTTTCTTTTACATATTCAATATCAAAGTCGTAAGCTTGAAGCTTACTCACCCATTTCTGTTGCCTCTCATTTAGATCTTTCTGGTGCATGAAATGCTTGAGGCTATTGTGGTCAGTCTTAACCACGAACTTGTTCCCCACTAAGTACTGTCTGAACTTGGCTAATGCATGCATAATGGCAAGCATTTATTTGTCATAGATTGAATATGTTTTTTCAATACCTCGTAATTTTTTACTCTCAAACACGATAGGGTGTTTGTCTTGCATCAGGACAGCCCCCACTCCTTCACCTGATGCATCACATTGCAACTCGAATGGCTTGGAGAAATCCGGTATTGCCAAAACCGGACACGAGCTCATGATCTTCTTGAACTTGTCAAAAACAATTTGAGCCTTTTCTGACCAAACAAAGGCTCCCTTTTTGGTGAGATCAGTAAGGGGAGCAGCATTCTGGGAATACCCCTTTACGAATCTCCGATAAAACCCACAAAGACCCAAAAAACCTTTCAACTGAGTTAAGCTCTCAGGAGGTGGCCAATCAACTACTGCTTTGATCTTCTCTGGGTCCACCTTCACTCCCTCAGCACTGACTATGTGGCCAAGGTATAGTAACTCCGTCATCCCAAATTCACATTTGGAAGCTTTTGCAAACAAGCTCTTAGATTCCATGATACTAAGCACTTCCTCCAAGTGCTTAAGATGATCTTCCCAAGTCTTGCTGTAAATCAGAATGTCATCAAAAAATACTAACACAAACCTCCTTAAATGACTGAAAAATACGATTCATGCAAGACTGAAAGGTAGCTGGAGCGTTAGTCAACCCAAATGGCATGACTAAAAATTTGAAATGGCCATAGTGACATCTGAAAGCTGTCTTCTCCACATCCGATCCCCTCATTCGAATCTGATGGTAACCCGATCTCAGATCAATCTTTGAGAAGAACTTGGCCCCATGTAGCTCATCAATGAGCTCATCTATCCTGGGTATGGGATATCTGTTTTTGATGGTGCTTTGATTCAAAGCACGATAATCCACACACATGCGCATGGTACCATCCTTCTTCACAAGAACCACTGCAAAAGCAAAGGGGCTCTTGCTTGGGCGTATGAAACCCATCTTCAAGAGTTCTTGAATATTCTTCTCGATCTCGTCCTTTTGCCTCTTTGGGTACCGATATGGAGTTATGATCACCGGTTTTGCCCCTTCCTTGAGCTCAATGATGTGTTCTGAACCTCTATCAGGAGGTGGTCCAGGAGGTAAATCAGCAAACACTTTACTCTTCTTGGTGAGTAAAGATTGAATATTAGGAGGATACTCTATTTTCGTTTCAGCAGGACTAGCTGGAAGAACCATGCATTCCGCAGCCCAGTCCACTTGGTCATGACGTATCAACCTTGCCATCCTTTTGAATGACACAATCTGAGGGCCACCATTTGACATCCCTCTCAACACCACCTTCTTTCCATTGGATTGGAACTTGAGTTTCATGGTTTGCAGATTTAAAGAGATCTCTCCTAGAGATCGCAGCTACTGAATGCCAAGGACCGCATCCGTATCTCCAATATTAACCACATAGAAGTCATCCTTGACTTCGTAATTGCCCAATTGCATTGACATGTTGGGAACCCTTTTGGTACAAGAGATGTGGAACCCATCAGCAACCATGACTTTGAACCCTTCAAAATCTTCTGTTTGCAACCCCTTCTTTGCTACCACAGCTTCGTCAATGAAGTTATGGGTTGCTCCAGTATCAATTAAAGCAACTATACGCTGCCCTTTGATCGTCCCCCGAATTTTGAAAGACTCATTCTTTTGGAAGCTCGAAAGTTGAGCCAACATACCACCACTTTCTTTTTCACTTTCAGACTCTTCCGGAGCTCTTTCCTCTTCACTATCTTCGGGATCAGACTGCTGGTCTGAAAAATCAGAGTTACTTTCACCAGCTGAATAATACTCAATCTGGTGAAATTTGACTCCCTTTGGGCAAAAATGTTCTGGAGACCATTTGTCTCTACATCGGAAACATAACCCCTTTCTTCGGAGTTCATTGATAGTCTCTGGATCCAATCTTGTGCCAAGAGGTTTCTGCTGTTTAAACTCCTTCTGGTAAGGTTTTTGATGAAACCTTTTCCCTCTATCTTTCTTGTGGAATGATGGTTTGGAATGGAACTTTGCTTTGGGAGCAGCCCACTCCATGTTTCTAGCTTTTTTCATGGCTTCTTGTAAGGATGGTGGATCAAAAGCTTTGATCCATCCCTTGAGTGGCTCCATCAAACCTTCTTTGTTGAATAAGATCACTAATCTTCTCTCAGTGATTCCAGTGACCATAACTGAAAGTCTTTGAAACTCAGCTATGTAGGCATCAATAGTGCCATACTGTTTCAACTGCGCCAACTCCCTAAAATGCACTTCTGGGTCCTTCTCGAACCTCTCAATGAGTCTATTGGTGAATTCATCGTAGCTAGTGATTGATCCATGACCCAAGGTGACTAGGCCATGGTACCACCACTCATGCGCCACCCCATCTAGGTGTAGCGTAGCGAATTTAATCGCGTCTTCTTCAGCCATTTGCCTAAGAGCCAAATAGTTGTCTAGTTTCTGAATCCAAGCTCGAGCAAAATTACTATCACTTCCGTCAAAGTGGAAAAGCAAAACCTTGTTGATAGCTTGATGCAAGTCTCCTTGTGCTGGAGTTCTTTGGTCATAATTTCTCCCTTGTCCCTTAATCTTTCTCTTATGCTCTATAAATTCATTATAGGACATATCCATTTTGATGTCATCAGGGAGAGAATCATACTCCGCATGGCCACGTCTCAATTGTTCCACAAATGAAGAATTCTCTTCAGGATCAGGTTGGGTGTTTACTGGTGCTACGAAGGTGGGTTTGAAGGGCCTTGACGAAATGTAAGTGTTGTTTGAAACAGGTTGAGCAACACTTCCATCAAATTGATTAGAGGCACTAGGCTCTCCTCTATATCCGGAATTGTTCTGGAGAGTTGGGTTCTGACCCACTTTCCCCAACATGAGGGATACCATATCCATCAAGGCATCCATCTTCTTTTCAAATCTCTTTTCGGGACTTAGTGATCTCTCTCTACCCTTCCCACTATCATTTCTAGGGTTGGTAAACCTCTCGTTACCCCCGACTGATCTCTCACCTTCTGCCATATCTATTTCTTGAGAAGACTCCCAATGAGCCCTCAAGACCTCTGAAGTTGTCTGACCTTCGGGAACCTGATACCACTGGAACTGTTTTGCAATTTTCTTATCTTCTCTTGCAATATATCTCTTTTCTCTCACTCATAGATGGTTTGCTCACAGGATGGCAGGATACGTGGCTCTTATACCACTGAAATATCCCGAGCCAATTTTTTTTTGAAATTTAGTTATTGGATTTCAACATTACAAGTAAATACCATTAAGGTTAGAAGATAAACCCAAACGTACTAAAACAACTCTAAATGCTAGAAATGGAACTCGACGTTCAGTATGTGCTACCCAATCCAAGGCGGAGTAAGGGGCGACCATAAGACGGAGTAAATTACAAAACAAAGGAACTCTAGTCAAGTATGTGCTTCCCAATCCAAAGCGGAGTAAGGGGCGACCATATGACGGAGTGAAATTACTAACAATGCTTTAATGGGAAATACTGAAGAATGAAACTACTCCACACCCAGCCTGTGCTTGCTAACCCCAGAAAGGAAAGTAGCTACCATAGGGCGGAGCTCTACACCCAGAATGTGCTTGCTAACCCCAATAGGGAAAGTAGCTACCATAGGGCGGAGCTATAAACTAATACAATAACTTTATTAAAACTGAACTTTTGGAATCAGATTTGAACAAGTAAGAATGGCTGCCAGTACTACTGTCAGCTTTACAAAAGAAGAAGGATCTGTATGCCAATGTCGTCAGAAGTAGAAAGATTAGCATTACATCATAGAATTTTATCCATATCATGGATAGTCATGCCCAACAATGAGAGATTCAAGAGCAATATAATAATTTCAGTTTTGAATACAATTTTTGCTCTTAAAAAAAAGAAAAACCAGCAACCTATTAAATTCTTCAGATGTTCATAACTCACACAAAACTTGTTCAATCTTCCTGATTTTTGTTGCAAACTCTCTTCCTTATGATGGCGCCCAAGTTAGCATCAAAATTCAGACCCAATCTGCATCTAAAAATTGTTACACGGATTCCAATGCAAACCCCAAAGGGCGTCCCCGCTGAATAGGGCGATTTGCTCTAGAAATTAATTGCAAGCTTTAAAAATTATATAAATAAGAGAAAAGGGGCACCTAAGCCTAGCCAAGATAATGAAATGATACCCAGAACCCTTTTTTTTGTATTTTTTGATTTATGAATAAAAACCTAGATCTGCGTTATACAAAATACAATAACTGAAACACTAATAAGACCAAATAAACTAACAATGAAATAACTGAGATCAAATCACAAGTAAATACAAATATCAATGACTGAATCACCACTAGATGCTGTCTTGCAAGCATGAAGCGATGCCCTAGCTAGGAGGCCTTCATTCCCCGAAGCAATTCCAGAGCCAAAGCGGCAGCTAACCATGTAGTAGACCAAGATGATCAAATGAGAACCCAATGCTTTCTTTTATAGGCTTCAATTGGCCTCCCTTGAAGCCTTATCTCCAAAAGTGGCGCCCCTTTCCATGCAATGATGGCGCCCCCCCTTCAAGTCCCCCTTTTAAAATAACATTAAGTTATTTCGATTAGGCCAAGGTCAATGTTAAACTATAATGTTATTTTTTAAGCGAAATTAACTTATTTCTCCAAGACCGCATTTTGAAGCCCAAAACTGAATGAGTCAACTGAAAGGGAAAGTTAACTCCTTGAGACAAACCTGCTAGCTGCCAAAAATAGAATTTACTAAAAATAGTAAATTCCTGGAAATGCTCAGGAAGCCGAAACAAACATACCCCCGCGAAGCTCTCGAAAAACCCAGAAAGAATCCGCCATCAAAACTCCGAGCAAAGACATCCTAAAAAATAGGAAACCCTAATTTGCACCTTCCGAATAGCCTACGGATTTCCAGAACTAGGCCAACGGTCACTGTGAAATCAGATTTGAGAAGGGGACATTACACTTTCCCAACAACAGTCAAAGCAATCTCTCTACTACTAAATATGTTGTTGCATTGTCGGTCACAACTTGGACGACGTTGTCGACACCCACTTCTATGATCACCTCGTCCAACATATCACACAAAGTGTTTACATTTTTCACTTTGTCGGAGGCATCAATTGACTTCAAAAACAATAATTGCCCATTTGAAGCCACTAGAAAATCAATCAAGGTGAGATTCCTGTTGAAAATATTGTCATTGATGTCAAAGGTCTAACATTATTGGTGATAAAGGCCCCATTGCATTTAATGATGTTTGTAATAGTTATATCTTGGTTAATGTGTGTTAATATTTATTTAATATTAACGAATATATTTTTGGTTGCATATAAGACAAAAGAAGGGCCCATGGAGAGGTCAAAGAGTCACGGAGTAAAGACAAAAGAAGAATGGGACACATTTTTCCATGAAGAGTCATCTTGGGGAATTCCAAGAGTCACCAAGTGAAGACAAAAGAGGAAGGGCGCAATTTCTCATGAAGGGGCACTTTGAGGAATACGAAAAGTCACCAAAATAAAGACAAAAGAAGAAATAACATTTTTGCTTATGATCACCATATGACTTTTCAAATGCAAGGATACGAAGGGTCATGCAAGTTTGGCACCATTTTCCATGAGGATTGAAGGGTCACAAAGGGTGAAGGCCAAAGGTCATTTGGAAAGTTATAAATAAAGGCTTGAAAAGCCATTTGTAATGTGTAAGAGATAGAGTATGATTTGTATTTGTTTTATCTAGCTTAGAAGAGCAAAGGAGAGAAGAGAATGATTTGTATTCGTTATATCTAGCTTAGAAGAGCAAAGGTGAGAGAGGAAAGAGATATTGTAATAAACTATCATTTGTTGAGATAACAACATTGAGAGATAGTTGTGTGGTATACACAAAAGGGGTTGGTGCTCACGAATTGTTGTTGTGTTGGTGCTCAGCAAAGGGGTTGGTGCTCATGAATTGTTGTTGTGTTGGTGCTCAGCAAAGGGGTTGGTGCTCCTGCAAGTTGGTGCTTGCGAATATTGTAGTTTGAGTTGGTGCTCATTCATATACTTGAGATTGTTCTCCATGGTTTTTTCCACATTGGGTTTCCATGTTAAATCTGGTATCTCTCTCTATCTTGTGTGGTGTTTATTATTTCAATTTTTATTGCATATCTTGAATGTTTGGTTAAGTGTAATTTGATTAAAGGAAAGTTTATAAGACTTATGATATACTGATTCACCCCTGTCATGTCCCCTTCCAGTTGACATCTCTCAGAGTTGATGATTAGCCTATTATGCGACCCTCGTACGCTAATAGGATGGATAGAGGGTCTTGATGGAGCTTGGCTTGGCTTCGACTATCATAATTTTTTCAGTTGGTTTTCGTTCGGGCTCTTTCGGACACCATTTGCCTGAGTTGCTATTTTTTAGGGATATTTGACACTCAGCGGAGCACCCCTGCTATGGTCTGGTCATGTGCGGAATCACTCCCTTGTTCGTCAGCTTCAGACGGTTCGAGAATCGGATATGTATTGAGGGAGATATTAATATTTAATTGATTTAATTAAATATTAATTATTCGGAGCTATATCATAAAGTTATAATATTTAATATTATAACTTAAGGGTTTTGACTAAGGGGCGCTCATTATGAAGGGGGCCGTTTTTAATAATTAAAAATGTGATTTTTGAACTATGAAAAAATTTTAAAAAAATCCGAATTTTTAATTATGAAACCCTAATTAGGGAAAGTGCACTTTTCAAGAATATAAGGGTTTCTCATTGGGAATGGTGCCATTCATGTTTGAAGCCAATTTTTGCTAAATATTTTTTTTGAAGACTGAGCCAAGGGTTCCAGTATTCGATTTGCATTGGAGAACGTGCAATTTTCAGTGTGTGCAATTCAGAGGTTGTGAAATATCAACTGATCTATTGCCAGGCAGAGAGATAATTTCATACAGAGGTTATCACAGAGCTTCACAAAGGTTTATATCATCAGGGTTTTGTTTCGAAAATTATCCAGAAGGAGATCATCAATATTGGTGCTTATTTTTATCAAGATCCGGCACTCAAAAACCAGGCCGTACAATATTTATTGCTGCTGTACGGAATCCGTACGGTTCTGTACCAAGCCGTACATCTCCAGCAGGGGCGTGTTTCTCTTCTAGGGAAAAACGCCTTCTTTTTGTCCAGTCTGCTGATACCCTTTAGGGCGCCTATACATCTAGCATCTTTCTGGATCATCAGAAGCAAGGAGAAAGGGTTATTAATTGCAGCCGTACCAGTCGTACAAGATCTAGGGTTTTTTCAGTCTTGCAGCAAAATCAAGTTTTGAAACAATATTTTTATATTATTTTGTATGTATGACAGAGATCTTCTATTGTAATCGTCTGGAATGAATAATAAGATCATAGATTAGCCAATTAAGAGATTATACTGCTATTTATTTATTTATTTGAATTTATCTTGCAAAATCGCATTCTTCTTTATTTCATGCAAAAACACCAAAAAAATCAAAATACACAAAAACAGTCAAAAAAACATACAGTTCCAGAATTCAGGGGAAACAGGGGTTTCTACAACCCCCCTCTTATATATCCTGTGCTTAACAATTCCTTCCATCTGTCCACCCATCAGACAAAACGTTACAACCCTTCTTGCGACATATTCTTCTTTGCTCATTTACAATAATCTTCGTATTTTTCACATTGTCCAACACGGGGCCTCTCAAGTCATGAGTAGGAGCTTTGAAACCCTTCCCAACAACGGTCAAAGCAGTTACTAGATTCTCCCAATATTAGTTTTTCGCCACATTGAATGGCATGTTATTGTAGTACCAGAAGTTTGCCACAACCACTTTTTTCTTTGTTCCCAGTCGTACCTTCGAGTGAAGATTGTGCTCCAGGGGATATTTTGAGGAACAAAAAAATTATGTAAAAGTGAACTTGAATTGTCTCCACTAGGTGTGCCTCATCCCCAAACTACTCTTTAGGCAACAGAAGACCTAGAGGCTCCAAACTCATCAAAATCAATACTTGTCATTGTATTCATCACAATTGCAAGTGCATCAAAAGTCATTTTTTTCCTCATATGCTACTAGGACAACAACCATCTCTCTTTGAGCCTTAGGAGGTGCTTTATCGCATAACTGCACATCATTGCCTGGAATTAGTGCTATGTGGTATATGAGGTGATTGACCCCTACACTCATCTTAAACTTGCAATAATATCATATGACAAAGTTCAGCTTTGGGTCAACCCGATAGTGATTTCATGCTGGGTCATTGGATTTCTGTGGCCTATCAGAAGTAGATGCCATTTTGAAGTTGTTTTGAAGTTTGAAGTTGATGTCACGGACCACAATAAAACCCAAGACGCTATTAATGATCAATCACAATCGTTGTTCTGCTCTATATGAAGTTATTAAGGTTGTTAATGGTTCAATGACTCAACAACAAGTTGCAATTACTTTGTATGAACTTATGAAGTTATGAAGGCTATGCTATTGCTCACTACTAAGTGCTAACAATCTAACCCTACTAAACCATTAGGATTTTCCAACTATGAAGGCAATGTTATCCCATTATGAAGGGCTAAGGGCCAAGGCTATCCAACATTCCAAGATTCAACTGCTCACTATTGTTTTAACTTTGCTAAATCTGTTGACTGCTCACTATTGTGCTAAGAGTCAAAGACCGCTAACCATGCTAAAAGCTAACCCTATCAAGTTGTCAACTTCTCACTGCTAAGCATGTCGAGTGCAAACTGTCAAGACTCAAACGGAAACCCACTGTCACTGCTAAGCATGTCGAGTGCAAACTGTCAAGACTCAAACGGAAACCCACTGTCACTGCTAAACCCTACAAGCAAACTATCAAATGGAAACCATGGGCGAGTCAAATGGATCCAACGTCCACATATCAAACCTTGCAAACCCACGACAAACACTGGCAGACTGACAAAAATGAAGCAATAGTTGACGAAAATGTAGCAACAATTGATGAATTTCACATCCCAAACACAAAAGCCAGAGACAACCAAAATCACGATAAACGAAAAGCAAAGTGAAGTTTTATGGTTGTCATTTTTGACTTTTGCTATGTTTTTTTACCCGAGTCGACATAGAGTTTCCACCCAAAACCCATGGTTAACAATGAGTAATAGCGGTTAGTTACTCACTACTAACCATTGGTTTTGGGACCCTACCCAACCGCGGTTAACTGTGGTAGGTAACCGTTTTGAAAAAAAATCCCAAGTTTTCTGCATGTACTCGGAGGATACCTACCTTTTTTAATACAAAGGTTATAACAATACTTCCAATGTCTAGACAAACTCGATCAACGAATGTGCCATGACTCATTGTTCATCTAGGGAAAGCATATGTCCACCCAACTGTACTTCAAAAATAGATCATACTTCAAGAGGTCATACTTCAACTTCTATTAAAATTTCATCAAATTTTGCACCTTTCACGTTGTATTTAGTGAACTTCAGTGGGTAAGTTGACTATGATGTTAATAGTTTGGAAGGACTTGGCATCACCGACATCTGCTTCTAGTCATCTTGCTGCAAGCCTTGACCTTCATTAATTTCCATAATTTTGATGGCATTGCAATTAGGGCGGAACACTTCATAGTCTTCCATTTACCAATGGAATAGATCGGTGAGGGAGTTTTTCTCATCTTCAAAGCACAATTGTAACTCCAAGACCCCTTTATCATTTGGATCCATTGTACCCTAGTTTCCATCCCCTGAGCATTCGTATTTCGAGTTTAAATTCAGTGATTTTGATGACAATGCTTCCTCATTGACTGCTTGATTCTTCAAATCTGACATACTTATGTCCTTTGTAATGAAGATCAGACGCTTTTTCCAGTTATGATCAGCTATGATTGCTATCAACTAGAGCTGACCCAATAGGGAAAAATAGGCCTTCTTTTGCAACAAGATGACCACTAAATTCAACAAAAAGGGTTGGGTTCCAATAATGACGTTTTGTTCCATAAACTCACCTGATACCTTAATGCCACGTTGATCTACTCCTACCAATTAGAATGTCACAGGCCACATAGTTGGCTTTCCTAGACTCTTCCAAGTCTTTTCTAGAATAACATTCACGCCAGAACCACTTTTGACAATAGTATTTGTCAAATTCTTGCCCAAATTTTCCATATGCACAACTATCAGTTGTTTGGCTAGGTTTATTGTTAGAAGCATAAGATCAATCACTTGGTCACTTGACAAGCAAGATTTGATTATGGGTTCATTCTTCTACTTTTTTCTCTCCCTGTCAACCGACGTTAGATGGGTCATTGTATGCTCCACATTTAGGCTAATGTCTTGTATGGTAGCAACTAGAGCATTCTTGAGTTTTGGTATAGTGGTCTCCAAGACATATGCAATAGATTTGTCAGACTCCAGTCTGCTCATCATTGTGTTTGTATGTGTTTACTTGTATATGAACATAACCAACAAGAGTCATTACAAACTCCCTAACACTGACACTACAATCATTACCACATAACAATGTCAACTAGTAACATGTACGTAATAGGACATTGAGAACAATACTGACAGTCTCTAGTATGTTCATGCAATTGATGTCGTTCTTCAACCATGGTCCTCTTGACTTCCACCCATGTTTCAGCCAACCTTAACTACTTAACGTTGACAATACAATCATTAACCACATAATGATGCCAACTACTAACATGTAATTAACAAGATGTTAAGAACAATAATGATGGTCTACAAAATTTTCATGCCACTGATATCATTCTTCAAACATGGCCCTCTTGACTTCCACCCATGCTTCGGCCAACCTTTCCCTCTCTATACGTGGGTCAAGGTAACTATCTTTCTTCACTTGTGCTCTAATAATTGCCATAACTTTCTTGCCCTTAACTACATCAATCATATACTTTGGCCAATTTCCATCATTATGGTCCTTGGGCCCACACTATCTATAAAGAAGTCCAGTGTCATTTTGGTTAGGGCAATCTCTTGTGAAATGGCCTCACTCATTGTGCTCCCAAACACTGTACAATTGGCCATCCTTGGGAGTCATATTGAATCCGACTCCTGCCACCATATTATTTTGCCATCAGTAATTCCTTAAAGGTGTGGTGGTTGGTGTTGATGGCTCTCCTTCTGTGAACAACACTTGGCCGCTCTTATTTTGCAAATTGTACGCTAGTACTTGATTGAATGCCTTGTAAATTGACAAATCTCGCACAAAAGATTCTTGTTTTCATTCTTACTATCTCCCTTTAGTTTCTTCATCATTTGCAACATGTCATTTCTCAAGGCTCGCATTGATCCAGGTTCACTGACATTGCAGGAGTTAGGGTCATCTTCTTCGTATCCTTTCTAGCATGAGGAAGTCTTTTTATTGCTTTCAATGTTCATGGATCGGTTGTATGCATCTTCATAAGATGAGTGTAGGACCACCTTCATCGTCCTCCACAATGAGGGTACCAACCCTTCATTGAACCATCACTTCAAGTCGTTAGCAGGTTCTTTTTTAAGTTTGCCGCAATAGTTATTTAAGACTTTTGTTACAGGGGGGAACATTTTTGTGTTTATCTTGTTATATATTTCTGCAAAAATATCATTGTCATTCCTCAAGAATTTGAATTCTTTCTCGAAGGCATGCCTTAGTGTTTTCAATGTTGCTTTCTTCAAGGATGGTGCATCTGCATCCCAATCAATAGCCATAACCTGAACGGTGCTTGGGAAACATCTTAACTACATATGTTTATCTGTATGCCCATTGACAGTCTAGATGGTGATGATTGTTCTACAATGTCATACGAGATCCTCCGATCCACCAATGGTGAACTTTGGCAGCTTCTACTTTTCTGGAGATGGAATTGATGGGGTAATAATGGCTATGGCGAGGTTCTTTGAATATGAGTTTCCCCATTAAGAATGTTTGCATTGGACGTTCCTCTGCTCTCTTTGCACTATCGGACACATCCCTACTTTTTGGAGATGGACTTGATGGAGTAACCATAGCTATGGCATGGTTCTTCGAATACAAATCTCCCCCTAAAGAAGGTTTACGTTGGATGCTTCTCTACTCTCTTAGCACTATTGGACATGTCCCTACACTCGACCCTTCCTTTGCCAGGGATCCGTACATTATTGTGCATGTTGTTGAGTCCATTTTCGTACGACACCCTCCAACTTGTCGTTTGGGCTGCCCCAAACTTTTAACATGATTCTAGCAACACCTTCCAACCCAACCTGGTTGGCAAGGTCTACATGCACTTCCTCTTGAAGGGGCTATCACACTTCTACCCACTCCTTATTGTAAGTGGCGTACGGTCCACCAATTCCAACTACCCTTTCTTGGTTTTGACTTCGGCTCTGGTTATGACTTCTTACGCTTTGACCTTGGGTTTCGCTTCTGATTCGTACTTGGCTTGATGGATTTTTCGAATCCATTGATTGAGAAGATTGTTTAATTTCTTGGTCCCCTTTGTGACTGTGTTGCCTTCTTCTCCCACCTTTCTTTGAAGTCAATAGCATGAATTATTTCTTGTACATGTCGGTCTCCTCCTTGAACTCTTTGTACCATTGTAATATCTTGAGTTGTGTTTCACAGTTTTGATCGACACATAGGTCTTATAAGATAATTGGGTGCCTCATCATGCTTCTCTTTGAACCGATGTTCTTTAAGGGAATGGCCCCAAAATGTAGAATATTTAGAGAGATACTAAACTACCAATAACGACATACACAAAATAGTAATCACATAACATACCATGGAAAAATAGAGTATCCAAACAAGAGCAACTTTGTATTCATAAAAAGATATCTCCCAATACAGTTCATACAGTTCAAAAAGGCCCTAACACTGACACCTTGACCCTAACAATTGACAAGCTATGTAAAGGACTAGACTTATGGTTATTAGTTAGCCCAACTGTTAACAACCACTAAGTGAGTACAACACTACACAATGCTGACAAGAATGATATAACAAAGTCGGCACAAACACATGTACAATCACTAGTGTCTACATCTACAACATAACAACCAAAAATTTGCTGAACATATCCATTAGGGTAAAGATATCATTCTCGGGAAACCTTTCTTTAAGCCCTTTCTCTTTACTGTCTTTTTCTTTGGGACTCTTTGGCATCTCCACCTACTCCATCTTGGAATTCATCAAACAACTTTCAAATTTGATTTTATGGTCTTAATTAGGCATGGCTACCGACATAAACTGATTTCTCATTTGGGTCATACATATTACATATTCCATAACGTAAGTCCAAATAATCTCATGTTCACCAATTAATCTGGTAAGCCAATGCTAATACCAACCGTCAATTTACAAGGTCTGAGTCAACATCTGCCCATGTATTCACAAGTATTCAAAAACCCAAGGGGTCTTTAGTGTAATGTTCTACTGCTACATGCAATTATTCTTGGAGATTAAACTATTTCAACAGCATATTGAAAAGAGGGATGCTCACTGAGTCCATTTGAATAAGAAAACATCATTGCACTACCTTTTCTATCAACAAAGATCCACCTCCTAGAATAAAGGGAATTTCAGATAAACTAAACTATTTCAGATTAATTTTACATAAAACATGGTTAGTGGAACAAAAGGGGATTCTGAATACCACTAAAAAATCCACCAAGCAATAAAAGTATTACCTTACATAGAATTCATCATGAAAATGAATTTAATTGGAGGATGGCTTCCATCACCTAAAATGCAATGGTTTACAGTCTTATGTACTCTCTCTTCCTGTTTTTCTCAACAGAATTCCTTCCTCTCACGATCCCTAAAACTATCTAAAATCTAGCACTTTGGGAGTCTAATGTCTTGAAAAGTTCTAATGACTAGCTAGTCAGAAAACATGGTATTCTACGATATTAATACAGTGTCTCATGAATTTTAATGGTTGCAACCGTGTAACTCCTCATGGATCAGTAATAAAGAACCTTGGAATGGCTATGGTGTTAATCGACCAAAGGTCAACTCATTCTTGGTATGATCATCCGTCTCCCCATTTCTTGTTTTTGGTATCGAAGTGATCCTTTTTGTGACCCGTAGTCTAGCACTACTTTCATCATAAAATATGCCTTAGCTCAAATTGTTTCTTTGGCTATTGACAAATTCGGCATTGATGAGAATGTGGTTCCTTCACGGATCTCTTCCTTCATTTTGGCACAAGAAGATTGCACGAGACTTAACGTCACATCTCAATGCAATTTTTGTGCCGCTTGTGTAACATGGTTTTTTGGCATAAGCCAAAGAACAAGATTTATCAGCATATGGAACTTAGCCTATTTTCTCTCATCACTCCTGACTATTCACATTTTCCATAGGCAAACACTTTTCTCAAGCTTTGAGGTTGAAATCCTTGGCTAATGGATAAAATCTAGTCAAGGGGAAGGGAAGAGACTTAGTAATCCATTAGATTAGGTTCACATGAGGAGGAAGGCTCTGATGAGTGAAGCCAATTCATTAATACACTTATGTTGTAATCATGAGGAACATAAAGTCAGAAAGTGTGTTGCCTCCTTCCGAAGTATTGATAAGCAGCATCAACATTTCCCTGATGGTGTGGTTTTGGGGGACCACTACATGTAATTTGTCATTGCACAAAATGAGTTATTGTATAGGACTGCATCCCTTATGAACAAATTTAATGTATAATAGACCATTTTTGTTTGCTTGTCTCTTTTAGGTTTGTAGTAGGCACAATTACATGGTTACTTCTATCCTAAGTAAAGATGTATAATGATGATTAGGTTCAAATACCTATTTATTAATCACTAATTTCAAAGGGATAGTCAAGCATTTTAGCTAAATTGACGAACTTGATACCCATATATTGACGAAAGAATGGGATAATCTCAGTGCAACCAGAGAGAATTTAGATCTGAAAGCTAAAATCAGATCCAAAATTGGACAGACTACTCAACTTGCTTCAGAAACATTCTACTGCTCGAAAACAAAAGCTTATAGAAGTGTGAGGAGAAAGTGTTTAAAAAATATATTATGACAGAAAATGATAAAACCTGTATGCGATCTCCACCAAAAATACGGAAAATATTGTCTTGAAGACTTAAAAAGAATCTTGAACTTCCAGGATCCCCTTGTCTGCCGCTACGTCCCCGCAGCTATAAAAGTACATTATAGCAGATAATATAAGTAATAGAAGGGTGAAAAACATTGGGAGCTTACAATATCATGTTGAAGATACTACATAGGGAAACATCATGTGTGTGCATGTGTCTTTGAATCTGTCTGCATATGATCATGTAGCATTTCTTGAAACATAGAATCATTCAAGTTTATAGTCTCTAAAATATTAAGTTTAAATGCATCTCCTTCTATAGTATTAATATTAGTCTTCAAAATTGGTACTGAGAACATGTGCATACTATTGCATAGGGATGGCTCTTGCCGCAAGTTTAAAAAGTAGATTTAAGCATCCCATAGTAGATGCTATGAAGCTTTGCAAGGAAAATAAGCTGCCTTCGAGGTGGTCATGAAGCAAGCCCCCACAAATTCAAATCAAAACTTACATAATTTGCACCAACTAAAATTATACAAAGCACCTATTCTATATATGAACTGATAATTGGTGGGTTTTCAGGTGTTGACGATAGCAACTGTCGTTATATGGCACAATAGCTAACTTGATTGTCTGATGCAAGTACTATAAGACGCGCAGAATACACTGTGGAGAACCACATCTACGAAGGGAAGCCCCAAAGAAGTGGAAAAGAGCGGTTAATTCACTTTGCTCACAAGAAGGTAAGTGCAGTCCAGTAATAAGGATTACAAGGAATATTTTATGGAATTCTTAAAGAGAGGATGATAGAGATTAACACTAGTTGGTATTATCATTAACATGAGAAAGTCTCAGAAGTCTGGCTGACAGGCATCTAAAACCAAACAATAATAAAAGGATTAGACACGCTAACAGCTCTACAGACATCTAGAGAAGATGAGCTCAGAATTGGAAATTAGTTAGGAGACTATTTGTGCAAGAGACCAATGAACTTGTATTGATATATAAACACCTTTTTGGAAAAACCGTATATGATTACTTTGAAATCTACCTTTCAGACCACACCACATGGTCCATCATCAGGAAGAAACGTTTATCAGATTGAGTGTTCTTGTGGGCGTAATGTCCCCATTACTATGCAAGAGGCCCAGAAGGCTTTATTCAATCTTAGCCTTGGTCATATCCAAGAGGCTAGAGACGTTGGGGGTTATTGGGTATGGATTTTCATTACCACCTTCACTTTATGTTATAATTCGTCATTGACTTAAGTGATGGGTGAAAATGTGGTATTTTATGTTATATTCTTTCGTTATGACAACTTAAGTGTTTTTTCTAGCATGTGCACAATAAAGTCACTTAAGTTTATTTATGCACATGGCAATTTCCCAAAAGGGGCGTTGGGGTTTCTTTTGCCTCTTTTGAAATATTAAAGGCTTTTTTATGGTGGGCGTTGGATTTGGATCAATCTAATGGTGGAGATTATAACATTATTTTTTTTTAGGATGATTATATATATCCCCTTGTGGTCATTTTTGAAGGCATTTATACACTCAATCATTTTCCCCTGTTGCTATTTTCAATCTTTTTGCTTGTGGAGGTTCGATTCTGCAGGATTCCTAGCTTCGGTGGTGAGAGATCCACTCCTAACTAGAAGAGCATTCTTCAGCGAGGGTTTCAAACCCATATCCCCCCATATCCTAGCTTGCAATTCGTTTGGTTCAGATTTTTAGTTCAAATTTGGAGTACGGTCAAAGGATACATTAGAGATTTCAGATCTGGAGGAGAGAGACAACCATTCATCATTCATGCTCATCTATTTTTTGATTTGGAGTTGCTGGGTGTTTCCCATAAGTGGGGCAACTCATTTGGGAGATTCAAAAGGATTTTAAGAGGGGTTTCAGTGGGTATTTTTTGGAGATTTTGGAGCCGGAGCTTGCTGCCATCACCTTGATGTTCTAGGGATTTATTCCGGACAATTTCTCTTTCTATTTTGAAGTTTACGGTTAGTTGCAATTTTTCCCATTTGCAATCATGAAAATAAGGAAATAAATTCAGCTTTTGGCCATAAAAATTATTTTTCAGTTGTTTAATATTCTACTTACTTTTTTGAATCATTTGAAGCATCTAGGTATTGTCAAAAGTGAATATTTTGAGAAATATTAATAATTTTAAAATTCTGTACCTTGCTGTTATAAAAAATCAGTTTTCAATTTTGAGAGTTTTTAGTAAATTTTATGAGTTTTAAGGAGATATCCTAAAAGATATATTTCAGTGGTATCAGAGCCACTTTTCTTGCACCCTGTTGGGTAGTGCATGAAGGTATATTCCAAGAGGAATACACCTCGAAAGGAAGGTCAAAACATGACAAATAAGGAAGAGCTGAATGAGGAGTTTATGAAGAAAATGTTCATCAACATGGTGAAACAACAGGAGAACCAATCTCTATTTGAGCCAACACACACAAAATATGAATCAAATCAAATCTAGGGATAATAGGGAAAATGGTGAGAACAGCAATTTGGAGCAGCCATCCCCCCATTCTTCTAACAAGCCTTTAAGTCTTCATGAGCCCTCTTTCTTGAAAGATTTTGAAGCATCACTTACGGGGCAGCCAACGGATACATTTGATGAGGAGTTTTGCTGGACAAAATACCAATCTTCGAGCAAGGTTGTCAAAGATAATATGCCATTTCCAGATTATTGCAAGATGAAAATCGGAAGCATGCCCAAGAGAGATCATCACATGCCGGTATCTAAATTACAAAGGCATGTGGGGCAGATTTCCATTCCGCATTTTGATGGGTCTAAGTGTACCGCATGATCATGGGTACAAAAGCTGAAGACCTATTTTGATTTGAACCCCATGCGTGAGGATGATGCAATTAAGTTTGCAATCCTACATCTTGAGGGAGATGCACATGATTGGTGGCATCATGGATTAGTGACACAGGGGCACATGCACATCACCACATATACAGAGTCCACACACAGGTTAGAGGACAGATTTGATAAGAGAGATCCAGATAGATTTTTTAGGGAGTTGACTCACTTGAGACAGATAGGCTCCTTGGATGTCTACATTGCAAATTTTTAGAGACTTTCAGTGATGGTTCTTGATATTTTAGAGATGAGGTCGACTTCATTATTCATAGCAGGATTGACAGATAATTTCGCTGGATTCATGAAGGCATTTGACCCTCCATTACATGAGGCCATTAGGAGAGCTCGAGATTTGGAGTTGTCTACTCCAAAATCTAGATTTCCACCTAGAGTTAAGCAGATAGTGCCTCCACCTAGGCAAGATGATAGAAGACAGGACTCGGCTAGGAAGCCATTCATTTCACCAGAGCTTAAGGAGAAGTTGATGCGAAAAGAACTATGTTTCGATTGCCGTCAACCATGGACACGTGGACACAATTGTTCTGGGAAGAGCAAGGCCCAATACATTAAGGTCTATGAGAACAGTGACGATGAGGGAGATGAGGTATTAGAATCTCATGAGCTTGATGATGGTGATACATTGGATAGTGCTGATTTTGCGACTACAAAGGAGACTTTTCCCGTCGAGACCATAGCTACATTGTCTAGTACCCCTAGGTACAAGGGGTACATTCAGGGTTAAAGGGATCATGCAGGGACAATGTGTGGTGGTGCTTATTGATAGTGGGGTTACCCACAATTTCATTGATGCTGCTTTGGTAGAGAGACGGGACCTGCACCCAAAAGATTTTGAGGGTTTCAACGTGGTGGTAGCCAATGGTGAGTCCATGAGATGCACACGGAGGGTTCCACAGTTGAGCATCATTATGGGTAACTATACAGTTACTGATGATTTCTATATTGTTGGTATTGGAGAGACCAACATAGTGCTTGGAGTGCAGTGGCTTCACTCACTTGGTGAGTTTCGAACTAACTTCCAGACGATGGAGCTGAAGTTTAAGTCTAAGGGCAGGAATGTGGTTTTGAGAGGATTATCTTCAAAAGCACCCAAAGTGGTCACGACCAAACAAATGGAGAGGACATTCAGGCACAATGATGTGGATTGGGCAGTTCAGTGCTTGGTTTCGACCAAGAGTTCAGATGATGATAGGCCAAAGTATCATGTTGATGTCCAAGCCCTACTAGACAAGCCTAGTGCAGTTTTCAGCGATATACCTCCAGGTGTGCCTCCCAATAGAGGGTTTGAGCATGTGATCGAGCTTGAGGACAACAAGACCGTGGTCACCAATCCTCACCGTCACCCCAAACGGTTTAAGGATGAGATTGAGAGGATCATACATGAGCTCCTGGATATGGGACATATCAGGGCCAGTTCCAGTCCCTTTGCTTCTTCAGTTGTTTTGGTGGAGGATGGAGCCATGCGTATGTGTATAGATTACCGTACTTTGAATAAGAAAACTATTAAAAATAATTACATGGTGCAATCTATTTTTTCAAAATAGATCTGCAATCAAGATACCATCAAATAAAGGTCAGAGAGGGGGATGTGCTAAAGACAACTTTCAGATGCCACTACAGTCACCTTGAGTTTCTTGTGATGCCGTTTGGTTTGTCGAATGCACCCGCTACGTTTTAGTCTTGTATGAACCATGTGTTTAGCCACCACGTACAGAAGTTCGTGGTGGTATTCTTCAATGACATCTTAGTCTATAGTAGGACATGGGACAATCACATGAGACATCTTGATGAGATTTTGGGTATTTTGAAGGCTTGTTCGCTATACGCAAAGGCTTCTAAGTGTGAATTTGGCATGACAGAGCTATTATACTTGGGCTATGTGATTGGAGGAGGTGCAGTCAAGGTTGAGAGGGCAAAGATTCAGGCAATATTGGATTGGCCACCACCTGAGGACTTTAACACACTTGAGAGTGTTCTTAGGTCTATGTACTTGCTACAGGAGGTTTGTGAAGGGCTTCTCTCACTTGGTTGCTCCATTGACGGACTTGACCAAGAAGGGAGCTTTTGCTTGGTCAGATTCAACAAAACAGGTTTTTGATCACCTTACGGAGGTGATGAGTTCATGTCCAGTTCTTGCACTACCAAACTTCACTCAACCATTTATACTCGAGTGTGATGCATCAGGGGATGGCATTGGAACAGTACTTATGTAGGATAGGCATCCCATTGCCTATGAGAATCGAAAGTTGAGTCCTATGAAGAAGGGGTACTCAACTTACGACAAGGAGATGCTAGCCATTATGCATGCATTGGTCAAATTCAGGCAATATCTTGTGAGTAGTAGATTTGTGGTTCGTACAGATCACAACAATTTGAGGTTTTTCTTGGGGCAGATGAATCTCAATGACCGCCAGCAGAGATGGGTTAACATGGTACAAGCTTATGACTTTGACATAGAGTACACAAAAGGTAAGAATAATGTGGTAGTTGATGCTTTATCTAGGAGACCTTACCTTGATTATATGATTAGTTCTATGTCAAAGATTTCAGCTGATTGGAAGGCTCACATACTTGTTGAGTATTCCAAGAGTCAATTTGCATGTGAGATCATGGATGGCAATATCTAAGATGACAGATATAGAGTCTTGGATGACCTCATGTACTACAAGGATAGGATTTTCCTTGTTCCAGAGTTCAAGATGAAGGAGAAGATCCTTCGAGCAGTGCACGATACACCTTTAGCAAGACATCCTAGGTATTTAAGACCTACAGATACATCAAAGAGAGGTTCGCATGAAAAGGGTTAAAAGACGATGTCCTTAGGCATATTAGGGAGTGTTTGGTTTGTCAGCAAACCAAGTTGGAGCATACTTTTCTAGCAAGACTTCTACAACCTCTTCCTATCCCTGAGCAGAAATGGGAGAGCATATCTATGGACTTTATTGCAAGCCTTCCTTTAATACATGGGCACGAGTGCATCTATGTAGTGGTTGATTAGTTGACCAAGTATGCTCATTTCTTTTCTATGCCTTCTCGGCATACGACAGCACAAGTAGCACAGACATTCTTCACAAATGTTTTTAGGCTTCACGGCTTGCCTAAGAACATCGTTAGTGATCGGGATCGCCGTTTCATGAGCACATTTTGGCATGAGATTTTTTGACTTGCAGGTATTGAGCTGACTCCTAGTACTAGCTATCATCCACAAATAGATGGATAAACAGAAATAGTCAATAAGTGGATAGAGGGCTACTTGCGTAACTATGTAGCAAGACATTAGCGGGCATGGATTAGATGGCTACACTTGGGTGAGTATTGTTATAATACCACCTATCAAATGAGTATTGGCATGGCTCCTTTTTGCGCATTGTATCGATATGATGCTTCATCATTTTTGGACCTAGTACTGTCAAATAGCCAAGCTCTCAAAGCTCGTGATTGATTATAGGAGAATCTGGATATTTTGAAGGCCCTCAAGGAGAATATGCAGAAAGCACAGAATCAGAATAAGGTTTATGCAAACATACGCATGGTTGATAGGTCTTTTGAGGTAGGAGATTTGGTCTTTCTATATTTGCAGCCCTATAGGCAATCCTCACTCAAGAAGAGGGTGCTGAGAAGTTGAAACCGCGATTCTATGAGCCATACAGGATAGTTTGGAGGGTAAGGGCAGTTGCATATGAGTTAGAGCTTTCGAAATAGAGCAGGATCCACAATGTCTTTCATGTTTCATGCCTCAAAAGGGCACTTGGACATCATATTGTACCTTCTACAGACTTGCCACCTTTCAACGACGGAAAGTAGGTTTTAGAACCAAAGACTATCATTGAGGTGAGGCAGAGAAAGCTCAGGAACAGGGTGTTTATAGAATATTTAGTGCGGTGGAAGGATTTGCCACTTGAAGATGCTACTTGGGAGGGAGAGCAGATTTTACAACATCCTGGTTTGCATTTGTGTGTGGGCAAGTAAATTTTGGGAAGGGAGGACTGTAATGTCCCCATTCCTACGCAGGAGGCCTAGGAGGCTTAATTCAGTCTTAGCCTTGGTCATATCCAAGAGGCTAGAGATGTTGTGGGTTATTGGGTACGGATTTTCATTACCAACTTCACTTTATGTTATAATTCGTCATTGACTTAAGTGATGGGTAAAAAGGTGGTACTTTATGTTATATTCTTTCATTGGGACAATTTAAGTGTTTTTTCTAGCATGTGCACAATAAAGTCATTAAGTTATATTTATGCACATGGCAATTTCCCAAAAGGGGGCGTTAGGGTTTCTTTTACCTCTTTTGAGATATTGAAGGCTTCTTTATGGTGGGAGTTAGATTTGGATCAATCCAACGGTGGAGATTATAACATTTTTTTTGGAGGATGATTATATATATCCCCTTGTGGTCATTTTTGAGGGCATTCATACACTCAATCATTTTCATACGCTGTTATTTTCAGTCTTTTTGCTTGTGAAGGTCAGATTCTGCAGGATCCCTAGCTTCAGTGGTGAGAGATCCACTCCTAGCTAGATGAGCATTCTTCAGTGAGGGTTTCAAACCCATATCCCCCCATATCCCTAGCTTGCGGTTCGTTTGGTTCAGATTTGGAGTAGGGTCAAAGGATACATTAGAGATTTCAGAACTGGAGGAGAGTGACAACCATTCATCATTCGGGCTCATCTATTTTTTGATTTGGAGTTGTTGGGTGTCACCCATAAGTGGGGCGACTCATTTGGGAGATTTAGGATGATTTTAGGAGGCTTGTCGATGAGTATTTCTGGAGATTTCGGAGTTAGAGCTTGCTGCCATCACCTTGATGCCCTAGGGATTTATTTTGAGCAATTTCTCTTTCTATTTAGGAGTTTACGGTTAGCTGTAATTTTTTCCATTTGCAGTCATAAAAATAAGGAAATAAATTCAGTTTTTGGCCATAAAAATTATTTTTCAGTTGTTTAATATTCTACTTATTTTTATGGATCATTTGAAGCATTTGGGCATTGTCAAAAGTGAATATTTTGAGAAATGTTAATTATTTTAGAATTCTATACCTTGCTGTTCTGAAAAATCAGTTTTCAGTTTTGAGGGTTTTTTGGAAAATTTTCCGAGTTTTAAGGAGTTATCCTAAAAGGGATATTTCAGTGGGGTTCCTTATATTGGGGAAACAGGAAGGTTGGTGATCACAAGGGTTACAGAACATAAGGCAAACATCTTGCAAGACAAGATTAAGAAATCGGCATTAGCTGAGCATTCATTCATAGGAGAATACCATGGTTATTGCAGCAGATGACCATTATTTAAAGTGGTGTTTAAGAGGAGTGGTGGAGATTGGCAAGCATACTAACAATTTAAACAGAGATGAAGGCTTGGGTTTGAACCAATCTTAGAGACCCATTACAAAAAAATTAAAAAGTAACCGCTCACTTTAGGAGATCTGCTAATTTAATGTTTTCACAATTAGTTCATTTCTTCTCCCATCATGGGCCCATTTGGCATAATTTAATTGATTGGAGTTATCTCTTGTCCACAAACATATCATTTCTTCTAATGAAGGACCACACAGCATGGTTTGAAATGTCAATTTCAAAATAATCATACATGGTTATTCTAAAAAGGTGTTTTTTCATTATTATGGACCATGGAAAGCCTAAAATCCTTACTATGCTCATATTGTTTTGTTCTTTCACAAAAATAAAACAAAATAATCACTGCTGTTAACTCTCCCTAATACTTTTTTAATTTTATGCCTTATTATAGAAATTTTCCAGTGGTGGTTTTCAACCTGATTGTCAATACGCCTTGATTCATGCCGCTCTGTACCCACTACATGAAGTCCACCTGCTGCAATTACCTGATTCAACAATACTCACTGCCTAAGCAAAAATGGATACAAACTTTCCACACTATGCAAGTAAATAAAAAATACATGAATAAAATGATAATGACTTAGGTACCTTATTTTTCTCCTCTTCTGTGTATATTTTGTACTCATTAACAATAGATTGAAACACACTCCGTAATTTTGCAATGACCTCATCCTTGGTTGGGCCCTGGAAATGGACAGAACAAAAGCAGATGATCAGTATCCACGAGATAATTTCTTTAAAAGGATGTCAACTTTTAAGCTGTTATAACCAGATAAATGAATCACATATTTTCAGCAGATGACTGTCACAGCCAATCCACATTTCCCTTGGAAGATTGAATTTATTAGCTTTTCAAACTCAGTGATACAGTCCTGAAGAAATGAGCATCCAAGTCATGTTTTGATATTTATATTTTGTATGTCACATTTGAAAGCAAAACAACGGCAATCTTTAACTGGAACTAGAGCAACTTTGCGTTTTATAGATTTTTTTAAATATCAAGAAATTACATGAGATTTCCTCATGTAAACATTGATTTTTGGCTTTTATCTAGATTCCACTGTGTTCACATTTTTATTTCCACAGTGGGTTCCAGATAAAAGCAACAATATGATAAATAGAGATTTTAAGATGGTAAAACTTTCTGTTTCACAAAGATATGAAGCTGAAGATTTCAGTGTTTGACAATTAAAAAGAAAGTAAAGAAAGAATTTAAATTTAAAAACATTTATGTAAATGTCCTTAATTTAAAAGTGCTGTTAGGAAAACAACATGTGACCGCAAAATATTCAGAAGGTTTAAAGAAAAACTACATTACCAACACAGATACGGGTACGAGAATCGGATACAGGGATTTTTTTTGAGGGGGTTTGGATATGGCCATACAAAAATATATATAAAAAATAAAAAATATAAAAATATAGCCATATAAGCAAAATTAACCACATAATATGCATAGAGGAAACAAAATAAGTTAAATAAAAACTTCAATATGATGTCCATAGCTGTATTTTGAAGTCCAAGAGTGAACAAATGTGCAATGTGTTAGGAGGTGAAGTGAATATCGAGACCTCCAACAACTGTAATGGTGTGATGTCTTGTAATCCCCTTGGCAATATCATTTGTGGTACAACAAGCCATCCGGCATGAGGGGAGTTGGGGGGCGAAGCCCCCGAAAAAAATTTCATGTAGCTTTTGATAAAATGAGTGTGAATGCTGCTTTTAGGGTTGGGAATCCACTTTAGTTGTTTTTAATTGCATTTTGAAGTCCATGTTTGACTTTTCATTGAGCAAAATTGAAAAATAAAATAAAAAAATAACGTTTTTGACATCCAGGAGCGCGGGGATATGCTCAGGGACGTATCCGGGCATATCCGCAGCCCAGGGATGCTCCTTGGGCGTATCCCCTGTGCTCCCCCCACACTCCCGTATCTTGGGGTGTATGCCCCGCACTCCTAGGGCCGGGGGGGGCATTTCTGGTAACGTAGAAGAAAAAAGCAAAGGAGGATGAAATATAAGTTATGGTCCCATTGGTCGGAAAAGGCAGTAAGAGAGCAACATATTTAAAAGTAAAAAATTTCAATTGAGATTGTAAGAAGCAAAGTACAAGTATGCATAGGGAATATTACCACCATGGATTCTCTTGTACTTTTACTTTTAAAAGAAATTAGCAGGAACAGTGTGCCGAATCACAAAAGAAACAAGGATGCCTTCACCTTGGAAATGATTACGGTAGCACCTGCATACCATAGGAATTTCAAGGAGATACTAGCCAGGAGAATAATATCTTAACTGTAACAGAAATGGATTCATTTGCATAATTTGGCTATGAAATATTTCATCAAAATCAACCTTAGATATGAACTGTTCATTTTTATCATCCCCGGCATCTTTATTCCTTTGCGACCTTGGGTTTCACCATCCTTTCCTTCTTGGTCCAATCACTAAACTAGATATGAAAGGGAAGAAATGCAAGAAAAACAAAAGGAGACCTGCCTTCAGAATGGTTATGGTAACACCTACGTCCCACTAAAGACAAAAGAGAAAATTTCTGGGAGCATACTATCTGAATTGTGGTTGAGAAGCAATGATACTACAATGGTACAATGCCTTCAAACTTCAAAGAAGGCTGCCATAAAACTAAGAGACAAACCTTTTGAATTTCCGTGGTTAAATTCTAATTTGATGCTAATGAAATATCATGCCCTTAAATTATATACAGCTGTTTAATTTTCACATGTGAAGATTTTCCCTGTAGTTTTTTCTATATCTGAATTGTTATTATGAAAACAAATCTAAAAATAAAGCATGTGCTATGAATCAAGATCGAGCAAGTTAATAGAACTGCCAATTACAGATCAATTTTGCCCTTATATAACTGACAATGCAAGAGAACAAAAATCTGATAGGTTTCAATTTGAATGTTAGGGAGGAAATTTAAAATGTGTCAAATATACAGATCTGGTAAAGATGTGATGGTAATATTTTCAAAAATGGCATGTCAAATTTTTGCTGGTGCCAGATTTTCAATAACTGTCTGCAATAGGAAAGAATGCATCAAGGCCTATGCCATAAGTATGAATTCAAAAGTTTTCAGAAATTATATGTTAAAAAATTTAGGTCACCTTTTCGCAAGCATATGACAGGCGATCTTCTGCTTCAAGCTCAGTCAACGATCTCTTACCCCATGTTCTGACAGCCATCTGAACTGCATTCTCAACCAAGGACATATTATCTGGAGACAAATTACATGGGAAAAGATTTTCGTTCACCTGATATCCAAGCAGCCAACAGCCACATACTTAGGCATTTTGATTCCTTACAAGTGGTAGCTATTTTTCAGATACTACTATTGAAAAATAGCATGCCAACTGTTCAAATGAACTTACCTTCCAATTCTTCCTTAGAGGTAATTTCCGTTTTCCTTCAAGTTGCACTTCTTCAATTGCACTGACAATCCTGCCATAGAAATGTGTCAATTCAGTAAAACAATATGATATCAAATCATAAATAGGTAGAATGGTCATCCTCAGTCATAAAAGCAATTAGAAAGAAAGTCAAATGCACATCAGAACTTCTCGAGTGGAATCTAGTAAAGTCACTTATGTACAGATAGGGATTTCTTGCTCTGGTCTTCATCAAACTTCTTAAGGATTCTTCTGCTGTGGAAATGGCCTTACAGAGGACACGTGGTGAAGATTTTCTCTACTGTTTGTGGCTTATGACTGCCAACAGAGCTATGCACATGGTTGTCATCTCAAACACATCCCACGAAAAAATTGAGCAAATGCTATTTTAATGTTCAATCAGGATGGATGGTTTATTCAATTGGCATATTTACAAGATCTTAGTCTGAGCAATCCAATTATGACAAGCCAATATCAGCAATCCACAGTAATAAACGAGATGTAGTCTGCATAAATTCCTTTAAGGCTTTACAAAGAACTTGCAACTTACCCTAATGAAAGCTTTGCTTTCCCTGAGATTTTAAGAGGCAGTGTGCAACTCATGTCTCTCACACAATGCCACAAATATTCCTAGTCTTGCAAATATGTTTTTTTTTTTTAATAAGGATAAATTGAGGATTTTGAGACAGGACCCCAAAACCTGTTACAATGCTGAGAAGATCAAACATTGAATCCCAGTGAGAAACTGACTTCAAACAGGTTCACCCAGCAGCAGACCAGACTACAACAGGGGAAACCATCAGCTAAACGTTAGCATAACACCACCCAACCAGAAGCTAATAAACAAAGAGATATTCAACAGGGCACAACAAAGGACAACAACTTTCAGGGCAATCAAAGACCGAACAATAAACCGTCAGCTGAAACTACAGCCCATCATCAGAAACCATCAGCTGAAGCAGCAAACAGACTGCAACCAGAGCCCAATCCAAGCATGATTCAAACCTCAATCTGCCTCAACAGAGGCTCTGTCCTACTCCGTTGAAACAGAGACCAAAGATCGACCCTGATCTAGTGTCAACCTCCCATACCCCTGAGGAGGAAAACCAAGAAAGATAAGCAATGCAAAGCATATAACCACTAGAAAGAAGCTCACTGAGAAATATAGTCCTGATATGCCGTGAGCTCCACAGAGGAAAACCAAAGCCACCCAAACTTCAAACAATAGAACAGTTGTTTGAGCTAAATTTCTCTGATCTTCAAAGAAACTCAACAGCAACCAAACATCTCCGCAAGACAACTGCCACCAAGAGAAAAGCCCACAAACAAGAGTCTCAAAAGAGCCTCTACCCAGCTAAACCTCCAGGCTACACAGATCCATCATTGAAACTCTGTAAGCTTGCACTAGGGAGATGGAAATCCTAAGTCCTATCTGCTCTAACAGGACCATATAGAAAGTCCCTTGCTTGGCAAACAGCCTGTGTAGACTCGGTGAACCCTCCATTAAAAGCAATATCCAGCTCAAACAAAGACTTTGTCCTACACAAGTAAGGCCGCCAGAAACAACCTTGCCCAGATCTGCAACGGCAAACACACACACTGGTCCTCCAAGATAAGGAACCATCACTCAGCCGAAACAATCGACACAAAACAGAGTAACCACAGGTTACTCAATCCTAGAAGCTCATGTAAGACAGGGACACAACCTGAGATACACAGTCAAGCCACCAGATTGCGATGGATAAGAAGAAAAAACAGCCTTCCGAAGGGATCAAAGCCACATTGGGCATCAGGCCAGAGGAAAATTCAAACGGAGAGAGAGGCGGGAGCAGAAGCAGCTCCCGCTCCCCCTCCTCCGCTTCCCTCCCCTTACTATGCCATGTCTTGCAAATATTTAGTATGCTATTTCTGGTCACATTCTTTCTTCCCGATTGCAATTAAATTTGTTATTTCTTTGATATGAAAGAATGAGTGCACCCTAGAAGTTAAAAATATGTCAATTGTACCGTTTTGCAAAAGGTCAATGTAGAATTATTACAGTAAACTTAACTTTCACTAGCCAAGATGCTTATGATGTAAAACAGGCAATCATACAATATGTTCTACTTTCATTGAACACACAGAGAATGGCAACAGATCTGCAATATATTTCAGTTCATCTTGAATATGAATATTTTCTGATTCTGCCCGGTGCTTTCTTTAGAAATGTACACAGATCTAGATTTTCAAGGCTGCAACAGTGGTTCCATGATCAATGGATCAAATCGAGAGATAAGTAAATAGCATATAGCCCTAAAAAACGTGTTTACAAGACCACAAACAGTTGAACGAAATGGAAAATGAAACCAAGAGATCAACATTATGAATGTTTTTGGTTGGCATTTCTGTGTGATTAGAATGTAACAATAAAGGCAGGGAACTTTGAATCTGAGATTTTACCTTGGCATGAGAAGCTCTCGCAACTTCAACCGTGCCATAAATTCCGCATTACCACCTAGTATAATATCTGTTCCCCGACCTGCCATATTTGTCGCAATTGTGACAGCTCCTAGGCGGCCACTTTGGGCTATAATTTCTGCTTCTCTCTCCACGTTCTCTGGTTTTGCATTCAGAATCTAACAATCAAAACAAAAAAATCATGCTCTTTATGACCACCATATGGTTATTCTCAAAATCTCAACTTCGAAACATCGGCATTAGTGCAATAAACCGCAAAGAGAACTGCAGTAACTTTCCATTCATTAAAGAAGGGGCTTATATGTTATATGTCGCAGAGTCTGGGCATGGAAATTTCTAATATGATTTTAAGGTCAAATGATGTCTTCATTTATATAAAATTTCAACAGAGATGCACAGCTCCATTATGAAAATTGAACTTCTAAGAATTTGGACGTGTGTTGCTATAATTCTTATTTATCAGCATCCAACACAGCTGTATCTAAATTAGATAGAAACTAAAGGACGCATCAATACAGTTCATATAAAATCACAAAGCAATTGTTGACCATTGTCACTAATCAAAATGCACTTTTTGGTTTTTATAAATAGATATTCATCTAGGCTTTTAAAAAATAACTCGTAATCGAGTCAAATCCACTAGCAATGAAACACTATATTTCCTATATTCTTTTCTAGCACAGTTCTGGCTGTACATGTGTGTGTGTTGTTACTGTGAAGAACACACGTGTCTTAAATAGCTTTACATTGGTGAACCCGACTGACAGTAAGCAGTACCAAACTTTAAGAAGTTCAGATCTAGATGGAGAGTACTCTGCAAATGACACTCAAAATAGAGTTTGCAACCTCAGAGGACTGAGAAGTAGTTGTTGCCGTGTCTGGGAGGGAGGAAGTGGAAGGGACAGATGGCTTAAAGAAGAAGACGGCAGAGCAAAAATTTTAGAGGGAGTGGCAGAACTTGAGTCTTGCTCAGAATATATATTAACAAAAAGATTACCAGAAGAAAATAAAAAAACAGAAAGCAAATGGCTCCCATATATGCAACCATAAAAGAGTATTTTAGAACAATGCCTATTATGCAACAGGAAAAACACAACATAACATTCAAACTAGAGAAAGCATGGAAGTTGTGCAAAAAAGAAAAAAGGAGGAAACCATTCAAAGGACTAAAACTGAGACCCTACAAGATGAGGTAACCTGGGAAGAACAACAAATTCAAGAAGAGCAAAAACCAAATGTACCTGCACGGATGAAAAGTATAATACAGTTTTGCATTCTGTCTACTACACATCTTGCTATGGATCTTTGTCTGCAATACAAGTCTTATTATATTATCATATTTTAAATTACACAATGGTGTGGCTTTATTAAAACATGGTACAAAACATATACATATTGAAGATAGAAAAACACACTGGAAAATCGGTAAAACAGTTGTGCTGGACAAAGCTGTCAGAAAATACACCTTTTCAATTATGAGGCATATTAGATGAGGTCAGCAATGAAATAAGCTTTGCAGCAAGAAAACTTTATTGACCGTCCCATCATAACACATACACTCATGTTTAAGTATGCCAGTTGAAGTGCTAAGGAGGAATATAAATGAACATAAAAGAAATATTATTGATCGTATCTCCTATCAAATACAATATTTGGAAGTGGAAATTGGCCTTCAATATTTTAGAAATGTAATGCTATATGTAAAGGAAAATAAGTACCATATGAAGCGAGAAACATAAAACCACAGACCAAAGGATTTAATTCAAAATGCTGGAAAGATTAGTTGGACAAAAATAGAGAGTTTTTATGAATGAAATCAATAAGCTACATCTGACAAGACTAGACAAGAAAATATTCAGATTAATCTGGAATGAAGCTATCATCCAGTCTAAATTCCCTCTCTCACTACGAGCTCATTATGTTTAAAAAATGGAAGAGCAAAATAAATTTCTTATAGAACAGAATATTTTTAAAAGATTAAAGTGCTGGGGTGACAAAAGGTTAATATTTTCCAAAATAACAGGTAATTGTTACCATTAGGAAATCACTTCCTCTCACCGCAGCCTGATGATCCTTTTTTCTATTTTCCACCATACATTGAAAACTACCTAACTGACATAGTGACACATAGCAGGCATCTTTCTCATTTGTCAGCCTCATGAACACTATTAGTCTTCGTCCACCAGTAAGCTTAAGCTACTCTTCATCTCATATAGACTGTTATATTTTTTTAGAATGTCGACAAATACGATGTTGATTAATGGTTTTATATTGACTGGAGCTTTTTATATTTCAAAAATAAAAATAACCTACAGAAATCACCCTTATTTTGTCAATAAACATCAAAAGCCAATGCTATCCAATGATCGATGTAAAGTTAATTAAGGTAACTTATTGTCCAATGATGGAATTAGAGATCAGTTGAAGTAACTCATGGTCCAATTACTGAGATAGAAAGAAAGGAATTCTACTAACAATTTCCCCTAAGGTGCAAAGTACATCGGAATGGATGTCATCTTTTTTTAAATGTGAAACGCGTGTCAATAAAACCCCTCATATGGACAACATATCAAGGGGACTTATGTCTATCATATTTGAAGAAGAAAATTTTGAAAAAATGTGTAATTTATGTTCAAGATTCACTATTTTTAATTTTTTTGAAATCACGAGCTGTTGGATTTGTGTATTGATGTCTAAGTACACTGTAATAGGCAAGGATTAAGTGGGTCTTTTTTTGTTCCTAATTTGATTGAGAAATCCCGCATTTGGAAATCTACAATTACATAGTTAGGTCCCAAATTGTATGCAATTGTTATGAGTTATTTATCTTGAAAATTTGAATTATAATGTGTTTTTTTGTTTTTACTATTGCTCTCTCTTTTGCATTTCTATATTAATAAAGGAAATATATACTTATAAGGACAATATCGCCCTTGGGAACAATACCAAATCACAAACATGGGTGGGTCTGTGTTGATCTCATGACTGCCACATGAAATTGCCATCAGTTTCCTTGTCCGGCTGCCCCACAGGAACAGGTGAATTGCTTCCTTTGTCTTCTGCACATGCATTAATGCATAGATTAATAACTCTTCCCGCAATTTTTTTCCCTCTTTCTCTCAATCTAGCACCTGAACATTGGATTTTCATTGCACTTTTTGACAAGTGCGATGGAGATTACATGGATTCCATACAATACAACACACAATGGGTGTTCAAACCCCCCTTGTTTTACCCAATATTACATTTGCATCACTTTATATCATTGAGGAAACTTACGTTTGGCAGCTGTTAGATCCACTGTAAAAGAACATAGCAAGTTGCAGTCATAAGTTAAATCGTGATCACAGCTGGCAGACTAACATCACACAATCAAGATAAATTACACACATGGCAGGCATCCTTTAAGTTTAGAGACTCGAGCTAAATTTGGTAGCCTTATTACCGTATTTACATTTTTTTTTTCCTGTAAAATACTATCAATTTTTTTGGTAAACTGTATCAAGTGCAAGATTTAAATAAATATAAATTGTAAAGGATTCAATAATAAATAAATATATTATCTTTAATGTTTCATTTTTCTATGATAAACTGTACTATTATTTGAGGAAAAATATCGAATAGATATCTGTTATTAAATCATTTCATGATGGGTAAGGTCAAGTGTCAAATTTAGTCTTTCGTGACACTCATGCATCAACCTATCTAAGGTAAAAATGTCAAATTTGCCTCCATTTTATTTGCCAACAAAAGCGAAGGACATGAAACTGATGCTGTAATATTGGATTGAATTCTAGGTTTAGCGTTTTGTAGGTGTGGGGAAGTGGAATTGTGTATGAGGGGAGCTGTTGGTCAGCTTGGGTTTGGACAGAATTTCTTAAAAGATTCCTCTAGAATGTGTGATGACTGCCCCCTTGTCAAATTTTTATGAAAGTTTTGAATCATCTGTTGTATTCAAAGTATGTCTCAACAGTTAGGGACAGGATAGTTCCTTAGGTGACTTTGATGGATTGGATGGCCCCTAGTCATGGCTGCTTAGCCGAAGGAACTCTCAGATTTAGGTGTATGCTTACTCATCAATTGTAATCAGCTATATGTAATCCAAAACATGGGCAGAGATGCCGATATCTATATAATTCTGAGCTTATCAATAAATAAATAAAAGTATGTTTGGCTCTGTAAGTTTCAAGGACATCAAAAAAACTTACATCAAAATTTTGACAGTCTCTCCTACAACTCGATCAATTTAAGTGCTTAACCTCCTTCAACTGACTCTCTACATAACGTTGTGAAATTTAAAATTTAGATTTGGCATTGCCAATGGAAAGGTGCAGGGATTGGCGGATTAAATCCCACAAAAAAAAACCTCTGTGCATTTAAGCTAAAACAGTTCACGTTCCTTTCTGTATACCTGCACATATTGCAAATATGTCTATGATAGTATTTATTTCCCAATTGCTTTAATTTTTATTTTGTTATTTTTTTCAACATGCAACATAAATCCTTCATGGCAGGGTGGGATGTGGCATAGTTCAAAAACTTGTTCTCGGCAATTACTCAGCAGGGCAAAATTTGAACAAAGACTCAGGACTCTGCAATTACTTGGCATTACTCAGAAACTTTATCACTACTTTATAAAACGTATAAATTCATAAAATAAACTTAAATTAAATGTAAAATATTGTTAAATGACATGAATATGGCTTTCATTCATTTATGTATGACTGTATCAGACGTGACAGTCACTTGAGGGCTTGAACTTGAAGCCTTGAAGTGACTGTACTGTCACACTGTGATATTCAAATTTCACTGCTGAGACTGTGGATAACTGTGGAAGCCTTGGCACAAAGTTACAAACCGTGGATAGAGTCTAGACCATGAAGCGTTGATATAAAAATGTCAAATAGTACTGCTGAATCACTGGGTTTTATTGACATTGACTCGCCTGCTGCCTGAATATAACCAGGGTCCAGGACTATTCAACGTGAATTGGAATATCAATGACAATATTCAATGAGCAATTGTTGTAGAAGCTATTGCAATTCAACATTACCAGGTGGCAGCAATTGTGATGATATAACAATACCAGGTGGCAGGAAGCCAGGAACCACTCATATAACAACAGATATACCAGCTGATGATATAACAGAAGGAATGAGCAGTATATAGTGTCAACCCTGATTCAAATCTCGTTGTCTTGAATCATCAAAACGAAGCTGGGAAAAAAGCTTAGTAATCTCACCCTAAAATGATAAAACCATGTTACTTTTTTTCCTCATTTATATTAAGGCAGCAGGCGATTACTCAGCAATCACCCGGCAATTTTCGTATCACGATTTTTAATCCAGTATCTCTTTCTGATGCCTGCTCGTGAGAAATCAGGATATATCGGCAATATTTGGCAAGATTTTGATCTGTGGTGTGTGGTGTGAGGTGGGAGTGGGACTGGTTGTTTGTCATAAGCAGAATGTGTAGCTCGTCCTTCCATTGACACTGTTGCTATGTCTTTATCTTCTTTCATCTTGCCCTCTTCAAGTTTCCAGTTCGAGGTCCTGCTGGTAATATTGCTCTTATTGTCTCTGAAGACATCTGCATTTATGAGAGACTTGAAGATGGACACCAAAATGGGATGCATGGCACAAGAATGAACCGTGGTCGCACGGAAAAATTTTAACTGTTGAAGAGAGGCCATCTAACTAGGCAATAAACTTGACAGCTGTCAACATAGGTAGTTATTGACATATAGAGAATCAAGACAGTGACACCATGCCTCCAGGTTTACAGACATGCATAATGGGGAAATAGATGCAAATTCCGTAATATTGAATAAGAGAGGATGATGAAGAGGAATGAATGAATGAATGAAGGATTTTAATAACGTCCACGAGACCTCAGCAGCCTATGGGACCCATCAGTCGCGCACATCCCCTTCAAAACAGGACCTCAGTTGAAAAACATAAAAAGAAATGGAAGTACATTGCTTAGACATAGTTTTTGTTATTGAAGTGATGAAGGATAAGGTAATGACTGCTTTCACCCACCCTCATCTTGGAAGAGAAGGGTTAAAGATAACACAATAGACCAACGAAAATAGCTTCTCCAATTTCCAAATTAATTAAAAAACCATACACGGTATCTCGTCTTCCTAGGTGAACAAGTATCATTTATATTACAATGGGGATTACATGGTTTGACAAGGAGTGGGAGGTTGAATCTTTATATGGGCTGCAGTTGCTGCCTTAGGTTGGATGCAGCCTACCCTTGCCACATTTAATAAAAATGCTTTTGTGCATCTGACATATGAATGACCTCATCGTCACATATTGTGACCTTGACTTCCACAACCAGTAGAAAAACACACAAAAAAAAAACATTCCCTTTCTCCGCTCCTCCATCTTCCATGTTTATTACTTTGTAATTCTTCAAAATACTCCACACACAAATCATAGAAAACACCTTCGTATGCCTTAGTTTACGAGAGAAGACCAACAAAAATGATGGTTTAAATTATACGCCATTAAAATCATTGCTGATGATCTCCATGAATTCCCCCAAGATAGGACCATCAAACACCACCTTTTCTGCCAACTAAGAAATCTTGTCCCATAAATTCTTCAAAACCATCCTGCTTAAAGCTCGCACACAATGTACGATAGGCTACATTACCGATATAGGGACAGGTACGGATATGGGTACGAGAATCGGATATAGGGATATGGTGATTTTTTTGGGGAGTTTGGATACGGTTGGATACGACCATGCAAAAATATATATAAAAAATTAAAAAATATAAAAATATAGACATATAAACAAAATTAACCACATACTATGCATAGAAGAAACATAATAAGTTAAATAACCACAAAACATACTAATAATTCAATGCCAAATATCATAATATTCAATTGTCGAACTTAGATTAGTCTTATTTATTATTACAAGTACATAATGCAAATGTTACAACTTAGCAGTTTGGACAAAAATAAAGACAAAAGAAAATCCACTCTCTGCAGTTTGATGAAGATTACAATGAGATGACCTTCTGTTAAATCAACTTAAGAAAAAAAATCGCCATTAAATTCAAACCGTAAAAAAATAAATAAAATATATTTATATAAAATAAAATAAAAAATTAAAATATATAATTAAAAAAATTAAAAAGTCATAAAAAAATAATTAAAAAAAAGCAAAATATAATGTATTTAATTTATAATTATAAAACATTAAAAAGTGAATTTAAAAACATAGAAATAATAAATTAATAATATTAAAAACAAACACTGCTATACATTATAAAACAATATTAAAACAAAACATATATTAAAAAATAACAAATAAAATGAAAAAATTAAAATAATCCCTACCTGGAAGTGGACTTTCACCTTCAACCTCCCTGCCATGATCCCGAAGATCCGACCAGCGTTAACGATGCCTCTCCCGTCCCTGCCATTGTCAACCCTGTGCGCCCCATCCCTGCCCTCCAGTCCCCTGCCCGCGATGACCATCTCTCCCGTTCCCTGCCCACGGCAACCCTGTCTTTCCCGTCCCCCGCCCTCCCGTTCCCTGTCTGCTTCGTCCCTGCCTTTGTTGTTGAACGTTGTGCTCGCACTTACAAATTGGGCCCAATCTCCCCCCGCACTCCGTATCCGGGGAGCGTCTCCCCGCACTCCCAGGGCTTGGGGGGCGTATCCGGTAACGTAGACAATAGGTAGTTGATAAAGTACCACATGGAGGTACGAGAAGGGTCGATGAAAAACAACAGTTGAAAGGGACATGGCATGCATGCAAGATTTATAATCAAACAAGAAGCCTATAGCCCCAAAAATTTGAAATAGCTCCCTACACACCGCATCATAACTCTCATCTAGTAAGTATAAACGAAGGTGCAGTTGTCACAAGGAAAGGATTGAAAGGACCAAATATGGAGTTCCGTCAACTGTTGATTTCAAACAATGTTGATACTCCTCTCCAGTATGAAAAAAAATGTTTTTTTCACTCATTCTCCCCTCATCCAAATTGATGTCAAAATTCCAATTGATGCTGGCATCATTCACAATATCATTCATCCAACAATTTTTTTTTGCAGAAAGTATTGCTCAAATTTGTATAGAAATAGTTTTTTTTTGTGTAGATGTGTAATTAATTTTTTTCTCTTTTCTCATGGTTCATGGGATTACTTCTCGTTATTTTATTGTGATCCTTTCTTGAGAATATTTTTTCGAATTGCTTCTCCTTGGTAAATGATAAAATCAATTGAAATTTGTGTGCTTGCTAAGTAGTCTGTAGAGGAGAAATGAATATATAATATGTCAGAAACTGGGTTTGATGATTTGGAGAAACATAAAGCATTGATTTTATGCTTGTTATCCCTGGCCTTTCTTTTCCTGTAAATGACATAGACAAGATGGGGAGAGTGAATCAAAGACAAGAAGAAAGGATCTTCTACATCTTTCATATGCCTTGAGGAGATCAGGTGTTCAGATGTGTTGACATGGAGGCAGTGTACAGGTGAAATGACCGAGGAGATTCAATTTATGCATGATTTCACATTGCATGGGCAAAAGAAACATTTTCGAGAGCACTATGGACCAAATATGGGATCGAGACGTGAAGACTTGACTAAATGGGAGAAAGTTTTCAAATCCACTTTAGCTATTATGAAATTCATTCATCCTACTTTTTTTGCTTGAAAACCAGTCAAATTATATTAAAAATTAGTACAGCTTATCATACCAAAAAATGAGTGGAAAAATTCACACTCCAAGAGTCACATCAGCAGAAGCCGAGTAATTACATCAGCAGAAGCCGAGTAATTACATCAGCTTAATACAATTTGAAAAAACTTATCAACCAAAAAGCTGACAAGGCCAAAGAACTATAAAGTAGAGCCATAAAACACAATCCAATTAGGTAGTAGGAGTAACGATGAAGGACGAGGGAGTCGGAGGAGGTGGGGGATCATCGGGCTTGTCACCCCACCCTCCCCAGCCCCCAAAAGCCAATGGGTCTACAGCATCAAGTACAAAACCCCAACCATCTTCATCCTTATCTTTGTTTTTATCTTCAGCATTGTCCGACTTGGTAGGAGAAATAGCAAGGGCCAAGTGCAGAAACTTCCCTTGTAGTGGTGTGGACCACCCAAAGTGGCCAGCACAACCCACTCCACTATCCCCACAAGGTACCACCGTTGTCACCATCCCAACCACTACCACTAGCACCTCCAAGGCCACGAGCATGAAGTCTCGGAGATGGGAAACATCTCCAGGGAGAAACACTACGATGTCGACTACATGATTGGTTCCTCTCCTGGGACCCATGTCTACAGTCTCGTGGGGGCGACTAGCAACGGGGGGAGTCCAAAGGGACTCTACTAACCGCACAAGGAATGCTGCCCCAATGGTCAAGAAAGGTCTAGAGATGGGTAAGCTCCGGACACACTTTTTCAGCTTGAACTTGAATCTGTAGCATATATTAGATAACACAATAATCCTATTAGTAGTGAGAAATCCTCTAGCATAGTTTGGTTAAAAATAGCCTCATTCCTTCTTTTCCATAATTGAAAGCGAATTTCAGCTCGAAAAATATGCCAATTTTTGAAACTTCTGCAAGAACCATGACCGAGTCCCCTAAAAGCACCATCTTCTAGGTGAACATCTCAAGACATAAGGATTGGAAGAGGGTGTGAATCCACTACCAAGCAGACTAAGCAAGCTTGCAAAACCAGAAAATATGTTTTAAAGATTTTGGATGTTGCACACAAAGCAAACCAAGTGAGCCATACTAAACTGTACCAAGCGAGAGCCAACAGGGAGGCCTTGGTGGAGAATACACCACAATAAGTGTGTTTGCTTTGGCTTGATGATAGCTGACCACATGATCAAATTTTCTTCTCCAAACTTTTTTAGTGCAATTGACCTTCCATTTGAAATTAAGAGCTTCCACAAGAAGAGATTGCAGAGAGAGGAGTTGATAACCTAATTGAGGTTTATACCAGTGGAAGGGGGTCTCAACAAGCCACTTCCAATCAATCCACCACCTGGATGGAGTTTGCACTCCAATCTTGTGGAGATGGATATTAGGTATGGCATTTTGAATTTCCAAGATGGACTCATGGTCACTGGCTTGTAGCTGAAATTGGTGGCATAAAATATGCCACAGAATCTATTCTCTGGTTTAGCTATAAAAGAGGTTTGAGATCATTTTGATTCCTTTTTTGAAAAGTCAAAGATTTTTAACCCAAGGCACAAGGGCAAAGGGGACTTCATGATACATAAGAACTGGAGACCACCATAGGGAGTGAGAGTTGAGAGAAAGCCCAGACCAAAACCCATTGCCGTCCTAAATCAAATGCCTTTTGAGAAGCTCCCAAGCCTTCCAAATACTCTTAGCCACAAAGGTGCCCACAATAGTGACAAGGACCTGAGTGAACAATAGAGCTTGACGATTCAAACCCTTCCATGCTCCTTTGCCCTTAGGGCTGCCTTGAGTGATGTAATTCTTAAGAACTATTTTTCAGTTTCCATTGCCATCCAAAGCACGGATGAGCCATTCAGCACACAAAGCATGGCCTTGGATTCAAATATATAAAAGACCAAATCCTCCCATGGACCTTGGTTTGCAGCAAACATCCCAAGCTACTCAATGGAATCCTTGACTACCATCAAAGTTCTCCCACAAAAAATCCCTCGATTTTTTTCCAATTTAGCATAGGCAGCCTTCAAGGGAGACCAACAAGAGGAGTAGGAAACATGAGTGGCCTGCAGAATCTTAGAAGCAAATTTGGAATTTTACCACTAACGAGAGTGGTTTGGATATCCAATAAGGCATTTGTTTTTCCATCCTTTACACCACATACTACCATAGATCAGAGGGAGAGGCTTGAAAGGCAAAGGGGATGCCAAAAATATTGAACCACCCGATTCCACTTGTATTGCAATAACCAAGTAGGAAAGGGCGAGAAGGATTGTCTATAACATTGGGTTTTTTTCCATTGAATGGAAGCACCAGAAGCCAAGCAAAACACTTCAAAACATTCTATAGCATTGGATATGGATTGCTCCTCTTTAGCCAGAGTAAGGAAGGTATCATCAACAAAGTGCCCATTAACCATTTGAGAGTGGGTGTTAGGATGAAATATACCTTTGACCAAACCTTTGGAAGAGTAATTAACTAGCAGGTAGTTGAGGCCTTCGACAGCTAGCACATAAGTGTAGACGCAAGCGGACAGCCTTGACGAATAGAGCAAAAAAGACCAAACAGATTAGATTGGACCCCATTAATGGTAATGTAGGCACTTGCATCTTGAAAAAGCATTTGAACTGTGTTGACAAACTTGGGGCCAAACCCTAGGGCTTGAAGCATAGCCAAAATGAAAGGCCATTCAATTTAGTCATAGGCTTTCTCAAAATCAATCTTGACAAACAAAGCCTTTTGGTAGGACTGTCGAGGCCATTCCATGCCTTCCCAAACAACAATGATGTTGTCCCAAATGTATCTACTGCAGATGTAGCCCGTCTGCTCGAGGCAAATAACAAGAGGAAGAAGATATCTAACACAAAGAGCAATAGCTTTAGCAATAATCTTATAGGAAACATTAAGTAGAGTAATAGGACGCCAACTGGTAATGAGCTCCAAATCCCTTGGCTTGGGAATGAATTTGATATTACCTTGGTTAATGAGTTTGCCAAGGGAATGGGATTGAACAGCTTCAAGATAGACTTTGCACAAATCTAGACCCATAGCATCCCAAAGAGTTTGATAGAATTTGCAAGGGAATGCATCAATGCCTGCGGCTTTATCGATGGCCATCTACATAACCGCCTCATGAAGATCTTCAATAGATAGAAGCCTATCACAAGCCACCCGTTGAGCTTCAAATCACGCGGGGAACCACTTGGATGCATTTGTTAAGAGCAGCTTCCCGATCGGGTGTGGATGGTTCGGCCACAAACACACCATGATAATGAGCCACAAAGGCTTGTAAAATATCAAGAAGATGTGTAAGCCGAGAGCCAACTTCTCGAATGGCTTTAACACGATCAAATGTTTGCTTAGAACAGAGGAGAGCCAAAAATTCTTTCAAATCTCTATCCCTGATTATTAGCCAGTGCATGTGAGTATGAAACTAAGCTCCTCGAGCTTGGTAGTGTTCTTCAACTTGAAGCTTATGCCGCCACAAGGCAACTTGTTTTTGAAGATCTTCATTGAAGGGAGATAGCTCCAACTCTTGTGAAAGTCGGTTGAATTCACAATGTGAGGCCGTGTGGGCTCTGCACCGAAAAGTAACACCCTGTCGACCATAAATACGGAGAAAGGTCGTAGTCCTATTGATGTCATTATCCCACCACTCAAACCAACCAAAGGTTCCAAAGGGTTTGAGAGCAAGATTCCATGCTCTGATAATAAACTTTTGGGTCCCAAGATGATGAAGGCGGGCGATATTGAGATAGAATTGAGATTTGGTAACAACCCAATCAATCTCAAATTTGATAGGAAAGTGGTTTGAGAACAACACATCCAGAATAACTGCCACAAGGTGATCAAAATTATTGGCAAGAGAGAAAAAATTTTGTTCAACAATAAGAGCATAGTCTAAACATTTCGCCACTATGTCAAAGCCTTGGCAGAAATTAGACCATGTAAACCAAGGTAAATTGGTAGGAAGGTGGTGGAAGTGTTTAGGAACAAAGACACCAAGCTTATTACACATGTAGAACCATGCCCCTCTTTCACCAACATAGCACCGCATGGGGAGAACCCCCTCCTTGCCCTTTGGCGATTCAATAATGTTAAAGTCGTCACAAAGGATCCAGTTGAAATCCGGTAATGAGTTAGTGAGCCAATGCCAAAAATCCATCCTTTCAACCGCATCATTAGAGGCATAAATATTGGCAATGCCAAGAAAGCGGCCATTAAAGTCGATGAGGGTCAATTCCACCCAATGAGTGGGATCCAATCCCCAAAAAATGATATTGAGCGAAAGGGACGGGGGAATTAATGATACCAAACCCCCACATCCATTCTCATGTATAGACATCTAACAAACAGCTCCTGGCCATATCATTCTAACGGCAGAGGAGAGATAAAAGCTAGAGATCTTAACTTCTTGCAAGCAAAGAATTTTCATGTTAACAAACATATGATATGTATCACTTACAATGATTTTTTGGGTCGTGTCAATAAACCCTTGCACATTCCATGAGTACACTAACATTAGTTAACCTTTGTTTGCATAATGATTTCCTCATCCTCCTCAGCGAAAAGAGAAAAATTGTTTGCTAGATAGGATTGGTGGTTTCCTTTCATGAAATCACTCAAGTAAAAGGCACACCACTTTTCTTACACATTGCCATCTTCAAGTGGTGGAGATGGACTACGCTCTTTGCAGTAAAAATATTTACAATCCAACACAACAAGTTGGTTTATTGTTCTAGTTGTTTCACTTCATGAGTGGGTTGCAATGGTTGAGAGACCGTTATTTGGCTCTAAGAGCCAAAGGAAAAAAATGCCACCTACAAGGTGTGGATAATAGGGGGCACTGCCGTTTGTTGGATAGCAAGAGATGGTTGCTTTGTGGCCACCATAGAACCACTTGTGGGTTTGTACACAACAACTTGGGCCTTGCCCGTATGTGTGATTGTTGATTGCCCTTCTTGGTAACAATGGTCCATCCATGTGAAGAAGTTTGAGCATTCTTAGTCACCTCAGGAGAGGTTTTGAACTGTGGCGTTGGCCAGGAGTTGGCCATCAATGAGCACTCATAGATTTTGTGGTCCAACCTTGATACCAAAAGCAAGCATTGGGCATGTTGATATCAAGCACTCTATGTGATAAACATTTATCTCTAATTTGGATGTCAATGGTCTCCTTGAGATCTTTGGCAAGATACACTTCTTCCACACAAACACGTTTTTGGGGCCGGGCTGCTTAAAAAACTTCTTGCTCAAACCCTATGAAGCGCCCTATGGGTTAATCAACAAATGGACAAAATTCCAAGGCAAGGGGAGGCCAGGAAACTCTATCCAGACTAGGATTTTCAGTTTGGCTTGCTCCAAGACGATGAAGTCTCAGGTCCAACGAGAGAAGACTACCAAGGTGTTACGGATAAACCAGGGCCCATAGGCAACAATGGCACAACAGTGCTCTAAGTTATTAAACTTAACAAGAAAAAACCTTGGTCAGGGTCTGGACTTCCTCAAGCTTAACACCATGGTGAATTGACAAAGTGCTATGAACCCAAGATTTCAAAGTACTTCAAGCGGGGACCCAACCAACAAAATAGGCAACAAGAATAAACTGCTCATAGTAGTTGCAAGCTTTATCAAACTCTGGGCATTCTAAAACAACATAAAGGAGGCTTTTTGGACTAGGGTAGTTACCTTGTGGAAGACCTTTGGGACAAACTTCCACACTTGCTTCGGTGCCATTGCTTCCCACAGCTCCTTCAGAAATACTTGCAGCAAACGCTGCTGGCCCTAAGGTTGAGGGCATTAAATAGAAGGATTATCCACCCAAAGGGCAGTGGAAAGGCAGATACGACGCAATAAATGTGTGACCTTTCAAAGAACGAAAAAAACTAAGGTTCTTGCCAGAGAGTGGCAATATGACAAGCTAACATGTGAGCAAACCTATTCATCCTGCTTTTAATTCCTTGCATTTTCTATTTATAGAGACTCAACACCAGCATCTCACAGCTCTGCTCTATAATTAAAGAGCTCAAAAATTTGCAGTGGTTGGGGAAAAATGGGAAAAGCAGAAGCAGAAACTGATTTTGCCAAAATGAAATGATGGATTTCTGAGAAACAACAACTACGGAAAATTTGGAAGGAAAAACTAAAAATATGAACTGCATCTAGTTAAATGTATTCAAAACTTTTTGGAATAAATCTTATTCCACAGGATAGTAAAAGAAGTAACCCTGCTATGAAATATCAATAAACGACTTCACCTCCTTTCAGCTTTTACAAATATCCTATGGCAGGGATAAAATATATACAGGTTTATGTCAGTTTAGCTAATGACAGTTCAGGGGATATACTGTAAGGGATTCTAGTTTATCTTTCAAAATTAGCTGACTTCGTCTTATGGAAATATCTTCGTGCCAAATGTGATCTTGCTGTTCAAATGGCCTTTGCCTCTGTGGTAGCTGTGGGCACATCAACAAACACTGGTAACGAAAAAATCCTTGTGAAGTATTTGGGTGGCAGAATATACATTTAACCAGAACAGTTCAGTGGAACTTTTTAAGGTACAGATTGCATTGACAGATTTAACGAAATGGTATGTAATGTTTGTTAATGGTAGGCAGATGTCATGTAGCAACAATATAGGTACTCGGCCTCCACTTTTTGTGCTATATTCCATTGGAGAGAAAATGAATCGGATGAACATAGCATAATCTCAAAAACAATGACCCCACCTATTACACCAATCAAAGGACGACACCACACCACAATCTTCTAAACCATTATTTGCCTTTTCCTCACCTAAATGTCGAGCAAAATTGGATAGTAGATGTTGACGACGCCCATGTGGAGGGAATCCCTTCAATTCACGGACGAAAAAAGTGCATAGGGGCCTCACAATGAAACATCTCTGGCATAATTAATGTCAATGACCAAAAGTAGCTCAATAGGACTAGAGAATACATTCAATTACAATAGAAAATGCTAGGGTAAAAGAACCTTAAAATAAAAAATCAACTAAAATAAAAAAGAACTGAAGCACTGAATTAAATGAGGGTGGGTAAACCCAAAGCAATAAAGCTCCAACCATGTGGTTAAAGTACCATATCAAATAGCCATGTGAAATATCCCTTTCTAAAATAAATTCTGAATTCTGATTTTTATTTATTTAATTTTCTAAAAACTCAGTCAAGCCCAAAACAATATGTGCAATAGAATATGCTACTCATAAGGCAACTCTTTATTTCAATCAATGGAATACATGGAAAACACTTGAAGATAGATATAGAAGGTACAAATAGCAGAATAAAGATAAATTACCAATTTAACCCTGGTTTTTCGTGCACAAACCCTAACTGAAAGGTCTTCAAATCAATTGTTTTGATGATACAGCAGGTACAGCTGTATGGCAGCTTTCACAACCAACAACCACCCCAAAAAGGTCTGTAACAGCAGCGATCAGGTTAAAAGGATGATGCCAACAGTTTGGCACTGTACAGCAGGCTGCAAATGTGACGCCAAGCACTGAAAATGGTACGACAGTGACTGTGAACAGTTATGGGCTGTTTGGCAGTGAGAAATAATACCATAGAGGGTGGCGCCGACTGGTTTGGTGCATGAACGGCCAAAATAAAGGTCCTGAAATGGGACGCCCCTGGATAAATGGTCTGAAACACTGAAATTCTGTGTTGTAGTGCCCTTTGCATCCTCACGGAACCATGGATATAATTATGGCATCCAGCTAAACTCTAATCTGATAATAGTCTTGTTGATATGATCAATTGTAACCCCTGTATGGAGTTACCTCTGTAGATTGGAGGGGTTTCATCCTCAAAATTGGCTGCAATTGAGGGTTTCCATCCTCAAGCAGAAGTTAAAAGAATTTTGGATTCAATCGTGAATAGTAAAAGCGAATAATCAATAATAATTCATTTTTACCCCACTTGTCCTTTTATTAATTTCACTTTTCCAATTTCACCCAAACCCTAAAAGCTTTGAAAACACTTTTAAGCAATTATTACATTTTTGACCTTTTAATAAATATTTACTTTTTGGTCATGTAAATAATATAACTTTTTGACCCCTTTTAATAATAATACACCTAAGCATCATTTTTCCATGTTATAACATAAAGTAACTATGGACAACTTAAATGAATTATTATTGATTTATTTCCCTTATTAATTCCCCCTAGCCTATGGAAAAATAAAAATAGGCTTCGGTCCCCTAATTTATTTAATTCGAAAAAGGGGACATTACACCATGTGGGAGAGCATGGGAAAACAAAATTCAAGGAAACATGAAGCTAATTATATCATACATCTCTATCAAGGCCTAGGCCAGAAGAATCATTTGTGTCATCGTTTGAGGGTAGGATGGCTAATCCTAGGAGGAAGCAAAGCGCTCCCCCTATAACCTCTCCTAACATCCAAGGCCAAAGAAAATCCATTAGCAGTGAAGAAAATTATAATGCATACATGTTCATGCGGCTCAGGAAGCAGTTGAGGAGCAGAACCATGACGCTAAGGAGCAAATCTACGATGCCAAGAGAGAATATGTTGGGAAGCCCTAGTAGTAGTAATGTGCAAAGAAGTGTGTCTCCTCACTGACAGACTCCTCTGTGTGTGAAGCAACAGCATCCAAAGGGCACTTAATGATGCCAACCTCCATGATCGCCTAAAGAAAGAGGTGATCAGCTTGGAAGTTCTAGGAGCCATAGGACCCCCTTGCGAGGACATGCATCGAAGGCTGATAACCTCTTAAATAAAAATGTCTAAGCATTGTTGGTCCAGGTATCGAAAGAAAGTGGATAGAGAGTTGCCTGAGTTTTCATAAAGATGGTGATATCTCTCTCGAATCTCATTATAAATGGGGCATCTGAAAATGAAATACTCCTCAATCTCCACCACCTGGAAGGAACATAGATGACAATCATTCCCCACGTGGAATATGATGATCAGTCTCAACCTACAACTAGTGGAAGTGCACCCTCAACTGATCAAGGGGAAACCTCAAGTTGTGTGACTAATGGCATTGGAGATAGTCATGCCGATGAATGACACCATCAAGATCCCGTAAGAAATGCTCAACATAAAAGGCAAGCTTGGGGTTGAGCAATTGAATAGGAGAGGTCCAAGTGCCTTGAATGTATTGCCTCTAGATATCCTCTCTGACAACTCTAATGATGACTTCCTTTAGGGGAAGGAGCCAAGGAGGGTCATCCAAGGAGCAGCTGAAAGAAGGTAGCCTATCAATACAAATGTCGATAGATTGAAGTAGAAAACTAGTCTTAAGAGTAGCCAAGATTGAAGTAGAAAACTAGTCTTAAGAGTAGCAACAACTTCTACGTCTAGTAGAGCCCTAAATTTTTCACGGTTGGATGGATTTGACACTAAAAGAATTTGCAATGATGAACTTGGCATGGGCTGAATATGTACAACTGTTGAAGTCTCTCAAGAATGGTAATTGAGTCATGACATCAACCAAGGCTGTTACAAGGTTTCTTGTGTCATGTAGATGAAATTGGCACATAATGAATATGTCACATTATGTATTTGACATAGGGTCAAATATGACAAAATAAGGGATGACAATTTTGATAGGTGCCAAATTCATCAAAATTCACCCTGCCGACCTACCTAACATGTGATGCAATTTTTGGGGACCTGGCATTCCCCTTGTCCTCTGTAATGGTCTAATTAATTATTTTCATAAACTCATCCTACTTTTCTCAACTTTTGGCTTATTTGCATTTGTTTCAATGTGAATGTGACAACATATGGTTTCGTAGTTTAAATGGATCGTTTTTTGATTAGTTAGTTGTTGAAATGAGGATCATAAGGCTTAGTTGAGGTAAACTCATGGCTTGTTGGCTTAGTTGAAGGCCGGTTGAGATAACTCACGGCCCAAGTCTAATGTGAGGCTAATTTGAGCTAACTCATGGGCAAGCAATAGATTGACGGTCAGTTAAGGTAACTCTTGGCCCAATGACTAATGCAAGGCTTAGTTGAGGTAACTTGTGGGGATATTGAAGTGTTGATTACGATGAACGTAGATTAGATCATTGCATTGACTACTTTTCAACTAAACAAAGAGGAGGAAGTTAGTTGGAGTCCAAAATATGACAAACGCCAAAGGATACCCATAATTGGGAATGGTTTGATGATGATCTTCCTTTATCCTAGACCTGTTGGGTTTAATTACAAATATGATGGTTTTCACATGTATACTTCACAGTCAAAGTTTGTTTGTCTTGTGTTTTTCATTATGAGCAGGTATCTCCATGAGACAGTACATAACAAGACAAAAGCCTACAACTAACCCAACAAATTTTGAAATGACTTGCGGCTTAATTTAGAATAAAAATTGAGCTTAAAATCAACTCTTATCTTGGAGCAATCATCAATACGAAGTGAAGGGTTTCTTGCAAACATAACCACTTCCCTGTCCCGGTTTTATGCATAAAAGGTTAAAATTTGTCATATTGCTTGCTAAAAGATAACTTATATATAGTAGCGTCCAGGGAAATAATTCCATATTCATTGAAAAGAGGCATTTGATTGTTACACGTGTTTTAAGAAAAATGACAAGTTGAGTGAACTTGCTAATATTGAATATCTTTTCAAAAGAACCACAAAATCACTGACGCATCTGGTAACAATGGGGCTGAAAGATTCTCAAGTAAAAGGTGAATGTCTGTCGGAGCAGGAGAGCCATGTAAGAGCTTAGTAGCATGTACAATAATAAAATGTATGCTATACCTCATGAGGAATGCCGATATCCTTCAATTGTTCTGACAATGCATCACTTTGTTCAACACTTGTAGTACCAACAAGCACAGGACGACCAGTTTTATTCATCCGTGAAATTTCTACAAGAACAGCTTGCCATTTTCCTGTGGCTGCCCTGAACACTACATCAGATTCATCCTGAGAGAGGGACAGTAAACATCAATTAGGATCCGCTAATGTGGAATTAATACAGATGAAAATTACAATCACTGAAGAGTTTGTCCATTATTTTAACAAGTTTTTTTTTTTTCCATGTTACTCTTTTTGAAACATGAGATATCCTGACTATAATAAGCTTTTTAGCTTTCAGGAAGCACATTCCAGCTTAAAGTGCAATAGGAAAACGAGGACAAGTAAGCTACTGCAGGGAACTATCTATGAGAGCAAGCCAATAGAAACCAAACCGTTTTTAAATTTTCCATCTAATAAGATATGCAGGGTACTACTTGCAATTTGGACAGCAGCAAGAAGTTTGTTCATTTCTTCAGGAAAATAACCTTTCGTATCATTCGCTTATTGGTAGGAACCACTGTCACCCTTAACTTGTATATACTCTCAAACTCTTTACTTTCAGTTGCTGCTGTACCAGTCATCCCACAGAGCTTAGGAAACTGCGTAAATATGTTATAGTTAGGAAGGAGAAAAAATTAACTACTGTTAATTTGATGTGCATCCATTTAGTTATCAATATATTGTTTCAAAAGGAAGCCACATCTGAGATATGGATACACCTGAAGAAAAAAGTTTTGATAACTTATTGAAGCCAGTGTTACAGTCTCATTTTGGATTGGTAAACCTTCCTTTGCTTCAACTGCTTGATGTAGTCCGTCACTCCAACGTCTGCCCTGTCAGAAGCATAGACAAAATTGGGTGAAGCAATCCTGAAGAATCAAGTTCAACCACAGTATGAAAATCTTTTTCTCAAAATAGAAATATAAAGACAAGTACGCCAGAAGGGCACCTACTAATTGCATTACTCAAAGCAGATACGTAATGTGCTTTGTGATATAAAAAAATAGCAATAATGGGTTGCTACCAGATGATCTATTGTCTAATAAAAAGGATGATTATTAGAAATTAGAATATGGCTAGTGACTTGACAAAAATCTATTAATACATATAGTGCACTTGGACAAGTGATAGAAACTGAATGAGTAAGATCCAGGGGTTATAAAAAACATCTTACACACATCAGAAAGAAAGTAATTATATTAATGTTCGTGGATGACCATAGTAGGTTGATGGGACTCAAAAGTACAACCAGCAAAAATAGCACGAGAGAACCAAAAAGAGGCTATAAGCTAAAGAATCATGCTAGGAGTACAGCAATTAAAGATTCTAACTAATTAGGAAGGATGAACCTAAAGTGGATAAACCCCAACCATGTTGAAAGGAAGATGCCATAAATTACAAAGATTACAAATAGCCATGAGAGAAGAAGACACATCTCCAAAGTAAAGAATGTTGAATGCATATGAAAAATTAGTCAAATTTTAGCTTATTAATATGATCTTTAATGTTCCATGACTCCCTCCTTTCCATATACAAACCTGCATGACACGGCCCGTAAACTCATCTACAATTAGAACCTCCTTGCCACGGACAATGTAATTTACATCTCTCAAAAACAGCTCCTTTGCTTTTATGCCGTTTAGTACAAATGATGCCCATTGTTCTCGAGGATCATACAGATCTTTTACATCCAAAATCTCTTCAGCATCCTCATATCCTTGCTCACTTAGCAGAACTGTTTTCTGTTTTTCATCAACCTGCCAAAAGATAAAAAACATTACCTCACAGTATTTAAAAATGGAAATGATGAAAGCATAATAAGCACGCAAAACCATTCTGAAGTTTTGAAAAGCCATATAATTACAATGATCAAAATCATACCAGAAAAGAGAATAACAAGAATGATTTATGTTTTGATGGATAATATTCATTCATGTAACCTATAAAGAGTTAATCCCCTAAACATTATGTGTGTTTTTCATTCAGTTTATGAATCTTGATCTCCAGTGAGAAGGATAGAATAAATTGTTAAATCACCAATCCATGCACATTTAAAACAAATGTGCTCAGAGAAACGACCAGAAATCATCAGATGTGATTAATTGACAAATACCTTGCCCTTTTAATCTTAGTACACAAGTCATCTATCAGCAATTACAAGATGCCTGGAAATATCATTCATTAAAGATTTCAGGTTTTTAAAGTGTGTTTCATTTGTAAGTAGAGACATATACACAGTTGATACAAAACGTATACAAACCTCTTTCATATCATGTGTATGCCCTCCTCTAAATTCCTTGATATTGACAAAAAAAAAGTGCATGTATGACATAAACAAGCAAGGTATCTGGTGGTTTAACCAAAGATAGGGATGAAATTCTAGTTTCATAAAATCCCAAAGAGGTAAAAGCAACGCACCATGATTCAACAAAAAAATGCCTAAGCAATCACATTTATCAAGTTTCTGAAGGAAAAAAGAATGGAAGCATCGGACATGCTAAGGACATTTTAAGGTTGATCCACCAAGGATGCGACTAGAGCCAGTGTTGTATGTGTTATCCGTAGAGGCCTTGGGATATTCAATTTTCCAAAGAGTGGTCACCAAAAAAATTGAATATATTTTTTTCTGTTGGAATCTGGTCATTAGATGCTCAATGGGCACTTTTCCAATGACGTATCCCTCATGCTTGTCGAGGATGAACAAATTGTTATAGAAGCCATGAATTGCATGAATAGTGTCAGCTAAAGTTCTGGCTCCAAGAATCAATGGCAGAAAACCCAGAGTTACAGATAACGTCAACATCTCACCGATTTGTTAGCTAGGTGTAAATGGGGATGAATTTACCCTGGTCAAACTATAAAAAATTTGGGTGACTTTCACCAGATCAGATGGAATACATAATGTAAACCCAAAAATTAGGATAGTTTGAGCGTTTTTAATATTTGTAGATTGTGCTCAAGTTTTTGGCCTAGCTTGTGCAAGACGTGAGGAGACTTGGTGATCAACACAAGTTGTGTCCATGGTATTTTGCTTCTTTGTCAAAGATGTGAAGACTTTGCTTTACTTGCTCAAGTGTGGATCCAGGTTTTGGAATTAATCAATCTTTTCTTCTCTTCAATATAAGTTCAACCATGTTTGTTGGTGTTGGTGATTGGCACCTGTGAGAAGGCCTTGTGGTGCTAACAACGGATCTCATCCTTTTATTTTAGTCAAACTAGGGGCAAATTAGGGGATTTAAACACAACCTCAATATCTCTATCATGAGGTGGAAGTTTCCAAATCTGAGTGCATTTTTGGATTCATGGCTAGTTAATTAGCCAAGGTCATTTTTTTAAGTTTGTCGAAAAATTCTTCTATCTTTTACGCTAAAAGTGTGTTTGAAGTTTCCCCTCCATAAACCCAATTTCAAATTTCAAATTTCAAATGGTTGGTTGGTAGGGAGGAGCAGGAGCGGGAGCGGCACACCACCAGCAAAGCAGCGGCTTGATGGGTGTTCGACGAAGTCGAGTAGGGAGGGGCATATTCATTTTAGTAGCGCTGCAAACAAAGCAATGCTCTACCTTAAGAGCCACAACTACAGTTTAAAAAAATGTTGCGACTCTTTTGTGAACAAAGTGCACGGCTCACGCAAATGGTAGTGTGTCCAATAGTCTTAGGGAACAAAGGTCCTTGGTTCGAACCATGCCCCCTTCCATGATAAGTGGCAAGGCTGCTTTGCGAAACAACAGCCCCACTTTAAATTGGCAAGTGAATCATCCATACAGCTAACACCTGGCAATGTCCGATTGGTCCAAAATTAAAACCAAAATTTTCAAATTTATATTTGTTTCATCCTCACCAAGTCATCATCATATTGCACTCTTAGCGTCCAGTCAACAATAGAGCAGCAAACTCTTAAAGTGGAAAGTGGAAGATTTTTAGTGGGTGAGTGATAGCGAATCAACAGGCACCATATGGCACACACGTGCACTTGTAATTTTTTTTTAAATTTGAAATTTTAATTTGTTGGAGAGAAGGTCTTTTGCATTATTGACATTTTGGAGGCCATATTGGGCACATAGACTGTTTTTTCTCTTGTTTGAAGCATTAGAAAAGTTACCTAAGTTCCATGCATTGGTGGTGGAGTTTTCAAGTTTTGGAGACATCTAATTTTTTGTTGAAGGCTTTGAAAAATGGTATCCGTTCCAAGCCCTACGAGATTAATTGTCACAATTATAGTTTTCGGAGCAAGACATAGAAAAATTACTAAAGAGTAAAGAATTGTGGCGAATCACTATCGGCAAAGAGAAGCTTCCAAGCACTTAAGATAAGTTACCCAAGTTCCACAATTGGTGGATCCCCCTGTAATCGTCTATAGTTGCAGAATTCCCCAGGTCATTAGGTTCACATGTAGGCCGGATGTGACCATTGCAATAGTGCACTTTAGGGGTGGTTGCATGTGGTGTAAGCTCAAGGAGCCCCCCTTGTTGTGAGGTTCTAACTAGGTCAATGTTAAGAAGTGCATGCGAGCATTGAGCCCTAAGCATCACCAGCTCAAAATCGAAAAAATCAAAATCCCATATTGCTAAGGAGATGAAGTTCCATATTCGCAATGAGAAAACCCCGAAAGTGTCATGGGATAAGCTCAACAAACTCTTTAACCAAATGAAGCTCATGTTTCTCAAATTCAACAAGAACTTGTAACCCTGATCCACTAGGGTTTAATCGTATTGAAGGTTATCTTTCCCGAATCAAGAACTCCAATCGCATGAGAAAGAATGTGGAGCAAAACATAAGAAGAATCCTCAATTGATTGAGACCATTTTTTCAGATCTGAAAACTCCATACGATGTTTTGATCCAACAGCTTAGATTCTAAATTCTAGCATTAAAAAATAATAAAGGTGTATGGGGCATGCATCTCATTAATGAGACACCTCCATTAAATATTAAAGTTAGTAATTAATATAGTTCGGTGTTTATGTAGTTGGGTACCTTGGATGGCTAGGAAGAGTTTTTAAAATGTATTTATAGCCCACCTTTTGTATTGGATATGTGTTGGGGCTTCTAAGCCCTCACAATGATTTCTCATACATATATTATTTTTATAATAAAGTCTCCGTTTTCTAATCATTTGTGGCCCAATTAGTTTCGACCAAGGTTACCAAATTGCCACCCCTATTGCTGGGGTGCACATATCTTCATGCCAAATACGAATACGGGTACGACACGGCTCAAATACGCCCCAAATACAATACACGTCCCTATCCATATATGGGCCCATAACCGGGTCATATCAAATACTGTTGGATAAGGTATACAAGACATCCATAGCCGTGTTCGATTTAATTTTTTTTTTTAAATAACCACTTCATGCCAGATACGAATATGGGTATAGCGCGGCTCGGATATCATACCCATTCGTATCCAAGCCCATAACTGGGTCATATCGGATACTGCCGAATACGATAATCAAGACATTTGTAGCCATGTTTGATTTAAAAGTTTTAAAATTAACTTGAAAAAAAAAACCTTCAAAATACTAACATGATATTATAAAACTGCAGACAACACGTTGAAATGCATTTTAGCAGTAGCAATTGAGGACATGGAAATGAATGAGTGTTGATTTGATCTTTTCCTTCAAAATTGCACATTGGCTCTGCTCAACTTGCTATGATTTTATTTGATTTGTTTCATTTGCCCTACCCTACTTCTTTTCTTTCATTTCGTCTATTTTCCTTTGGCTTGCGCAACCTGCAATTTGTTTTTATCCATAGAATGCCCAACCTCCTACCTTTCCAATGCACTAGGAGTGTGTCATTTGTGAAGGATGTTGAGGGCTTTGCTAAGCATAGGACTTTTGGGGTTTTTGCTGGAACGATTTTTTCACCTACAACTAGGACGTGCAGTGGAGGATGGAAAAAGGAGACTCTTTCAAAAAATATTTCAAAGACATTCTGAAAGGGGAGTTGAACCTCAGATTTAATGGCTCCAAAATGCAACGACGCCCCTTGCGTATGCCTAAGATTGATCCACGAAAAAATGAAAATGGGTGTATGCGAGCTGCTAATGGATCTCCTGTAGTGATGCTATTAAAATTTGATATTCCAAGTGGCATTGAGGATTTAGAGAGCCGAGGGCTGATTGTTCGATTTATGGGATTTCCTCCTCTAATGGATTTTCAGGAATGGGCATAGAAAAACTAGCATACTAAAGGTGAGTTCTCTATCTTAGCATACCCTAATGGTTATTTTTTAATTCATTTTGCTAATGTTGAAGATAGAGATCACATATTTCAAGTGAGGCCTTGGTTTTATGGTAGAGTCGGTTTGTTTATGAAACCCTAGCATCCAATGTTTAAAGTAGAAGAGGAATTACCTTTAGTGGTTCCGGTTTGGGTTCGACTTTTTGATCTTCCAGCGGAATATTGGAATAACAATGTTTTTACAGCAACTGGAAACACCATAGGAACATACATGATGACTATTGATAGTTCCTTGAAGCTCAAACAAATGATTTATGCTCACATTTGTGTTTTGATGGATCTTAATAAGCCTTTACCAAGCAAAATTACCTTGGATGCAGGAAAAGGACAGTGGGAACAATGAGTTGACTACAAGAATATTCCTTTTAAATGCAAGAATTGCCATGAATATGGACATTTGGTGAAGGATTGTCCTTTGAAAGCTCAAGAACAAAAGATGGAGGAGAATATTCAGGCATAATTCATAACACCAAAAATAAAGAAAAATTCCCCATCAAATCCATTTGGAAATAATGGAAATAGATTTGCTAGTCTTCAAGTGGAGAATAAGGAAATTGATAATGAAGACATGATCGACTTGCAAATCCCAGAAACTGAAAAGCAAGAATTAGACCCTCATGAAAAGATGAAAGATGGGTTGAATAATAATCAGTTATCTTTGGTTCTTGTTACACATCAGTTGGATACTTCTCGTAAAACAATGAAAAGTTATCAAAGAAAAACCAAATTTCAAGAGCAATTTGATAACAACACACAGGAATATCATCAAGAAGAAGCAAGGAAAGCTTTAATGATTTTGCCCAACCCACAAGAATCACAGAATGCTGATATAATCCTGGGAGTTAGTCAGGGAAAAGCAAAAAAGATGCGGATGGATTCAAACGTTAAACTAGGAAGGAAAACTACTCAAGCAAATTTACAGCAAGAAGGCCAAAGATTAAGTTCAATTGGCAAAGTCGAGAATTTAGCACATATTTTTCTTCAGCCATCCCAATGAAAGTTATAACTTGGAATATCCGAGGGCTAAAAGGTAGCCCTTCTAAAATCAATGAACTCAGAAGAATGATTCAAACAAATATACCTCAGATGATGTTTATACAAGAGACTAAGGTATTGACTGAGCTAATGGATGTTTTAACATATAGGATATGACCCCGTACACAAGTAATTTCTTTAAGTTCTCAGGGAGCTTCAGGGGGGGTGACTTGTATATGGGATCCCAAAAAGACAACAATAATCAACTCTTGTGGGACCAAAGGGGTTATTCTAGTGCATGCCTACTCCCGAGAGGAATCTAAACAAATCATGTTTATTAATGTCTATGCCCTTGTTTCCATAGAAGATAAAATATTATAATGGCAGAATATTAATTAGAAGATTTGATCCTTTCCAAACATTCCTCTTGTGCTAGGAGAGGATTTTAATATTATTTTAGATCTTGAAGAAAAGAAAGGAGGTATGGCGACATTAGATGCAAGTTCACATCATATGACTACATGCGTACAAAATCTTCAATTAGTAGATGTCAAACCAAGTAATGGTATGATGACATAGTCGAATAGAAGGCAAGAGCAAGACTGTATTCTTGAGAGGTTAGATAGATTTCTTCTTTCAGAGTCTTGGTGGACTACTAATTATATTCCAAAGGTTCATATTCTTAATAATCCAGGATCAGATCACTGGCCAATGTGCTTGGAGATTGGGAGAAATTTCCCGTGCCATGCTCCATTCAGATTTCAATTGACGTGGCTCTGACATGAGAACATTCACAATCTTATTCGACAATGGTGGAATGAAGGCAAACGTAGGTATGGAACTCATATGTATATGTTTGTCAAAAGATTGAATTATGGTAAAACTAAATTGAAAGCTTGGAATTGGATGGAATTTGGTGACATAAAGGAAAGAAAGTAACAGATCCATAATAAGTTAGAGGAGATCAATGCAATAATTAGAAATTTGGGGGTTAATGAAGAGTTAGCCAAAATGGAAATATCTTTGAAAGTTGATCTTCAAGAATGGAAGAGATGAGAGGAAATTATGTGGCAGCAAAAATTTAGAATTCAATGGTTAAAAGAGGGTGATAAAAATACATCTTATTTTCATAAATCCTTATTGGCACGAAGGTCTCACAATTACATAAATTCCTTACAAACAACTAACGATAAGAAAGAATACTCCTTAGAAGGAATGCAGAAAATTTCTACGGAGTATTTTTCTAATTTTTTCACTGATGTCTCTTTAGATGATATGGCACAAAAAGAAGTGTTGGCAAATATTCCAAAGATCATTTCAGAATAGGACAACAAAGAAGTATATACTCAAGTTTCGGAAGGGGAATTAAAAACAATTGTTTTCACAGTGAAAAAAGGAAAAACACCTGGTCCAGATGGTTTTCTGATTGAATTTTATCAAGCATTTTGGGACATCATTAAAGATGAGCATCTTCAAGTTGTGAAAGAGGCACAAAAGGCCAAAACTATCCTAAAGGAAATAAACAAAACCTTTATAGATCTAATTCCATAAGCATTTGAAGTGGAAGAGATATCAAGTTTCAGGCCTATAGCTTTATGCAATGTTCTTTACAAAATTATTACTAAATTAATGGCAGAAACCTTTAATGCATAAGATCATATCTCGAGAACAAGGAGAATTTGTCCAAGGACGACAAATCCATGATGAGATTGTTTTGGCCCAAGAAGCTTTACACTCCATGACACTGTCGAAATATCCTTCTATGTTTATCATATTGGATCTCTCAAAAGCTTGTGATAGAGTAGACTGGAAATTTTTATGTCAAGTTTTGAATCAGTTTGGTTTTTCACAAGACTGGATTAATTGGGTTCAAGGTTGCTTATAATCAGTCTCGTATTCAGTTATGGTTAATGGAAACCCCTTAAAGATTTTTGGTGCTTCCTGCGGAATTAAGCAATGTGATCAGATTTCTCCATTCTTATTCATCATTTTGGCTAAATGTTTGGGAAGGCGGATGACTAAGGCTCGGAATGACAAAAAGATAGGTGTAAAGTTGGCGATGGGAGTAAGTTCTCTGACTCATTTACAATTTGTTTATGATTCTACACTTCTTGGAAAAGCTACGTGTTTGGAATCCTCACATATGCAAAACAATCTTCAGATTTTTACTAGAGCCACTAAACAACTGATTAATCAAGAAAAATCTAACATTATATTTTTTCATTGTTTTGAGAGACAAGAAGCTTTGATTCTTGATATATTTAAGTTCAGAAGGGGCTCTCTTCCAATAACTTATCTGGGAGTACCACTTGCAGATGCTCAATTAAAAGACTGGAACTAGATACTAAGCAAAGTGAAAATGAAAATACAAAAATGGACAAGCAGATGGCTATTCTCAGGAAGAAGAATGACTCTATTTAAAACAATCCTTCAAGCCATGCCAATTTATATCTCTTTTATTCTAAATATTCCAGCAAAAGTGTGGAAACAGTTGGATGCTCTCTTTCAAAAATTCATTTAGATTGGAGCTCAGGAGCACTGAAAATGGTCCTTAGTTAAATGGGATATTCTTTGTGATCCAAAATCTGAAGGGGCCTTGGGATTTCATTCTTGTTCAAAGCAAAATAAAGCTTTAGCTGCTAAACTTTATTGGAGATTGTTGAAAATTCCAGTAATCTATGGGCTGTAAATATCCGAGCCAAATATGTGCAAAATCACCCTCCTGAGAGAACAATCAGATTGGCTCTCCCATCTAGAGGCTCTCCTATTTTGGCAGTTTCAAGGATTGGCGAAGCAATAACAAAGAGATATATTTTTTGGATTGTTAGAGATGGTCAATCAGCTAATTTTTGGATTGATTCTTGGGATGGTCACCCACCTATTATCACCCAGTTTCCAAATCTGAAATCTCTAACGGAAAATATTCATAGTAAAGGATGGGATAAGATTGCTCATTATAGTCAACCATGTAAGTATCATTAGGAGGTTGGAAAGTGATGGATTCTTTCTAATGAATGGCCAGTTTCACTGGAAACAAATCAAAAGAGGATAGTAGATTCTATCTTACAGGCTAGATCTTCTTCATGCTCTACAAGATCGGATGTAATGGCATGGGGGACCAATTCTACATGAAGATATTTTATTTCAGAAGGATACGTTTCTCTATGTAATATAAATCCTCATCCTTTAAGGGATATATTTAAAATTTTATGGCAGCAAGAACTTTGGCCAAAAGTCAGCTTCTTTGTCTGGTGGTTGTTGAGAAGAAGCATCCTAATAGGGGATCGGTTAATGAAAGGAGGATATAATGTTCCCTATAGATGTGCAATGTGCTTGGATGATGAGGAAACTATTATACATTTATTTATACAATGTCCCTTTGTACAACAAATGTGGCAAAATCTAGCGTCCTTATTTTAGATTCCTTGGAATGGAATTCAAGCCTTACAACAACCTTTCAGAGAATGGATGAAACAATTAACCAGTGGGCAAAATTTGGAGTCAGCCCTATGGAATGGAATTACACTTCTTTGGAATGTGTGTAAGGAGCAAAATCAAATAATTTTTCAGAAGGAAACAAGAGCTTCCTCTTTTGTTTGGGAAGTAATCAAGAGGAATATTGTTGAGTCAATCAAGTATAAAATTAAACATCCTTAGAACCTGTGTGCTGAATGGATTAATCTCACTACAAGGTTATCTATTAACCTAGACAATCATCAAATGGGTGTTTTAAAAACAAGGAGGAAATCCAAAGGTGAAGGTAAATGGATAACCCCTCTATGTGGCTATGGGAAGCTAAATACTGATGGAACATCTAGAGGAAATCCAAGACAAGCAAGCATGGGTGGAATAGGAAAACTATCGGATGGATCAGTGACATTTCTCTTTTCTAAAAGACTGGGTTATGCAACAAATAATCTGGCAGAAATTAAGGCAGTTTTTAGAGGTTTACAAGAAGCAATTAAAGTTGGCTAAAACAAGATTCAAGTGGAATCTGATTCTCAAATAATTATTAACTTGCTATCCAATTCGACATTGCAAATTGGCAAGAATTGGCAAATAACTAGAGAGATGGACATAATTCACTAGTTGAAAGTTAATTTTCAAGAGATATATTTCACCCATGTTCCTCGACATCAGAATAAAGTAGATAATGCTTTAGCCAATTGGGCTTTGGATAATCATAATCTAGTTTGCTATGGTTCACCACCTATATGGTGGCCCATTAAGCTACAAGAAGATATCCAAAAGATTATAGATCTTGATTGACTTCCTCTACATGGCGGTTGTGAATAGATATGTTTTTAATGCCATGGCCTGGACTAATAGTTTTCATGCCTGGCATGGTAGAATTTGTATATTTGTATTTCTATTTGAATGAATATATATATATATATATATATATATATATATATATAATAATTTAAATCTAATGTATATGCATGCCATATCCAACCATATCCATATCAGGGGGGTCTTCAGAACTAGCTGTAGCCCTACCCCATACCATATCCGTATCCATGCAACTCTAGTTTCAACAAGTGGTACCAGAGTGTCCTTCCCATGAGAGGCCTGCAAGGAGGGTGAAGGTGGCTGTGGTAGTTTTGGTGAGAGAGCATGATTTGAAAATGTATTGTTTTGGTGAGAGTGTGATTTGAAATTTTTTAATCAATAGAAAAGAAAGGCAGTTCATTTGCAGCAATGAAATTTTGAAGGCCTTGAAAGACAAAGGAGAAGTAATTATATTTTAATTTACAAATTATTCATGTCAAAATGTGAAAAGAAAATCTGTCAAGTATAGATAAAGAATACATTATCTTCAAGTGTGGATATGTCATGTTATTTGAAAAAATTTAACTGTTTTTATCAAAAACCTTTTTCTAAGGTATGTAAAGCAATTTCTTTTAAGAAGTATTAAAAAAATGTGTTTGAAATAAAATGAATAAAATATAATTAGAAGAAATAGGTGGTGCTTCATTTCAACAAAAAAAAACCATTGTTGTAAAGAAAGAAAGCATATTTGTGGTTTGTGAGGGGTCCATTGTGAATTTTGTGAGTGGTAAGTGAAAGAGTAATACGGTGGAGCCCAAGTGGTCTAAGAATAAAGTTGTTGCTGTTTTTTGGCTGCACGTAATCACTATTGGATATGCACAAAAAATTAAACCCCTTTAATTGTTTTTATTTTATTTTGGAATTCAGAAAAAAGCAGGATATGCAAATGTTTTCATATGAATGTCTTGAATTTCTTCATAAAGGAGTTGGTGAAATGCATTTTATGACTTTGCAATCCTAGAGGTCACAGGTTCAAAATCCACCCTCTATTTTTTAATTTCATTCTTGATAGAAGGGCTTCTGAAGAACTTTTGAAAATTACATTTCAAAATCTTGTATAGGAGAGTTTGTAAATATGTTTTGTAAAGGCATTACAAACCTAGAGGTTCAAGGTTCAAACCCCAGTCTTCTACTTTTTGCTTAAAATGCTTTTTGAGGGAATCTTTTTGGAGGAATCATTTTTTGGAAAGAAAGTGTACCCTTTTGGGGAAATAGTTGAGTTTTAAAGGGGATATTTTTTTGGTGTACCTAGGAGATAAAAGGACAAATCATTGGTAATGGATGGAAATGATGTAATAAACCTTGATAAATAACGCATGGTGAACTTTAAATAATGGGTCAATAAGGAGATATGAAAAGTCTTTATTAGATTTGGTTTTGTTCCAAATTTTGGGTTGGAGACGGATTTTTTGTTGCTTTTTGGCATGTTTGAGCTTGTCGAGTTTCGAGCATGTAAATCTGCATGGACTTCTCATCTCTCATCTCATGGGGAGGGGGGGGTGTGGAGGTGTTGTAGATTAGTTTTTGAGATGGTGGTACTAATGATCATTTGGGCAATAGAATTAATCAAGTGCTTTTGTACAGAGTTGGTAGAGAGATTGTAGGGGGTGAACTATCTGTAGACAATGGTCAATATAGTTGAAGCATGGCATAGATGTTCTTTACTATGTGTACATGTTTAGAGGAGGCAGTGAAGATCATTGTAGTTGGGCATTATGCAAATGTTCCATACCATGGGTACAAGTACAAGGATCAAAGAAGATGGTGATTGAGGAACACTCATCATCAAGTTTGTGTCGAGTAGTGTTATAAGGTGGCAAGATGGCAATAGGCACAAGGCATAGGAGGTCAAGTTGCGAAGGAAGCAAAAGACGTGTCGACACATGATTGATAAAAATACCAAGGTACAATCACCAGGTTGCCATGGCTTCATTAGGTAGTGGCGTTCGCTCCAATATATCTTTTGAATCAAGGGGGGTTTGTTAGGTTGATCCATAAGTTTAGGTTTTAAATGTTAGCATTAAAAAAAATTAAAGGCATATGGGGCTTACATCTCATTAATGAGACACGACCATTGAATATTAAAGTTAGTAATTAATAAAGTTAGGTAGTTACATAGTTGGGTACCTTGGGTGGTTTGAAAGTTATAGTTTTTAAAATCCCACCTTTAGTGTCGGAGATGTTTCAAGGCTTCTAAGCCCTCACCTTGCTTTCTTGTAAATTTCTTATTTATCTAATAAAGTCTCCATATTTAGATATTTTGTGGCCCAAATAGTTTCAACATCTATTTCGGCTTCCTCACTATGCAAACCCTGATGAATTGAAGTGGAGATCAGCTCACCTCTGACGACTTTTGCTCCATTCCGATTGTAGGGATGAAGTGGATTCAAAATGGAAAGATTGACATAAGGAGCAATCATTTTTTACCAAAGGAAAAGAAAAGGAGTTCAATAATGGGAGCCGGAAGGATAAAAAATACAATGGGAACTGCGAAAAGAATGATGGAACCAACAAGGATGACCAAGGAAAGAAGAAAGTATGTAACTATTTCAAAAAGCCAAGACATCATAGGACCAAGCATTTCAAGAAAACGAAGGATATTGAGGTTAATTTCAAGAACTTGGAAGCATGCCCAAAGCATGATTGACGAAAGAAGTATGCAAACAATGAAAATCATTGTAATATCTTTTTTATCACTTGTCACACTTTGCTTGCCCATTCTCATACTCTTGAATGTTTAGTTTATTTTGGACGTTGTCATTGTATGGTCAAGGATAGTTCTCTATTTACTTCTCTTGGCAAAGCAAAGGATGAGAAAATCTCTGTTGCAAATAGCTCATCTTTCAATGATGCAGAAAAGGTTCTTGTTGAGAATGGAATTATCAATTTTGTGTATCACATTCTAGGTCTTGGTGCTGACCTGTTTTCAATTTATCAAATTAATCAAAAGAAGAAAAGGTGGAATTCTGGCCAAATAAGTTTGTTTTGAACTATTTTAATGATAATTTATGATCACTTTCCTTCGGCTCTTTTGATACAAGTGAAATCATATGAATTCATTAAAGTTTGAGCCAGGCCTAAAAAAATATATCATGTTGCCAAGGTAGATAAGGATGTTAGCCACCGGGTGATCTATTAAAGCTAGACGCTGAGTCCAAAGAGCATGTCAGTGGCATCCACTTCTCATAATAGTGATTCTTGTGATGACCTTGATGATGCTACACATTTCTGATGGCATCTCTATTTACAATGGCACATTTGATAATGAACATGAAGAGGACCCTTTGGATAAATTTGAGAAGCATAGTAAGGGTTTTGGCTCCACGATGCTCCACAATATGGGCTATATATACGAAGGGGATTAGGTGCACATAATCAGCATATTGACACACCAACTGAGCAGGTAATCAAACATATGAGATCAGGACATGAATATCTAGAGATGATTTTGGTGAAAGAAGATTGTGGGATCAACAAGATTTAGATGATGACTCTTCCAATGATGAGGAAGATGACTTTTATATTGGTGAGCAATATGGATAGGATTGTCCAATGGGGAATTTTCTTTGCCATTCACCTAGGTATATTATTTTGGGCTCACATACATGGCTATGATTTCACTAATATTTTCAATTAATTCTTGGTTCTTGATGGAGGGACATTCTAATATTTTCCAAAGTATGTACCTTTTGTTTTTACATTAGAGTTGGGCATTATTGATGATAGGTTCAAGGAATGTACTCCCTATATCTATATGAGAGTTGGGGATTTTTGTTGATTGATTGGAGGTATGATTGCAGTGCTTTTTATTTGCTTTGGTGAGTGTTTAACATATTGATTGTTTGAGAGGTCTCTACATGAGAGATTGACATGATTGATCAAGGAGATATTGCATAGCTAGAGGTATGTTTGTGTGAAGTACCTTTTTTGACTTCATGGAGCTATGATATGTTTCTCTATTTTTGGTTGATGCGTGATGGAACCCATTCATTTATAGCCTTGTGTTTGGGTGCTTTGCTTCTTGTGGTACAACTCTTGGGCGTGCATTATTATGAAGCAATTACATTTTATTTTGAGCCTTTATTGAATTAATGGTCATATGGGTGCATTTGATATTAGTCGGTTCTACCTTGTTGACTTTCACCTTAGAGTGTGGCTGGGGGGGGTTGGGGCAAAGGAAGGATGGGGGGAGGGGGGATGTTGAAGAAACAATCCATAATTTAGGCTTCCAAACACTTCAAGCTTATGGGTATTGCACATATGAATAAACCAAAAAAACATTGGTTTATACCATCTTAAGTAGCCACATTGATGGTGACATTGAAGAATCTTATCTTGACTATTGGAGGCCTCTGTGAGATGGAGAATGATGCAGTCAAGTATAAGGGCTCAAGTGAATGACAGCCTTGTCCTTGCAGGATTTGATTCACACAAAACAAGCACATTTATTTATCTTTCTTGAGGAAATACAAAGCTTACAGACACCACACACTCACTCCTCTCTTTGATTACAATGCAAGAGAATGAGTCACACACACACAGCAGTCCCTAAAATTGACTGAGCTCTACTCTTTGCTCCTTTGTGCTCCCACCCAAGCACCTTCACTCTCCTAGCAAGTCTCCTCTGACTCCATCCTGCCTTCTTCAAATCCTTTCCTTCCCTTTTGTGCCTCGTGGAGTGACTCTTGGAATCCCTTTAATTTTGGAAAATGCTCAAAATGGGCAACCAAAAGTTGATGGGCCACTACTTTAACTATGCAACAGTCGCGGGCGAAACCGCTGCAACAGCTACGTAACCGCCGATTAACACAGGTCTGCATTAACAGGGGGTTTCGTCACGAGAAAAAGAACTCTCTATCCCATTGAATGAAATCATCCTTTCTCTGTTTCAAAAACCTGATGACATGTTACTTAATACTGACCTCCTAGGGCCCTTGTAGGTTGTCTTCTTGCTACTAATCAGGCCTAGAGACACATGAATGCTGCTAGATCTTCTTGGGTGATGCAAGATTTCTTGAACTTGGGATGCTCTTGCATCAGAGAATCTTGATTGATGATTCCAAGATTGTTTGGGTTCTAAGGAACTTGAGCTGACCTATATCAGAGTATCGCTCATGGATGATTTTCCTCTTGTGGTATGTACATCCTTGTTAGGAAGCTAACTCATTGTTTCCTTCTTGTGGTATGTATTGCCTTATTATGGAGAGCTTACATTGCTTTCCTCTTGTAAAATGTATCTGTGGTGAGAAGACCATCCTGGAATATGCATTGATTTGAGGCTTCTACGTTGATTTTGGTGTTGTGCATGATTGTGTTGTTCATTGATGATTTATATGCATTTTGGAGCACATTTATTGAATTCCTTTTTGGGTTCATGGTTTCTTATGGAATATTTTGGCTTCCATTTGGTGAAGCATTGTTGGCCCACTGGTTCCTACTAGATTATGTCTTAAGACATTGGAGATTCTTGATAAGCATATTATGTTCATCTCATCTTTGTTGGGGAGGTTCATTTGTGGCTCTTGTGCAAGCAACCTTCACATATTATGTTGATTTAATATTTCCTCGTGGGGTTGGTTCTTCGACTTTGCAGAATTTGATGATTGTTGTTGTCACAAGGACAAAACTTTTAAGGTTGATCATTGGCTCTTGAGCGAGCACTTCTTGTGGATCTTGATGAGGTGAAACAATTATTACTTCACATGTGGTGGTTCAGATTTTGGTCCTTGTGAGCATTTTTTACCCTTCTGGTTGGGCAATTTTTTCTATGGTAATTCAAAATGTTACTCTATCTTGCAGTGACTCAACCTAGGCTCCTTATAAGGAGCATTTTTGTCCCATTTGAGGTTGGGCATCTTTAGCCACTTGTGCCAATTCAGCATATTACTTCTTCATATGGTGATTTTTCTTTGGCTACTACATTAGTTGGGCACCTTTGGCTCCCTGTGGAGAGCACTTTTGGTCCCTTTGTAGTTGGGGGCATTTGGCTCCTTGTGGCAAGCAATTTTGGGCCTTTTGTAATGGGGGAACCTTTGGCTCCTTATGGTGAGCACCTTGGCCTCTTTGTAATTTCCACCCTTTGGCTAATTGAGGATGGTATTCTTTTGATCTGGGCTCTTTTAGGTTACCTTTGTTTACGGATCACTGTTGATCTTGGCACCTGTTGATCTCTTGGAACGGTTATCCAATGACTCAAGTTGTTGTTTGTGGACTCTAGTTTTGTAGACTTTGTGTGTCACGACTTGTATTAGAGGATTCTTCTTGCAGCGGAGATAGTGAAGGACAAGACTCTTCACTTGGACTTTAGGAAGTTGTCATTCAGGGGGAATGGGAGTAATTCCATCTTCCTTGGGTCCCTCAAGTTTCGCTTAGGTGGGGATATTAGTGCAATTATTGCACATCGATGTAATACCAACATATCAGGTCTTTGCAATACCAATTTTTAGTAATTCTTGGGTTATTGTTTTAGAACCTATTGAGTTGTCGCACTGTGATATCCTTGGGATCTGGGTTGGACTACATTGCATACCATTGATAACTACGAGAAAACTAATAAGTATTGGAAATGGGATGCTAGTTTGCACAACCAATTTCTTTGTGAGACTTGTCATATAAATTAGTCCTTGGTGACACTCATTGTTGACCCTTGTCATTTATACCCTCACTAGGTATAAAGGACTTTGGGGATGTGCATGGTAATAACCCATGGAAAGTTCTAGTAAGAAATAGTATTTATAACCTTCATACTAAGGGCAAACTACACTTAAAGAAGTTTTCTAGAATTGAATTGATGTGTGGCATTTTTTCTATCAAAGTACAAGACCCTCAAATTCAGAAATCAATTTAGAAGGCTTGCTTCATCTTTTTTTCCATTTGGTAGGAAAGTCTTTGCTTCCAAGAATATATGGTGCACTTGTTCTTTGGCTAAAATGAGAAAGAGTTCACCTTTAACGTGGTTTTAGAAATATTCGGTTTGTTACTTGTAACTGTTGTATTGATTGGAGTGAATTTTTAGCAAAAATTGCTTTGGTTGATGCTGGTAAAAGGGATTTTCTATCTTGTTGGAGGTCATTGGCTCTTTGTTCCTTCATCCTTTGAATTGGTTTAGGACTTTCACTGGGAATTAGTTTAAAATATTGGCAGGATTCTCCTTTTTCTACTACAGAAAAATAAACTGGATGGTTCTTATATGTTGTTATAAAATAAGCAGCCAGTAAGGTGAAGGACCTTGTATATGTCCATTCCAATCTTCGCCTTTTGTCACATTCCTCCCCAGACTCCAAGAAGGGACCTGGTAGGCTTTGGGATGTGCAGCCTGAGTTGAGTGACATCGATGTATCCATAAACACATTGACACATGTCAATCCCATTGTTGATGATTTTAACACAAAAGGAGGTTCCTCTAGTGCATCTTCATCCAGCTCTAGAAGTGTTGAAATGTCCCTTTCCCACTATTTATAAACTCTAATTTTTTTTGTGAATTATTTTTCCAATATTGGGTATCAATAACATAATAAGTAGCAACATACAAGAATATATTCTAAACCCTACTAGTAACACCAAGACCCCATGGATTTCTTTATTTCAATACGCTGAAAATACAATGCAACTGAAATATTTTATTGTAATGAGTTGAATATTCATGAATACTGATAACAAGACAGCTGGGTATTGAAATAACACATACAGAAATACCTGGTCATATAATATACAGAATACAACCCAAGTTTACTGTGGACATGCAACAGAAAACAATCATTACAAATCTGTGTTGAACATCAGATCATAAATACAGTTGACAGCGGGGTACAAAAGTATTAATAGCGGTACAGATCAGAGTAACAGCAGTACGGACATTGTAGCAAACTGAAAAATAGAATAAATTTCAATCGTTCAGCACAAATATGATCCATGGATGGAATCATCACAACTAGAATTAGAGGGTTTTTGTCCTCCAATTTTGCACGCCAAAGGGATTTCGTCCTTGGGTGAAAAGATGAACACAAAGGCTCAAGCACTAGAATAGGGTTTGATTTCAATGAGTAATGGGTGTCTTCTTTTGAGCCCAGCTCCTTTTATAATTATATTTTTCATTCCAATTTCCTTTTCCCGCCTGATTTTCCTCTAGAAGTGTCTAAAAACCCTTTTTAATAAAATGTTACATTAGGCTCACTTTAAAATAATAATAATACATAAGCCGTCCCTATACAATGTAATGAAAATAAAATTGCTTGGACAACTTAAATTATTTCCTTAGTTAAAAATATTTAGAAAAGGGGCCATGACAAGTGTGGTTTGTGGTTATATCCAACACAACTATCCTAGCTCTTCCAAGAATCTTGATGATGTGGAGCAATAGTTTCAAGAGAAAAATGATGACATTTTTGATAGCATGTGATTCTATTGATGTAATTGATGATGAAATTATATCTATAAACACTTGGGAATATTGTAGCATTGATCCTATGTTTCTTCTCTAGTAATGTAACTCTGACTTGAAAATTAGTCATATCCATATCCGATACCGTATCCAAATCCATATCCGTGCTCATGCAACTCTGACTTGAAGTGAAAGATTATCCTATGTTTGGTGCTTGTGTCTAAAGCTAAAACGTCATGTTTTAGGTGTTTATTCTTTTGAAAAATTTACCCGCGGGGACAAGAGAGTATCCGAATTCAAATTTGACATTGGTCTATGTAAAGCTTGTCATGTACACAAATTTCTTAGGGATACATTTCATTTGAATGCAAAAAAATATATTTTGTTTGGAGAAAATTGGATTATAGTTGGGAGAACATAGTCCATTCCCAAATGGACCATGCTGCTCTGTTTCTAAGACCTGACTAGCTAAGTTTGGCTTTTAAGTGTTAGACTAAAAATGACTGTAAGCCAAGTGAAGACCCAAGATTTAAAGGCAGCAGTTATCTTCCATAGTACCAGCATATTTTAACCCGTCTTTAGTATCATGCAAGCCCAATCTTTTGTTAAATCTGCGAAATAGGAGCATGTGAACAAATTCTCTCATAGAGGGAGTTAAGACTTGTACAAGCCTCATAGAGAAAGCTTTTCTAAGAATCCATTTCTAGTCTTTCCAAATTGGTCCTGGTTAGACCAGCTAAATGTTATAAAGCATTGAACTGGAGATTTTATTATAGAGCTCAAGGAAGATAGGTTTATCTGATGCAAGAAGTATCTTAGTCCAATGATGGTTTTCTAGTCAAGCAAAGTTTAAGTAATCTTGTCACAAGGTCCTCCCATGAGTGAGACCTCTTTTTGTTTGTTATTTTCGCTTCTTGGATTCTCTTTCCTTGAAATTTCTATTGTTAACGGTTGTATCCTCAAGTCCCATTGACCTACTTTTGGTCATCCATGGACATTAATATAATTTCTTTCTTTCTTTCTTTCTAGCTTACCTGCCAAACTAGGGATGTAGCCTAACCAGCCATGTAGAACCAAAATCTCCAAATGGAGCAGGCTACCAATCGACGCCCTCTTTTTAGACCTTCATAATCCCATAGCAAATATTTATAAACAATCTTCCAAGTATTTCATGTGTACTGAACCAATGTCATCAAAATCATGATTGGCAGAAAATCAGCAAGGGTCCAAAAAATCAAAATATGGGAAAATTTGGAAAAGATCACAAAATTTGCAAAATGAACCCAATGGTATGAAACATTGTTTGAAGTTTTCAAAATTACGAATTTATGTGATTCATTCATGAACAATCATAAATTTTTGAGAATTCTCAAAAATATTGTCATTTCTGATTCTTCTGCAGTTTTTTCTTAGACCCAAAATCAACAATTAATTGGCAATTTCGGTAGCACTATAAGGAATTAATAAGGAAAATTAGTACCATAATTTGAAAAATAAGCCTAAACAAAGCACGGCGTACAGTAACACTGGAGGGTAAAGTGTCCATTAAGAGATAATGCAAGCAATACTCTCAAATGCCAATCAAGGAACACATAATTACATCTTAAATAATATTCCTGTCCATCTGTACTACTGGAATATCTTGTCTAAAAACCTGAAATTTTTATGCCTTGTTCTACATATTGGAGCTTTCAAAATATCTTAAATCACATTTGCAATTCTTACAGTGTAATGCACATCTCTGACAAATGCATCTGCAATCTTCGCAGCTTTATAGTATCGGTCACTGGGCTTCTCTGCAGTTCCAGATATAATAAGAGGTGTTCTAGCTTCATCAATCAAAATGGAATCAACCTCATCGATAATACAAAAATTGAACCCTCTCAAAACCAGATCATCTACACTCTGCAAACAAGAAAGAATATCTGGCTTTACTATTAGGAAAAGGGAAGTTGTTAAAATCGTCAGGTTCTGGAACTGAAGAAAATAATCTTAAATAGGTGTTCCTAGTTCACAAAACAGCTCACAAATAATATAATATATATTTTATATTATCACTATTAATCTCATTGAAAATAATACAAGGCCAAAAAACAAGGTTGAGTACAAGGGTAAAAGCTCTAATTCGAAATAAAAACCGCTTTGGCAAGTGATCTACTATTATGAAATGACTCAAGAAATGTATGAATTTTACTTTCCGTGGCAAGATTATCTCTCAGGTAGTCAAACCCAAGTTCACTGTTTGTAACATAGGTCATATCATATGAGTAATTTGTTCTCCTCTGTTCGCTTGACATGTTCTCTGCCATTGAAACGCATCAAGATCAGTTTCAGCTAGAAACATTTAAAGAACAGATTCAAACGTTTAAATTAACATGAATGTCATCTTCAAAATCCCTTAAAAATTAACAATATGGTAAATAACATGCAGTTAGTGGCAATGGTATCCAAAGGATGGCATTTAATTAAGGCATATGTCAGCAACACAGTATTGAGATGTATCATGCTTTCCACATATGTACTGTCATAGTCGAACAAAATAATGCTATTTATATTATTCGTATGAGAGAATGTTTTGAAGGGAAGATATGGAATGATTATCAATTCCTTTTTAATGTCATAATGCCAACAACAAAAATGTGTATTCATTTCATTTACTTGTAAAATGATTTATGAAACATAGGTCCTGAAAACTGCTGCAAACTGACAAAATAACTTCTTTCAAGTATCTTAAGTTCCTAATAAAATAATCCATATTGTTCCACAAACACACCATATACTTCACTGCATCATGAAGGCCATTGATATCAAGTTTTACAGAAGGTAGCGCATACAAACCACTCAATTCTTGTTATAGATGCCAAGACAAAAACCATAAGAGATTGCCTGGTAGCGAAACATTCATGACAAAAAGCAAAAATAAACCCCACTAAGGCCTCAATAGAGGATGAAAGTTGGTCTAAAGTTGCAAACAAGAAACATGTTGCAAAATTGCATACTTGAATGAGAAAGGTGTTGAGCCAACGCCACCACTACTTCACTTGAAGGAAAGTTTTGGAATTTCATTTCAGTAGAATCCCTCCAAACAAATTTTAACACCTAGCAAATTTAGGAAGCTAAAAGGCAGAAATTCATAATCCCCACTTTCCACCCCAAAGTCGACCCCATACCTTGGGAAGCATGAGATGATGATGGATGGATGTCAAAATCTAACCACACTAAATAATTGTCTCAAAAAGGAAAATTAAATCATAGGACAATGACATTGAAGGTTCTTCAAACCTAGAATAATAGAACTAATTGAAGGTATAAATTTGCAATGATTGCCTTTGGGGAAAAAGTTCTAATTGTTTAACACTTGTTAAAAGATAAGGTCAAGAATATAAACAATCATGCAGGTTCTTTGAAGGGTTGTATTTGTACGAATTTAAAGGAGGGTTTAAGCTTCAAACAGTACTTCAAGCCCATATGATCAAGATCAATATAATTTAACTCGCAATGTAAGGGAAGGGAGAGATGAGTTTTTCCTTAGCCTTTCACTGAGGGAAACATGTGGTAGCATGCATGGTTAATCTCATATAGAGATTGGAAAAAGGTGTATTTTAACCAACCAAAATTTGCCCATTAAAGACATACTCATTAATAATATTTAAGAAACATTATGCTCTGGTAACCTTATTGGGCAATCTGTGGAATTTTCACATAGGATTTCCTCAAGACAAAAAAATCCTCCCCACGAAATGGAATATAATATAGATGAATGAAATGTCCCCAAATGGGACGAATTGGAAAACAAATGAGATTTTCCCAAATTCCTCCAAATCTGATCTGAAAATCAGTAAACCCTAAATTGAGAATTAAATTCTCAAAACCCTTATTTAATGCAAGAAACCCTAGATGCCAAAAGTGAGGGTTTTGTAGGGAATTTCTGCCAATTAAATACCTTGCAATAATCTAAAAATAAATAATAAATTTCAGATTTAAATCCTCTTAAATAAATACCTTTTTCTCTCCCTTTTTTGCCACGAAATGATGAAGGAAAAATCAGATTTAATCACCAATTTTCTGTTGTTCGGATAATAAAAAATCTTCAAAACCCTTGCCAAAATCACTGCCAACCTCAGAAAAATATAGGAAAAATACCAACACTTTATTTTGGCATAAAAATCGCCAATTTGACCCTCCTAGGTCAATTGCCCCACTCTTAGGAACCCTCTAAAAATAGCAAAAAAATAGAACTATTCCAACCTTCCACAAGCAAGAGAATATCCAAAAACTTGTTAGAAAAATTAATAATAATTCTGAAAATTATCTATTAATTTTTCGTCTTCAATATCCTTTGCAAATCATCCAAAATGGCCACAATAATAATCAAAAAAATAAGAAATAATTGCAAAAAATTATTTGTGAATATTTTGACCGAAAAAGGCCTTCAAACCCTAGCACCCACCTCTCCAAGTGGTTCGCTCCACTTGCAAAATTAATAGAATAATTTAGCAAGCCAAAAAATGCAAGAAACATATGACCAAACCCTCAAAAGCAAGCACCAAAACCTTCCCAGGTAGTTCGCTCCATCTTTGTAAGATTGATCAATCACCAAACAACGAACTTCTATTGGGCATGCATCCCAATAGCCTTCTTCACGCAGAAAGAGCAAGAATATCAATTTTAACATATCCTCCATTGTAGCCTTCGCCATGTATTTATAACTTTCCAAAAAGTATGAACTCTTTTGGGAAGATAAAACACCTTTCCTTATCTTCACTTTAGCTCCCATGCCAAAATCTCATTTTTTAATAATATATTAAATATTGGCCTTAATTAAAATTACTTTAAGGAAAATATATTAATATTTAATTCACTTAAGCACTTTAGTGGTGAAAACCATTTTTAAAATATTTTATTAATTAATTAATAATTGCCTTCTGATAAAAATCACTATTTCGACAATTAATAAATAACCAATAAAATAGCATTCCCAAAAAAAAGACTCCTTTAGTCTATGGGGAGATAGACTAAAAGTCTTCATACCTATTTATTTAAGAGGGAAAAATGGGGACATTACAATGAATCAGATGCATGGTATCCCCTGATATCCATGTTGGATCTTTGAGACCCTGTTAAGCACAAAAAAGATAAATCTCATAAGTTTTGGTTTTCTTTGTGTAGTTTCAAGCATAAACATGATAGGATTCTCAAGAGATTGGGCAGGGATACATTTTCTAGGAAAGACGATTTGGCTTTCGTTTTCTATTCCCAAGAAAATCAATAAAGAAAAATGGAAATATATTCCTTTAAGCTCAATAATTCCCATCTTAACAACCTTTATTCAGGGGATCATAAACTGTCTTCAGATTACTTCAAAACCTAGAGATGCTCAAGGAAGATCAGCTTATCAAATGAAGTAAGTTGCTACATTGGTCAAGTTCTTTAATAAGTGGAAAACAAATGGTCAGAATTAAAGAAAAATCCTTCCAACAAGAGACGGTGGAATAAAGACTTTAGGAAAATCTGTCCAATCCAACATAAACCATGCCATTAAAGCATATGAGCCAAAGAAAGAGAGGTTCATATTAAAGAAAGGATGCAAGGTATAAAGGTGGGGATCAAAGACTTAAACAAGTTTGAAGGCTTTAAAAAGGCAGCATTCAACTGAAAGAGTCACAACCCTTCAAACAAAAAGTGGTAGAATCACATTCCAAGCAAGGATTGCCAAGACGTGCTAAGCACTTCAAAGTTTGCAATATTTCGTAGCACATGGAACTGCACTAGAAAGTGGTATGGCCATTAAGGTTGTAGATAAGTAGTTCCTAATAAGTTTGATTTTACACAAGCTCATATTTTGTGATGTCTACCCTCCTTGGACAAAGAAACCAAAGAAATAAGTTAGATGATTGAGATAAAGCCCCTGTTAAAATTATAATTAGCTATTAGTTAATGTCTAACTAATGAGCAATTATAAAATCCTTTTCAACTGATGTAACCACTTTCTAATTGATAAAAAGACAGTCACACAAGTGAGTAAGTGTGCCGCATACTTCCATTTCTCTTCATTCTCTTAGCATTCATTTGCTAACATTGGTATCAAAGCCAATCGCTTGAGGAGTCCTACTTATGAGCAAAGCACGTTGTTCAAGGAAACCCTAAGAGAAGGTATGAACAACAAGTTGTGGATTTGAGGAAGCCCAAAGGGCACAAACTACGCACACCACCATTGAAGAGGATGCAGGAAAGAACAATGGGGCACGGCGACCAGACAAGAAACGCAAAAGAAAAGAAAAGCCCTGCAGAACGTGTCATGAACATCAGTCACGAAGAGTGCATAACGCGTCGTGAAGACAAAGCAAGAAATACTTTAGAACGACGACAAGAAGGAAGAAGGAAAATGCACAGAAGTAAGAAGGAAAACATATAGCAAACAGACCCAAAACGCAGTTGTAGGAATGTGATCAATACTGCTTGAAATAAGATAAAGACACAAGGGCACAGCAAGAAAACTCAAACAAAATAAGGAAATGCCTTCACACCACGTTTATGTGTCATTGTGGAAAGAGAATGACGTCATCCAAAGGAAATACATTCGTGACAGACGTGAAATAAATTGCAGACCAGACATCACAAGATCTGAATGTGAACACGTGAAGCAAAGGCAATAGATATAGTCACATCTGAAACATAGCAGCAGCAAAAGCTAGTCACATAGAGCAAGGGCAATGAATGTCATCTACAATAACAGTGAAAGACACATGCAAGGGCAGTGAAAGCCACGTGAACACAAAACCTTTGCGATTTTGCTCAATATAATATAATTTTTGAATGCCTTTACACTAGTCTATGCTTCTAATTTATACTAATTCTATGCTAGCCAACCACTACTGCCCATGCATGTAGAATAATCCTAAATAGCTCAAGGGATGAGTTACAAAGCATGTGTGTCCATAGTTTTTATTAATAACAATGATTAAAAAGAAGAGTTAGGATGAGGGGGTCCTAACACATTGCCACTCCGAGAGGGTTGAATATAATAAATCAAGTTTTATCACAAAATTCTGACAATGAAATCGTGTGTCCGAAAGTTTTTATTAATAACAATGATTAAAAAGAAAAGAGTTAAGACAAGGGGGTCCTAACACATTGCCACTCTGAGAGGCTTGTACCTGAGCAGGGAAGTGTTGGATATTTTGCTAATGGGCACGATGTTGAACACGATGAGAATGACAATGAAGTCAAAATTATTGAATATAATGTTGCAGAAGGCATTAACCATGCCAAGTATAATGTTGCAAACGAGTCAACCAAACTGAAAATAGTAATGCCAATAGACTTGACCTGAGTGAACATATTGATGGAACAATAGTTGACGCAGCGGAAATTTGTGTAACAAATGCAGCAATGGCGGCTGAAAATCATGCACTCTCATCCCCCGCCAAGTACATTTTCAGCCACCGTTTGACCTCCAGCGACACCTTCAGCCATACAATCTCCAATTGTATGAACTCAATTGTGAAACCAACCAACATGTTTTTGGTCATTCCTCTTCAATTTAATTCTTCGCATGTTATCTATGTGTTGTGTCGAAGGGGACTTTGACTTGTTTTAAGGGGAGGTGATAATGTAGATTTTTAGTATTGGTATCAATGTCTTATTGATTCCATGTTGGTTGCCGACGTTGTTATGTGGTTAATGATTGTATTGTCAGCATTAGGTAGTTTGTAATGACCCATGTTGGTTATGTTCAGGTATCAATAGTTGTGTCCACCGACAACTATATGTCATTTGCCTTATAAATAGAATGATATACGTCAGGGAGAGGGCACTGGTATCAAGTCCTCCCTATATTGTATGAATTGTAATGAGGCTTATCTTTTATGATTACAAAGCTGTTGTTGTTCTAATACTCTGCTCCACCATGGTATGTAATGCAATTACTATTATATGTAAGTTTTTATTGGTAGCCTAGTATCTCGGTAGTCATTCTACAAATATCTCAACCCCGTTTCCGTAGTTAAGAATTTATGTATCTTGCCTTTGACTTTAGCATCCATATGGAGTCAACAAAGTGGTTCCCCTATAATGATGAACATGTATGGGCTTAGTGGATCCCGTTGGTAGAGGTTTCTAGATGCGGTAAAAGGCTTCCTTGTGTTCCCATTGAGAGAGATGGAGTGGGAAGATGTTTTAACACAACTGCTGATCCAATCAACCACGAGTTTGCTGAAACCAAAAGCAAGCAATGCTTGGCCAATCAGGCCCTAGTTGTAGAGGTCAAATGCTTTAAACATGTCAAGCTTGATTAGAACGCCTCGCCTTTTTAGGAGCTTGAGAGAGTGGAGGATTTCCTTGGACAACATAATGTTGTCAATAATTTCTCTTGAGGCAAAAGTTCACTAGTAACAACAAACTTCTCTCCACACTCAATTACATTTGTAGACATTTCTTTGTTTATGAATGGCATCTTGAATGCTTATTGCGACTTCTTATCCATTTTCAAGTTTTTGACTTCTGTATATAGAGCATGGTTATGATTTTCAAAAAGCGTATTCTATATCTTTTTCGATTTAATATTATCAAAGATCTTGCATGTTCTTCTTTTGAACTTCATGATTTTCCTTTAAAAAATTAAATTGTAATGACAAATCTTGGTTTTGATTCTTTGGTCTAAAAGTCTTGTGGGAGCTTTCAATTACAAAATTTCTTGATCTAACCTTCCTTCAATATTTTACTAAATATCATCTTCCGAAGAAAAGTAGTTCAAGTTTGTCACAAGTTAAAATCTTGTATATAAGTTTAACTTTGAAGTTATGCCACCATTTCTTTGCCTCCTTAAAATAAAGCAATATTGAACTTGAAAAAATTTTCCTTTTTGTCTATATATATGATCCAAATTATAGGTGCAATTCAGAGAACGACACACTAGTTACAGAACTTAATGTGTTAAGAAAATGGAATTGAAATTGACAGAAACTGAAATTGTAAAACACAAGAACTTATTGCAAATGAGAGTGTACAATGAGGGAAATCTCTTTGGGAGAGATTTATTCCTTGAACTCTGTTTTTCATTCACTAATATCTATTTTATAGCTATACAGTGCAGAAACTGGAGTTACTAAAAATAGTAAATGATGGTTATTCTTGAGAACCAAAGAGTCACCCCACAAGGGAATGACATGTATCCACCTTGGAAGTGAAAATGAACTGCCAGATAAAGACAAATAGCGGGATTTTGGTTGATGACATTACTATTTTGGTAGCACCACTGGTCAGGGCCATATCTACTTGACCGTTGCTCAGAATTCAAACCACAATATGAATTGAAAATCTCTTGAAACAGACTAGTTTAGATGCCCCTAAAGGGTTGCCCATTTGGCCAAAGTTCTTGTGCCAAATACCACTCTGAGGGGCCTTGAAAATTCAAAATACAAAAAAACGTAGAAGATACTTAAAAAATCAATTATTGGAAATTTAATGAATTCTGCCCCGTTATGCCACCTGGATCGCATCTCCATTTCCCAAAAAGTCAATATAAAATTCCTAATGTTAAAAGAGTCAATTTTCCTAATGTTAATAGATGAACTTGAACACTTCATTACTTACCATTTAGAAATTCCAATTAATACCATATAAATACTATGTTTCTCCAATTTTTTGGGATGGGGGAATGAAGAAATGTGGGGACGCGTTTTTGTGACAACAAACAAAATTCCCAGATTTTGGGGAAGGAGAAGGGATGACGAATATAGACACATATATATTAAAATACAAAACAATTATATAAATACATATTTTATAGCTTTTCAATTGTATAATTAAATTGATATATATTGTTAAACATTATAAAGCGCTGAAATTCAAATAAGATTAACATATATGACATTGAATATTGAACAATGAACATTCAACATTGACCACTAGAAATTGAAATGAAAAATTGAGTGAAACACTGAAATACGAGACAAAAACGTAAATACGAAAATCTGGTTGTTATATTATCAATGATTATGAAAATAACTGTTCGAAATTGCCTCCTTTTTGTTTTTAATTTAACTAATACATTTTTTCTGTTTTTTAAAACAACAATTGACGTAGGGTGCATAAGGACGTCCCCATCAGATTGGGGGTGTCCCTTGATGTCTTGGGGAAATTAGGACATCCCCAAGTACAAAGCCTCCCTTGCCCCCCCAAGAAGAAATGTCCTTGGTATGCCAAAACATTTCTGAAACATCTCAAGAATGTGAGAAAAAATGCTGAAAAAAGGGGACACCATTGGGACGTCCCCTCCACATTCCTAAAACACCCAGAATGGCCAAGAGGGCAAGGTACATGTCCCCATGAAGACTATATAAATATTTATGCTTTTTTATTTTATCGCCTTTGAAAATTGTGGCTCTTTTTTAGTTATGTCGTTGGCCACTTCTAATATTTTATTTCCCCCAAAAAAAATTAGATGTAGGCCACTTCCAGAAAAAATCCTTTATAAAAGCTCACAACTTTCACGAACTCTATTATTTTAGGCAACTTTATATTACCCTTTTTAAATGATTGTGAACAACTTAATTTTTAAATTTAGCCTAATTCAAACTTTATTATTAGGCAAATTATTACAAGGGGCCCTTAGACCTGTCAAGCCAATAACTTCTTTTTTTCAGCCCTCTATAGTCATTGAATGTGTTAAGTGCCTCCCAGATACAATCGATTCACACCCAAAGAGAGACAAATCAGTGAGACAATGTTCCTCTTTATGTATCATCACTAGAGCACCCCAACTCCCTCAGCGTCATTCCAAATGAAGCAGATATGTTTTGTGTTGGCACCGAGGGCAACTCATATCATGGTGACAACTACGCACCACTAGTTTTCTCTCCACTGCTAGAGGTTCATGAACCTTGGGTGTTAGGAGGCTCTAGAGGGAATAGTCAGATTTTGTAATGTCCCCTTCTAGTTAGACATTGTACTTTCAACATGATTAGCCTATCAGTGGCCCTCGTAGGCTAATACGGCAAGGTTTGAGGGTCCTCTCCGCAGTTACCCAAATGGCAGTCGGTTTCTTTGGGGAAGTTTCGACATATTCTGGAGGTTTTCTAATGATTTATTAGAATGTTCTATTTTTAGAAACCTCATGTTACAAGATGATGTTATATTTGTGCTTTATGATATAATTCATTATTTTATATTAAAGTGCAAATATAATATATTAAAAGGAAAAAATAATAATAAAATATTATGATGTTTCTAGAAGCTTCCCAAATAAAAAAGAGTATAAAGGGAGGTGTGGGCTGCCATTATGAATTATCCCGATTTGATGTTGTCTTTGTTGTGGTATGCTGGTGGAGCCCAGAGTTTCCTACAGTGAATCAATTTGGCTTTGGGAACGATAACTCCCATTGATAGCATAACTGAGGGAGTGAAATATCTCTTGAAGGGTTGCATTTTGGAGGTGATATTTCAGTCATCTCAATTGGAGCAAAATTTGTGGCCATTGGCCAATTTTGGAGAAATCGATTTGGTGAATTTGTGGAGGTTGCATAGCTAACTCCTTGGTGTTGGTTTCTATATAGCTTGGCATCGATTTTTCCTTGGTTAAGAGAGCAAATTGCATTGTAGAGAAAGCTGATATAAAAATCAGATATTTACAGTCAAAGAAGGACGCCATTAGGAGGGACGTTTTTGCTTTTGGGGGTTCCATTTTGCATCGATTTTCTGCTTGGCTTGGTGTGTCCACTTCCTTGGAGCATGGAGATGATATTAGATGCTTGAGGCAGCACATATTCAGTGCATATTATTTTAAATTTGAGATCAGACCAAAACAGGGGCAGCTGGCTTGGAAAATTCGATTTGGCTTGGGAGATCATCCTTTTGCTGGGAAACTGCTTGCTCCTTCATCTATTCTCAAGGGCGCCTCAATCCCACCAGGGTTCATTGCATACAATCCATCCTTTAGTATAGTTTATATTTGCAGCTGTAGGTGTACGTCCTTCATACCAGCATACTATATAATTGTAATTCTTGTTTATGCCAAGAGTCTTGGCTAGTTTAGTGGAGCATTGTATCAAATCATCAATAAAATTAAGAATCACAAGTTCCTGGTCATTTATGGTTATCTTTTGAGCATTTGAATTGAGATAGTAGGTTGCATGCCAACTGTTCGACTAAATGTCCATTGGCTGTAAGTGATTAGTTTGCTTTGTGAATTCATCTAATTGCATAGAAAAGAACAAAACCTGCATCTAGAACTCAGCATTGTCATTCTTAAAACTTTTTGAAGCTTTAATCCATCGTCATTTAAACAAATCATCAAAACTGTGACAAAAACCAGCAAGAAGCACTTTGCTTACAAAGTGTTTGAAAAAATTACAAGGCAGCAAATTGAGACAATTAAGACCAGATTGGGCAAGGATTGTTACAGATTCCTCTTGCGATTGTCTACCCTGGTCCCTTATATAATGGGCATTCCCCTATGAGCATTCTCATGTCCTACTTGGGCCCTTACGCAATGATTTACTATGATACTTTTTATTCTTCTAGTCTAATCCTTACTACAAACATGAGACACTTTTGGTCTGTTGCTTGTTCTTCATCAACTGTTCTTAGAGGGTTCTTTCCCTCTTAGGGTTCTTTATACTTGTACTATGTCTTTTGGCAAGGTTTAACCACTCTAGGTTTACCCCCTCATGCTTTGTTCACCTTTTTTTTAGACTTTGTGTTTAGTTACTTTTTGTAACCCATGGTCTTTTCATCCCAATACTGCTCTTTTATACATGATTGTACATTTTGAGTCCCATTGACATATTATGATTAGTTGTGGACATTAACAAAAAAATTTCCTTTCTTTCTTTAATATACTTCCCTTATCGTGGTTTTAAAACCTCTTCCACAAGAATTTGATCAACTCCCCTTTTAATTAACTTCCACTTAATTAATAATGTGGACTCCTCATTGACACGGTGGCATAATTAGGTAGTATACGATGGAGACTCTTTTGTAATAATTTTCTCCCTTGATCTTTCAATATCTTTATATCTTTTGCAAAGGTAAAAAGATAAAGATTGTCTTTTAGCTCATAGGCAAGGCAAATGCCAATTTGACATGTGAGAACCACCCTTTTTGTGGAAGCCCAAAACAGAATTTCTTTCCATTTACCTTATATATTGTTCAAATTTAATATCCAGGGATTTTGAACTTGTGACCAAGCTTGAGAGTAAATTAAACCTTTCCAATCCAGCTACACCCAGAATAATAACCCTTCTAATATTACCCTATCTTTCACCTTCAATTAGGATTAATTTTAAAAATCCAATTAAATGGCCCACTTTGCTTTTCTAACATTACCCTTCACTTAGTAATTTATATGACTTCCTTTTAACTCCCCTTCATAAACCCTTTTTCTTCAAAATGGCTTCAAACTTGAATCAGACACCAAATTATCTGTTCTTCCCTTAGCATATTATCTAGCACTTCCTTAAGTTAGACTCTTTTTTTTCCCTTATTTTTATAATTATTTAACTTCATTTTGATGAGAAAGCTTATGTTTCATAACACTTGAAATTTTAAAAATCTCCTTTACAATATCAGATCTTGTTTTGGTCCTATGGGCGGCGGTGGATGATGATATCGCTCATTCTTCTACTGCTTCTAGCATTGATACAGACATGTAACAACACTAGTTTCCAACCTTGGTCTTCATCTACTCGTTTCCCTTGATGGGTCCTCCCATTACATGGTTAAATGTATTTGTATTTGAATAGTATGTGAATAGGGCTTGCCTCCTCTACTTATGCTTTCATTGTTTTAGTGTTTTAGTTCTTAGTCATTTTTTACGCCCCTACGGTCTTTTTACCCTAATACTTTTATTTAAAGTGGATGTACTTTTGAATCCAAAGGTCACTCACAAACATTAAAATCATAGCTACCATGTTCGGAACATTTGGAAGAAAAATAAGCTTGGAAATTCGGGATTTTGAACAAAGTTTGGTTTGGTTTGGAAATTTAAAACATATTGAAATATAAAATATAAAACATAAAAAAATGAAATTATACATATCTGTAGAATAAAAATATTACACTAAAATTTCATGATTTAGAGGGAGAAATAACAGACATTGACATTTTTAGGTTTAATTTCTGATGCTTTGACATTCTATTTTAGGTTTTTTAATTATTTTATTTTCGATTAAAAAATAAACATCCCTTGAACAAAGACTGTGCAAGTTCGCTGGGGCCAAAAAATTCGATCCCAACCAAACTTCATCCATGTTTGGCCAAACATGGTATAACTGTGATTAAAACTATTTCGTTCTTCCCTTCTATGCTAAGTCACAAATACAGGGCTAGGTAGGGGTTCACGGTTTTGTTTTTGGACCCCAAGTATTGTCCAACCTGGGTACATCCATACAAAAAATAATAAAAACTATAAAATTATAAACAAAATTAGTCATAATATTAATGTTATATGCATAAAATAACAAAACACTACTGATAATGGGTAATTCAAAATATTTGACAAGTCATGACATGATATACCAGATTATCTCTTTAAAATAGGAAAATAGCCATTGGTCATTGGTCATTGGTCATAGTCAAACTCAAGAATTAAGTGAACAAATCATCATATTACTCTTCATTGAAAGCATCCAAATCAGCAATTGGTTTATTAGAACCAGATGCATGACAACTAACAGCAATTTAGTTAGTAGTGTGTATTTTTATGATTTTTATCTTGTTTTCTTTTTATTTTATCTTTGGTTTTTTTCGTTTGTTATGACTGTAATACCTGGGCCAGCACTGTTTTTTTATTATGTTTTGATTATGACAGATGGGTACCCAACATAAGAGAAGAACCTGAAAGGTACCCACACCAGTTTCAAGTTTTCAGTACTAGAACCATTCTGGTACGGGTAAGGGGGCCTCTAGGGCAGTACCTAGTAACATAGTTTCTATGAATTAGCCATTATGAATAAAATATAAAATAATAATATATTGAACATGAGAGATGATCATATAGACAACGTCAAGTTATGAATATCAATATAGATTTGAAGAAAGGGTGTGTTGAAAGGACACAAGCCTAGAAAACATTAATTAACAAAAACCTTATTATTTAGGGCACATAAAATATAATGTGGAGGATGGTGAGAGCCCATGCATAGAAAAGTGCATGTCTTGTTGTGGATGTAGATAGATGATTATGTATTATGACATATGATGCGGCAGATGGTAAAAGCTAGAAGCCAATTCAACAAAAGTTGCACTCTTCTTGTAGAGGATAATACATTGCGCTATGTGTTCTAGTGCATCTGATACGTATATTCTTTTACTTAAATATTCCCTCTCCCTATAAAAGCAGGTGATTGAGCTAGATTTCCAGCATTAGTATGAACAATGACAGAATTTAATTCAAGTAGGATAAATCCTTAACAAAACGTGCCTTCAGTGAGTAGGAGCCACAAGAGAAAAGGGAAGCCCAAACCCACCCAGGACTAGCAGGACTAGCAAAGTCAATACTGTCACCAAAACAAAGGCCATAATTATAATTACAGGAGCGAAGCAAGAGAATGAGAGCTGGGGAGGAAATCCACCTTAGAGATGGTCACACCTATATTTAGTGTGGGGCAAAAGTGAATATCACTAGAACCCTCCTCCAGCTAGAGTTCTGCAGTATGTGCCTAGTTCTCAAAGTTCTAGATTTTGTTTTTGATTTCTGCCTTCGCTGTGTATATCTTTATATATGTATCTGTTTTCATTTAAGTTCACGTTGCAAATTGTTCATGCAATTTGATTGGCCAAGATGGCTTGAGATGAGCAACCATGGCATCCATTTTATTGTAAAACATGTGCAATTTTTAAAGTATCCCCTACCACATCAATGAGATAAAAAAAATTAGGATCCTTTTACTATGATAAGTTTCACTCCTATAAGAAATTATCAGACAAGGATATCATTGTCTAGGAAGCAATCGTATAAGTAGATTTTATTCTCAATGACAAAGCTGCTAATGCAAAAAATCAAAGGGCAAGAGCAACGGCATGGAGAAACTGAAAAGAGTCTCGGGAGACATCATAGATTCACCGAGTAAAATCAAGTGCAGATTTTATTTTTCTTTCCTGCATTGCAATTCAACATATAGAAATATAAGAGTTTTTGGTATCATAATTCAAATTTATATACAGGTTAAAAGGAATTATATTTTCAGATGCATTTTGGATAAATTTTTATATGCACTTGGCTTGAGAAACTTACATTTAGTAGATCCCAAAACTAAGGAGGTTACAAGAGTTTTGGTTTGCATCTATAAACGCACAGGTTGTGTGGAAGAATTAGCAATGTCCCACAAAATCTTTTTATAGGTGACTCTAATAAAAATACAATAAGCAACTCCTGCATAAAATGCAGAAATTTTGTCCCATTAAGAACTCGATATGAGTTTCAGAATAAAAAATCAGGGTATATTTTAACAACACAAGGCGGTTGGAAATTATATGGCTCAAGAAGCATTACTTGGGCCCTTAATACATGCTTTGCTAACTTATGCAGGTGGTGCATACACCTTCAGGCACAATAGACATATATATTGAATTTGAAACAACCATCAGAACAGATGATACAGAAAATCATGTTCATTCCAGAACAATGAGATAAGAGAGATGCTGGTAACTGATAAATTTAGATTTTTTATTCACCAAAAAACCCTTTCCGGGTGCTACAGTTGCAGATCTTTAGTTGTATTTTATCTTCACTAGATTCCAGTAACTCACAACTTACTAGACCCCCTAACTAAATGACTTAGGCATCTTCAACAGCATGTCCAAAATACAGCTGTTGGAAATATGTACTAACATACAAATTCAAAGAAGCACGATCAATTATTCAAAGGCCTACAACCTACAGAATGATTGCATACTTACGTTGAATAAGGCCAACCTGAAGTCCCAAAAAGCGAGGCACTTGACCAACCCATTCACAATCTCGGCGAGCAAGATAATCATTCACTGTAACAAGATGCACTCCTTTTCCAGCCAATGCATTCAAGTAAGCAGGTAAAACTGCAACAAGTGTTTTGCCTTCTCCCGTCCTCATTTCTGCAATTTCTCCCTTGTGAAGAACCATGCCTCCTACACTCAAGCATATAAAATTTTAATTCCAGTCCAAACAGTCATTATCTCCATATCTTGATATAAGCTCCCAAATGAAGAAGCTACAAGCAGAACACTGTACAATAAACTAGTTTTATTTTAAATCAAAATGTATTTGATATTTCCAAAGTGCATCATTATTATATATCATTTTTGGAATCAAATGAAAGCTTCATGAAGACACCAAGCATAACACTGTACACCAAATCAATGTACCTGTCAGCTGCACATCAAATGGTCGAAGGCCCAGCACTCTTTTAGAAGCTTCCCGAACAACTGCAAATGCTTCCTGTTATTAAAGTCACCACATTTATGCTCAAGTAAAATGTTGAATCAAACTAGCTTTTATGTTTATAAGAATAAAAGAACATGCTACAACACGTTGCACACACATTTGACAAGCACTTGAACACATGTTGCAGAGTGCTAGTTCCCAAAAAAACAATTTAGATTGTATTTAGTAACACAATAAGGTTAGCCATATATAGAATCTTAGGAGCTGTCAATCATAGATGTTTGTATAAATATCCCTCCCCAGCCCACCCCCCACCAAGACCTTTCACTAAGTTTTATTTCAACGGACCATCAAAAGAGATTCTGGCTGAAAATGCCAATTTGGACCATGGCAACAATAATTATAATGAGGATGAAGGTTTAATGCACGGTTTTAGGCTTGCCAACAAAAATATGGCAATGTTGCTTATTGGGGAGAGTCAAGACCTATTAGTAGGTGTTTTCTTTGTTGATAAATTTCCCCCTACATGGAAACCATCCACTTAGATTTCACAAACAAGGAGTATCTATTCCATCAAATTCACCCAAGACTTGCATCTGGCCTCATCCATTGAGGTACACCACACCAGGGTTGGATGCAGTAGTATATTACTCAAATTTACAAATGAACAGGTCATTTGTGAATTTGAACCGGTGGCTAAATCATGAAAGGCCCATTGATTTACCACTTGATCTCGTCCAATTTACAAGACTTATTTGTAGGTGTTAACTGATTTAAATACCAACCATTTGTAGGAGACATAGTGATATTCATGACCTTCAGGCATTTACATTAGATAATGAAGTTGCTGACCTCTTACCTGATAATGGGTTTGCTTAAAGCCTGGATAATTTGTTATGGGTAGTGATGAGATTATGAATGATGATGGAAAGCACTGGCATCCCACTTCAAAGGCTTGTGAATGACAATATGGTAGATTTGAAAGTGCCTGATTTATACTTAGTATTAGTGTTTTGCGGGAATTCATGAGTCTTTTAAGCTGCCTAATTCTGGCTTGTGTTTTGATCTTTTCCCTCCAGTAAGCAAAAAAGCAACTCGGGTTTCAACAGATTTGTTTACAGATATGGTAAAGTGTGGCAATAATTTGTGTCCAGTTATGAGGAGAAAGGGCAATAAAGCTGCCTAGGAGTCAGAGGGGAGAAAGAAAGGGAAAACTAGCTGAGAAACGGCCACCTCCCTGGATTATTGTTCCAAGGGTGCTGCTTGAAGGAAAATCCCGAATTTCATCCAAGAATCTCACTTGTTTCGAAACTTGAAAGCAGTTGGAAAGGATACAAAGGCACATAAGGAAGATTAAGTATATACAACTGGATTTCAAGAACCCCGGCTCCTCACATGTGAGACATAATATGTTTACTCTGGCAACTGAGCTAAAACTTGGCCATGCAAGAAATACTTGCAGGTTTTGGTACCGCCTTTCAGGAAAAGGTACAGGATCATTATGAGCGCTTGGCCAGCTTAATATATGGCAAAGAAAACCCATGGAGGGTAACGATAGTAGGCTTGAATTGAGCATAAGTTAGGTGATGCAAAGACTGGTGAAAATGAAGTTAGGTGTTTGCGCAGCCTTCCTGGTCGTCTATAAAGTTTTGCGCAGCACTCAAGGTTATCTATGAAGTTATGTGCAGCTTGGAATCTATCTGCATAGTTCTGTGCAGGTTTTGTTGTATCTGCAATGTCTAAGTAGTTCTGCGCATCCTCCATGTGACTGCGAAGTTCTGCTCAACTCGATGAAAATGCAAGGTTTCACAAAGTCACGTGCAACTTCAGTTGCTTGTGTAGTCTTCAAGTTCTGTGCAACTTCAAGTTTGGCATCTATGCGCAGCCTCTGAGATCTACACCTTGCGCACAACAGTAGGTTTCCTATTGTTTGGCTGGAAGGTGACTTGGGTGTAACTTCTAAGTACTTTCTCATGCACATGTCTCTGCGCAACCACACCTATCGCACACAACCGCACATATTCTTTGTGCAAGATTTTTCGTCTGTGAAGGCATACAAGCCTTGCACATCTCCATAGGCATTTCAATTCACAGATCCTGTGTAGAAACGCAGATTCTAGTCAACCCAGATTTACGAGCACGCACCAGATCAAACATCCGCAAACATGCAGTCAGAATAGTGTAACAGACAAGTTGAAACGTCAAAAAGGGAAAATGAAACAGTTGGACTTCCGTAATGGTTTTGGAAGGAATGCCTGTTTAAGGCGACGTGTTCTTTTAGAGAAGGGTTCATAAAGTTTGGTACAGAAGTTTGATTCAGTTCGGCTCAGCAATTCAGTAGCTAGAGATTTGGAGAGGTTATTGGAGGTAGTTGTGTGTAGTGACTTGTTAGAAGCCCGCAGGCCTGAATAGAGCACTGTAAGAAGGAACCACATCCATGAATGGACTAATTTTTATACCACTACAAGTGTTTGCAATCTGAATAAATCTCAAAGGCATTTGTGTGTGCATTGTAATTTCCTCATTAAAAGAAATAAAGATAGTATATGTTCTGTTCATTATGCGCGTGGACTACGCATGTCTTTTGTTGCATGTTGAATTCGTAGGTTGCATGGTCTAAAGCAGTTGTTCATTCGACTCCCCAACCATGACTGCATCAATTGGTATCAGAGTAAGCTTTTGCCTTGTTGGGTTGAGTGTGTGAGACTCTTGTAGAGTCAATTGCAGGTTGTGTAAGAGAAGCCTGTATTGTTGAGGAGATATGGCACACAAAGGAGCTCCCACTGGCAAAGAAGATGAGAGGAATCCAAGCACGTTTGGAGGCTATGGAAATTGAACACTGTAGAGGAGTTGCTATGGATGTGAGTGAAGGTAAAGAGGAAGAAGACCCTAAGATTCAAGTTGAAGAACTAGTAGATGAACCAAAAGATAGATTTCTGAGGGTCATTGCTAAGATGGGACGCAAACCATGCTTGGACACCCCTAGCTATTCTAGTAGTTTGTGTCTTGAAGAACTAATTGATTGGATCACTAGGTTGCAGAAATATTTTGATTATGAATAGATAGAGGATCCCTTGCTTGTACAAAGTTGAAAGAACATGCATGATTGTGGTGGCATCATGTGCAGACAGAAAGAGTTGGAAGAAATAAGACCAAATCAATTTTTGGGATAAAATGGTTGCAATATTAGTGTAATTTTTTACCATTTGATTATCAGTTGAGTTTGTTCGAAAAATTGAAAAATTTGAGGTAAAAGGATATGAATGTGAAAGACTACACTAAGGAGTTTTACAAGCTCACCATTTGAGCTGGTCATGGTCTTTGTCTAGGTTGTTTTGGTACCGGTACGTTTTGGGTATGCAGAAACACCATTTTTCAAAAACTTTGATTTGGAAACAGCATGGAAACATCCATATATATTTATTTTATTTCTTAAATAAAACATAACCACATTCATATTAGATATAAATCAAAAGTACAAATTCTACTATGCCAACCTGAAAACTATTTGTCCAACCCTGAGCAATAAACAAGAAAGGAGCAATAAAAGCACTCATTATAAAGAATCTGAATTTAAAATGTTCCCTGTCTTCCTGGATCTTGTTGGACCACCATATTAGTCACAGACCATAGCAAAGAAGATTATGGTTATCTAGAGCCCAATTAGCCAACCCATCTACCACTTTGTTTTGTTCTGGAGGAATATGGCTGAAATGCACCACTTGAAACTGTTCCTGCAATCTTATTTTCCAAACCTCTTTCATCATCCGCCAGTTTGGATTGTGGCCTTCTTCCAAATCAAATAACAAGCTAACAATCACTTTGGAATCCAATTCAATTTGAATGTTTTGCCAACCACTTTTCAAAGCCTCTTGCATGCCTTTGTACACAGCGTTGATCTCCGCTAGGTTATTAGTTGTGGTACCCAGATTTTCAGCAAAGAAAACACTATCGACCCATCAAAGGTTCTACCAATTCCTCCCATAGATGCAAGAGCCGGATTACCTCTAGGGGCTCCATCAATATTCAATTTTCCATGCCCCAGAGAGGGAGCAATCCATTGACCATCCCTCTTGAGTTTCTTTTTTTGCTGAAAAGCCGACCGCAGAATCTTTGGGTTGCAAAGATAGTTGTTTACAAATATGCTCCCATTCTGGGTAAAGAAATCTTATGTTTAATGCTTTCCGCAACATTGGTTTTTGTTTTCTCCCAAACATAAGATATATCTCTACTGACCTGTTGTAAAATTCTGCTATTTCTTTCTTTCCAGATATTTTAAAGGAGAAGGGAAATGCCAGTCCAAAGGACTGGAAGTAAATTTTGGTCATTAGGAAGATGTCCTTGCCAATCTTTAATCAGCGGTTCAAAAGGCCCCAAATTATTCCAATGCATGTTAAACAATGTAGATAGATGATTCCATAAGGGTATAACCCACGGACATTGGAAGAACAGATGAGAAATGGTCTCATCATCCTCCAAACATAAAGCACATCTAAAAGGACCATGAAATCCACGCTTCATAAGATGATCACTAGTTAAGACTCTTCTTTGTAAAAGCAACCAAACAAAAAATCTAACCATAGGCCATATAGCAGGCTGCCATAAATGCCTAAAGATGTTCTTAAGAGGATGAGAGGTGCCCTTAGTCAAAGAAGCATATCCTGAGGAAACTGTATAAATACCAGTAGAAGAATTCCCCCATCCTAACATGCCCAGCGTATTAGAAGTGGAAAGAGGACAATCCTTCAAGATAGTATTAAGCAGAATTTGTTCCTCCTGCCCAATGTGAATAGGCCATTCTGAAATCGGAATCCAAAATTTACCGCTTTCCCAAGGATGAGTGGCAAGTCTACCATAATGTGCAACCTTTATCAATCTTATATTATGCATATCCTCCTTGAGTGGCTGAAATTGAGGGTATTGGACAAGAAGCGAGGGCAGTCCGTCCCAAGAATCAGTCCAAAAATTTGCCTTTTGCCCATTATTCACAATCTAGAAGAGCAATAAAATGCATATATATATATATAAATGCATATTATTCATTTTTTTAGTAAAACATTTGAAAATACAGTGTTCATTCATTCATTGCTTCAAAAAGTTCAAAGTAGACATTGCAAATGCATTCAAATCTAGAATAAATCATCTAGATTCGGATTGTCCTCATAATCATGAATGCCACTTCCACTAGCTCCACTCTCCACCCCTTGTGTAGAACTCCCTTGATTGTCATCATCAGCACCAAGCAATGAAAGTTGGGCAAGAGTAGATGCAGAGGCATCCAAGTCTGTCGTCTCTGAAAGGATATCCCAAAGTTTGTTAGGCCTTTGGATATAGTCCTCAGACTTGTATGAAAGGAGGCGCAAATTGGAATGCACAAATACCAAATCTTCAGCATTCCTGGATACCAACTTGTTTCATTTAGCAGAGTGGATAAATCCATATGTACTCCAATTACGCTCTGTTGAAGAATGACTAGCTACCTGTCACCAAAAAAAAAGTAAATTGTTAGAAATTTCAAATGTGAAATTAGGAATTATGTATAAAAATAATAAATATATGTTAATAACTTATAAAAAATTTGATTTAATTGTATACCTATGAAAGAATTTTGATCGCGATAGGTCGTAGGTAATTGGCACAATGGCCATGTACATACCACCACTTGATTGGAGTCATGCTGGATTTGTCAAAAAGAGCCTCAATTTCTTCCATGCTGCCTTCTAAAGCTACAAACATACCCATTTCATTGCGAACCACACTAACTTCAGGTGGATCAGGAAAAAGGCTTATGAATGCTTGCCTAGTTCCATTTGTAACCTCTGCATCATCGTATGGTGATTGTCTATTAGGGAGCCGAAGTATTTCACTTTTATAATACTTTGGATTGAGAGCATAAGCAAGGAGATGCAATGGGGTGGTCATTTCATTCCACCTCTTCATAACCAAAGACTTGATTTCATTATAACAAGATTCTTTTGGATCTTGCTCTTTCTTTTGTATGATCTCTCTCATACTTTCAAGCATGGATTCAATCCCATCATAAACCTGTCCCATGCAAGCTACATTTGTATATGCATATCGGATCATGGATAGAATAGGCTCTGTAAAACCAAACACATTCAATCTTGGTCCACCAATTATCATCAAGGATCAGTGTTTTGATTTTATGGGCTCCTTCGGAGCTTGCTTGCCTCCACACACTCCAAACATTGCTAATCACCATACTACTCAGTGCCTCTCTCTTACCTTCACAAGTCATCTCAAAACGAGTGTGTGAAAGGCAAATCTAGTCTCAGCAATCTACAAAAAGAAAATAAGACAAAGTTTGATTGTCCAAACATGGCTAAACAGTTTGAATTAGAAAGTTAGAACTTCGAAAGTAAGGATTTTTTCTCTTACCTTCAATAACTCCAACCTTGGAAATCTCCTAAAGATGGCATGAAACATGTGATGATTTGTGACAAACATCTGAATGTCATTTGCCTTTGCATAAACTTGCTCTATCCATGAGATTTTGTCAATCTTTTGCAGCATCAAATTGAGGAAGTGGACAACACAAGGCATCCAAAATATGTGCTTGTATCTACCCTCTACAATAAACTCAACTGCTCTGCAGTTTTTTGCGTTGTCCGTGATGACTTGGACAACATGTTGGGGGCCCATAGACTCAATAACCTCTATCAAAATGTCAACAATAAACTAAGCATCTTTCACTTGGCCCTCGCAATCCACTGCTTTCAGGAACATTGCCCCTTTAGGGCATACTGCAACAACATTGATCAAGGGCCAATTTCGAGCATCTTTACATCCATCGGAGATAATGAACCCTCCTAAATCCTTCCATAAATCTCTAATTGGCTGCAAAGAAGTTTGAATATATTCTACTTTCTTTGCCAAGAGTGTGGTTCGAACATTCTCATAATTAGGGCCTTTGTAACCTTGTGGAACTTCATTGACTGCCTTCAATATTTGTTGCCAATTAGGCGACCTTAAAACATTGAAGAGCAGCCCACATGCATAAATGCATCAAGCAACCAACCCATCAATAATGTCCCTCTTCTCGACATCGAATGCTTTTTTCAATGGTCATTTTGGTTTTTTTCGTGAAGTGGTCTCTGCCTCATCATCCAAAGAAATTGCAACTTATTGAGTTTGAGTTTGAATGAACAGATGGTTTGCAAATGGAGGTGTTGCGAGTGGTCTTCTTCATCTGTTTCTTTGGCAAGGAATTGTTCTAGATCGAATTCTTGAAGCAACTTTTGCATCTGCCTGTTTTTGCTCTTTCATGTACTCAACCATTCTTGACTTTGGAATTTTCTCACACTTTTTCATCCTCAAACCTCCATACCCGATCAAATGAGTTTTGAGTCGAGTATACGTGGACTTGTATGTGACATGGCAATCATTGCATACCCACATACGAGTACCACCACCAACAATGTTCTCGAGTACCCTCACATGTCTCTAAAGAGAAGCAGGATTAAATTTCACTACAATCAAATTTTCTTCCTAGTTTGCTTCACACTGCCCTCTCCCTGGAGCTGCACTGGATGCCATAGATATTCTAATCTGCTTTTAATCACCAAGATCACCGAAATGGTGCAAGGTGAGAGCATATGAAGTGTTGCATATTATGAAATTAGAAACCAGCAAAAAAATGAAATATAATTATACATTTGAATTTTTTTTAACTTTACGTAAAAATTAAAATTTTAAATTTATAGCAGCTAACTCTATTTTTGATTCTCAAGATCACATAATGCATGAGAGAAGAGCATATGCAGAAGTCAAGGTTAGAACTTAGATAAAGAAAACTAAACATGTTGTTTAAAAGTTTTAAAAATAAATATTAAATAACTGAAAAAATAAAAAATAAATTAGAAAATGGAATTAATTTACTAAACAAAAATGAAATGAAAAAAAAGTGGCAAAAATGAAAAATTCATGTTCAAATCAGCAATAGCTGCCTTCAAATCGCTCTTTGTTGCAATGGGTGCCTCCAAAAACCTCCTTGTTGCAACGACTGCCTCCAAAATTCTCCTCTTTGCAATGGGCCAATGGCTGCCTCCACCAAACTCCTCCTTGCAATGTGCCAATGGCTACCTCAACAAACTCTTCCTCCTTGCAATGGCAAATACCTACAATGACAAACAACTTCTCCTGGCAATGACAAACTTCAAACTCGTCCTCCTTGCTAATGCTATGGGCCTATGGCTGCGTCCTCCTTGCTAATGCTATGGGCCTATGGCTGCATCCTCCTTGACAATGCTATGGTTGCGTCCTCCTTGCTAATGCTATGGCTGCAAACTCCTCTTTTTAGCTGTTTACAACAGCAATGTTGTTTGTGTGTGTTATTAGAGTGAGGTGATTGTGTTTATATAGCATTTTTGGAAAATTTTGGGTTAATTTTCAATGCTTTTGATGTATTTTTCTATTTTTTCCTATCCCTGCCCACAAGTCCCACTGGAAACGCGTCGGGTACTGTCCAAACACGCATCGAAAACATCTTGTACATTTATGTGACGTTTCTTAGACGTACCCAGAGCATTCTCTACTGGAAAAGTTTCCTAGGGGGAAGCTTTCTTTTTTTTTTTTTTGGGGGCGGGGGCGGGCGCCCAGCGGGACAGGGTTCCTTCAATGTAGATCTTTGTATTTCCATACAAGATGAGTTTGGAATGATAAGGTTACGTTCCGTAGAAGAAGCATATCAATGTCATTTGAAGGCTGAGGAGAAGTTATCTAAGAGAAAACAAAATACAACAATAGGAAGAGGAACGTTTACAAGAGGAAGATGCCAAACAAAGAGTGGTAAAGGATAACATACCATCAAAGAAGAAGCGACTACTTCTCATAGTTATAATATTGCACCAAGAGGTAGATTTCCAAGAGGAAGAGAACATGGCTGAGGTAGATGAAGATGTTTCTTTGGAACCTATTATAGATGTGGAGACATTGGACATAGAGACTTTGATTTCCCACTACCACAAAATGATGTCAATAGAAGGAATGAGGATGATGGTAGTAGAAGGAATTAACCTAGCAATCACATTGTGCAAGATGAAGAGAGAGTTGCAGTACCCAACCACACAGAAGAACCAAAACACGGAGAGACTCTTATGGTGAAGAGAGTTTTTAAAATCAACCAAGGAGGAGGACGAACCAGTGCAAAGTAAGACTATTTTTCAAACCATGTACAAATATGGAGGTAAGTCTTGCAAGGTTATTGTTGATGGTGGTAACATTGATAGTCTTGTATCAAATGAGATGGCAGAGAAGCTTGGTTTGAAGAGAACTGAACACCCAAATCCATATAAGGTGTCTTGGTTGTTGAAAGAGCATCAGATTTTAGTGAATGAGAAATTCTTGGTTAATTTTAGATTAGATCATATAAGGATGAAGTTTTGTGTGATATCATGCCTATAGATGTTATTCATGTGCCCTTGGGAAGGCCTTGGCAATTTGATAGAAAGGCTATACATGATGCTAGGATGAACACCTACACTCTTGTGAAAAGGATAGAAAGTATAATTTGAGCCCATTGAAGGACAAGGGGGAAGAAGTGGACCTCAATCCAAAGATTTTGTTGGTTTCAAGAAAACAGTTCTTGAAAAAAGTGAAGAAGGAGAAAGCATGGTTTGCTTTCATTGCCAAGCAATTGTGAGTTGGGACAGCAGGAAAGACAAGTGATTTGACAAGAGAGGTGAGGTATTTGTTAACTAAATATGGGGAAATCCTTTCCGATGATCGTCCAGAAGGTTTACCACCCATGAGAAGCATTAGTCATCACAAGGATTTAATTCTTGGATCTAGTTTCTCACACAAGGTAGCATATAGGCTAACACCTATGAAGAACGCGGAGGTAAAAAAACAAGTACAGGCGCTGATAGAGAAAGGGATGATAAGGGAAAGGTTGAGTGCATGCACAATTCTAATAGTGTTGGCACCAAAGAAGGGTGAGGAATGGCAAATGTGCATTGATTGTAGAGCCATTAACAAGATAACAATCAAATATAGATTTATATTACCTCAAACAAATGACTTGATGGATTGCTTGAGTGGGTCAAGGTACTTCACCGAGATTGATTTGAAGTGGCTATCACCAAATCAGGTTCAAAGAAGGTGATGAATTGAAGACACCTTTCAAAACGAAGAAAGGGTTTTATATGAGTGGTTGGTTATGCCATTTGGGTTAACCAATGCACAAAGTACAATCATGAGACTCATCAAAGAAGTGCTGAAACCATTTCTTGGCAAGTTTGTCATGGTGTATTTGGTTGACATCTTGATTTTTAGCATAACAAGAGAAGAACATTTGATGCACTTGAAAAAGTGTTACAAAGGTTGAAAAAAGAAAATTTGCTTGTCAACTTAAAGAAATGCAATTTCATGAAAGAGGAATTGGTCTTCTTGGGTTTTGTGATTTCACATGATGGATTGAGGATGTATCCAAAAAAGGTAAAAGCCATTATTGAGTGACCATCACCAAGAAGCATGTTTGGAAGCAAAAAGCTTCCATGGTCTAGCAAGCTCTTATAGAATGTTTATTAGGAATTTCAACGGGATATGTAATGTCCCCCTTTTCAAGCTAGTCATTGGGATGAGAACCTTAGCTGGTGCATTCCCAAAAGTTAAGGATTTTAAAGGCAAAAAGGGGAACATTTGCGAGCTTCAAGGATATGTTTTGGATAAGCACTATATTATCTAATTTTAGGACATTTTTTAGGGTCATGGTCATTTGAACTTAAAAGTGTTTTTATAAGGAAGCTTGTAATATATCTTTTTTTAAAAGGAAAAAGTAAACCCTCCCTTTCTATTTTGGGCGCCACAATTGGAGGACGAATATAAAAAAAAAGGGAAGGCTCATTTGAAAAGATTATACATTTTTGATATTGAAATTCTTGTGCAAGTATGTCAAGCTTGAACGAGTGACTTGAAGACGAAAACCTTCAAGTGCACCAAGGAGTTTGGGGACGAAAACCTCCATTATTCTATATAGGGCAGCTCTAATCAAAGGTTGTAATTGCGCTTCAATTTTGCATAGTTGTATGCAAGTGGATATACAAAGGTGTTTTTAGACACCACCTTCATCAAGGAATTATTGCAAACCCTTCAGAGAGTTGCAGGTCAAAGAGGTGGGCAAACTCGGTTGAAGAGCTTGTTGAGTCTTGAGGCCATCCCAAAGGTGGCGACTTGCTTTGGGAGGGTAGTGACCCCTCTCAAGAGCGCAATTTTGTCTACAGAACCCTCTTCTAGGGTCAAGGTAATTTTCATAATTTATTACAGCTATTGGCGAGTTGTTGCGGGTCAATTTGCATGTGTGGAAGGTCAATCTAGGTCCTAGGAATATTCAGGTATTTAATACATTTTTTTGGCAACTTGGACGACTTGATTGGAGAGATCCGAGAGGTGTTTAGAAAGGCAAATTCCAAGAAATAAATATCATATTTATTTTCCTATTTTTTCTATAGTGTGACGACTCACTTGTGTATGTTTTTAAAGTGTTTCATGATTGGAAACACAATTGTACTTTCACATAAAAATTAGATTATTTGCAAGGGCATTTTCAGCCACTTCACCAATTTATTTTGGTCAAAAAATGTACCTTGCTTTCCATGTATTTTCAGCTATTTGTGAAGCTATTTTTAGCATGTATTGCTTGGGTATTCTATAAATTTTCCAGCTAGGGTTTGCTGGTTTGTGGCGCAGATTCTTTATTAATTGGCAATTTTATTCAAGGGTTTATTGGAAAACCCCAACTAGATCTAATTGTCCCATTTGGGGACATTACAGGATATGTGCACCTATCACAAAAACCATGAGAGGTGATACGAAAGAGTTCATTTGGACAAGTGCTGCTGAAATTAGTTTTCAGATTTTGAAGAAGGTGACAAAACAGCCAATGTCAGCATTCCCAAACTTCAACATGGTATTCCAGGTTGCTTGTAATGCTAGTGGAATAACATTAGGAGCAGTTTTGAGTCGAGAAGGTAAGCCCATTGTTTACTTTAGTGAGAAGTTGAATGAAGCAAAGCAAAAATATTCGGTTTATGATCAAGTATTTTACGCCATAGTACAAGCTCTCAAAGAGTGGAGGCATTATTTGTTGCCCAAGGAGTTCGTGTTGTACATGGATCATCAAGCACTGCAATTCATAAACCAAGGTAAGTCAAATCTGTTGATGTTTATAGCAGCGGGAGATATTTTTCTCCATCAAATTCAAATAATATTAATGTTAAAATATCTCTGGCCGACTTGCTATTTTATTATTAAAGTTGTATCTTTTGGTGAAGAGAGGCAACCCTTCATGAAGGGACATCTCAATGTGTATATATGCAAGGTGTTTTCAGCTCATTTGGTAATCTAATTGAAGCCAGAAGAATTTGCACTTCAAGAAGGAGATCGATCACCTACAACAGATTGACATTTTGCATCAAGTAAATTATTATCAAGGAGAAACCATATTATTTGTATATTCGTGCCTAGGAAAGGCACTACCATTCATTACTATGAATCAGTCTTGTGCTTGGGCCATATTGTAAAGCAGATTTCTGCTCTTATTCCTAAAATTTTAAGAGATATATTTTGTTGGGTTTTTCTCCCTAGAGAATGAGGGTTTTCCCAGGGTATCTGCTATGTTCATTGCTTTGTGTTGTTGTAATTCTACTTAATTCATTTCTGATCATAAAACTAACATGGTATTAGAGCAGGTTTAGGCAAGATCGTGATCAGATTTGAGTAAGCAGCGAAGTTATTTACTCATCTTCTCATTCCAAGGGAGTCTATCCAAGCCTCGAAAATGGTGAACGGTCTCAAGGTTGAAGATAGACTTGACGGTGCATCAAACTTCACCTCTTGGAAATTCAGAGTCTTTATTGCACTAGAGGAAAATGATCTTCTGGAATTCGTGGAGAATGATGTGCTCGAACCAACCGACGATCTTGAGAAGACTCAATGGAAGAGGAATGGCACTAAGGCAAGAAAGATCTTGATAGATTTCGTGAAGGACCACCTTGTGCCTATCATATCTAAGTTGAAGACGGCCAAAGCCATGTTCAAGACTCTACAAGGCATGTATGAGATTAATAACACCAGCAGAGCTCTTGCATTGGGCAACAGCTTCATCACATCAAAATGGCTAAAGGAGAATCTATCATCTCCTTCATGAAGATCACTGAGTTGAAGGATCAACACTGTGCCATTGGAGATATGATCGAAAATCGAGATCTGGTTAGGTTGGCTTTGAATCGCCTTCCTCAATCTTGGGAGCCCTTCATTCAAAGTATAAGTGGAAGATCCAAATTGCCCAAGTTTGATCGCCTTCGTGCGGATTGTATTCAAGAAGAATCTAGGCTAGTGGCAAGAGGAAATGGGCGAAGGTCTATCAATGAAGAGAATCAGGATCTTGCTACTCAAACCTCAAAGAGGAAAGGAAGAGAAGGGAGAAAAGGAAATTTCAAGAGGAATAGAAACAGGAAATCAGATGGTGCTCCTGAATCAAAGAAGGATCTCTCCCATATACAATGCTTCAGATGTGACAAGTATGGTCACTATGCGAGAGATTGTGCAACAAGACCAAAGCAACATGCTGCTACTGCAGATGTGGATGATGTCTCTCCTCTAAAGGAATCAAGAGATAATTCAATTCGATTTATATTTATCTCAGCCCTATCAAGCAATGTCCCAACTGATAGCAGCACATGGTTGATTGATAGTGGTGCTTCTCGTCAAATTACAGGATATAGAGAGTATCTTTCAGAATCGGTGGAGAGAGAAACCAACCTTCAAGTAATAATCGGAGATGATGCTTGCTACTCAGTGAAAGGTGTTGCACCCTCTTCTTTTCACTTAGATTCCGGCATCTCTCTTCATTTGAGCGATGTCTTGTTCGTTCCAGGTATCAAGAGGAATCTTGTATCAATTTCAGCCTTGGAGGACAAAGGATATCAAGTTGCATTTTCTAAAGGAAAAGTTCTTGCTTGGCCAAAGAACTCTAGCATCAAGACAACCCAAGTGATTGGTGTTCGGCAAGAGAGTCTTTATAGACTTTCCATTCGTCCAGTTCAAGCATTAATGCATGATTCCTCCAGTTCGTGTGAGCTATGGCATAGGAGACTTGCTCATCTTCACTTTAGAGCTCTTCCATCTATGGAGAAGATGGTCATTGGCCTTTCGAAGCTCAGTCAGGAGCATGATGATACTTGTAAAGGATGTGCATTGGGTAAGAATATTAAGGGTCCTTTTCATAGTAGTGAAAGAAGATCAAAATGTATTCTAGATCTTATTCATTCTGATTTGTGTGGCTCAATGTCTGTGGCATCCTTGAGTGGTTTTTGGTATTATGTAATTTTCATTGATGACTACTCTAGAAAACTTGGATTTATTTTTTGAAGTCTAAGGAATCTGAAGAAGTGCTTAAAAAAAAAATTCAAAGAATTTAAGGCTCAAGTAGAAAATTTGTCCAGGAAAAGAATCAAGGCTCTGAGATTTGATAACGGAGGAGCATACACTTCTGGAGACTTCCGTCACTTTTGTATTGAGGCAGGGATTAAGAGGGAGTTTTGTGTTCCTTACAATCCACAGTGAAACCGAGTTGCAGAAAGGAAGAATAGATCTATAGTTGAGGCAGCCAAAGCTATGATCCATGATCAAGACTTGCAAATCTTCCTTTGGGCAGAAGCATCCAGAACTGCAATGTATGTTCAGAATCGGAGCCCTCATCATATTTTGGAGAATATGACTACTAAAGAAGCCTTCACAAGTGTGAATCTTGAGGTTAGTCATTTGAAAATCTTTGGTTGTTCTGTTTATATTAATGTACCTAAAGATAAGAGAACTAAGTTAGAACCATCTGGGAAGAAAGGAATATTTGTGGGTTACAGTGAATCATCAAAAGCCAACAGGATCTACATTCCAGGACAAAAACAGATAGAGATCAGCAGGGATGTCTCCTTTGAAGAAGTATACATTGAACAACCTAATGGGTTTTTTATTCATGGGAAGGAGTCTCATGTTTGTAAATTGAAGAAGGCCTTGTATGGTCTTAAGCAGGCTCCTCGTGCTTGGTATGAGAGGATTGATCGATACTTGATAAGTTTGGGTTTCTCCAAGAATGATGTTGATTCAAATCTTTACTTCAAGATAGTTGATGGTGAGGCCTTAATCTTGGTTCTTTATGTTGATGATCTATTTCTTACTGGAGCAGAATATCTCATTATCAAATGCAAGGAGTTAGCTTCTAAATTTGAGATGAAGGATCTAGGTTTTATGCATTACTTTCTAGGATTGGAAGTGTGGCAGAGACCCAATGAGATTATTCTGAGTCAAGGAAAATACACCATAGACATATTGAAGAAATTGGGATGATGGATTGTGAATCCATGTCTACTCCGATGGAAACTAATTTGAAGAAGTTAAGTGAGTCTGCAGTTAGTTCAGGTCTAGTAGATCCTACTATGTACAGGCAACTGATTGGATCGTTGATGTATCTAGTCAATACTAGACTAGAGATTTGCTATGCAATGAGTGCTCTCAGTCAGTTCATGTGTGAACCTAGGCAGATTCATCTAATTGCAATGAAGCATATCTTGAGATACTTGCGTGGCACAGTTGGATATGGCTTGAGATATACTTCCAATACAGATCTAAATTTGCAAGGTTACTCTAATTCTGATTGAGCAGGGAGTGTAGCTGATCGGAAAAGCACCTCTAGGTATTGCTTTAGCTTGGGGTCTGCAATGATTTCTTGGTGTAGTAGGAAGCAGTCTTCAGTGGCACTAAGCACTGCAGAGGCAGAATATATTGCAGCATGTGTTGCACCTCGAGAAGCAGTGTGGCTTCAGAAGCTCCTTGCAGGATTGTTTGGAAAATCATTGGAGCCAACCATTTTCATTGTGACAATCAAAGCTGTGTGAAGCTATCTGTCAATCCAGTGTTTCATGACAGAGCAAAACATGTTGAGATCAAATATCGTTACATCAAAGATATGGTACTAAGGAAAGCTAATCAATTGAGATACATTTGCACTAATGAGCAAACCACTGATATTCTCACCAAACCTCTCTCCATAGTGAAGTTTGTGCATTTTCAAGACAAGCTTGGAGTTGTGGAGAATGAAGCCCTTGCTGAGAGGAAGACTCAGCATCAATAATCTCTTGTAACTTGAGATAATGTATCTTTCTCTATGACGGAGAAATTTGAAATGAAAGCCCTTGTTAATGCATCTTTCTCTGTGACAGAGAAATTTGAGGTGAAAGCCCTTGTTCCACCCTCTAGGAGTAGCCATGGTGGATGTCATGTTGAGTGACTCAATGACAACATCACATTGAGAGAATCCGTGATGATATCCTTCTACTTGTGTCTATCCATCCTCTGGGAGCAGCCATGGTGGATGTCATGATGAGATGACGACATCACGTTGAGTGACTCCGTGACGGGCACTTGTGCACATGTTCTTTCCATACATGGGAGTAGCCATGATGGATGATATCACATTGTGAACTCTTGTACATCTCTAAGATGAGGATTATTGGAAAAAATACCTCCCTAGCTAAGAGGGAGTGTTGATGTTTATATTAGCGGGAGATATTTCTCTCCATCAAATTCAAATAATATTAATGTTAAAATATCTCTGGCCGACTTGCTATTTTATTATTTAAGTCGTATCCTTTGGTGAAGAGAGGCGACCCTTCATGAAGAGACATCTCAATGTGTATATATACAAGACGTTTTCACCTCATTTGGTAATCTGATTGAAGCAAGAAGAATTTGCAATTCAATGAGGAGATCGATCACCTACAGCAGATTGACATTTTCCATCAAGTATATTATTATCAAGGAAAAACCATATTATTTGTATATTCGTGCCTAGGAAAGGCACTACCTTTCATTACTGTGAATCAATCTTGTGCTTGGGCCATATTGTAAAGTAGATTTCTGCTCTTATTAATAAATATATAAGAGATATATTTTGTTGGGTTTTTCTCCTTAGAGGAGGGTTTTCCCAAGGTATCTACTGTGTTCTGCTCTGTGTTGTTGTAATTCTGCTTATTTCATTTATGATCATAAAACTAACAAAATCAAAAGCATATGAAGTGGCTTGTAATTTTGCAAAGTTATTCATTTGTGTTAAAGCATAGAATTGGCAAGTTAAACAAAGTTGTAGATGCTTTTGATTAGGAGATGCCTATTGTTGAATGAGATCAGGATAGAAGTCACTGGATTTGACTCTACAAGAGATTTTTATGAACAAGATTTGGATTTCATAGACGCAATGGCAGCATGCAAGAATCCAACCGCCATTAATAGAACTACATGGTTGGAATATTTGTTGTAGAATGGTTTGTTGTTCAAGGGACAACAATTGTGTATACCTCAAGGTTCAATGAGGGAGACCCTAATCAAAAAAAATCATAGTGGAGGATTAGAAGGACATTTTGGTGTGAATAAAACCTTGGCACAACTGAGGGAGAGTTATTATTGGCCACAAATGAGTGGGGATGTGAAGAAATGTGTGTTGGGGTGTAAAAGGTGCCAATATGAAAAGGGCAAAAGTCAAAATACAGGATTGTATCACCCAAATACATTGCCAATCCCAAAAAGATCGTAGGAAGATGTATGGATTTTGTTCTTGGGCTGCCAAGAACACAAAAAGGTAATGACTCTATCTTCATTGTTGTTGATAGATTTTCTAAGATGGCACAATTCATAGTATGCATGAAGACAAGTGATGTCACCTACATTGCGAATTTGTTTTTAAGTCATGAAGTTGCCTCGATTGCCTAAAAGCATAGTTTCAGACAGAGATACCAAATTTTTGTCATTTATAGAGGACATTCTGGAGGAAGTTAGGCCCAAGATTGAGTTTCGGTTCAACCTATCATCCACAAATGGATGGTCAAACAGAGGTTGTAAATGAAATCCTCTAAAATTTGTTGAGATGCTTGATAGGGAGCAAACCCAAGTAGTAGGATATGATTCTTGCACAAGCTAAGTTTGCTTACAACAACTCAGTCAACAGAAGTACATCCAAGAGTCCATTTCAGATTTGCTATGGCTGCAGCCCTAGAGGTGTTGCAAAGCTAAAGGACACGGCTGATTTGAGTATAAGAAGTGTTGTTACAGAGGATTTTAATGAGTAGACACAAGAAATACATCAGCAATTGAAGGAGAAGTTGGAGAATAGTACCCTGAGATACAAGCAACATGTTGATCTCAAAAGAAGAGAACACGAATTTCAAGTTGGAGAGCTAGTTTTAACTCATTTGAGAAAAGAACAGGTCCCAAAAGGAACGTATGATAAGCTCAAGTAGAAGAAAATTGACTTGTGCAAGGTTCTGAAAACAATTACTGCAAATGCATATGAGATAGAGTTACCGCACGATATAGATATATCACCTATCTTCAATGTAGCAGATGTACCATTATCTTGAAGAACAAGTCAGTGATAAAGATGCAAAGCCCGATTCTTCAAGCCTAGATTGAAGATAGCTATTAAAAAATGAATATTGAAAGAATGAAGCGAAATGGAAGGCATACAGCACATTTACATGCTCGTGTTTGTCTCTTTTATTAAGCAAAGAGGAGTTGCAACGGTTGAGAAGGTTGATAACCACCCATTAATTAATGCTTAACTAACAAATAGTTAATAACTTCAACACCCTCCCTTAATGACTAAACCAAAGACTATTCCAAGTTTGTCCCAAAATTTACAAACACAATGGGATCAAAGAGTTTAGTTAGTAAATTTACAGACTATGCTAAAGATATCAACATAAAATCTACAATCCTCTAACATTTTGCTCCTGTCTAATTTAGGAACTTTGGTGTGGACAAAAACCAAAAAGGATAGCCAACAGCAAAACAAAGATCCAGCCGTATGGACATCTTAATGTCCATCCATGTGCAGCCAATGTGTTGTATAAGCAACTTTTCAAGTACCATACAAAGGTCAAAAGTGAGAGCAAAATGACCATGCTCTACTAAAGTAACAACCTTGTTCCCGATCCTCTGAGCCAATGCCTGTGACTTAGACAATATCATCCTCCTACACAACTGCCTATAGCATGTGACTGAAATTGAGGAATTGCATCCTCTTGTGCATGTGACTGAGATTGATGCATTTCATCCTCCAGCATGTCCTTTATAGTGGATATTCCCTCCACAACTAATGCATGTAAGTCGACTGGATGAGGATCAAAAACCCTATAGTAAGAATTTCATCCTTCAACACATCTTGTATGGAGTCTCCCTCCACACGTGCATTTAAGGTGACTATGGTAGGGTCAACGAGTCTATACAAGCCACCTTGCCCAATGCCTAGGACAACACTCTGTCCTATTTGACATCAAACAATACGTTGTTTCCTAGAGAAATGTACAACAATGTTAGATTTTTTGTTAACTAACATATAAGAGATTTTTATTCATGCTAGGAACATACCTAACATTCCTTACTTCGATTTTTATAGCATTATTCAATACTATGCGATTGTCTCCTATCCCCTCCATTGCATGATTGGCCAACACTTAATAAAATTGAATCATAAAAGTTTGTACTTGCAGTAAATTTGACATACTAATCCTTACAACATGTGAAATGTCAAGATGCACTAGAATCAATGAACCAACAATAGGTAGTAATGGTGCTCAAATATAATGCCACAAGGGCATATTGTTCCTCAGAATCTCGTCCTTCATCAATTGCTTCCCCATTTGCCGCTTGACTGTTTTGTTGGAAAAGTGCATAATGTCGCTTTAAGCAATCTTTTTTGAAATGCCCAACCTTATGACAGTAAAAACACTTTACCTGATATTTGGAAGATGAATCAGCAAGGATACGTTTCCAGTTCCTTTTCGACTGAGCAACTAATACGACTCTCTACTTGTCCAACATTGGTATCCTTTTGTGTCTGTCTACATTCTTTTTACAGCAAATAAGAACTAACCTGATCAAACGTCAAAGTGGTACTTGTAAACCACGAATACAAAAATGATTAATTTCTTTGTTAATATTCAAAATACAAACAAAATCATGAAACACAACTCCTCAAACATGGCTCCTCGATTTAAGCAAGGTCTATGAAGCAAAGAACAAACAAAAAACATAAACAAGTAGGTACATACCTTCCCCATGGACTCTCCTTCAAAGCCAACTCACATACATGATTGTGCCTGGATGTAAAACTCGAAGTCTTTAGCAATGTCATGGTGTAAAAGCCGTCAACATCTCCCCAAGCACTATTGGAATGGCTTGTGGATCAATTGGAAGAAAATAGGTGAAGCTTTTGGAGGATTTCTGCAAAATTTCTTTGCACAATAAAGCTTAATTTTGGTCTATGGTGACCCTTGTATTTATAGGTTTTCCAAATTGACTATGGCCTTTGGATCAAGATCAAGATGAGTGGCTATAATTCAATTCAATTTTGGAGGCAAATGCATTTATTTTTTTGGAAAGAGGTTGCATTAATGAGGCATGGCTTGCCTTAATCCTGATATTTGTTTCCATTAATGCCTAATGCTTGCCAACTTTCAAAATGATGTCATCATTCCTAATATTTGTCGATATTGACATGATGATGTCATCATCCACTTTCCATAATTAGAGGAATAATTCAATTAATGAATTAAAGAAAATAGTAAATTCCAAAAACTATGAAATTTCCAATTAGAAAAAGATTAGGTTATGTTGTCAACCTGGAGTTGCACCCTGAATTGAAGGCGCGCTGAAATGGCTAATCCTCTCTCTAGTTGAAACAATGGGATCTTCTCACGAAGGTGGGTGCCTCAATAATGAGAAGAACCTCCAGAAAACGTTGGTTCCTATAAGATGTATCAATGAGGATCTCTACTCTACGTTGCGGACTACCACGGAAAAAGAAGAAAGAAACTTGAAGGCGAAATCCTACCTAATGACGATGATATACCAAAATGTTTATCCACCCTACTTGGAACCTTGAACACTGAACAAACAAGGGAAAAGGAAGACTTTTGATTTCAATTGATCACTATGCATAAGGATTTCATGAGAAGGTTCGATCCAATGACAAAAACGTGAGAAAAAACGATGGAGAGAGGTCTGATACAAGACACTTTGCGGCCACCTAACATCCACTTATAGCTTCAGCAAAAAGGCATAAAACACTAAACATGACCTACATAACATAATAAGCTAGCAACTAAGTACGAATCAGAATTTGGAAAGGGAGAGAAATCTACCACGTATGCAAATTGTTGAATGAATGTACACTGTGCCAGCACTTGAAATCTGAAAGTACAATCCTATTGATTAAAGAGGTTACACAACTCACCAATGGCAGAGTTTTGTCTTGCCAAGAGAGGGATGGATTTTACAATGCTAAAAAGCCATTAATATAGAAAAATTACAAAAAGCCAAGAGATTGGCATTGGAAAATAGAGAGGGAGTAAACTCAAACCAACTCAACTTTTGCAAAAGTCTATTTTGTCTTGCATGAAAATTCCTTGCATTGAAAAAGAAAAAGACGACAAGCTTTGGATGCATGAAATCTACGAATAGATGTCTTGACTTGAAAACCAGTCAACTCCAAAACAAGAGTAGTCAAATCCACTCGAACTGCTGGAACGTTTGAAAGTCTCCTCTTTGCATGAAATCAATGCAAATGTCAAATTAAGAATTACGTTTGAACCGCCAGAACATTTCAAGCTTTGAGGCAAACGAGAGTGCATGCATGGAATTTTTGGCTGTTTGAAACGTTCAACACTTTGCCCATTCATCATGCAAGACAACTCTATTTTCAGAACTGAAGCATGTTTGTTTTCTTAAACATGTTCACTTCGTTGGAGTCACTCACATTAGTCTGTGCATGATCTTTGTTCATCCTGCCTTTGTCTTTATTTTGCATTTGTTTTATTCATTGTTCATCATGCCTTTGTCTTTATTTTGCATTTGTTTTATTCATTGTTCATGCTTATGTCCATGTTCAGTTCTGCTTGAGTCGTTGCTCATGCCTCTATTGATCAAGCTCAGTTCACTTTGTGTTTTCTCTGGCTTTTCCCGTGTTCTGTTTAATTCGGGATTTGGGCTTTATTTTAGTTTTCGTCCTTCAGACAAATTGTCCGAAGGACTCTTTGTCTCTTCTCTTTCCCAGGCTTGGCATTTCCTTTTCTCTTTTTTGGCCTTTGCTTACGCCCTTGTCTTTTCTATCGGCCTTTTTGTCCTTCCCGAATTCCTTCAGACTTTTAGTCCGAAGGAATTCGTTTCCTTGTGCCTTTGTTTTATCATTATCGGGCTTTTCCCCGGGTGTATCCTCCGTCGGGGTTTTTTATGAATTCCTTCGGACTTTTTGTCCAAAGGAATTCCTTCGGACAAAAAGTCCAAAGGAAATTGTCTCCTTTGGCTATCTTTCCCCGAAGGGCATGTGTCCTTCGGGAACTTTGTTTTTGTCCTTCGCTTCGTGAAGGTGCCCTCCGCAAGGGCTTCTGCTTCCCAAAAATGCCCTTCGGGCTTCTTGATTTGGTCCTCTTGCCGCCAAGTGCCCTCCGCAAGGGCTATTCTTCCTCAAAAGTGCCTTTTGAAAATTTTGAAAGGGTCCTACCACTGACCACGTGCCCTCCGCACGGGCACTTCTCCTTCGGAAAATTTGATTTTGTCCTTCGGAACTTTTTCCAAGGTCTTCTTCGTGCTTGAAGTGTCCCCCGCAAGGGCACATACCCTTCGGGCTTTTTGAAGGGCACCCGGGCTTTTTGAAAATGTCCTTCGGATGAGTTGCCCTGACTTGAAAACCATAAAGTGAACCAACCCGAAGGGTACATACCCTTCGGGACTTTTGAATTGGACCTTCCAGAAGGGCCGGTGCCCTTCAGGTCTTTTCAACTGTGTTTTTCCCTTTTCCTTCGAACAAAAAGTCCGAAGAAAATAAGCTTTGAACGACTACCACTTAGTGATTTTTTCATTTTTTCGGACTTTTACATAGTCCTTTGAAAGTTCTTTCTCTCGGACAAAATGTCCGAAGAAATAGTCCACCTCTTATAGCCCGAAAAAATCCTTGGAAAGACAATAAATAAACTTACAGCTTGTATGTCTTGGCTTTTGGTTGTATGTGATGCTTAGAAGAGGAGGAAAACCCTTTCAAACTGTTGTAGATGGCCACTTGGGTGGCTGCTAATGCACATTTAAGAACCCCAAAACTGATTCACAAGACAAACTTGGCACCATAGCAAAGTTCCGAATAGTAGGGGTGACAATTTGCCATGTGGGGGCAAAATTGTCAACAGGGTAATTAAGACATGTTAATTAACTTAATGGAAAGTGGTGTGACTCTTGACAAATAATGAACTGTTCGACCTAATTAATCCCAAAACGTCTCTTACACAGTCGCAATTTGACTCGAGATGAATTAAGAGAAGTTGATGATCGTGTACAGTGCATTGACCTAATCAAGGATGCCCTAACACATTTCAGAAGATGCACGCAAGATGTGCAAAAAAAATTGGGTGTTTCAGTGATTCATGTGTTATTGCTAGAAATTGTTCTAATTGCAATTTTGACATGAGCGTCGAGAATTGAGTGTCTACATTTTGCCCCACTTTGAAAGGGCATGGCAAGACACAAGCGAAGCAATTGCTTTTCAAATAATGAAAAAGTTGTTTAAAATGATTCGATAAAGCTTGAATAATGATGTGTTCACGTTTTGTTGAATCTTGTTCAATTTACTGAAAATGAGTCCACAAGGAAGCCCCAAACAATGTTTGGGAATGCCCATGATGTCCCCTCGAGGGAGTGACCAAAAAATAAGATTGATGGACAAGCCCTCGAATAGAAGAAAATGGACAAGAAAAGTGAAATTAACCCATGGATGAGACTAATTCATATGAGCCAATGCTTGCACACGTCGATCTCCAATGATGATGAATAATAGAATTGAATTGGCCCCAAGGCAAAGGGAAGTGGGAAGAATGCATCCCAAAATAAGCGGCACACTTTAACATACCCCAAACAAGGCAAAAGTTGCGAGCTTAAGGAATGATCGATCCTGAAACAAGTTGCACACTTTGATTTGCCTAAAAAAGGCGAAAGCTGCAAAGCTTGGAATTAGAAGAAAGACAGATTGATTGAATAATGATTTGCCCCAATAGGGCAATTGTGATCATTGATCAGTCTAATTGATTTGATTGATTGGCAAGCATAGCTCAAGGACATAATTTGTTGCATAGATTAAAGATAAAATGAAAGACGCAAACATAGGTGCAATGGTAGGATGACTTTTCAAAGAATGAAGAAGTCACAAAATCCTAGCACATGAGAATGCTCAAAGGTAATGAAAGAGATGATTGGAAGGACACAATAATGATTGAAGAATGATGTGATTGGATTGGAAGAATATGGATGTTAATAAGAACGAAACAAGGGTGGCTGAGCTGACCTCAGAAACTGGTTGATATTGAGTGTTGCCTACATAGTCCAAATGGACCTCAAGCCAATGTAGTTCTCCCAAGATGAGATAAAATGGATGAGAAAAATGGTCATGACAAGATTGAGAATAATGTGGACCAATGTCTATGACTTTGTTTGTTATATGCTCATTCGGAGATGCACTACCTAATGAACATATATATAGACAAAATGTTCAATTGTGTTGATTTGATCAAGGAAAATCTGAGGATGTGATGTGGCCAAAGATGACCGAAATGATTTGATTAGACAATAAATGATCTTGCAAGGGGATAAACTGTCAGCATAACACGACATCGTATATAAACCTCAAGCACTTGATTTTTAATGTAGCACGTGATGGTATGCATCATGATATAAAACACCATGACAACCTGGTCGTACTATGCATAAGGACTGACTCCCAATCCAATAGACAAATTTCAACAACACATCAATGATAAAAACCATGATGATAATGTTGATGTATGTCAATACATAGACTCAAGTACAAGTGCACGACAAGGAGCACCATGATGATGACCTCGTTAGAACAATGGACAGAGTCAAGGCAACAACAACAAAAGGAAACAAACATGCAAGCAAACACAAACCGAAAAGAAAAGCAACAAAAAGCATCGTGTTGTTTAACCAAGTCAAAATCCACTTGATAGGCTCAATGATAATGATAATGGAATAGTGCCCCCAAGCAAGGATACATGTAAAGGAAGGACAAATTCCAAGGTGATTGAAATGATTGGAACCAATAATGAATCTGCCCCAATAGAACAGATTTGGGAAGGACACATCCCAAGGTAACTGAAATGATTGGAACCAATAGTGAATCTGCCCCAGTAGAGCAGATTTGAGGACACATCCCAACAGTTGCTAAAATGAGTGGCTTGATAAAAATCAAGGATAATGATTGGATTGAGGACAAGGCAAATGTTTTTGAATTTTGTGGAATTATCTCTCTCCAGGGGATATTAAGCCTTCTAATTTTTAGGATTTTGTGGCTTTATATCTCTCTTGGAGATTGTAAGCCTTGTTCTAGTTTTTATGTCTTTTGGACTATTTTGAATGTTTTTGGGCTTTTGGCATCTGAACTCAATGAAGGATTAAGAGATGCAAAATGTTTTAACTCATAAAATGAAGAGAGCATGGGAATAGTAACTCGTAAAACGGCGAGAGTGTAGCTTAGGATGATGGCAAAACAACGAGAGCGTGGAATAGTTGACCTCAAAAATTGAGCGTTGCCTACATAGTCCAAACGAACCTCAAGCCACTGTACTTCCTCTTATAGAATGGGGAATAATAATGAATGGACTAATGGATAATGCTAGATAATAATGGATGATAATGAGGGAAAGGACTAGGAGTCTCCAAGGACCATGTCACATGAGAACCAAATGTGTCTAATCGTCAAAGTTTCATGCAAGTAATACACCAAAAGGTTCCCCAGAACAAGTCTCAATATACCTTCCACTATCTTGACAAGTTTAAGACGGGAAGACTAATGGTCACAATAAGATGGGTTGGGCTGAATAGGAGTGAATGGCCAAAATGGTAACAATGAAATGGAACGGTCTTTAATGCAAATCAAGCTGCCCCCAAGTGTCAAGGTACTTGCAGACAACAAATTATTTACACATGACGCTAGAAACCTGATTTTCATCATGGTACTTGCCCAAGGCGCCATAAGCATGGTTTTCACTATTGGACAAATTATTTCTCTATCTTTTTTGATTGTTTTGTGAATTTAATTGATTTTCTTTTTTTAACATCTCAATTAATGAAGGATTAAGAGATGCATAATGCGAACCCTTTGTTGTCTAACCAATACCCGCTCTGAATAGTAGCTCTATCTGGATCCTACTACTGATGTGAACTATATTATTGTTGTTGTGATCTTCGTTGGCCATTGATTATGTTTCCTCCAAACCTCTAAACAAGGTGTCTTCGTAACCTCTTTGAAAAAGAGTACTGCCAAGAAGGGTAAAGAAGGGTAGGCACGGGGAAAATGGTCTGATTTGGTGATGTAATATAGAAGTTGAATGAATGATAAGATCACAATGGAATGTATAATGGTTGAAGGACAAATGAAGATTGAGATTTTCAGTCACATATTGTTGTTGTCTCTGAATTCAAACTCGTTTGGGTTGTGGTGGGGCGGATATTGATTTCTGACACTCAATCTGGTATTGGTTCCAAAATGGAACCCAATTCTGATATTAGTTCCAAAATAGATCCTGATTCTGATGTTGATGCTGACAATAATGTTGGCTCCAAAGGGGAACTTGTTTCTAGTGTAAATTTATCTACAAAAATGTCATGTTGAATTGCATTGTCCATAAGTACCTTGTTCACTTTTTGCTTGAAAATGAAGGATTTGGGACAGAAAAAATTATAAAATGGGGAATGTTTGGCAATGGACGAATAATGGGTTGTTGCTCAATAATAACGAGCTCATCGAAGATGGGTCCTTCGTCAAATATAGGTGGACCATCAATGGTGTGGGTTTGGTCAAACATGGGTGATTCGACAAAAACGTCAAGGATTGGTTGATTATCTTGACCTTGCTTTGGAAGTGGACGTCTCTGATTGTGCTTGGGAAGGGGATCATGATGTATCCCTATCAAGTAGTTATCAGACTTGGACACACTTGGATCTTCAATAGATAACGGCCCTTGGAGGGGCAATGATTGGCTTTGTTGTGGCTTTAAGACCACACTAGATATTGGCCAAGTAGACAAGGAAATTGTCAAATAAAGTAGCAGCTAGAGAGGTCGTTAAAGTAACCATGAGTTGATTGGCGAAGGGTTGACTATCATGTTGTACTTGAGAAGCGATGACATGGTTATGTTGGTGTGGGTCTACAAGTTTCCTCTTCAACACATGTATTTCCTCTTTTTGAACCAGTGTATGTAATCGGTCTAGTGGAAAGTTAGGCGGGAGTTTGGCTCCCTCTACTATGAGCCGCACGATGGCATTCTTGTATTATTTGAATAGGGCTTTATCCAAATCAGTTTTGAATGCCATGGATTAATGTAATATCCCTAGTCGGAATATTATTTGATAATTTGGACTCCTCGGAATTCCTTTTAATACTATTTTATAAAATAATAATATGAATAATAATAAAATCCAATTAGATTAATTGTCTATTTCCGAATATAGATTTCGAATATTATAAAGTTACACAAGGGGTTTCGTCCTTGGGTTTGATTACAAGGGTTTCCGTCCTTGTAATCAATCACACGATTAAGGGATTTCATTCTTAAAAGTGGTTGTAAGCATAATGCTTATACACGTTTGATTGTTTTATACAAGAGTTGAATGAATGCTTATCCCCACCGCAATGAGTGAATATAAATATAGCATAATCTTCCGTCAAAGGTGGTGTCCCATCCAAGAGGCACCTCTTCACCAAAAGATGTGACCGTTGACATTTCCGTCTATATTTCCGTCGACAGTTCTGTCAACAATTCCGTTAACATTTCCATCGACAATTCCGTTAACATTTCCGTTCACTTCCGACAACAATTCCGTTTGAAACTTCCTTTCACTTCCGATAACAATTTCGTTTGATATTTTCGTTCATATCCATTTAATGACTTTTATATTAAATGGCAGCGCTGCTCCTTTGCAGCGATTTCTTCATGTGAAATGGCAGCACCTCTCCTTGATGGTTGTGCCCTTGTCTTATGCTTGGAAAGGGATATTACAGTCCTCCCTTCCCAAAATTGCTTGTCCTCAAGCAATTGTAAGCCCTCATGCCCATGTACCATGTCTAAGAGATAAAACATGATGTAGTGCTCCCAAAGCCTTGATCTGAGATCAGACAAGATCTTATCATTTGAAATTGATTCTTTTGTAGGTGCAAGATCCAAACCAATATCCTGCACGTGAATCAAGAGATTCTCAAGCTCTATTGAAGCATCCAGAATTTCTTCTTGAGTGTTAAAATTCACAAGCACCCTGTTGTCCCCTGACATAAAGAGATGCCTTCCTCTCATTGCAGAATCCATGTTTTTACGAAGGATATCCACCTTCATGGCAACACGCTTCAAATCCACGGGGGTCCAATCCTTGGCTGCTATCTGGTCAGTAACAAGCTTCAACTCTCTCAAGAAGGAATGCCCATTCTGATAGGTATGGTCTAAATCTTCTTCCACAGTCAGTGCCATTTCAGACAGACTTTCGTGATAATATTCTTTCCGAGTGAAAGGAGGTATTGCAGAAAGTTCAACCATTCCTCCATACATCTTTGTTAGAAAGTTTTCATGGGAGTTTTTACAAATTTGTAACAGTTTTATGCGAAACTCAGCTTTTAAGTCCTCTACATCAGCTAAATCAACATCCTATTGCTATATAGAATAGTCCCTTGAATAGTTTTTCATCACTCTTAACCAAGCTTACCCAATTTTGAAATCGTTGAAACACAGCCTCTATCTCCTTGTCAAGATGAAAGTCCTTTTTATTGAAAATTGTTAGATTACTAATGGCTGCATTAAGGACAGAGAGGAGCATGTCCTTTTGTTGTATCCTCTCAAAGCTCCCCAGTCCTTCAAAGTCCATGAGTACATAGAGGCATTTTGCATCCAATCGAATTGTCATCCAGACCCCATCTGTACATCTTCCCCCTGCTAAGTCAAGAAGAGATCCAGATAGATGATTTAATAGATATGACTTACCACTGCTTTATTTTCCGATTGAAGATATCACCTTGATCTTACCGTCCCACTGATTCAACATTGCATCATATAAGCCAAAACGCATCAAATTTGCCAGTGATATACAATCAGCATAAGTAAGATGTGGCAGTATCTGAAGGCCATCAAGCATTGGTCTTATTCCATTGTTTTCTGCTCAAGTAACTTGGATAGGTACAAAGCAAATGAGCTGCCGGATCCAGTTTCCTACAGCCTTCTTCTGGCAATAAGGCAGCATGATATTTATACTCTTAGATTCCCAGTTCTCAGACTTCTCAACGTGAAACTGAATACTCAATTCTGAAAAAACCTTTCCTTTTTGTTGCTCCAACTGCTTAATAAGAAGCTTCAAGTACTCCTCACATTTTCTTTGACCAAGATCTTCTTTAGTTGTGTCTTTTAATTTAAGCAAAACATAAAAGTTAAGATGTCTGAGAAGTCCTCTAAACAGAACAGGGCTAACTGCAAACTTATCAAAAATATGATAAACATAGTCTAATGCAACACAACTCCTCTGATAGCCCTGCAGATTCCCCAAGTTTTCAACATTTACATCCAAACAAATGCTCTTTAAGTAAGACATGATGTCACCTAGCATATAAACTTTGGCCTCAATCTGAAATGGAGACCGAGTTTCTTCATTACTCAGTTGTGTTGAGGATGAAGAGCAATCTTCTGAGACTTTTGTACCTCTCTGAAACACAAAAAGAAAGGAGCCATCCCCTGAAACAGATGCATTTATGAAATCTGACGGAAGAGATAGATACTTGGGCTTCATCAGTCGCTATTGATGGAGTTCAACCACCCTGGCTCTATTTGTGTCATCAATTAAAAGCAATTCAGCTTTCCCCGAAATAAACTGCATCCATACAGTGTTTGTAGTTCCAGAAAAAAACTCAAGCGTGATCTCAATACCAGTCCAATCTATATGGCGGAATGACTCATCAAACTTATAAATATGAACCTTGGCTGCATCGGCATCACAGAGAGCTAGAAATCTGGGACGTTCGTCAAAAGCTATCAAATCAAAACCCCTTCTAAACACACAAATGGGATTACTCCTACATACAAGTGGCCCTAGATTTGGGACCATGTACAAGTTGAGATTATTTTGTTTCTTATCATGAAGTACTATACCATGACTAAAACTCCTCAAACACCTGTCAGCATAATATACATTCCCATTTGGGGCTCTGTTGCTATAATCAATATCTGATGTAGCAACAAATTCTTTTGGGTGGTGAAATATATAATCACTTCTAGAGCTAGTGCTGGCATAACAAAGTCTATTTGGTGGAGGAACACCCTTGCAATACGAAGGCCGCCCACTTGCATTGTTGGGTTGGCATGAAATGATAGGATAATCGAGTATGGGAAGAGGGTTATCAACTGTTGTATTGTGATACTCTTGATCATCTGAGCAGAATAAATAATTTGTTTCTGTTGCAGATTCTATTTCATCCTCTTCCATTTTAATAATTTGTGCTTCCATGTTACCATTGTTATTGTTGCTGGAACCATCACCTTTCACCATATTATTTGTTTTTGCTTCCTTGTGTCCACCACTACTGTTACTAGAACCATCATCTTTCATCTTAGTACATGTTTCTTCTTCCTTACTGCCATTGCCAACAAGAGGTATATTCACTATTGATTTGTTTGTTTTCCTTTCTTCTACGACCTCTTGAAGATTGAATTTCTCTGCATACACCCAGCTGCCATAACTATGATTCACGAACTCGTCTTTCTTATAGTGTCTGTTTCTATTCCATGACTTTCAAATCCAAAAAGTCTAAAAAAGAGATTTCTTTTCGAATTTCTGCTGAAAAGGCATTGTACGACTTGAAACTGTCCATAATTTCCTTCTGTAGTGACCCCATGGTTCACAAGCTGGCAAAAAAACAGCTATGATACAACCGCAAAATATTCCGATTTGGAATATTACAGTGGTATCAAAGACCACTATAATATTCCAAATCGTAATATTTTATAAGAATTCAGATTTCTCGTAATTCCGTTTAAATAAAATATAGATTTTATAATTGAAATAATAATTTAAATAATTATGTTGAATTTAATATAGAGTTTTTGGATCCCAAACAATAAAATATAATTCCACAAGGGGTTTCATCCTTGGGTTTGATAACAAGGGTTTTTGTCCTTGTATCTGGATTACGCAGTTTAAGGGGTATTGTCCTTAAATGCCATTGTAAAGCCGCTGCTTATACAAGTTATATATTTGAATTCATTATTGGATGCTTCATACTTTCGCATCTCTTCTCCTTTATATAGTCTTTAAAAACCTCCCCCAAAGGAGGCGTCCCATCCAAGAGGCACCTCTTCACCAAAAGATGTGACCATTGACATTTCCATCGACATTTTCGTTCATTTCTGGCAATAATTCCGTTCGACACTTCCGTTCACTTTCGACAACAATTATGTTTGACATTTCCATTCATATCCGTTTAATGATTGTTGTATTAAATGGTAGTGCTGCTCCTTGGCAGTGATTTCTTCATGTGAAGTGGCAGCGCCTCTCCTCGAATTCAGCGATCTCCTTCTTCGGGATATTACATACCTCCCTTCTTCAGATTGCTTGTCCTTAAGCAATTTTAAACCCAATAGTACACTCCACAACAAACTATAATCTACTCCAAGCTTAGATGTTTCTTTCCCCATCCTTCCAGAATTGATTGCATTAGTATTAATTCTCTCTTGCAAGGGATTTTTACAACTGTTCTTTCCCGGATCCCAGAGCCTTCTGCCATTATAACCATTGTTGTAATTATTAATGAGCTCTTGGCTGAGCGTAAGGATCCTGAAACCTTTACGTACTCCAAATTGATCATTTCTTGGGCTTTTAATGCCCTGTTCAAGCTCATTTGTCACCAAATCTGCCCTTACAATCTCCATTAATGACTCATCTCCACTGTCCACGAAGACAAAAATTTTATTTGTGCTATTATGGAGACCAAGCAATGGTTCATCTTTGATAAAAGATTCATACTTGTTTTCATTGCGATAATAAGACGTATTTATGGTTGTCATTAGATGATTCCAACGTTTGTTTGGCTGTTCAAGTTCAAGAACCATCGCCTCCAACTCGGGCTCAGAGAATTCTTTGAGTGATGTTGTTGGGATGTTTTTCAACACTGAATAGTTTACTTCCACCGGCTGCTCCTGCAACTCAAGGTTGTTGCCTAAATCATTGTCAACCATCCAAATTTTATGCTCCTTCGGTAGTTGCTCCGTGATGACTTGTTTGACCGAATTTGGTTGCCATTCATCTTCCTCTGGTACACATTTCCCATATAAAGGACAAAAATCTTTGAACATCAATTCATCCCTTATCATAAGATCAAGATTCAAATATTTATTGTGGCATGCATTAATATCATTGAAAATCAACTCAGCCTCATGTTCTACTTGTATTGGTTCCTCTCATTGAAGGAATATGGGCATGGTTGGGCGTACATAAGTCCTTGAGGGGAGTCCTTCACGACTATTATTAAATGTATAACCCTGTTGTGCTTGTGATGATCTTCCCTCACCATTAGAATTCTGAGTTAACGAGTTACTCAACTACTGCATTTGTTGAACTAATTGTGACATCAACATAATTTGCCCTTGGGCCCATCGATCAAACTGTGCATCATTTATATTGTTTATGTTAACCTTATGATTTGAATGCATAAAGCTTATCGAAACCCTCAGGCTGGCAAGATGAAAAGCTCTGATACCATTGTAATATCCCTAATTGGAATATTATTTGATAATTTGGACTCCTCGGAATTCCTTTTAATACTATTTTATAAAATAATAATATGAATAATAATAAAGTCCAATTAGATTAATTGTCTATTTCTGAATATAGATTTTGAATATTATAAAGTTACACCACAAGGGGTTTCATCCTTGGGTTTGATTACAAAGGTTTTCATCCTTGTAATCAATCACACAATTAAGGGATTTCGTCCTTAAAAGTGGTTGTAAACATAATGCTTATACACGTTTGATTGTTTTATACAAGAGTTGAATGAATGCTTATCCCCACCGCAATGAGTGAATATAAATATAGCATAATCTTCCATCAAAGGTGGTGTCCCATCTAAGAGGCACCTCTTCACCAAAAGATGTGACCGTTGACATTTCCATCTATATTTCCGTCGACATTTCTGTTCACTTCCGGCAACAATTCCGTTTGAAACTTCCATTCACTTCCGATAACAATTTCGTTTGATATTTCCGTTCATATCAGTTTAATGACTGTTGTATTAAATGGCAGCACTGCTCCTTGGCAGCAATTTCTTCATGTGAAATGGCAGCGCCTCTCCTTGATGGTTGTGCCCTTGTCTTATGCTTGGAAAGGGATATTACAATTAATATGGAAGCAAATACGCCACCAATCAAGGATTCATGCAAGGGAATTGATCTTGAATGAAATTGGCCTAAAGACGGCGGAATTGGCTTGGTAGAAATGGCCCAAAGAGGCCGAAATTGGCTTGGTCTTTGAAATTGGCCCAAAGAGGGCCGAATTCGCTTGGTCTTTGAAATTGGCCCAACGAGGGCGATATTTAATCTGATATGATTCAAATGAAAGAAAGGATGGATGACATGACTTCGTCGTTCCCAACCGACAGGCGTAGGAGATTAAATGGAAAGACAATAAGTGGTTTGAATTGGCATGCGATGGACCACAATAATTAGATGTGGTCGAAATAAAACTGATTTGGCATTGTTCCAATGTTTGGCTTTGAAGTTGACTTTGGTCAAAGTTGAAATAATTTGGAATTAGAATTAGAACTTGGTGCAAGACGAACCTGATCAAATTGGAATGGCTTGGCATGCGGTTCAAGACAAACCAGATCGGAATTGGAATGTGGTTCAAGACGAACACGATCGGAGTTAGAATGGTTTGGCACATGGTTCAAGATGAACCAGATTTGGTTTGGAATTGGCTTGGTACGTGGTTCAAAATGAATCTGATATGGCATAGAATTTGCTTGGTATGTGGTTCAAGATAAACCGGATTTGGCTTGGAATGGCTTTGTATAGGAATGGGGTCAAAAGTGACCCAAATTTTGAAATATTGATTCCAAATTGGATTTGGGTCCAAATGGCCCTGATTTGAATGGCTTTCAATTGGACAATATAATGGTACCATGCGAACAACATAACGGTACAATTGGTCAACATAACGCTACAATGGGGTAAAGATAGCCTGAAAATTGGGCAAGGTAACACCTCATCTCGTAGGTGTGGTATGAAACTATTTTGGACTTTGGTTTTATACTTGACTTGTTGGATTTAGATACAAACGGGTTTTTGACACAATGATCAAGCATCAACACACAAGTAATCACGAATCTACCTTAGGAACTAACACAAGATTATGGCATAATCACTGATCTTTTTGATATACTTGCCTTTGAGAGGATTAAAAAGTTTAATAGTTCATTAAGTAATTAAAAGCAATTATGGTGCCGTTTTAATTCCACCCCTCCCAAAGGTTTGTACGAAAAAACAATCTTCAGTGGCTGATACCTTACACCCTGCATCAATGAGAATTCCACGAAAAAAGTGGTTTCTATCCTAAAGTTTTCATTTGGCTTTCTAGATGGCCCCTGAAGGGCACGAATCCGTTAAATGGATGTCGAGACTTAACGGACCATTCGCCAAAGGGTCTAGTCCCTTTGCAACCACTATATCCGTAAGATTTAAGTGAAGTGTTACCCGTTAAGTCAAGCTCCAAGGGGCATTCCAACTAAGATTCCGTTGGCGTAGCCTCAATTTATATACCCCATCGGATAACAAGGTTGGTACGAATGCTGGGTAATGACGTCCCAATCACCGCGCCCTAAGAACTCGCAGGAAAGTAATGAAATCCACCCCATGCAATCAAAAAATAAAAAAAGAAAGACGTATTTGTTTCTGATTCTTAGGACCCCACGAATGGGCAAGAGAAAAGCATACTCCAAACAATCTTTTAGGTGGACAAGAAGCAAGTAAACGTAAACTGTGTTTTTTATCGCCCAAGCTCCTTAAAAGGGGGCAAGGGAAGAGCATAAACCCAACGGTTTACAAAAACAAGAAGCAAATCAAAAATACCTTAAGCAAATGACAAAATACAAATACTTTTAGAAGCACTAAAGCAAAGTGTATGTTCTTTGTTAAGAACCAAATATAAAGATGAATGAAATTTACCTTATTAATTGTGTAAAACCACCTTTCAAGATGTCAAAACCTACAAGAAAAATATTAAGCATTTAAAAAATGATTTTGGCTATCATAGGAAGTCGAAATTCTGCAATTTTTAAGCCTCAGGAAAATTCACATAGAGTGATCTCATCGTCTTGCAGGATAATCTCGCCAATTAGCAAGTCAATCTCGTTGTTTTGTAGTGAGTCAAAGATACAATTTTGGCGACCTCACTGATTAGCCGGACGAACTATCCATTTTACAAGATGAGTTTGTCGTTTCAATAAATAATATCACAGAAAACACAGTTACCTCTTCTCACCCTCACCGATTAGCAAGTCAATCCCGCTGATTTCAAGAAAACATTGTAAACCTTGTAACGCAATCACGCTGATTAGCAGATCAACCTCACTGATTTGCAGGTCAAACTCGCCGATGCACAGGTTAATCCCGATGATTGCAAGAAAACATAGTAAAGTTGGTAATGCAACCTCATCAATTAGCAAGTCAACCTCATTGATTACCTCGCTGATTTGCAGGTCAAAATCGCCATTCACAGGAGTGATCTCGTTGATTAGCAGGGCAATCTCACCGACATGTTTAAATAGATAGAGTAATAAAATGCAATCCCATTGATCCATAGGTCAAACTCGCCATTCGCGGGAGGAATCTCACCGATTAGCAAGGCAATCTCACCAACTTGTTTAAACAAACAAAGAGCACAAAGAATAATAAAATTCAATCCCGCTGATCCGCAAGTCAAACTCACCATTTGCAAGAGCGATCTAGCCGATTAGCAGGGCAATCTTGCTAACTTGTTTAAACAAACAGAGAGCACAAAGAGTAATAAAATTCAATCCCGTCGATCCACAAGTTAAACTCACCATTCACGGGAGCAATATCGCCGATCAGCAAAGCAACCTCGCCGATTGCAAGAAGACAGAACATGGTAAAATTAGAGGAAAAAAGGTTAAAATAGAGTCAAGTAACAATTTGATTTGATAATTATAAACTAAAAAGGCCTGGAAAGAGATTTGTGGGGTGTGTGGTCCTACTACGCATGCCAAATGTAAACCACGAATACAAGAAGGGTTAGCTTCTTTGTTAATATTCAAAATATAAACAAAATCATGAAACACAACTCCTCAAGCATGGCTCCTTGGTTTGGGCAAGGTCATGAAGCAAAGAACAAACAAAAAGCGTAAACAAGTAGATTTATACCTTCCTCGTGTACTCTCTTTCAAAGCGAGCTCACATACATGATTGTGCCTAGATGTAGAACTCGAAGTCTTTAGCAATGTCGTGGTGTAAGAGCAGTCAACATCTCCCCAAGAACTATTGGAATGGTTTGTGGATCAACTAGAAGAAAATAGGTGAAACTTTTGGAGGATTTCTGCAAATTTTCTTTGCACAATAAAGCTTAATTTTGGTTTATGGTGGCCCTTGTATTTATAGGTTTTCCAGATTGACTATGGCATTTGGATCAGGATCAAGATCAAGATGAGTGGCTCTAATTTAATTCAATTTTGGAGGCAAATACATTTATTATTTTGAAAAGAGGTTGCATTAATGAGGCATGGCTTGCCTTAATCCAAATATTTGTTTTCATTAATGCCTAGTGTTTGCTAACTTTCAAAATGATGTCATGATGATGTCATCATCCACTTTCCATAATTAGAGGAATTATTCCATTAATGAATTAAGGAAAATGTGAAAATTCCAAAAGCTATGGAATTTTCAAATAGAAGAAGATTAGGTTAATTAAGAAAAGTTAATTAACCTAATGAAAAGTGGTGTGACTCTTGACAAATGATGGACCATTCAACCTAATTAATCCCAAAACATCTCTTGCACAATCGCAATTTGACTCGGACTAAATTAAGTGAGTTGATGATCACGTACAGTGCATTGTCCTAATCAGGGATGCCCTAATACGTTTCAAAAGATGCATGCAAGATGTGCGGAAGAAATTGGGTGTTTCGGTGATTCATGTGTTATTGCTAGAAATCATTCTAATTGCAATTTTGACATGAGAGTTGTGAGAATTGAGTGTCTACAATACTTTCTGACATCAAATGTAAAGCCTCCACGAAAGATTCATATGGGAGTGTCAGGGTGTTCGAAACAAGAGCCACCATGTCATCATCATCGACCTTTTTGTGAAGGCTCCTAATTGGCCTCAAAGATCTTTCATTGAAGGTGTTCTGAAAGAGACTCATCCTTAGACATTGTCATAATAAATTGCAGATTCTTAAGGTACAGAACTAGCTTTTCTTTGAAGTTCGGTATTTATTTTTCAAACTAATCCAAAATGCACTTGCCACGATGGCATGCTAGACCTCCTAAATCATGTCATCCAACACATATAGCTTCAACAATAGCAAGGCCTCCTGATGGAGTTTATCATAATCAGCAAAGCCTATAACAAGTCTTGCTTCAGTGTATTGTCACAATCACAACATTCTGCAATTGTCAAAATCTTATGACTCCAAACATTATAATTATGACCAGTTAACTTTTGCACTTCTAGCACAACCAAGTTTTGAATATTGGCCATTTTATACACAACTTTTGACTTGTGATTTGGAAATCAAAACAATGACAAAAATACAGTTTCTAAGTCAAAAATCAATGCAACAAAAAAAGTACACTTTTCTAACCCATATATTAATTCAACATAAAGAGTACAATTCTGACCCAAAATTTTATGTGGCAGGAAAAGTACAATTATCTGTTATTTGACCTAAAAATTAATGCTACAGATAAAGTACAATTTTATTTGACTCGAAAAATAATTGCAAAGTCTGCAAACTTACTATTAATGTGACTGCACCAGTAGAGGTATGGAATTCAACCTCTCCTAGTCTACAACCTTCCCATGCCCTTGCACAAACCTTAAAAAATTGCAATTTAGGTTTTATGGTTTGCAATTCTCTTTCCTGCAACCGTGGTTGTATTGGTTGTCGCATTGTTCATGTTTCTCTTTGATCTGCATATCGCGTTTCCTTTTGTTAGTGCCCTACTAACATTTTTTGTCATTTTGGAACCCTTAGACCTTGCTTATATGCCTTAGGCATGCAAATGTGACTACAACATTGTCAACCTTGCTTTTGTAACCTAGACGTGCAAATGTGACTACATCTGAGTTTCTTTTCTCTGTGTCTGGTTATGTTCCTTCATGTCTCTGTCATTCACGCTCTATTGTCGGCAAACATCTCTCCTCTTTCATGTTTCTCCTTCCTAGCTTTACATTTTTTCTTCCTAGCTTCGTGTTCTCTTCCAAGTTGTATGTTGTCTTTCCACAACTTCACTGCAAACACATTGTTTCTTCTATTGTGATGACATTGTTTCATGCCCTAACTTCAACTTTGTTTATGCTCTTACTCTGTCTAGTTCACCAAATCACGATCTTTGTCTATGTGCCTTGCTCTATGACAATCTCGTGAATACAACTACGTTGTTGATGATGAGTTACAAAAACCCTACAACTCGACCTCCTCTTCTTCTTTGTTCATACCCTACTCTTAGGGCTTCCTCGAACAATGTGCTTCGTTCGTACCCAACTAGGACTTCCTCGAACGATTGGATCTAATACCAATGTTAGCAAATGAATGCTAAAAGAATGAAGAGAAATGAAAGGCACATGGCACACTTACACACTTGTGTGTCCATCTCTTTTATTAAGTAAAAACATTGTTTCATGCCCTAGCTTCAACTTTGTTTATGCTCTTTACTCTGTCTAGTTCACCAAATCACGATCTTTGTCTATGTGCCTTGCTCCATGACAATCTTGTGAATACAACTATGTTGTTGATGATGAGTTACAAAAACCCTGCAACTCGACCGCCTCTTCTTCTTTGTTCATACCCTACTCTTAGGGCTTCCTCGAACAATGTGCTTCGTTCGTACCCAACTAGGACTTCCTCGAACGATTGGATCTAATACCAATGTTAGCAAATGAATGCTAAAAGAATGAAGAGAAATGAAAGGCACATGGCACACTTACACACTTGTGTGTCCATCTCTTTTATTAAGTAAAAAGGAGTTACAGTGGTTGGGAAGGTTGATAACCACCATAATGCTTAACTAACAACTACTTAATAACTTTAACAATAGTAAATGCTTGGAAAGGTAAGAGAGGAGATTGAGATGGTGATCAATTCCAAGATTGGCGAGAAGACAAGAGCAAACGAGTACAAAGAGTACTTAGTAAAGTGGAAGGATAGAACAATTGAAGATGCAACTTGGATGAATGCATTTGATATTGATAAACATGGAAAATCAATAGAAGAGCTCATAGAATGTTCATGAGCAAGAGCTCATGGTACATTTCACTCGCCCGAGGTGTATGACATGGAAGCATCCGAGTCCACAAGTAAACTTGCATCAACCAAAAACTTAAGTAGCAATAAGTAGTGTTATCAAACCTTGAAGGATTGAAGGTTCTAAGTTCTTTGAGTTTACACACACATCCATGCAAGAATGTTCTTTTGTAAGTGTTTGCACATTTTGCACAACCTTCTTGGCAGTCTATAAGCTTTTGCACAACATTCAAGGTCATATGTGAAGTTCTATGCACCCTAGAGTCTATTTGCATAGTTCTGCATGGGATTTGTTGTATCTGAAAAGTGTGAATAGTTTTGTGCAATCCTCCATGAAGTTCTACGAACTCAATGGAACTAAAAGGTTTGTGAAGTCATGCACAACTTTGGTTGCTTGCTTATTCTTCAAGTTCTATGCAACTTCAAGTTTGGCATCCATGCACAACCAACATTAGGTTTCCTATTGTTTGGCCAAGAGATGACTAGGGTCTAAGTATCATAAGCATGTCTCTATGCAACCATGCACATTGCATGCAACACTAGGTTTCCTATTGTTCGGCCAAAAGGTGACTTGGGTCAAAGTACTTGCTCATGCGCATGTCTCTATGCAATCATGCACATCACGCGCAACCACACATATTCTCCATGTAGGCTCTTTTGTCAGTGAAGGCAGACAAGCCTTGCACATCTTTGCGCAGATATTTCAATTCACAACTTCAGCACAAAAAAATAGATTCTACTGACTTGAAAGTCAAGTCTCTACTCAGAGAAGAGAATGGCTAAGAAGCAATCTCCAGCCACGATTCCACAAATTATGCACAAATATGTTATGCACGGCATCCCATGGGGAACGTCCACACAAACTTCCATTCAACCGCTACATATTATGCATCACCAACAAGGCACTCAACCTAGACTTAGCGCGTGCACACCAGATTGAACATCCGTGCACAAGCAATCAGAGTAGTGTAACGAACGGAAGTTGGTACATCACAAAGGGAAAATGAGACAGCTGGACTTCCATAATGGTTCTAAAAGGAATGCCCATTTAAGGCAAGGAGTTATTCTAGAGAAGGGTCTCGTTCAGTTTGGTACAGAAGTTCAATTTGGTTCGACTTAGGAATTCAGCAGCTAGAGATTGGAAGTGGTGAAGCTGATTGGAGAGGCCATTGGAGTTAGCTGTGAATAGCGACTTGTTGTGAGTGCGCAGGTCTGAGTAAAGAACTGTAAGAAGGAATCTCGTCCATGAATGGACTGATTTTTGTAACACTGCAAGTGTTTGTAATTTGAATAAAGCTGAAAGCCATTTGTGTGTGCATTGTAATATCCTCATTAAAAACAATAAAAATGGAGTATGTTTGTTCATTCGCAGACTGCGTGTATGCCTTTTGTTGTGTGTTGAATTCCTAGGCTGCACAGTCTAAGGTGGTTGTCCATTCAACTCCCTAACCGTGACTGCATCGCAAACACATCATGATAATTTCCAGAATCACTTCTAATGTATATTTCCATCCTCTGAATGTGATGATAGCAGGGATGCTGTTAAAGCACTTCTCCAGCCCTTGGCCCATCTAAGAGGACTTCCTTATATGGAACTAGAGCTTCATAAACAAGACACGGCTATAAATGGTATGGCAAATGATATGTCTCTTGGCCTAGATGGACTGCTGATAAAATTCCATATGAAGCTTTTGCCTAGATGGACTACCAATAGAATTCCATATGAAGCTTTGGCCTAGATGGACAGCCAACCAGAGGAGACTTATCAAAATGTACCAAGAAACTCTTTGGGGCTGTCAGCTCTTTGATTTAATCAATGCTGGCTTAATTAACCTCAATCTTAGAGGCTCTAGGAATGAAATCATAGGAAGGTGGAGGCCTATTACTTTCCTTAACATGCCATCTAAAATTATGACCAAGGTTCTCACTGAGTGAATGAAGTCATGCTCATCTTTGAAAATCATGTTAGAGCATGAACTGGTATAGAATGAACCTGGGTGTCACGGAAGAAGAAGCTATTTCTGAAGATAGAATATAATGTGACTTCATCTTGTACATGCTCCACCGATAGGGGTTTAGGCAGTTCTTTACCAAGAAAGTAGCCATTCCCTTCTCTTAGGATTTAGATTAAGTGTGTGTTGTGGCAACTCTTCAGGGCCAATTCAGCTGAGCAATTTATTCACCAAAGGTGTCCTTTAGCACCTTGTTTGTATGTTTTCAACTCAATGCTTATTCTCTTGCATATATTTGGGAAGCTGTAAGAATAAAGAGGCACATCAAAGAGATTTCTCTTCCATAGGACCAACAAATTCTCAATAATGCACTTTACCAATGATTTTGCTCTCACTCTAGAACTCACTCCAGAGTCATTGGAATGCACAAAGCATTGCTTGGATATCTTTGGTGAAGCATCAGGAATGGTAAATTAGTGCAGAAAGACTAAAGTCGTTATCATTGACCAAGACCCAGTAGAGGAGTGGATAGGTCGTCATTTGAAAATTATCAAACTGAGCTACATCATTCAAATTTAGGTATCCCTTTGATATTGATGTCTCCCCAATAATTAATCGAGAGGGCTGCTAGATAAGTTTGCGAATAAAAGCCAGGCTTGGTGTGTTCAAGATCTCTCTTTTGTATGGAAAAGAGAGAATTTTATGATATTTTTGCATTGGGTCCCATATTTTCCTTTGCTTATCTCTTCTATTCCAAATATTCCACAAATTAGAAGCACTGTTAAGCCATCTATGAGGGAAGCAAGGGAGCACCAAAATTCGTTATTTCATAGGCCTGCAGACTTTATTTTCTCCCTTCTAATATAGATACTGGCATTCTCATGAAACTATAGGTCCTGACATAAGTGCCTTTCTAATTTCAATTCTTGAGTCTGTAGACTGTACACGCGACAAGGGTATACATTGTACAACTTCCTGATTCTGGTTCTAATTGCTCTATGAGGGAAAACATGGCCATTAATCATCGAGTTCCCTTGTATTGCCAATTTGGACTCAAATATTTACCAAAATACTTGCAAAACATGTTTTAAACAAAATTTTAAGAATGGAATCTAGTGGAACTTTGACATTTTGCCAAACCTAAGAAATAAGACACAAATTTAAAAATCAAACTAAATAAGCAATTATCCATGCCTTCTCTAGAAACTTGTAATGGTTTTCTGTGGATTTGGAAAGCAGGGTTTCATGCAGCTGACCTGACCATTGAAAGGATACTGAGAATTGGATATAGCCAGAAAAAATCTTCATCACATGATGCCGTGATACAGTTGGGCATACATGTTCAATGAATGTCAAGGATTAGCATTCACAGAGAATGCCAGATTCATATGACCATATAGAAAAACATCCTGCCACTTAAGCATGCATAAGTACTCAATAAGTGCAGACAGAGGAAATGATGATCAGTTCAGGATCGGTAGTTGCAGCCTATTTTTTGAATTTGCTCATAATTTTTTCTTAATTGGTAAATAAATTTATAAAAGTCAGGGAAAGACAACCCAGCAAACCAGAATTGCTTACCCAACAAGGGATAGCATTATCAATCAAAGTTTGTTAACTAGGGAGAGGCCTAGTGACTAATCACAAGACAGTGTAACAAGAAGATAGAAGCTGGGATATGGGAACTGCACCAAATTCAAAAGAGCTTTAACATCACCCATTAGTTTTGACCGGGTACTTTACTTCTTCTTTCTATTGACCTTAATATTTGAACAATACTGGAAATTGTCAAATTGTTATTTTCTGCAGGTTCTTCCAACACTTTGGAATCGTCTGTCTGGTCATCCTATTCACTGTTTCCTGTTTTTGAGGCACTATTACCCCAGAGATTACTGTCTCTACAAGTAATTTTCTCAGCAGATTTAATCTCTAGGAATATATGCTCCACAAGGGTTGATTCCCTTTAGTCCTCTCTCCTTGACAAAATACACCCAGATGCATACTTGGCAGTTGGCAGGGGAATCTTTATCTGCCTTATCTTGATCATAATCTCCATTTTCTATCTTTCATTGTCTTCAGAAGTCTCATGCTCCTTAACAATTGAATTAGCCTTTCTTTTCCAAGGATTTCCTTTCTTATTCCTTCCCCTTTCTTGCCATTGAGATCCTTCGTCAATGGATTCAGAAATCTTAATATTCAGAGGCCACCCTGTTGCTACATGCCCGTATGAATAGCAATTTCTGCATTAGGGAAGTGTACAATTTTGTAGTCCAGCGATTGTTTCTGGAAAAAACTTTCAGCTCCTATTTCCAAGTCCTCCAGAAGATCTCTACGTATTTCCAATTCAACACAGACATGCACAGGAAATTATACCACTTCTGGGGAGTCCCCGAACCACAAATTTTCCAAAGGTTAGGAAGTCCTACCACGACAAAAAGAGTCTCAAATTCTTTCATTGCACATTGCACAATGGAATCCCAAATGCCAGGGCTTCGTGTAAAGGTCATATTTCCCCCAAAACGAGGGGCCTGCTACCAACAACTTAACCTTCTCCTCCTCAGAGCCACAGATTACAATAAAGAAACCCCTGGCACGAAGGAGGAACTGCAAATCCTGCTCGAGGAAATAGCATTCATAAGATATCTGTATCTGAAGGGCTTCACTGGACAACCATTAATTTTTAAATCTGTGTATGAGTCCAAACTTGAGAGTTCATTGATTCTCATTACAGAATCATGGCTTCTACCTCTCATTACACAAGTCCAAACATTCCGCGTGTTTGGATTTCTTCCTTCCTCTTATGAAGCTGGAGGATTGCACTGTCTGCATTATTCTCTCTTTAATCTCCAGTGGCTTTGTATCATGAATGAACCTCCATAGATGAACCCATAGATCCATCATTTTTCAAAATGTACCTATAAGACATGACAAGAAAAATAAGACATCCCCATATGCATATTACACACACCCATACAGTTGACCTGTGACCCATTGCAAAGGCTCCAGGCAAGATCAAAAGTGGAGCAAAAACAAATGAATGAACGACTGCACCACTAGCTTCCAGAAGAGAAACGCACTCCAAATCTCTCATGGAAGGGACACCAGTATGAACCCAGATAGACAGATTGTCAAAAACCGCAGCACTTACAACACAGCTCCAGGAAAAAATCCAAAAACAAACTCACCTTCACGAGGCCAAATAGAGATGGATAAAATAGAAACAGAAGGGAAGGAAGTTGTTGGCAGATGCAATCAGAGGCCCAAGCACATTTGCAGAAGCCCTACTGGCACAAAACCCTTCGATCCACTACCACTACCCAAATTTGCTCATGATGGTTTCAAGTTCACCAAATTTGCAAATTGAAATTTAACATTAGACACACTTTTAACTTAGATTTTAATTATGCACCACTGTCATCTTAAACATGGACAAACTAGAAGATCTTTGTTTTGTCTAGAGTCTTCACAATAGGTAAAATTCAGTATGGCAAATTCAAAACACATAGAAGTTATTTTACTTGCACAAATACAAAATACTAAATAGAAATGATGCTAAAGTTGGATGTATGTCAACCTTTAGCATGAATCTGAGCTCATACCTCCTTGTTAACTTCAAGGCTTCTATTATAATATTATTATACATAAATCGTGAAAATATATAGTGGAAAGAAAGCTTTTAATACGTGCATACCGGTAGAAGTGAGTCCAATGATTCTCCATTGGCTAGTCGTTCCTTGAACTCTGCAGTTTTGCCCCTCAATTCATCATCAGATAACTGGGATATTTTTACTTCCAAACCATTCACAGCAGCCACAGCTCCAGCGTACTGCTGTCTGGTTGCATCAGCCATGTCATTTCCTTTAAACAACCCACCAAGTAGGCCCCCTAATGACGCCACAGCAGTTGCTCTAATATCCCTGTAGCCCCTGGAAGGAGCAGTTCCACCCCCCCAGCCCCACATCCTGCCATTTCTGTTTGAAAAGGAGCTGCCCAACTCGCCTTGTGGATGTGAATGAGAACAGAGGCCGTGGTAATGGAATGATGGAGGAGAGGAACCCAACAAGGATGGAAGTGCAGAAGTTGAGCAAGAGCCAGCTGAAGCACTTTGGATGTGAATTTGCTGTGAAGCGCAGGATGCTACTCCATGGTCCCCTCTCAGGAAGGCTCCTGCAACCTTTTGAGCTGCCATCCTTGCACTGTAAACAAGAACTATTTTCCAAATGCTACAATATCAAGAAGAAAATATATACATATACCTGCCAAAACCAGGCCAAATTGCTGTTAGTGTCTGGTTTTCTGAATGCTTCTCCTACCTTCTACTACTCTGAAATGTTACACTGCCCGGATGATCTAATTTGAATTTCATACTCGTGGCACCAACCGAGTAGTGGAGAAAATTAACTTCAGGATAAATTATTGGATCGCCTAAAGCCCAAGTCATATAGTTCATGAAAACCCAACACAACATCAAATCCAAGGGAGAAGCAAATACAAGATAATAGCTACAAAAAATTTTAAACAGGAAATCTATGACTGCATGTCAAAATTCTAGGAAAATGTGAAGAAAAACTAGCAATACCCAAGTCCCTAATCTTATAAAAATTAAAAACCACAAAAAAGAAAAAGAATTCAATCAGGGTACCATATAGAGACAAAATGCTCAAAATTGTTTTATGCTGTTGAATAGGAAACCTTAGAACAAGACTCCAATCGGAATACCGTATATAGACAAAATGGCTAAAATCGTTTTATGTTGTAGAATAGGAAATGTACGAACAAGAATTCAATCAGAATACCATATATAGAAAAAAAGCTTAGAATTGTTTTATTTTATACAATGGGAAACTTATGGCAACACCGTGAAAGAAGTGTATGAACACCCATTTCTTTTAATGTAAATAGAAAACCTAGAAATTAAAACAAGTAACAAATAGAATCTGAGGATTAAAAATTTTATTGTATATTACGAATGCCAATGATTTCAGTTGCTCTTTTCTGTACAACTGGCAGTCGAAATAAAAATAAGCTCAGAGAATTTTAACATCCTTTAGGCTAAAACAGTCTGTAGGAACTATCAAAGAGTGTTTAATTGTTTAGAAGGTTGCTTCTTCAAATGCCTAGTTTTCTAGGACAACAAGAAAAAAAAAAGGATGGATACCCCAAACAAACATCTCCTTCATAATAAAATCGGAATGAGAGAAGGAAAGAAAACTGCATCAAATTGAATTGTTTAACTGATGGCACAAAATTCATGACTGATATGCCAAAACAAAAGAACAATTATTCTTATTGAATTAAATTGCATATTCATATAACCTCCTAAGTGTGAAAACTGCAACGTTTAAAAATAAACAGAGAAAAACATAGGCCCCCACCTGAAAAAAGAGAGAGAATGGAGAAGAAAAATCACTTACCAGATTGCAGGGCTGCAAGTTGAAGCAGAATTCTTTAGTAATGTTCAAACATAAACCTAGGTGGAAGAATTGGACTGGTGGTGAATAAAAAACAGAAGAATGTTAGAATGAATAAGATGGTGGAATTGCAGAAGACTGTCTCTGAGAATTATGTGATTTGGTTATGGTCCTTTTGGAGAAATGATCCGCTTAGTCTGGCATGGGCTGGCTCTGAGATGTTGTCTGAAGTGGGTATGTTCCGGAAATGACAGATCAATGTAATATGCCAATAAGAAGAAGAAAAATTGTTGGCGTCGGTTTCCATATTTTAAAAATTTGGGAACGTGGATAAGGCATTTGTAGATTAAAAATTGTGAGGCGGCAAATGAGCCCCATGGATGGGATGAATGAAATGGGCGAGAAGACTCTCGGATCATATCGCATAATTTGATGTACTTTACCACTGATATATAAAAATTTAAGAGAGAGGGAGTTGTTTTATCTTATTTTTATTTTTTTTTTTTTTCTTCTTTAGGATGGTTTAAGATGCATCTAGTTATAACCAAAAAAATAAATTAATATATAAATTAGATTTAAGATATAACTGTTTAAATGAGTAAATGAAAGTTATTTTAATAATTAAAAATAATAAATAAATGTAAATGTAATTGATTTGATAAGTAATGGATAATATGAAAAGTAGAAAAAAATTAAACAAATATCTTGTTAGAATTATAGAATTATGAAAATATAATAGTAATTTGAAAAGAATGAATGAGTTATGTATGAAATCTAGATTGCTCATTGTATGAGAATAAATTTGGTGTTGTACCCTTCTAACCATTGAGTACATTACAAAGTGTCAAATGTGTATTGCACACCTTTCTATGTTTTAGATTTTTTTGTGTATGTTCGCCACCTAATGCCATACGGTCCTTTATTTGTGCTTCTCTAAATTGGTACACAAAATGTCTAAAATTATGTTTTCTTCCTCTCTTAACCTAATTTGTCATAACCCACATGCAAAGGAGAAGGGATAGAAGTAGTTGGACCATGCAACCTTGAGGTAGTTCCAACTATATATCATACATGTTATAACCAAACGCTACGCAGTTATCGTATAGTGTAAATGGAATATCAAGCAAGGGTTCAACCTCCTCTTCCCTATAAATGATAATGCAGCTACATGAACATTCGCCCAACCCTCTTTTGGTATAAGTGATGTTACATGAATTTGATCAATAGAATACACTAGCTTTTGGAAGGCTCTTTGTTTGATTCTTAATAAATGACTAGAAAATGATTTGTATATATACGGCTCCTAAGGACATGACACACACAATGGTTGACCATATAAAGTAGTGATATGTAAAATAAAAGACGTAAAAAATCAAGCTAAGGCGAATGGACTCACAAAAACAAAAGGGACAGATTCGATAGCATGCCAAATTCGTACGAGGTAAATTCAATGACAAACATGCGGCTGATGAATCCACCCCAGGGAAACTAGATGCTCAAGGTGTAATTAGCTCAAAAGATAGTCAAATAAGGCTCAAACACTAAAATGGATGAATGTGGAGGGCATTTATAAGGCATAAGGCTGAAGAGAGAGTAATGTGAGGTAGGAAGCATCCTAAAATAGCCAAATATATACAAGTAGACCAAATGTATGAAAATGGATAAAAATGTTATGGCAAAGGGACTGGTGTTTTACCTTAATTTGGATTAATGTGATCTAATAAGATAAAACTTTAAACGAATTCATATTATGTGAACTATAGTAATAAACATGAAATTGAATGTATAATGTAAAATATTGATAATTGTACTTGTTCTAACTAAAAAAGACATTAGGGAATAAAATACTTAGGGTGTTACTATTTGTGCAGGTTTGAGATTGAATGCAGGTGGTGAAAAAGGTAGAAAATTAGATCAAGAGTTGATTAGATCAGGGATTGAGTTTCTAGGTGTGCTTCGACAAATTCATCAACTTATGGATGATACCAACTAATGTTAGGGTCTAAAAAATTCATTTGAGTAGATTTTGCTTGGTTATGTTTTCATACAGGCCACTGCACCTGCTTGTAAACCATTTGTGTGAAATATTCAGTAGTTATATGTGCACACAACTCCAAAATTTTGTTTCCTTGTCTTTGAAACCTTAGGTCCATTTTTGACACTAAGTTTGGGTCTATAAAAGGGGAATAATAGTCGGTTGAGCTAACCCCAACCACTCCCCAATGAATGTCTAGGTGTTGCCTATAAATTTAATAGTCTAAAGAAGCAAGTCAAACCATATATATAGTTTTCCATGTTAGGTGTATGTGATTGCAATAATGCTCTGTAAATGAATGCAACCTATAATCTAGCTTTTGACACTTGGCAAATGACAACTTTGGCTTGGCTTTAAGTTGCTTCAAACTTGGCTAAGGCATGTTCCTCGTGACTAACGGTTGAATTGGAAAGAACATGGCTCTAGTTGAATGTGCAAGTGATTGTTAGATGTTTGATAAGTGCTTGCTAGATAAGGAATAGGCTTAAAAATAATGTGTATTTATATGGGACTCTTTGAGTACTGTCATGTACCACTGACATGTGAAAACATATGGGCAAATCAATATGAAGGATTTGAATTTGAAAAATAATTATTGCTTGGCACAGGATGAATCTGAAATTCCATTTTGAGTCTAGCGGATTTGTCCAAAAGATAGGAATATTGATATGATGATCTAGATATAGTCGGAATGTGATTTTGGATAAGTTAGACACAAACTAGGGAAGTAATGTAGGTGAGTGATTGCAAATCAAGAAGGACAGACCTGTGTAAAGCATGTAGATGTGAGAGAAGGGTGAATAAGAGCCATATGTATATGCAAAAGGCATGTAAACTAAAGGTGGGTTAAATTTGACATTACCAAGTGTTTAGTACTATATTTTAGTGTCTACAATTGCCCCCCTTTTATTCTAGTATTGAAATGAAACATAATGCTAGAGTAAAAAGATTAAAAAAATGTAACTAGGTGTGTACAACACACTTTGTCTTTGGGAAGAGGCTTTGAATATTTAGTTTACTCCATGTAACCTACAATAAATATGCAACAATTAATGTCCATGTATGAAATCTAAAATCTAAAATGAAATTGAAATATTTGAAACTTAAAGGGCAAGGAAGGAATACACCTATAAGTGGGTGAATCATTTTTCCACGTGTCATGTCGTTGGAGTTGATGTTTCCTTGTTAAAGCATTATATATTTGTGCTTCTTTGTTGAAGCACTTAGAGAATTATGGCTGATCATTCCCTAAATTTATGCAGTAAGGCAAGGTCATGTGTTGGGAAGATAAATGCCCCAACCATCTTTGAAAATGGAGTAATGCCTATGCCATTGAACATCATTGAACCTCAACTGCATTACCCATGTAGCTAATATTCAAACTCAAGATTGAAGGTGAGAGCCACATATTGGGATCATAGAGTAATGCATAGGCCATTGAGTGTCATTGAACCTCAACTATATTACTCAATTAATTGAATCAACCATTGGAGACAAACATGTAGATTCAAAGTGCTCACTTATTAGTACCATCGATGCCATCATAGAAAACTATAATAGTGTGTGATTGAATAATGATCATGTCCCATGATTTGATGTAATTGGTTCCAACATGATATAAATGTAGATACTAAAATATAATTTATGTAGTACCTCAGTCTTGTACATTTGGCCAATACCTATCATGGATGTACCTTTCAATTATAGATATGCATGATATCGAAAGGCTTGCATTCACTATCTCTTTATGCCTAATTACTTATCTCTTAGTTTGACCAATATTATTTTAATGACTAGGCATTATATATTGTGAAAAAATCCCTAAACCTGATGATCTGGGCAACAATTCAGGCGACAATTCGGGTGACAGTTCCACCCCAATTGATGACGAAACTTTTGGGAGCCATAACTTTTGCACTGTAGCTCCAATTGACTCGTCATTTGAACCGTTGGCAAGATAAGAATGAGGATAACATCATGATATGGCATCGAGATCTTATTGATGAATTTTGACCCCCAAAAACCCAATGGAAGTGCCCCAAATTTCAATTTTAGTAGTGCAGTCTAAAAATAGTAAGTTTCTAAAAATAGTAATTCCTCAAATTCTGTATTGTTTTAAATCAGGGAAGTTGAACCACTTAATCTCCCATCTAGATTGGTGACCTTCCACATCCTCCCCCTTACTTTAAAAATGTGTATAAATGAAGATGTAACCCAAAATGGAAAATCAGACATCTCTTCCCAGAGATAAGCATATAGTTTTATTGTGATCTTGAGTAATAATACATATCTTCTCAGAGAATTCATTGTTATTGTGTTATTGTTGTGTTCTTAAAATATTTATCAACCAAAACTTTTGAGTTTTGGATCACCTGATCATTATCCTTCACTGCAAGTTATGAACATGTACCTATTTTCTAGCTTCTTGGACACTTATGTCTCAAATAGACACTTACATCGATGCAAGTGTCCACTTTTCTTAAAAAGTGTCCAGTTCCCAAAATTCATCTAATTTTAAAAAATAAATATATACTAAAAGTATACCTAAGTGATTTAATGTGAGATATTTCTAAACTAGATTCGTATATATACTCATTACCTAGTAATCACCTAAAAATCACATACAACTCACAAGGCCATATACCAAGAAGAACTCAATCAAGCATTCAAGTGAGCAAACTTGCCCTATTCATATCTATTTATGTATTAGTCATAGGAGCAATATTCCATAGGTCTAAAGCATTCAAGGATCAACCCATGAGTCATATTTTTCAAGTTATAATCTAGGTCACTACATGTCTTTGCTTATCACACATTGCATCATTGTGCACACACAAGCCAACACACAAGGGATAACTACACAAATTTGAGGCCCTCTTAAAATTATTGGCTATGTAGGTAGTGCCCACTGACAGAGAGGTCCTTGGGGTAGTTCGACATTGTGAGCCCACTAACCCATTTTTTCCCACAATCACTCCAAGGGTGAAGAGCTATGGTTTGATCATTTGGAAAAGAGTGACAAATTGTGCATGTGATCTAAAGACATCAAAATAAAAGTGATAAAACCCCTAGAAGGATCTAGTTGGTCACATCCAGATCTAGTCAGTATTTTATACAAGACACCTATGTTAGAGTTAGATACCTATGTCAACATAATTGTCTAGATCCAATGCAAGTATGCCACACAAAAAATTTTATAGAATTTGATGATTGTTCAGATCAAACCTACATGTACATGGTAAACCAACTAAGAATAATTTGTTTCCAATTCATTTCAATATCTATTGATAGTTATACTTTACTATTTTTAGCAATCTTGAATGTATAAATTCATAATATTATTATATTAGTTTTTTATAAATAAGCCTAATCATTAGGTTAGTTTACCATTCTTGTACGTAAAAGATAATATAGTTCCCTTAACACTAGATACCACACATTTCAATTTAGGGTTAAACATTTGATGAACCCGATCTATGTATCTCTGTATGAAAACCCTCGTTTACCTCGAGGTGTTCAGCCTTCTAAGGGTTTTCATTGTTGTTGTTTATTAGATTTATTTTATTATTTGTATGAAACCTGGGCATAGCCTTAAATTAGGTGGGGTTTATATTGAACACTTGGAGCTTCTTATTTTTCCACCTAATATGGCTTAAACCAATTAAATACCAAATCATGAGCCTAATGAAAGTGCCAATAATGAAAATGAACAAAATATTGAAGAGGTTATCATAGAAGATGATTATAATCATGAAAATAATGAATCTAATACAAACAATGAACATGAATAAATATATCAAGAATAAGTACAAGCTCTTGCTATGTTGAGAGTGTATCCCTCAAAACCCTCAAGATCTTGATGAGATCCTAAAAACCATATTGGAAACTAAAAGAGCAAATAAAGTATAGATGAACAACCAAGTGCATCTATTGATCATGTTATTTGAGCTATGGAATATTCCCATATCCATGCAACCCTCCCCTTAAGCACATTATCACTTCATACATCTAATGGAGGCATGATTATGTGTTTACACCATTGTTCCTTGAAACAAATACTATTGTTGTTCCATCCTCTATGGTAACCATCGGCACTTCAACCCAATTATTGGTTTCAATGCCTATATCAACTCAAATCATGGGTGCACCTCCTTTGGTGACTTCTCAAACTTCAAACCTTAGTGATCAAAATATGAAATATCTTGTCCAAACTATATAACTTTTGTAAGCTAAGTTTACAAATATTGAGCAAAGGTATATGAATTCACCTTCTGCTATTGATTCATAAGAGGTGTTACAAAACGCTCTTACATCTGAGATATCTTTGCACCCCTTGTCAACTATTTTTGTTGCACCTAATTTCACATTTTATGATGGCAAAGGTGATCTTGAACAACATCTTCGGTCTTTCTATGTGGCATGCCTTGATTATGCCTCCAATGATAAAATTTTGATTAAATTATTTCCAAGGTGCCTCATGGACTATACTCTAAGGTGGTTTAATGATTTATCAATCCAATCCTAATAAGATTCATCCACTTGTGGATTAGTTTTTGGCACATTTTCTATTAATATTATTGAAAATGTATCTTATGTCTAAATTGCAAAATCAGACAAGGAACTAGTGAACCTATCAATGAATATGTCTTGAGATACAAGACAATGGTAGCCAAAATGACAAACCAAATGGCAGATAAATAGCTTTAAGACATCTTCAAACAGAGTTGGCTTGCCCCATTACATGAGTCCATTGTTTTCAAATACTTCAAATATTTTAATTACTTATGCCATATTATGTGCTACCAAGACATAAAAATATATTTCATTGAATAAACTTAAGTATGTAGCAAACACACCGACTACATCTAATACCAAATTTCATATCAAACCAAGCTATAAGGTGAAACTTGAAAAACCTAAAAATGAAACAACTATAACTGTTAATGTAGTGTCATAACAACCTAATTAGCTTATCTTATCTAATGCACCAAAGAGATAATTTACATGATTACCTAAGTCTCTAGCTTTACTACTTAAGAAGCTTGTAAATCATCATCTCATATATCTCCCTCTTCCCATAGAGGTTGATTTGAGTAGACCTCTATCCCGTGGATATGATGCCAATACTTATTGTGACTATAACTAGGGCCCTAGGCATTCTACTAAATGATGTTATACCTTGAATCATAAGATCTAAGACCTTATCCAACAACTTACATTTGATGATCCTCACAAATATTTAGGGTCACAACCTGGTGACCATCAGATTCAAAATATGTTTAGTCATCCATTACAAGATCATTCTCAAAAGAATCTATAAATGCAAATGGTGTATAATGCACATCCTCCTCTACCACATTATGAGCATCTACTAGATGGGATTATTGGTACCTATACATGGCATACACCTCTTATGGTTCATAGACTATCTAATACTTTAGATGATAGTGAGATTATGGATGATGACTTAGATCTCCATTCATTATTTATTCAAGCATACCTTGATCACCAGCCTATCTAAAATGTTATGATTGATCATGGTGCTAGCGAAAATGTTTGCACCATGACAATACTTGCATATTTGGGATATACACATGATTATTTACACCCTTTGACCAAAGTGATCAGAGCATTTGATGGAACCTAACAATAGGTTCTTGGTGATATTGACTTACCTTTATAGGTTGGCCCAACACATGCGGTCACTACCTTCTCAGTTATGCCATACACGGGAGTATTTGATATGCTATTAGGATGACCTTAGATATATAAACTTTGTGTGGCACCTTATACAATGCATGGGTATATTAAATACATTCATACCAATAGAGTAGTCACATTTCCTAAAATTCTATATGAACATCCAATTAAACAAGAGAAGTTTATTCCAAGATAGCTAATTATCAAACCTACTAAGGTTAATCCTCCATGAAAGGGTAAGAAATATATAATTCCATTTCCTAGGATACCCATACTTGAGAGACCATTAAATTAGAGATACATAGTGGATTCCATGAAATCCTCATATACTACTGTGTATCATACTTAGTTATCTAGAACACCTAAACATGTTCTTATTATTGATACTTCAAATACACTATAGAGCACAAAACTATGGGTTCCATGAACCCCTGCTCCTTTTATTACATATTTAAGACCGTAGAGTCCTATGACACATACATAAAGCGTTACAGAGCCTACAATACCAAATATTACACCAATACATGCTCTTTGACAGTACCACTAGTTTGATATACTATATCCAGTGTTAAGAGTACTTCTAGATGAGCATCCCATAGATGAGATGATTGGACATATATATATATATATATATATATATATATATATATATATATATATATTCCAAAAATATAAAAACATTTAAATAATTCAAAAATACCAAAAAAATCAACATGCTTCTAGTTGTACTATTTCTTATACATATGTTGTTTGCTCCATGCTAGTAGATAGTATATCATGCTTTCATATATACACATATGTTCCATGCTTCATTTGAGTGTGATACAAATATATCTAGTTACAAGATATATGCACATACAGATGTTTAACATTCCCTCCACTTGTAAACTAAGTACATTGGGGTCATCTGCTTCTTTGATCACGATACACCCAAGTTATATTATTCTATGATCACTCTCCATTATCATGTTTAAGCTTATATACTTACGCATGCCTATATCCATGTTTATACCTTTCATAATGTACTTGATATGCTATGTACTTAACATTACTTGTAAACACATAAATTAGGAACTAGTATGTTATGTTCAAGTTGGTTTCTTATATGTGTCATAATTTTCCATTTTGGCACTTCCTTGAAGTGTGTTTCCTTGCTTGATATTGTCTCGCATTATTTTGTTTGTTTTAGAATTTGAATATTTCATTGATTATGGCCCCCGTGGCATGCTTGCCTATTTGGGCATTTGAATATGTCATTGTTTGTTATATATGGACATTTGAATATGTCATTTTATGATTTTTGGACATTTGACTCCATCATGTCCCTTTGATTGTGGTATTTGAGCATGAACCTTGTATGAAGTCTTCTTGGACCATTTTTTTGCATTACTTTTTAGTACTCTTGTGCATGCATTTAATTGCTTACTAAGCTTATATGATTACTCTCTAGACATTGCCATCATTTATATCATCTATCTTAGGACTTGATGTGATCACATACTACATGCTTCAATGTTATATCTACCTATACACGCTACTCTTATATGCTACATGATCCATGCACAACTTATATAGTTATCCATTTGAGGTAAGGTAACTACTAAATTCTATTTTCCCTCACCTTAAAAGGGGGCCATGCCATAGAGGCATGACTTCCACATTTTTATAATTTCAAATTTTAGTGGGGTCATATCAAAAAAGCATGACTTCCACACTTATTCAATATTCAACATCTCCATATTAAAATGGGGACATGTTATGGGAACATATTTTCCATGTTTACATTAGTTCTCAGATTTTCCAAATTTAGTGAGTGCATGCCATAGAAACATGTCCTCCACACTTGCACCAATTTCAAAATCACCAATTTTCATAATTATATGATTCAAATACATATTCATGGTAACATTATATACATTGGTATTGTTATTATACCTAGAATTTAGCTTGAGACATATATGAGGTGCATATACCATGCAAAGGGCACCTAAAATTGCAAAATCAAGTCAATTTTTAGATTTCAAATATTATTATGGATTGTTGTCATACCCAGGATGGATTGTTATCAAGCCAATCTATTGTAGTAGTTAGTTCATATTTTGAGGGTTGAGTTGATTAAATCACTCGATGTTACCGAGCTTATAAGTTATATTTGATTAAATCATCTAAATTTACCAGACTTATAAATTGTATTTGACTAATTCATCCACCCTCACCAAATATATATTTTGAGTTGATTAAATAACTCATACTCACTAAATTATGCACATTTTTGAGTTGCACAATTGAGAGGAAACAAACTTAATGGTTGTGTTTCAATTCACCTTTACACTAATATTGGGGGCATATGTCCTCCAATCTCTCTATATTTATGTACTTTTAGGTTTATAATTGTCCTAATCTCATATTCAATGCTTCATAATGAGGCATCATTTCAAATAAAATTATCAAAAGGTAAGATGGTTGCATTGACACACAGGTGTACTCCTAACCTTAATCTTCTTACTTTCAAGCATTTCAAATTATTTATATATTATATTTTATACACTGATTATATACTATAACATGCTCTTGATTATAGGTCAAACACCAATAAAGTACTCAAGTTGGGTTCACACAAAGATAACACATTTATTTATTTTAAACTAGAGATTTCATTACTAGATTAAAGGGGGGCAAATGTAGATACTAAAATATGGTTTATATAGTACCTTAGTCTTGTACACTTGATAAATACTTATCATGGTTATACTTTTCAGTTCTAGCCTTGATCGTTGTTGAAAGGATCACATTCACTATCTCTTTATGTCTAATTGCTTATCTCTTAGTTCAACCATTATTATTCTAATGACCAGATCTTATATACTATACAAAAATATTTAAACATAGTCATTATCCTTCACTAGTAGTTCTAGACATGTACACGTTTCTAGCTTCCTAGACACTTGTGTCCCAGGCAGACAATTGCATCGATGCAAGTGTCCACTTTTCCTACAAAGTGTTTAGTTCCCAAAAGTCATCCAATTTACAAAAAGAAATGTATCCAATAGGTTGGACTAAATGATTTGATGTGAGATATTTACAAAATTGATAGCTATATATACTCATCACCTAACAATCACCTAAAAATCACATACAACTCACAAGGCCATATATCAAGAAACATTCAATCAAGCATTCAAGTGAGCAAACATTATGTATTTGTCTATATTTCTATATTAGTCATATGAGCAGTATTTCAACTAGTATAAAACATTCAAGGAGCAACCCATGATCCATATTTAACAAGTTACAAGCGAGGTCATTGCATGTCTTTACTTACCACATATTACATGCTTACACACACATAAGCCAACATGTAGGGGAGAACTACATATGTTTGAGTCCCTCTTTAGAGTATTGAATATGTAGGTAGTGCCCATTGATATAGGGGTCTTTAGGGGAGCTAGACATTATGAGCCCACTAACCCATTTTTTCCCATAGTCACTTCAAGGGTGAAGAATTAGGGTTTGATCATTTGACAAAGAGAAACAACACATGTACGTGATCTAAAGACATTAGAAGAAAGATGAAAAAAAACCTATGAGGCTCCAGTTGGTCACATCCAAATCCAATCATTATTTTATATAGGACACTTGTGTCAAAGTTAGACACTTGCATCGATGCAACTATCCAAATCTGACGCAAACATACAAGGTCACATAAAGAATATTTATATAGTCTAATAATTGTTTTAGGATCATCTTTTAATCTAATTTCAACCTATTCCAGGTCAAACCTACATGTGCATGATAAACCAACTAAGCATCATTTGTTTCCAATTCATTCCAATATCTATCAATAGTTGTACTTTACTGTTTTTAGTAATCTTAGTTGTATAAATTTAGAATATTATTATCCAAGGTTTCTATAAACTGGCCTACTTATTAGGTTAGTTCACCATCCTTGTGTAAAAGTTAATATGATCCCCTTAACCCTAGATACCACACATATCTAAATTTAGGGTTAAACTATACAATCATATGCATCTATATCTTATTTTGTCCTAAATCTTGAAACTTATAATTCATGTTCCTTTAAAAGGTGTGCATATGCATGGTATATGCCCCTACATGTGTTTGAATCTATAAATATCTAAAAACATGTAACTTTTGTTCTTGTAAATGTGTGTGCATATGCTGACATATGCCCCCAAAAATTTGTGTCAATTTGTATGTATATGTCCCATATTTGAATAGAATTGATAATCTAAACCAATCTAAATTATTTAAATCATGTAATTTGTCCAAAAATTTAAAAACAATATTCATGGAGTCTTAAATCTCTATGAAAATCTTATGAACATGCCCCTCTTTTGAGGTGAGGGATATAGCCTATGAATTACCATCTCAAAAGAAAAAGATTAAATACATCATGTTATGTAAGAATATGTGATCATGTAGAATCATATGTTAACATGTGAACAATGTTTCATCGTATTAATGAATATATCATGAAAGCATATATGGAACATGTAGTTCAAGGCATACAAGTGTCATGTTAAGATAAATATGATAATTAGACACGTAGTAGTAATCACCACTGATATAAACACTGAATAAGACTAGGTGGTAAATGCACATGATGTGAATCATGACAACGCACACAAATGGGGTAGGTGTGATATGAATCACGACACCACAAACTTAACAAACTCAATATGCTCAAAAAATAATACTACATTTATCCACTCATAAGAACACAATGTTATAGCCATGAGGCACACGAAATGACACTCAAATTGACACACAATGACAAGGGTCACATACAATGGACAATAAAAGTTTTCCCATAAGGCCAAGGGATGCATATAATGGCCAATAAAATGTCGCACACAAGGCCATGAGCCACATTCATTGAAAATACAATGTCTCACACAAGGCCAAAAGCCACATATAATAGACAATCAAATGTCACACATAATAGACAAGCAATGATTGACCTATTATGAAAGGAAAAAACAACATAACAAAGTAACATGTCCATGAAATGTAGCATTGTAAATAATATAATCAAGATCAAGACACATGTAAGCAATGACTGTAACTTAACATGATAAATGGAAAGGTCATCAAAATATAGAATGTATAATAATGTAACCCATGAAATAATATGCCCCCAGTATTGGTATGGCCACTAGGTATAGGGGTTTCTTACTTCTATGCATCTATTTATCATGTGTAACCTGCATGTCTTGCATCTCATTGATATACCATGAAATGCTCGTGCATATGAAAGGGGTTATATAATATACCAAACATGTGATAAATAACATAAATGAATAATGAAAACTAACAAACATATCATGTTTAATACCTAATTTTTAATTTTAAAATATTTTGATTTTTTGGTACTTTTTCAAATGTTTTGCTTGAATGATATGCTAAATAATTAACCAATCTAGGGTATGATCATGTATTAAACATTAGAATGGTCACCTTTCATGAGGGAGTAGTATCATGTGTAATTGAATATGAATATGAGAAATGATCTTGTGTGTTGTAATGTAACCATCATCATCATCATGCCTCATATGATCAAGTGTACGATGAGTAGGTCTAGGTTGCATAGTACCATGTGGAATCCATGTTTAGTAGGAGAAACATGTGCATGTATTTACTAAATTATCTCTAACACTATCTTAGGATGTGGAGTAAATATTGGGTATCGTGAGTCCTAAACGACCCTCTAATGTAATGGGTGTTAAAGTACTAGTCATTTAGGAAAGTTAACTACCTTCCTCTGGGTTGTCTACATATAATGAACCTAAATAGGTGGAGCAACTAACTATGTATAATGAACCTAAATAGGCTGCATAACTGATAGTGGTGTAGGGGGTGGAGGAAAAAATGCCTCTAGCTAAATAGGATACTCATATGGAATACTTGAAACTGTCACCACTCTATTGCATTGTATATACTTGACACATCTATGAATTTAATATGATACTAGATGGAGCATGTGTATCCAAGGGCATCCTAACAACATGTCAAATACCCACGTACTCTATAAAACTAGGAATAAAGTAATAAATATTATCTAACATACCTTAAGAGGTAGCATGATACATCCCAAGGGTTTTGTATCATTCCATCGAATCCTTTGACCACCTTAGTTGTATCCATCAAATCCTCATATGTGTATCCAAGAGTATGAAGAACTGTCACTATACAAATGGTTTTTATTGAACAATTTTCTACCATGTCAATATGAATAGGTTGTGAATCAATGTAGGCTTGTAAAAATAATGAATTGAAATTAAAGTCATCTTCCTTAATTTTGCTGCCATCAAATGTAATTATAGGCTATTTTATTGATATTAATGTAAGTTTACTAATGATACCATCCAATGGGTGATCATATGTTGAATGATAAGGATGTGCATTGTATGTCATATGAACCTTAGTAGTATCCTTAGTTTATGTTACCACATGATTTGGAATGGGGTTGGAAAAAAAAACAATTTTTCATTCCCATTATTTTGTGGTCTTGAATTATTTGTAGGTGTGCTAAGGTCACTGATTTTATCATCAATGACATCTTGTATCTCATGCATTAAAGTGGATCATTTATCCTATAATGTCCATTACATAAATTATAATCACAATATACATTAATGTCATATCCCTTAGGTGTAAGCCTGCTCATATCAACCTTTTGTGGTGGAGGAAGAGATATAAGGTTGCACTATAGTAACTTCTATAATAGGATATGAGGAGGTTAAGGTGATCGTGAAAACTCTCTCATTTGTAGAGTGGATAAGATAAGTTACTTAGTAGGTTATGATATTACTTTAAATATTGTGTTTGCCTCATCCTTAGTATCATTTGATTTGACCTTGTAACTTGGTTTGCTTTGAAACTTTTAAGTTGAATGATTTGTATCATTAGGCACATATTTGAGCTTGTTTAAAGCAATAAACATATATTAATAATCTTTAACTACATGGAATAACTCATCAAATGATTTTAGTTACCTTAACACAATGGACTCATGAATAATAATAAGTAAACTTTGCGTGAAGATATCTTGTAACTCATTTTTGACCATAGGGTTTGTCATCTTAGAAAGCATGGGCTTATACCGAAGCACATAGTCACTGATTAGTTCATTGGATTCTTACTTACAATTTGAGCATAAGATAAATTTTCACTAATATTGATAAAAAAATGTGCTATAAATTGATATGCCAAAAGGATTCAATGTCTTTATTGATTGGAATGGAAGATTATATAACCATTGCAAATCATAGTCCTTAAAATTTCATGGAAATAACTTAGTCAACAATTTATCATTGGAGGCATAGTCCAAACATACTATGTGAAAAGATATTAGGTGTTGCTTTAGATTACATTTATTGTCATATAATGTAAGCTTAGGAGGTAGTAAACCCATAGGTAAAGGATAAGTTAAAATCTCTGGGGCTAATGGATTATAAAGCAATGCATGATAATCTATTAAATGATTGGCTCTATAATCATCCTACTCTAACTACAACACCTTAACCTCCAAAGCTATGACCATATGCTCTAAGAATTATGTAGTAAGGATGATGATGTCATAGGTGTAGTCATCATAGAATGTGTATATGTTAACTATGTAGAAGAATGCAAAGTAATATGAGGGAAACCTTGTGTTCCCCTACACCTTCAGTGGGCATCATATGTGTAGCCAAAGGTACAATGGCAATAGTAGTAGTCTAAACAACTATGGTGAAATTAGTAAATCTAAAAGATTTATTGATATCATAAAAGGGATCATACTACTCTTTAGATGTACTAACCCTAGCTAAATTTTTATGTTCATCTTTTGTTACTTATAGTAGTGTATCATGCATTTGTGGATTATGTTAAGATATCGATTTAATCCCCTTTCATCTATGTCACCAAATCTATTAGGGAAGTCCACATATTCATTTCCTTTATTTGCATCCATTGTACTTGTTTCATGAGAAATTATAAATTTAATATCATACAAATTTCGTTAAGAGGGTGTCATCTATCACTTCTAGTAGTGATAACATGAACCAAAAAATCCATTATAATCCTTGAGTGAGTAATGGGATTGAGAGGAATAAAAGGAGTCATGCATACCCTTTTCCACCTAGCCATAACAAGATGTAACTCATATTGAATATTATAATAACATGAATTATGGAAGGCTATAGATTATTCATTATTAATTTAAACCTTATTAATGTAAGAGGATTCCATCCAAGGAATTACATAGTTGTTACAAATTTTACATATTTTAGGAAAACAACATGTAATGATATAATCATAGCTCGAGTTAAGAAATCAAAACTATTTCCATTCATTATATCCATGTATAATTTGTCAATGAGGGAAAATTAGAAATCAGGTCTAAAAAATCATATTTATGTACATAAATATAAAAACCTATAAGGAAGGATGAAACCCTAAAAGAAGACCTAGGATTTGACATGCTCAGTATGTAATTAGGTTCACCAATATGTTTTACCTTATTTTGGATTAATGTGATACAATAAGATAAAACTTTGAATTAATTTAGATTATATGTGAAATATAAAAAAAACACAAATTAGAGTGTAAAAGGTTGTAGACACATAAATATTGTCACAAGTAATTGAAAATGCTAATTATTGATGCATCCTAAGTCATATGACTTGCACCCAAATACATGTCTCTTATTCACCATTCCTTTAAGCCTTACATCTATATGTGGGCTTGACTCTTTATTTCTCAGTGTTGCTACATAGAACTTTCCAAGTTAAATTCTTAAAATGCACCATAACACCCTTATATTTTCTCAAACTTAGGATAATTGTCCTTGTGTTTACCCTTAAAATATAGATATGGAGAATAAAGGGTTAAAGGAGTAAGAGATAGCCTAGGGCACAAGGATGGTAGACTATCTCTAATTTAGGCCAATTAATTGCAAAAATTAGATAAACATATACTAAATTTATTATGCTAAGATATGTTAAGAATATAAAGTACAACTATGCTATATATTGCAATGATAATGATTTGGTTATAATGCTTATATAGATCTAGAATAGGTAGAGAGTAGACAAGATATGGATTTTGGATTAGTTGCATTATTTTGGAAATTATACCTCTATAGTTGTAAACACTTATATCGACTTGGGAGTGTTGTATTGATATTACTATCTAACTCAGGCGTAAGTGTCTAATATGAAATACTTGTCTAAACTAGATGTGATCACCTAGATACTTTTGGGTTCTGTGTCACCTTCGCTTTGGTGCATTCATATTTAGGTCATAGAATGTCACTCCTTGTCAAATAAAAAAATCCTAATTCTTCATCTTCATGCTGGTTGTGGAAAAAATGAGTTAGTGGGCACATGGTGTCAAACTACCCTAAAAAAACCTTTGTCAATGAGCACTACCTAGATAACTAATACTCCAAAGAGGGCCTCAGACTTATGAATTTCTCCTGTATGAGTTAGCTTGTGTGTGAATCATGTAATGTGTCATAAGTACAATAATGACCTAAATTTTAACTTGGAAAATGTGGTTCATGGAGTGTTAATTTATTATTTTATACCTATATATGTGTTGTCCCTATGAATGCTATGGAAATATGATAAAATAGGAAAGTTTTGCCCACTTATGTATTTGATTTAATGCTTCTAATAGGTTTCCTTGTGAGTAGGTAAGAATTTTTTAGGTGAGGAATGAATGAGGATTGATCTTGTATATATACCAATTCCTTTGGAGAATATCTTGCATTAAAATACTTATTATGACCATAGAAATACATTTTATTTGAAAATTGGATGATTTTAGGGTACTGGACACTTGTGTTAGAATATGACACTTACATCGACACAGGAGTTTGACTGTGACACATATGTCAAGGCAGTTGGAAAACATGCATAGGTTGAGAGCATGTAGAAATAGAAGATAAGTAGGTTTATAATATTTTTAGCATGATATAAGGTTTGAGCCATCATAATAACACTAGTCAAACTAAGAAATAGTGTATGTGAGCCTTTTGATAGTGGAAAAGGTCTAGAAGTTGAAGGTACATCCATGATATGTATTTTTCAAGTGAATAAGACTGAGGTGTTATATAATTCAGATATAGAGTCTACATTTACCTCCCCTTTAATATAGTAATGAAAATGCTAGTTTAAAGGAAAATAAATATGTACATGGATGTGTATAACACACCTCACCTTTGCTTGAGTCTAACTTGAATGCTTTATTGATGGCTGACCTACAACCACAAACATGTTATAATATATAATCAGTGCATATAATTTGAAATTAAAAGCATTGAAATGGTTAAAATGATTGAAATTGAAGAGGGCAAGGTTTAGGAGTACACCTATGTATTGGTGCAACCGCCTTACCTTTAGGAAATTTGATTTCAAAAGATATATCATTATGAATTATTAGAGCTGATATTAGGACAAATATAAAATCTAAAAAGTGCATATATCTAAAAAGATAGATATTAAAGGACACATTCCCCCAACCTTGGAGAAAAGGTGATTTTTAACTCGATAATTGAGATTAGCTCAATCATGCAACCCAGTCATATTTATACCTGGTGAGTGTGAGTGAACCAAGTCAACTCAAACTATAAAATTGGTGAGGTTGGATGATGTAATTAAGTCAAACCTATAAACTTGATAAGACTGAGTGAGTTAATCACCTCAATCGTACCAAAAAGTGAACCAATTATTGTAGTAGATTGACTCAATACCATCCATAAAATTCCAACCTAGTTGGTGATGGCAATTCATGAAAGTGTTTTAAACTTGAAACTAATTTAATTTTTGAAATATTAGGTGTTATTTGCATAGCATATGCACCTTAGATGTGTCTCATGTTGAAATTATGTATAAAAATGGTACCATTATATAAAATTATGCCACAAATATGTATTTGAATCATATAGCTATGAATTTGGCTAATTTGAAAATGTGTAAGTGTGGAGAATATGTTTCCAAAACATGCCCCCACTGTAATCTGCGTGTGTTGATGTTTAACCCTAATTTGGATGTGGATCCTCTTGGGTAGATAGGGTTAAGAATATGGAAATGATAGGGCACAAGGGTGAATATCATATCTACAACATGCCAATTAAATGTTAAACTTAGATGTACCATATATTGAATTTATTAAACTAAGATAGGCTATTAATAAAAAGTACAACTATGTTAGATATATAAATGATAAATAGGAGTATACTTAGTTGGATCTGATGTTAATGCAGATTTGGATTTATAACATGTTGAAATCAGGTAGGAAGATAGTTCTGAAACAATTATCAAATTTTTAATTTGGTGCCTCTTGTTCTCTAGATAATTGCATCAACCTAGGGTGATTGCATCGATGCTACTATTTGGGTTAAACATTAGTATCTTGTATAGAATATCATCAAAAAAAGATGTAACCACCTGGATACTTGTATCTTTAGCTTCACCTTCGCTCTAGTGCATTCAGATCTGGGTCATAGATTATCGCTCCTTATAAAATGACAAAACCCTAGTTTTCCATCTTCAATGTGACCTTAGAGAAAAATGGGTTAGTGGGAATATGGGGTTAATCCAAATCATAATTACCTCATTATCAAAGGGCACTACCTACATAGCTAATACTCCAAAGGAGTGCCTCATACTCATGTAGTTCTCCCCTACGTGTTGGCTTATGTGTGAATCATGCAATGTATATAAAATAAGTACAACAATGACCTAGCTTGTAACTTGGAAAATAAGACCTTATGACTACTCCTTTAGTACTTCAAACCTATATATGTATTGTGCCTATGACTGATGTGTAAATAAGAAAGTTTTTGCTCAATTGAATGCTTAATAGAGTGCTTTTGATAAGTGCCTTGGTCTAATTTTTAGGTGGTGAATGAATGAGGGTTGATATTGTATTTATACCAATAATATTAGGAGATAACTCATATTAAAATACTTAGTCTAACTATTTAGATACGTTTCATTTGTAAATTGGAAGACTTTAGGGCACTAGACACTTATGTCAGGGCAGGATAATAATGCCGATGCTATTGTCTGTCCTAGATGTTAGTGTTTAGGGAGTATCAAAATATTTATAGGATCAAAACTTGTAGATGTGTAATATAATTACATTTTAAGCATTCTACAAAAGATAAGATGTCTATGCAATTAATATAATACTTGTTAGACTAAGAGATAGGCCAAAGGACATAAAATAGAGTGGATGTGAGGCTTGTGGAAGTAAGGCTTGTGTAGAACGAAGAAGAATAGTCAAGGTCTGAGTTTACCAAGTGTACAAGACTGAGGTGTTACATAATCACAAACTATCATCTACATTTGCCTCCTCTTTAATCTAGTAATGAAACTACTAGTTTAAAGGAAAGGAATAAATACCTAAGTGTGTATGCACACCTTGATTTTAGTTGGGTTGAATTTGAGTGCTTTATTTTTGACTAGCCTATAACCAAGAACATGTTATAGTGTAAAATTAGTGCATATAATCTAATTTAAAAGTACTTGAAATAGATTGATATTGAAAGAGCAAGGTTTAGGAGTACACATACGTGTCGATGTAACCGCCTTTCCTATTGACAAGTTATTTTACTAAAGATGTATCATTATAAGGCTCTAAATTTGAGATTAAGATAAATATAGATAAATATTTAAAGTTCATTTTTACAAGGATATATATATATATATATATATATATATATATATATATATATATATATATATATATATATATATATATAGAGAGAGAGAGAGAGAGAGAGAGAGGCACATGCCCCAAAATTTGGAGCAAAAGTGAGTTGCCACCTAGTAGTTGAGATTAGATTAACCGTGTAACCAAATGATACTTATAGCCTGATGAGGTTGGATGATACAATCAACATGGCAAGATTGAGTGATTTGATCACCTCAACCATACCAAAAAGGTGAACCAACTATTGTAGTAAATTGGTTCAATAAAGTTTGTAAAAGATTGTGGGGTATTAGTACGTGCAAAATAGATTTTGATTTTATAATATTAGGCACATGTTGCATAAAATATGCACCTTAGATGTGTCTCATGCTAAAATTATGTATAATAATGGTACCAATGTATAGAATCCTATCACAACTTTGAATCTGAATCATATAACTATGTGATTTGGCCAATTCAAATAACTGTGTAAGTGTAGAGGACATGATTCTAAAGCATGTCCTCACTATTCTAAAACTGATATAAGTACCAATGTGAAGGACATGTTTCCAAACTACCCCACTATAAACTGGAGATAATGAATATTGAATAGGTGTGGAGAACATACTTCTAAAGCATGCCCCCATTGAATCTAAAAACTAAGAATATGGGGAAACAATGTCCATATGACGTGCCCCAACTAAATTTGAAAACTAATATAAGTACTATATATTGAATGAGTGTGGAGAACACGTTTCTAAAACATGCCCCCACTGTAATCTATAAACTATGAATGTGTGGAAGCCATGTCCATATGACATGCCCCCACTGGATTTATGAATTGATATAAGCACCCAAATATTGAATGAGTGTGGAGAACATGATTCCAAAGCATGTTGTAATCTAGAAACTGTGAATGTGTGGAAGCCATGTCCATATGACATACCCCCACTAAATTTGAGAACTATGTAAAGTGTGGAGAACATGTTTCCTAATCATGGCCCCACTAATATGCCCCCCTTTGAGGTGAGTGAAAAATCAGAACTAGGAGTTACCTCACCTCAAAAGGGTAAGATAACTATAAAAATATGTGAATGTAATCATGTAACATATATAAGGAACATTTTTAGGTAAACGTATAATTGAAACACATAGAACCAATGTGATCACATGTAGGCATAAGATGCATGATAAAGATCATGACAATGTCTAGTTATTTATAAGACAAGCTCAATAATCAAATAAGCACAGACATAAGAGCACTCAAAAACAAGCCAAGAAATAAAGGTCTTAGGAGACCACAAGCAAGGGGCATGTTCAAATGCTATAAGATTGAATATACATGACTTAGTTAAATGCCCACAATGCAAGGAATGACATATTCAAATGTCTATACAACAAGTAATGACATATTTAAATGTAAAATAAGGCAAACATAGGCACATGGGCCACATACAACGGATCATAATTAAATGCTTGAACAAGCCAAATAATAACAAGGTAAAATACTCAAGGAAGTGTATAAAGGAAAAACATAAGTATCCAGCATGAACATGTCATAGTATCTCATGGAACAAACGTGTTATCAAAAAACATCAAGTGTATAACATATCAAGTACTATGTGCAGTATATAAGCATGGATAAGGCATGTGTAAGTTCATATCTAATCACAAACATGATGGTGGAGTGATCATCAAATCATATAACTTATGTGTATCAAGATCATAGAAGATGGATGCCCCCAATATCTTGATGACATGAGTAGAGGGAAATCATGACGCCTATAAGTGCATAGAATTATGTATATGTGTATTATTGTAAATGTATATGTTGGGGTAAATGATATGCTAGCCCTCAACATGGAACTAACACATAGATGTCAAGGAGCCAATAAAACATGTAGGTGCCGAAAATGTTTTTGGATTTTTGAATGTTTTTTATTTTTTTTGGTATTTTTGAAGAGACAAGATCATCCTATGATCTCATATAAATGATGATTATATGTATCTCCCCACTCAGAACTGGTGCAAGGAACTAGTGGTACTACCAAGGAGCATGTATAGGTGAAATATCTGTCATTGTAGGATCTGTGATGCTCAACATATGTATAATAGGAATATGAGGTTTTTAAGTACCAATAAAAGGAATAGGGGTTCATGGAACCCATCTTCATGTACTATGTGGTTTCTTTGTAAGAGAAATATTAGGAACATGTTTAGGTGCTTTAGATATCTGAATATGTTGCGTAGAAGATGAGGATTTTGTGGAACCCACTGTTTGTCTTTGATGTAAGGGTATCTCAAGTACTAGCCACCTAGTAAAAGGGATTGCGTATTGCTTACCCTTTTATGGTGGATTAACCTTAATAGGGTTGATAATTAACATTATGGGTATGAATTTATCTTGTTGAAGAGGATGCTCATATGGAACATCAAAAACTGTAATTACCCAATTGGCATGAATGTACCTAACACACACATGTATTGTAGAAGGTACTACTTGAAGAATATGTATCCAAGGTCATCCCAACCACATGTGCAAGACTGACTTGTAAAGGTGGATCAATCTTGTAAAGAACCTTCTGAGAGGTCCCATTGAATGTTCTGACTTATCTAGTAGAGGTGTGTAAATCATGCTGAGTATAACCCAAATTCATAAGTAATGTCATGGTGTAAATATTTTTGCTTGTACCATTATCAATCATAAAACTACATATGGGATGATTGCCAATGTATGCTCGAATGAATAAAGAATGAAAATCAGATTCGTCATCCCTAACTTCACTGTCATCGAAGGAAATGGTATTTTTTAAACCATAGGAGGTATATGTTGCGTGTAAGTACCAATAACCCCATCTATTAGGTGCCCATAATATGATGGAAGAGGATGTGTATTATATTCCATTTGAACTTTTGGTTCATTCTTAGAATGGTCTTGAAAATGATTGTTAAATGTCTTCTGCTTATGGTGATCACTACGTTGTGAATTTGATTCCTTTAGAAGATCATCAAATGTGATCTATTGGTCATCGATGAGGTCCTTTATTTTATGTTTCAAGGTAAAACATATGTGTATAGAAAGCCTAGGGCCTTACTGATAGTCACAATAAGCATTTGCGTCATATCCTTTGGGTAGAGGTCTATTTGTATCAACCTTTATGGGAAGAGGGAGATATATAATATGACACTCTAATAATTGTGGGAGTATTGAAGTAGGAGGCTCAAATAAACATGCAAACTAACTCCTTGGTGAATTAGATAAAACAAGATGATTAGGCTATTGCTCAACTGTGTTAACTATGGTGGTTATTTCCTTTTTAAGCTCAAGAGGTTTTACCTTATAACTTGGTTTAATTGTAAATTTTATACTAGATGTAGATGCATCTAGTGTGTTTGCCACATATTTGAGATTATTCAATGAAATAAAATTTGTTTCATGGTCCCATACAACATGGCATAAGTCATCAAAAGATTGAAACTTCTTGAAAATAATGGACTCGGGTAAAAGAGCAAGCAAACTTTACTTGAACATGTCTTGTAACTCTTTCTCTATAATAAAATTGGTCATTTTGGCTAGCATTGTCTTATATCTCAAGACATATTCATTGATAGGTTCATTTGTTCCTTGTTTGATCTTTGTAATTTGAGCATAGGAAACCTTTTCAGTAATTTTAATAAAAAAATATACGAAAAACTATTCTGCAAGAGGTTTGAATGTCTTCACGGATTGGAAAGGTAAATCATAAAACCACCTCAAAGCATAATCCTTAAGGATCTTTGGAAATAATTTGGTTAAAAGTTTATCATTAGAAGCATAATCAAGGCATGCCACATAGAATGTTCAGATGTTATTTAGGATCACCCTTGCCATCATAAAATGTGAAATTAGGTGCAAAAAATCTAGTTGACAAATGGTGAAAAGAGATGTCAAGTGAAAGAGGGTTATGCAACATATCTTTCTAATCAAAAGTATGTGAAGACTTTGAAGCCTTTTGTTCAATGTTTGTAACCTTATCTTCCAAGGTCTTTACAAGTTGAATGAGTGTTTAAACTATAGACCCATTGGGATTTAAATTACCCAGTTGTGTAGTTACCAAAGGGGATGAAAACATGGTTTGAGTAGTAATAGGCATTGAAATTGATATTTTTGTTGAAATAACGAGTAAGTCCATAATATATTTATCAATAGTAGTTTCAAGGAACAAAGGTTTAAACACATAATCTGTGCCCCCATTAAATGTATTGAGTTGTTGTGTGTTCAAGGGGAGGGATGTGTCCACTAAAGTTTTTTGGATTTTTGGCTATAAAAAATAATTTTTAATATCTTATCAAGATATTCAAGGTTTTGTAAAATGTGCTTAATAAACATTGTAATTACATGCACTTGATCATGGTCAACTTGCTCATTTTCATTTGTTTCATGATTTTCATTATCATAATCTTCTTCTATAATAACCTTATAAGCATTTTTTTCCATTGTCAACATGGGTATCATAATGATTCAATGTATGAGACCCCTCATTAGTTTGAGACATATTGGATGGGTTAAGGGGAATCTCAATATGTTCAATAGACACACCCCACAATCTAGGGTTACACCTAGGTTACATGCGAACTAGTAAAAGTAAGAAATTAAAAAGTACAACAATTTGAAACCCTAGCTAGTTTAAAACCCTAAGAATTAAAAAAATTTGGATTTACACATATTGAGTTCAACAAATATTTAAACCTAATTTGGATGTGTATCCTCTTGGGTAGATAGGGTTAAAAATATAGAAATGATAGGGCACAATGTTGAATATCAAATCTATAAGAGGCCAATTAAATGCTAAACTCATATCACCATATACTGAATTTATTAAACTGAGAAAAACTATTAATGGAAAGTACAACTATGATAGATATAGAAATAAAAAATAAGAGAGTACTTAATTGGCTCTAATACTAATGTAGATCTAGATATAGAATAAGCTAAAATCAAGAGAGATGATAGATTTGGAATAATTGTTAAATTCTAGATTTGGTACCTCTGGCTCTTTGGATAGTTGTGTCAGCCTGGGATGGTTACATCGATGTTATTATCTAGATTCGACACTAGTGTTTTATACAAAATATTATATGAAATAGAATGTGACCACCTAAATGCTTTTAGGTTTAACTTCATCTTTGTTCTAGTGTATTCAAATCTAGGTCATGGACTGTTGCTCCTTATGAAATCATAAAACCCTAGCTTTCCATATTCAATGTGACCTTTGGAAAAAATGGGTTAGGAAAAAAATGGTATTGAGCTAACTTAAAATGAATCTACTGTCAAAGGGAACTACCTATATAGCCAATACTATAGAAGAATGATTTAGACTCATGGAGTTCTCCCCTACATTTTGGCTTCTGTGTGAATCATGCAATGTGTGTAAAACAAGTACAATAATGACCTAACTTGTAACTTGGAAAATAAGACCTTATGATAGATCCTTTAGTACTTTGGACCCATATATGTAATGTATGTATGACTGACGTGGAAATAAGGAAGGTTTTACTCAATTTAATGTTTGATAGAGTACTTTTGATAAGTGCCTTGGTCTCTTTGGTATGATTGCTAGGTGGTGAATGAGTGAGGGTGGATATTGTATTTATATCAATCTTATCAAGAGATAAATCATAGTAAAATACTTAGGTGAACCATTTAAATATGTTTTATTTACAAATTATATGACTTCAGGGCACAAGACACTTGCGTCAAGGCTTGAAAGTAACATTGATGCTACTGTCTATTCTAGACGTTAGTGTCCATGGATTAATAAAATAGGTATAGGATCAAAACTTACAAAGGTGTAATATAAGTTCATTTTAAGCATTCTAGGTAAGATAAGATGTCTATGTCATCAATATAAGACTGATCAGACTAAGAGGTGGGCTAAGCGGCAAAAAATAGTGTAGATGCAAGGCTTATGAAAGTAAGGCATGTATAGAACTAAGAAGAATAACCAAGGTCTAATTTATCTGAGTGTATAAGACTGAGGTTATACATAATCAAAAAATACCATCTATAGTTGAATATTGAATAAGTGTGGATAACATATTTCCAAAAGATACCCCACTAAATCTAAAATTGTGATGAATGTGGAGTACATGGTTTTTGAACATACCCCCACTATAATTTGAATCTTTGAATCAATGTAGAAGTCATGCCTCTATGGTATGCCCCCCTTTTGAGGTGATGGGAAGTAGAAACTAGTAGTCACCTTACCTTAAAAGGATAAGACAACTGTATAATCCATGTATGAATCATGCAACACATATAAAGAACATGTCTAGATATATAAATCATTGAAATATAAAGAATGTGATCACACCAAGTCCTAAGCATGCATGATGTGAATCATTGCAACATCTAGATAGTAACAATACATACTCAATAAGTAACCAAGCACAAACACAAGAGCACTTAAAAGCAAGTCAAAAGACAATGGTCCAAGGAGACCTCAAGCAAGAGGCATATTTAAATGTTGCACAATCGAAGGGACATGACTTATTAAAATGTCCACAAAGCATGGAATGACATATTCAAATGTCAACATACAACAAATAATGACATAATCAAATGTCAAAGAGGCAAACATAGGCACAAGGGCTGCAAAAAATGGAACATATTCAAATTATCAAACAAACAAGATAATAACAAGGCAATACACTCAATGAAGTGCATGAATGAAAGCATAAGCAACTAGTATAAACATATCATACTATCCCTTGGGTCATATGTGTTAGCAAAAAAATTAAGTATATAACATATCAAGTACACTATGAAAGATATGAGCATGGATGAAGGCATGTGTAAGTACATATATGAGCTCAAACATGATAATGTAAAGTGACCATAAAATGATATAACATAGATGTATCATGATCATAGAGGTTATGCCCCCAATGTCTTGGTCATGTGAGTAGAGGAAAAACTCAACATCCAAAAGTGCATAGATCATGTACGTATGTATGCTTGTGTCACACTCAGAATATGTGTGAAACACGTGTATATAGAAAACACTAATATGCCATCTACAACATAAAACCAACAACATATATGCCAAGCAGCTAATAAGATATGTAAATGTTGAACATATTTTTGGATTTTTGAAGTTTTTTAGAAAATTTGGTATTTTTCAAATCTATGAAACATTGTAACCTTAAGTTGGATCATTTACATCATTTAGATCATGGTTGGATAAGTGGAAATGGCATATAGCATGTTCCTCCACATTTTACATGTGCAGTAGAAGAACCACTGCTATCATTCAGAATATGGATCAATTTGCCTTCATGATAAAAAGATATACTTTGTTAACTTTGGTCAAGTTTTGCTTCCATTTGGTATAACCAAAGAGTGCCCAATGTAAATGCATATGGAGATGTGGTAGGCATCCACCAATCTCTTGTTTGAATTACTTTAGGAATAAAAGTAATTGGTATTGTTATGTTTCCCAATGAGTCTTTCCAACTAATTTCTTTATGTAAGTCTTTTAGATCAAATCCAAGCTATTGTAAACACCTTACATTACAAGTAGTTTTCATTTGTTTAGGATCAACATAGTTATGCCAAAAATAAGCATCACCCATGAATAATGTAATTATTAAATTTTGTTGGTATGGATGTTGTTTGATTTTTTTAATTTGAAATATTTGTTGCACATTGTCTACCATTTTCACTTCCAATTCCTTCTTAGAATAAAATTGTAAAGGATCATTAAATGTTTTATGTGTCTGGTGATCACTAGGTTGTGAACATGATTCCTTTTAAGGATCATCAAATGTAATATTTTGGTTATCAATGAGATCTTAAATCTAATGCTTCAAGGTTAAACCTATATTCGTAGAATGCCCAAATCTTTGGTGATAGTCATAATAAGCATTCACATCATACCCTTTGGGTATAGGTATACTCATATTAACCTCTATAAGATGATGGAGATATATGAGGTGACACTCTACAAGCCATAAGACTAATGAAGTGGGAGGCTTAGGTAAGTGTGTAAACCATTTTTGTGGTGCATTGAATAAGATAAGCCAATTAGGTTTTTGTAATAGTGTACCAATCGATTTTGTGTGTTCCCTTACAACCTAGGCACCCATATTAGAATGCATAGGTGTAGGGAGACTGCCTCCATTATTATGTGGGTATTGTAAATCCTTCTTGTTGGTAAAAAGATCATGCATGATCCATTTGATAAAGTTTAACATAAAGGCCACATGTGGTAGCTCTACATTGTTTGGCAAGGTTATCATATGTAATGTTCCCATACTAATACCCTTATACAGTGGTGATTTGTGTTAAAAATCTAAGAGAATTTTTTTATTTATAATGTCATTATATGTTTTTGAGATTTGTTGCATATGCTCATTTTGGTTTTTATGATTTTGAGGAGACGTTTGTATTGATGGAAGTAAGTCTTGATAAATTATATTATTTAAATACACGTATTTACAATCGGAGGTAATAATGTTCACATTGTGTGTTAGTGATTTAACTTTTTTGGGGATAATTGAGTTTTATTCCTATTTTAGTTAAGGGTCTGGATTAATAAATCAGTAAATAATGTTACAATAATTATAGTCCTGATTTATATAATTTATCTATCTTTTTTACCTTTTTAAAAATAGTAATAAATAAGAAAAAATAATGACTTAGCTAGAAATAGGTTGAAACAACTAAGACAAAGTCTGAAACTGGTTGTGCAAGACTGGGATAGTGTCATGAATCTGGATCTGGATTTCAATCAATGAAAGGATAGGAGCACTGAAAACATGACACTTTGATGTCTGACGTTGTTATCCACTCCTATCGTTATTATCCAAATTGGTCACAAATACTTGAGTTTTTTGGGTTCTTTGCGTTGTTCCTATGTGAGCCTACCTATGAAATATTAAGTGTTGAACATTGAGAAAGCTCAGTGTAGAGATGATTTAATCTTATAACCCTAACCCTCCATCATACTTGATAAAACAAGATTTGAATTACTTAGAGAAATGGGCGGTTAATGTGTAATATGCACTAAACATGTGATCCACACCCTTTAGTGGCCACGCTACCTACATACCAATACTCTAAATAGGGATTAAGCCATATGTAGTTCTCCCACTTGATATGATTTGTGAAATAGTGTGATGCAAATGCAAAAATGCCAAATTGAGAGTGCTTAAGGTAGCTAGGGACTGGTATGAGATTTTGAATATGTTTGCAACTATGTTGGGTTATTGTATGTAGAGAATATGGAAGTTTGCCTTAGTAGTTTGCTTGTATTCTTACTTGCTTTATAAGATTTTGTCACCTCCTCCTTTGTAAATGAACTTTGGATGGGATTTTATAAGGAACTATTGGTCATGGGTCAAATGTATTTGCACTAGGCTGACATAATTAAGGATAGGAATCAAATGAGAATGACCATTTGGGCTCAAATTGCAAAGAGATAGGAGTGCCAAAAATGGGACACCCTGGGGTCTAGCACTATAGTCTAGGTATGGCACTCATATCCTATAGGATTGAGAGATAGGGGATAGAACTGGCCTAGGAAAAGTAACCTGGCTGAGGTGGAATGACCGTTTGGAAGTCTATAGATGATTGGCAATGAGCAAAAAGGTGTCTATAAGGGTCACAAAAGCATGAAAGAAAGACGTATGGATAGGGTGTCACAAGCAACACTCAAACTACCAATTTGGACATTTTATATGACTACATTTGCCCCCTTTATTTTAGTGATGAAGTAAAGCAAAATACTAAGATAAAGGAAAAGTAGAAAGCGTACTTGAACTTATCTATAAGGGTAAAGTCTATGAAGATGTGTGATGTTGAGTGTGCATAAAGAGAAAACATTATGAAGTGTAAATCTACAAGATAAAATAAAGAGTAGATCAGTTCTTACTCAACATGTTATGTCTAAAATAAGAATATACAAAGACTAGTTAAAAGAGAGAGGAAGATAAAGGAACAAATACACCTCATCAGGTATGTGAACCAATACAAAACGTATTGTGATGTTGAGTGATGTTTGAGTGATGTTGGGTATGTACTAAACAAGGAGTAATATCAAGAATGGAGATGAGTGATTAATTCCCTAAGGTGGCTCAAGAATATAAAGGTTATCCCTTTGGCTCCATCGTCACCCACCAAGTGAAGCTATATGATCACGTGTGTGTTAATTTATGTTTGGACTGTGTGCACAATCCCTCTCAGTAGGTGGCTCAAGAATACAAAGGATAGCTAGTTTTTTGGCTCCATCATTGCCCCTAAAGTGCAAAACTATGAACTGATATCAGTATGAATGTGTGTCGTATGAGATGGCTCATAAAGCCCATGAATACTCTGTAATATGATAATGTGGCATGGATAGCCGAATGTGTACTAAGAATTAGGCAAATCTTGGCTACTCCAAAAGGTGGAGATTAGGCTTGTATGAAAGCCACTCCAAAACTGAGAACTAGGCTTATATGAAAGCCACTCTGAAATGATGCCAACCACCTACAGATGGAATAAGGCATGCAACTATTGAGAATACCTGGGTCATGTAATGAACTAAAAAGAAAAGAAAGGCAAATGTGATACACACATTGCCCCAAATCACTAGTGTCTGTAACATGGATTTTGATTTAGAAGTTGTGCCAACTACCTAATTTGAGACTATAAGTGAAATCCATCATTCTATGCATGATGCCCCCTATATCTAGATACTCTAAGGAAAACTATACTAAAATTGCCCAATCTGAACAAAACTATAACTGACAAAATTATAATTGAACTTACCTTTCTGTTTGTTTCTAGAAAATTTGGGTTTTCTACTATTTGAATAAGAGTGCCAAAAATAAGACACTTTGTTATCCAATGTTGTAGTCCAAGTATGACACTCTTATCCTTTACTGTTTCTAATCACTATTCTATGTTTGTCATTAATTTTCTAGTATGTTCTGTCTAGTTTGAATTCTAGTTGTTTTGATAACTAATTTTTGATCGGTGAGAGCTCTGATCTCTGTGACAAAACCCCTGGTTATTACCCCCTCTTCTGAGGGTTAGAATGAAGACCCTATAATGACTTCCCTTAGAAGAAAGATCCATACAAGTGTGTTATGCTATGTAATATATGATATAGCAATGATAATAAAAAAGATGTCTCAAAATATAGCATAGTTTATATTGGAGATTGTTAGATCAATAGGGGTATGCCTAGGTAGATGTAATAATGAAATAACACGTGTAATATACTGAATTGAAACTATAAATGTTAGTTGTTAGTTGTTAAGAAGGGATGGAACATGATTTCCATCATGGCATCCAAAAAAGCAAGATAATGCATGATGTGGATCATGGCATTGTAAAATAATTGAGAAGCAAACAAGCAACAAGCACACAAGGCAAGAAGCAAAAAGCATACAAGAGTGGCCAAGGGGCCAATCAAACAAGGGACATGGGAACATGTCACTCAAACTAGAAAGAAAGCATATAAGGCATGTTCAAATGCCCTCATACACACACAATTGAAAATAAGCAAGGTTGGCATGAGGGCCACAAGCGCAGAGAAGAGTACAAGCAAAGGACATTGACAAATGTCTTAAGGCACACACAAGAGACAAAATAAGAACTAAGAAATGCAATCACATCTAGCTAATCAAAGCAATAAAGAAAGGCATGTAAATTCTAGGAATACTTTCACATCTAACTAATCAAATCAAGAAGTAAAAATATGCAAAACATGTAGTACAAGACTAGGTATATTCTAGGAAATACATAAGTGCTATATACTAGTGAGTGTTGATAGAGTAATCTATGTAAGCTAGTAAGTAATGTACATTAACATGATAACTAGAGTGTGTGGTGTAGGAATGACATAACTTGGATGGTGTAGTCATGTAGAAGATGCCCCAGATAGGTAGATATGTCGATGTATGTCTTGAATGTAAAAGTAGGATGCCCCCTCAATGGGTAGAGTGAAGCAATCAAGGATATGGATGTCACTGCACACACTCAAAATAGATCAAGTGAAGCATGTTAATGTACATAAATCAACAAATAATAGCATAGAAAAACAAAATGTAAGTATGGCATAGCAGTACAAATCTAAAGCATCGATGATGCATACAGTTGAAATATTTTTGGTGTTTTTGATTTATTTGTGTTGTCCCCCAAAAATATCACTCATTTTTGGGATAACATTTGAACTATTTTGGTCCTACAGACCAAAATCCTCTTTTCCCCTTTCAAAAATTGTTTTGAGGATTTAGGTTCTTCATTTTTCAAAGCTTTCTCAGAAATCGATGGACTCTACAGGCTTGAATCTACGAACTCTGCAGGAAGAAATCTACGGACTCTATAGGCTTAAAACTATGGACTCTGCAGGCTTAAAACTACGGACTCGATAGGCTCATTTCTACAAACTCTTTCAAGGCTCGAGAAAAAACATAGAGAAAACTATGAACTCAATTCTATGGAATTCACAGGTTGATTTCTACAGACTCTGCAGGAAAGAACAAGTTTCCAACACTTGGTCATTTTCAGGATTGTTTCAATGGCTTGGTTCAACCAGAAGAGTTCATCGGCAAGCTTCTAAGCAAGGATTGAACCATTAAACCATTGAACCTTGAACTCTTTTGGTTCAAGGGTTTAATGGGTTTAAGGGTCAATGTTGTCAGCAACAGTTGGCGCTTCGGCAAAGGTTCAACAAGTTCAACTGCTTCTAGGTTCAACGGCTTCAAAACACTTATCAAAGAGAAGAAGGCTTGAACCATTGAATCGTTGAACCATTGAACCACTTTCGTTCAATGGTTGAACAAGTTCAACGACCAAATGGTTTAATGCATTTGGTTCAAAAAGATCAAAAGGACTTATCCAAATAAAAAGAATGAATCGACTGAACTGTTGAAATTTGAACCAAAAGGTTCAACGAGTTCATAGGTTCAAAGGTTCAACCAGTGCGATGAAGATCAAAGAGCTTAGAAAGAACAAGGAAGTGATGAGCAGAGGAAAAAACCAATGAACTGATTGAACTTTGAATCGAAAGAGTTCAAAGTTTAATGGTTCACAGGTTCAAGCAGTTCAAAGGCAGCCTCAAGCAAAGAGAGAAGCAACATGGATGATTCCAAAGGCAAGTTCAAATGAAAGTGATGGTTCAACCAAGGAGCAAGAGAGTGATTGAACCAATAAAGCGAATGAAGCAAGAAAGCAATTGAACTAAGGAGCCGAGAAGGCTGCATGAACCGTTGAAACAGTCAACCAATGACATCCCTGTAGACGTCAAATTTAAGGTAAGGGAATATCTGTTGAAATTCAAATAAAGCGTAGAACTTGAAGGAAGAACCAAGCGACTGGCTAAAAAGATAGCTTGATAGCTCAAATCGTAGCAAGAAGAGACAATGCTGGAAACGACAAAAGTGGAAAGAGGGAAAAGCCTAAAATATATGTGCAAAAGTTATTCCAGTAGATGGAACAGTCTGTAAAGTAGATTTTCAAGCTTGCAAACATTAAAGGCTCGACCTGTTAGTCGCCTTTGGAGTAAAGACAAAATGGATAGTTGCATAGATGTTAGAGGGGACAAACCAGATGATCCAGACCCAAGAAAAGATATATTAGATGAATAGACACGCCATAGTTAAGGTGACGCACTGTTCTAGGCATGGTCCCTCTAGGCAGAATTGAAGGGGCATTGAAGGCGTTGACTGTAGCATGGGCTGTCCCATGGGAGAGAGTGCCAAGCCTTGCTTGGTGGCTACATATTTTAATTTATTTTATTGTTTTAAGGAGATCTTCCCCTTATCAAAAGTAAAACTCTGCCCAAATTGAAAGGCATTACTGAGACTTTGAGCTCAAATTGTAGTTCATATTTCTTTGATTGAATGAGAAAGCAAGTTACTTGCAGACTTTGTGCTGTGATAGCCTGTGCTACTTTAGGAGATTGTTCTTATGTCTATCTTCTAAAAGCATTCTTGTTTATTTGATTTAACAAGCAAAACTAGTGGAGGCAATAAGGAAGGTGTCTTGAAGCCAACTACTTTTAGACTTTACACTATCATAATTGTCTTTAGTGTGTGTTTTTCTTTTCCATTTTTGTGTAAAGGACCTTGGGATGATTTTGTGCCCCCATTATTCTTCGTATCTCACTCTTTGGGTAGTTGAGGTGGAAAATTTGAATTCTATTTCATCTTGCTGTTACTGTGCCCTTTTGTTACTGGTTTCTTATCTTACCAGAAAGAACTTCTGCTGTTTCCTGCAAGAACACTTCTGAAAGAAGAGAAGTGCCTTCAGTGTTTCCACCAAGATTTTTTCCTCTATTTTTTAGCATCATCTTTGAAAGAAAAGAGATGGATGGTTTATCCCACCTCTGTGTCTTACTTTCAATTTATTTATATAGTATATAGCCTTCGCATATTTAATAGGGAACCTCCCCTTGATGAGAGGAGAGATTTGTCCCCTGTTGATGTAGTAAACCTACACACCAGGATGACCCATCTCCCTATGCTGTGGTGATAGGAACTATTTTGGTCACCAGTTAGCTGGCTGACAAAATATTCACTCAACAGTTTTTTATGACTCTGCTGGGTACACAACATTTTTGTACAATTTAGAACCTCAAGTTTCAAATTGAAATAACTTGTGTCTTACCCATTATCATTATACCCTTATCCATTACAGACTCTGGTGACTATGTTACGTGTCATACCCATTATTCATTATAGCCCTACCATCTTTATCCACCTCTGTTATATTATCTGGTCTACAAAACTAGAGCTACTGGGAAAGAGTGTGCAATTTGAAGCCTTAAGCCTCAAGCTAAAGCAGGGCCAGTCCTTTTCCATTTTTGATTCATAATTTGGCCACTCCACCTAGATTTGTTATCCCTATTTTACATAATTAAATCATGGCAGTTTGATGCCCCTGGGGTAACTCTTTTGGCCCACTCAGCTTGACTTCACCTCTACATGAACTCCCACGTAGTTCAAGAAAGAATTTCTCCAAAGTCTTTGGTGATGGGATAGTTCACCCTAATGAACACGTTACAGCCTTCAGCATAGCCTGTGGTGTTATAAGGGTGGAATTTGAAGACGTGGCAGTCAGGGTTTTTGTGGAGACACTACAAGGTGCTACTATAGACTGGTTCTACCATCTACAAGCTGGATCAGTGACTGATTGGGATACACTCAAAGCCAAGTTTGAAGCTAGGTTTAAGCCTGTAGAGGATGCGCATGCTTTACTGGCCCAGCTCACTTAGATGAAGAAGAAATTCATGAGCCTATGAGAGATTTTATTGCCAGGTTCAACAAGCTGAGGCACATGATTCCCATGGTCTCCCAGTCGACACCTCAGAATTTCAAATGCTTATTCATCAACTCACAGTGGCCTAAAGTGAGTTTTCTATTGAGATAGGCTAGACACATAGACCTTGAGGCTGCTCAAGACTTTGCTACTGAGCTAGAAGATGACCTTATCTTAGGAGGAAAGATAAGGAGAGATCCTAATAGAGGTAAACCCTCTTCATCTTCTGAATACTCACCTACAACCACCATTGACCCAATGGCACAAAAGCTGGCAAATGAATTGCTAGCCTTGAAAAGGCAAATGGCACAAGGTATGTCTTCTACTCCTCTATATAAAGATATACGAAGGAGGACATTCCCCAATCAGACATATCAAGGCAACGCTGCCAGAAGTCAAGGGCAACCAAATTGCCTTCCTCCCCCATAGAGGAACATTATCGTTGAAGCACCTCCAACCAACTCAGCAGTTAGATATCTGAAAATAGAACATGTTTCCTATTTCCAACCTAAGTTTGAGCAAGAAAATGGTGCTGATCTCTTCAAGGAGGATCTAGAAGAATCAGTTGGCGACTTCCACATTGGTTTCCTGAATTACTAGGATGAACCTAGAAGTGAAGGTGAAGCAGTCAAAGAATCATACACAATATTCACCCAGTCTAAGAATCAGTCAGCCCAGCAAGCTGATAAAGAAAGAATAGAGGAATGAACTCAGCCTGCAATTCCAATTGCTAAGCAGGGAACCACTCTACCTTTCCAGTCAAAGGACCCAATGATTGCCAAAAAGGTTAAAAGATCAAACATCTCTGCACCTTCTACTTCAACTTTGCAAATCAGTTCTCCCCCTCCCAAAAACCAAAAGGATGAACTCCCATCCTCTATTCTAAGTCCATCTCAGTCATTTGACATGATTGATCATGTCGAGAAAGCCAAAATTCAAAAGACTGAGTTTGAATCCCTGCAAGCCAATCTTGAGCAATTAAACATTGGTGGAGAACCAAGTGCAGACCTGTCTGAGGCAAAGATTGTGGTTACCCAAACGTCAACCCCTACTGCTCAAATTCTATTTGAGCCTTTAGGTAGGGGTAATTACTTCTTGACAATAGAGGATGCTCATGTCCCAGCTGATGAAAGTCCTGTAGCTGGCAATCTAAGATTTCATCCAAATAAGGCATCAAAAAAATTGGTAAGGTGTAGTATAAATCAAGAAGGATCTTCCATCTCCCATGAAGAGATGTCTAATAGAAGATCAGCTTTTGATGATGCTTGGATCTTGGAATCTGATGGCAACAATTCTTCCATAGCTGGATGTGGATCTCTGTTGCTTGAATTGAAAACTATTGAGGGTGAAGAGGTCAAACTCCTTCACACCAAAGGAGATGCTTAGCTAATGATTTGTCAAGAGTTTGATGCTGATAATCAAAGCATGTGTTGGACTGAACCAGCATAACAACAAGTTATGATGGTGGACCATACTAATGTATTCCAAAGTCAGGAAAAGGAACTCTTTGCTAAGAGAGCAAGGAGTTATTGTTTTTAGTTTGAAGACCACGTCCTGCCATGGGGCAAGAAGAAGAAAGAGCCAAGAGGAAGACACATAAAATTGGTTTCTTGGTGGAGAGTTCCATTCGCCCATCACCATTTTGGGGACAAAATGGTTCTTTCTAGTTTATTAGGATGGCACACCATTTTCACTATCTCATAATGGGCAACATCTGGAGCGCTTCAAATCTTGAGGCATCAGATAAGATCATCTATACATATGTATATTTATATAGTCTTTAGTTCTATTTTGTGATTTTTGTTTTTATTTTTTGGAGCCTTTCTTTTTGGGTAGCATGACTTCGTAGCCCAATGACACACTTCAAGACACTAGAGATTCTAGTTTCTACTCCCCTCAACTGTTCCAAGTTCTCATCTGAAGGAAGTTCCCCAACTAGAGCTAGCTATTATCCCCTAAAAATATCACTCATTTTTGGGACACCATTTGAACTATTTTGGTCCTACAGACCAAAATCCTCTCTTCCCCTTTCAAAAATTGTTCTGAGCATTCAGGTTCTTCATTTTTCAAAGCTTTCTTAGAAATCTATGGACTCTATAGGCTTGAATCTATGGACTCTGTAGGAAGAAATCTATGGACTCTACAGGCTTAAAACTATGGACTCCGTAGGCTCATTTTTACAGACTCTTTCAAGGCTCAAGAGAAAACTTAGAGAAAACTATGAACTCAGTTCTATGGAATTCATAGGTTGATTTTTACGGACTCTATAGGAAAGAACAAGTTTCCAACACTTGGTCATTTTTAGGATTGTTTCAATGGCTTGGTTCAACCAAAAGAGTTCATCGACAAGCTTCTAAGCAAGGATTGAACCATTAAACCTTGAACTCTTTTGGTTCAAGGGTTTAATGAGTTCAAAGTTCAACACCATCAGTAATAGTTGGCACTTTGGCAAAGGTTTAACAAGTTCAATCGCTTTTAGGTTCAATGGCTTCAAAACACTTATCAAAGAGAAGAAGGCTTGAACCATTGAACCATTTAACCACTTTGGTTCAATGGTTCAATAGGTTCAACAACCAAATGGTTCAATGCGTTTGGTTCAAAAAGATCAAAAGGACTTAGCCAAATAAAAAGAATGAACCGATTGAACCGTTGAACCTTAAACCAAAAGGTTCAATGAGTTCACAGGTTTAAAGGTTCAACTAGTGCGATGAAGATCAAAGAGCTTAGAAAGAATAAGGAAGTGACGGGCAGAGGAAAAAACCAATGATCCAATTGAACCTTGAATTGAAAGAGTTCAAAGTTCAATGGTTCATAGGTTCAAGCAGTTCAAAGGTGGCCTCAAGCAAAGAGAGAAGCAACATGGATGATTCCAAAGGCAAGTTCAAATGAGAGCGATGGTTCAACCAAGAAGCAGGAAAGCAATTGAACCAATAAAGTGATTGAAGTAAGAAAGTGATTAAACCAAGGAGCTGAGAAGGCCGACCAAATCGTTGAAATAGTCAACCAATGACGTCCCCGTAGATGTCAAATTTAATGTAAGGGAATATCTGTTGAAATTGAAATAAAGCGTGGAACTTGAAGGAAGAACCAAGTGACTAGTTGAAAAGATAGCCCAATAGCTCAAATCATAGCAAAAAGAGACAAAGCTGGAAAAGAGAAAAGTGAATAGAGGGAAAATCTTGAAATATCTACGTAGAAGTTATTCCAGTAGATGGAACAGTCTGCAAAGTAGATTTTTGAGCTTGCAAACATTAAAAGCGCGACCTGTTAGTCTCCTTTGGAGTAAAGACAAAATGGATAGCTGTGCAGATGTCAAAGGGGAAAGACCAAATGATCTAGACCCAAGAAAAGACATATTAGATGAATAGACACACCATAGTTAAGGCAATGCACTATTCTAGGCATGGTCCCTCTAGGCAGAACTGAAGGCGCATTGAAGGCGTTGACTGTAGCATGGGCTATCCCATGGGAGAGATTGCCAAGCCTTGCTTGGTGGCTATATATTGTAATCTCTTTTATTATTTTAAGGAGATCTTCCCCTTACCAGAAGTGAAACTCTACCCAAATTGAAAGGTATTACTGAGACTTTGAGCTCAGATTATAGTTCATATTTCTTTGATTGAATGAGAAAGCAAGTTACTTGTAGACTTTGTGTTGTGATAGCCTGTGCTACTTTAGGAGATTGTTCTTATGTCTGTCTTCTGAAAGCATTCTTGTTTATTTGATTTAATAAGTAGAATTAGTGGAGGCGATAAGGAAGGTGTCCTGAAGCCAACTACTTTTAGACTTTGTGCTGTCATAGTTGTCTTCAGTGTGTGTTTTTCTTTTCTATTTCTGTGTAAAGGACTTTGGGATGACTTTATGCCCCCATTGTTCTTCGTATCTCACTCTTTGGGCAGTTGAGGTGGAAACTTTGTGTTCTGTATCATCTTGCTATTACTTCACCCTTTTGTTACTGGTTTCTTATTTTACCTGAAAGAACTCCCACTATTTCCTGCAAGAACACTTCTGAAAGAAGAGAAGTGCCTTAAGTGTTTCCACCAAGATTTTCTCCTCTGTTTGTTAGCATCATCTCTGAAAGAAGAGACATGGATGGTTTATCCCACCCCTGTGTCTTACTTTTAGCTTATTTATATAGTATATAGCCTCCACATAATTAATAGGGAACCTCCCCTTGATGAGAGGAGAGATTTGTCACCTGTTGATGTAGTAAACTTGCACACCAAGATGACCCATCTCCCTATGCTATGGTGATAGGAACTATTTTGGTCACGAGTTAGCTGGTCGACAAAATATTAACCCAATAATTTTAATGTTTTTGTATTTTCAAAATTTGTATTATTTTTAGTGTTTTTAAAATAAGCTATGTACAATGAATCATAAGGAGACTATGCACAATATATTGAAAATATTATGTACAAGTAAGTAAAAAGAAACTATGTACAAGAAATAATGTGAAGAAATGATACTAACTGATGAGTCTTAAAAAAGACTCCCTATCATGGTGTCCTATATCAAACAAAGGAATCATGTGTGATTATGAAGCATGAGGGAACGGCTATGAATATGACTATAAATATTCAGATTCATTATCAATATCTTAGAAATCATAATAACCTGTATTGTTCCACTCATCATTATCATCGTGATTTTGAACCAATGGAATGCTAGTGTTGACTTTTGTTGTATCTAGATCTTTTCCTTTGATAAATTGTGTTTGTGAATAATTTGCCTTAGGATATTCAATAAATCCCAAACCTTGGTGACAAACATTATCAACTGCTAGAATAGGAGTAGTGATTCCTTGAGCATGCTTGCACAACCCTTGACCTTGATAATCAATTTGTTGTAGATATTTTTGATGAAACCCATACTACTTTTAAAGTTGAGCTCATTTTTGAGAATAAGATTTGCATCTTTTTCATGCTTTACCTGCGCTTCTGGTACTGTGTGTTGCTCTGATTTTGCTTTTTTAATCCTTTTATTGTTTTGAGTTATGCTTTGGTAACCACTTTTGTACTATTTTTGAATTTGAACCTTTGTGATTGCGTTCTTATGTCATTGTGGATTTCTTGACAAATTTACCTTGTATAGGGTCCTCATTAGCAATTATTTGTTGTATATATTTTTTCAATGCCAAACATGAATCTGTGTGATGCCCATGCATTCTATGATATGCATAATAATATCTAGATCTTCTCACTATATATAGAGGACGTAGTTTGATCAACTTAGATTTAATTATTTCCCTTAGTACCTCACTTGAACTCTGATTTGATCTTTGAATACTTTTTGAATCACTAGTTATGGAGTTACTTTGTTGTGATTTCTTGTTTTGATATGTAACATTGTTTGCAACCAATTGACTAGGTGAAGGTGCATGTACATGATTAACACTAGGGTGCTTTTGAAGCTTTTGTATTATAATATGATTTTCCAATGCTATGATATTATCATGTAATAGCTAATTCTGCATTTGTAAATTTGAAATTAACTTTCTCATTTTGGTGATTTGATCCCTTAGAGTCTCACAAGTGCAAACCCTAGTTGCTTCTGATTAAACATGTAAACACATATGTTGAAGAGGGTTTGAAGAAGTTATAGGTTGAATGTATGCATTAGGAACAATAGTATAAGCTTCCTCACCTTTTGGAGGGATGATAATGTCGTTCCTAAAATCTGTCACTTACTTTTGTGGACAACATACAGACCATTTTGGTCCTGCAAACCAAAACTCTATCTTTTCTTTCTCAAAAATATTCTGAGTAGTTAATTTTTTCAAATATTCAAGCCTTTTCAGCTAAGGCAGTCGCAGGTTCAATAGGAGGGCTTTCTTTATAGGAAGTTTAAAACACTTGAGGCTTTTTATTAGTGTTTTCAGGTTGGTTCAACGCTGAGGCTCAATCAAAAGACTTAACAATAGGTTTCAAAGAGTTAGAATGAATCATTGAACCAATGAACCATTGAGCTCCGCTCCAACAAGTTCAATTGGTTCAACAAGTTCAAAGAGTTCAAAAGATTTCAAAGAGATAGAACAAATTGCCAAACCAATGAACTGTTGAACCATTGAAGCCCACCTACACAAGGTTCAAAGGTTCAACGAGTTCAAAGATTCAATGACTTCAATGGACTTGAAGAAAAGAAGGCTTTGAAGAGTGAAGATTGAACTGTTAAACAATTGAACCTTGAACAAAAAAGATTTCAAGGGTTTAAAGGTTCAATGAGCTCAATAAATTTGATGGACTTAGAAGATGAAAGGATCCAGAGAGTTCGAAGCTTCAAAGGATTCAAAGAAAGTGAATGAACTGTAGAACTTTGAACCAAAATGGTTCAAGGTTCAAAGGGTTTAAAGAGTTCAAAGTTTAAGCGAAAGCTTCGAGCAAATGAAGGAAGCAGAAAATTCTAGAAAGAAGTTCAATAAGATGGTTCAACCAAAGGGTTTGAAGAAATAATTCAACCGAAGAATAAATAGACTAAGTGAATGTGGCTCTTTGAAAGAAATGTTGAACTAATAAGCTGATTGAACTGACAAGTCGATTGAACCAATGAACCATTGAACCATTAAACTAGTGCACGCCGAGAGGTTCAAGGTTCAAGGTTCAAAGTGGTTCAAGCGACCAAGTGACCAATGACGTCCATGCAGACGTCAAATTTAGGGTAATAAAATATCTATTGATTTTCAAATATGGCACAGACCCTGAGAACAAATTTTGTGACTGGCCAAAGAAGGAGCTAAAGAGCCAGCAAAAAGAGAGAAGATAGCTTGAGAGCCTAGATCACCAGGAAGAGACAAAATACAAAAAGGAAAGAGAGAACAACTACCAAAAATCCAAAAATATTTATAGGAGAGTTATTTTCAGTAGGTGAAATAGTCCACCAGGTGGACATCAGAGGATGCGAGTATTCAATGGCGTGACCTATTTTTCCCCCTTTGAGTAAAGGTAAATGGACAGCCGTGTAAGCATCATAAAGAGGACCAAACAACCCATGCTTTAGAGGAGACATTTGAGATGATTAAGATGCCAAGATCTAGGCTAATATCCTACTCCAACATAGGCCCTTCATAGAATTTCCAAATGCATTCAAGGCATTGAATGCAGCATGGGCCATTTACTAGAAACTAGTGCTAAAGTCTTTCTTTAGCTGCTATATATTGTAATCTCTCATTTTATGCAAAAGAAATCTCTTAGTTATCAGAAGCGAAGCTCTGCCTAAATTGAAAGGCATTCTTGAGACTTTGAACTCAGACTGTTAATCATATTTTGTCATTTGAATGAGAAACCAAGTGACCTTTCAGACTTTATGTTGAAATAGCTTGTGTTATCTAGGAAATTGTTCTTATGTCTGTTTCCTAAATACAATTTTGTCCATTTAATCAAATAAGTAGAATTAGTGGAAATAATTTGAAAGGTGTTCTGAAGTTGACTGTGGAAGACTTTGTGCTACCACAATTGTCTTTAGTCTATTTGTTTTCTATTTCAATTTAAAGGATATTGGTGAGACTTTGAGCTCCCATTACCCTTTGTAATCTTTCACTTTGTTGTAGGTGAGGTGGAGACTTTGTGCTACACTTCATTCTATTGTGTTACTTCATCCTGATTAGTGAGAGAAGCAATGAAAGACTTTGTGCTTTTATGGGTTTCTTGTGGTTATAGATACTACCCAGAAAGTCTTCCTCTGATTTTCTGAACATCATTTTTGAAAGAAGAGAAATGCCTTCAGCAATTACCCAAGATTTCTCCTTGTTCTTGTGAGCATCATCTCTAAAAAAAGAGAGATGGATGGTGTTATCCCACCCCTGAGTGTTTTTTCAGCTTATATTATTTATAATAGTTTACAAGGAACCTCCCCTTGATGAGAGGAGAGATTTATCTCATTTTGTTATGGTAAATTTGCACATTTTGCTGTATAAATCTCCTTATGCTGAGGTTGATATACCTATTTTACCGTCAGTTAGCTGGTGACAAAATATTCACCCAATAGTTTTTAGTGACTCTACTGGGGAAGAACATGCAGTTTGAAGCTTCAAGCTTCAAATTGATGTAGTTTCAGTTATTTTTCATTTCTATTTTATACTCTAATAGATTAATGGTATACGCGAAGCTAATGAGCTCGAGGTATTGTTGACCCTATATTTGAGTTGGTGCATTTGAGTAATTTTGATATTTTTCCTCCACAACCTCACGTCCAACGAACTAGGAGTTTTCCTCCTACCAACATCAGGTCACCAATACAAGGTAAAGCTTCATTTTATTTTTCTTCTTCTAACAGAGCTTTGTCCATACATACCCCTCAGAGATTTGTTATCCCTCCCTTTAATAGTCATAGCATGGCAGCTCAAGGCCCCTAGGGTAACACTTTTGGTCCCCTGAATCTAACTCCACCTCTACATGAACTACCTTGCAGTTCAAGGAAAAAATTCCCCAAGTTCTATGGTGATGAGAAGGTTCATTCTGATGAACATATAGCTGATTTATACATAGCCTGTGGTGTGATAGGCGTGGAGTATGAGGACATATCAGTTAGACTATTTTTGGAAACATTGCAAGGCACTGCTGTAGACTAGTTTTATCATCTACATGCCCAGACTGTGACTGACTAGAGCACCCTCAAAGCCAAATTTGAAGTAAGGTTCAAGCCTACAGAAGATGCACACACCCTATTGGCTTAGCTCACACAGATGAAGAAAGAGCCTCATGAACCTATGAGAGACTTCATAGCCAAGTTCAACAAGCTAAGGAATAAGATTCCTACAATTTCTCAGCCAACACCTGAGAATCTCAAATGCTTCTTCATCAATTCTTAGCTTCCTGAAGTGAGTTTCTTATTGAGGCAGGTTGGCCACATAGACCTTCCTGCAGCTCAACATTTGGCCACTGAGATTAAAGATGACCTTATCTTGGCAGGAAAGATAAGAAGAGATCTTAACAGAAGTAAATCTTCTTCATCTTATAAATATTCATCTACAAGCACCACTGATTCCATTGTGCAAAAGCTAGAAAATGAGTTGCTAACTCTCAAAAAACAAATGGTGCAAGGGATGTCTGCTCCTTCATACTGAGATATATCAAGGAGGACATTTCCCAACCAGTCATACCAAGGTAATGCTGCCAAGAATCAAGGGCAACCAAATCATCTTCCTCCCCCATAGGGGAAGCTCACCATTGAAGCAGCACTGGCCAACTCAGTAGTTGGATACCTTGAAACTGAATCTGATTTCTCTTTCCAACCTAAGTTAAACCAAAAAAATGATGCTGATCTCTTTGGAGAAGACCAAGAAGAATCAGTTGGTGACTACAACATCAATTTCTTGAATTACCAAGATGAATTCAGAAGTAAAGGTGAAGCATCTGATGGATCATACGCAGTATTTAGCATATCCCAAAACCAGTCAGCTCAATAAGCTAACAAAGAAAAAATAGGGGAAGAATCTCGACCAATAATTTCAATTGCTAAACGAGGAACTTCACTGCCTTTCCAATCGAAGGACCCAATGATCAACAAAAAAGTAAGTACCTCAAATGTTCCTTCACCTTCTACTTCAAATTTGCAGACCAGTCCTACACTCAATAAAACCTAGATTGATGGACTACCTTCCCCTATTTTTAATTAATTTCAATCATTTGATATAATTGACCATGTTAAAAAGACCAAAATTCAAATGTCTGAGTTTAAATTCTTGCAATCTAACCTTGAGCAGTTGGATAGGTTAGTTCAATGCGTTAAAGATATAATTGTCCTTGTAGGACAAATTTTTTTGAAGGTAACTCCTGGTCCCCCTGAGAGCACATCCACCTGAAATAATTTTGTGATTACTCCTCCAACTGCCCCTGGAAAGATAGAACCATTCTATGTTTCCCTATTGATAAATGGACACAAGCTGAACAATTGCATTATAGACTTAGGCGCATTTGACAATGTCATGCCTGCCAAGGTGGCAGACTCTCTTGGTCTCATGCTGAATAAGAATTTTGAGAAATTTCTCCATGGAAAATAAATAAGTGCCTTTGCTGGGACAAATCAAAGATGCTTAATTTGCATTTGCGGCTTTTCTAGATAAGAGAATCAAAATGATAGTCTTGGTGGCCGATGTCCCAGCCTCATATGGTATCCTTCTTAGGCAAAATTTTTACAAGAACATTGGTGGAGAATTGAGCATGGACCTATCTGAGGCAAGGATCTCTATCAAATGCATCATGCAGAGGTTACTCCCTGAGAAGGAGTTGAAGTACATTATCACCCAAACATTAGCACATGAACCTCAAATTCTATTTAAATCTTCAAAAATGGGTAACTACTTCCTATCCATAGAGGATGTTCTGATCTCATCTAATGAAATTCCTATGGGTGACAATCTAAAAATTGATTCAGACAAGATAGCAGAAGAATTGGTAGAGTGCAGTGTAGGTGCAAAAGGATCTCCCCTCTCAAATGAAGTAAAATCTGAAAGAGGGTCAGTTTCTGATGATGTCTGAATTCTAAAATTTGATGGCAGTAATTTTTCTACCGGTTCTAGAGCTGAAGTAGAGCATATAAGTTATAGTTCAACAACACTAACAACATTGCTGAATATGAATCACTATTGCTCATATTAAAGGTTGCTCGAGATAAAGGTGTTAAACTTCTTCATGCCAAAAGAGATGCTAAACTGGTGGTTTGTCAGGTGAGGAACTTGTATCAAACCAATAATGAAAGATTATGCTATTATCACAATCTGGTGTGGGACTGCATTGAAAGCTTTGATGCTTTCACTATTTCTATCGTGCTTAGATAATTCAACAGTCATGCAGATGCATTGGCCATCTCTACAACTCTCTTGGTCCCTCACCAAGATTTCAAAGAAGATAGGTACATTATCAAGTTGGTCTTTTAACCAAGTGTACCTGATAATGCTGACCATTAGTAGGTGTTCAATGGTGATAATCAAATCATGTGCTTCACTAGACCACAAGAGTAATGAACTATGGTAATGGACCATATTGCTGCATGTCAGGTAAAGAAACTTTCTGGCAAGAGAGCAAGGATTCATAATTTCCAGATTGGAGATTAAGTTTTGTTATGGGGCAAGAGGAGAGAACCAAAAGGAATGCACAAAAAAATTGATTCTTAGTGGACAGGTCCATTCACCAATCATTGATTATGGGGATAAAATGGTTTCTTGCTGATATATCAAGACAAAACATCATTTTCCCTACCTCATAGTGGGCAGCATCTGAAGCACTTTAATTCTTGAAGTATCAGAGAAGTTCAGTTGTACATATGTATAGTCTTTATTTGTTTTGTGTTTTTCATTTGGTTTTTGGTGCCTTTCTTTTTGGGTAGCATGACTCCATAGCCCAATGGCATAAATGAAGGCACTGAGTTTCTAGTTTTTACTCCCTTCGACTGTTTCAAAATTTCAATCAATGGAAGTTCCCCAACTAGAGCCAACTGTTGTTCCCAAAATCTATCACTTGCTTTTGTGGACAACATACGGACCATTTTGGTCTTGTAGACCAAAAGTCTCTCTTTTCTTTCTCAAAAATATTCTGAGCAGTTAAGTTTTTCAAATATTCAAGCCTTTTCAGCTAAGGCAGTCGCAGGTTCAATAGGCAGGCTTTCTTCAAAGGAAGTTCAAAACACTTGAGGCTTTTTCTTAGTGTTTTCAAGTTGGTTCAATGCTGAGGTTCAATCAAAAGACTTAACGATGGGTTTCAAAGAGTTAGAATGAATCATTGAACCATTGAACTCCACTTCAACAAGTTCAATTGGTTCAAAGAGTTCAAAAGATTTCAAAGAGATAGAACGAATCGCCAAACCAATGAACTGTTGAACCATTGAACCCCGCCTCTGCAAGGTTCAAAAGTTCAACGAGTTCAAAGGTTTAATGACTTTGACAGACTTGAAGAAAAGAAGGCTTCAAAGAGTGAAGATTGAACTGTTGAACAATTGAACCTTAAACCAAAAAGATTTCAAGGGTTCAAAGGTTCAACGAGTTCAATAAGTTTGATGAACTTAGAAAATGAAAGGATCCAGAGAGTTCAAAGCTTCAAAGGATTTAAAGAAAGTGAATGAACCATTGAACTTTAAACCAAAATGGTTCAAGGTTCAAAGGTTCAAAGGGTTCAAAGAGTTCAAAGTTTGAGCGGAAGCTTTAAGCGAATGAAGGAAGCAAAAAATTTCAAAAAGAAGTTCAACAAAATGGTTCAACCAAAGGGTTCAAAGAAATGGTTCAACCAAAGAATATATAGACTCAGTGAATGTGGCTCTTTAAAATAAATGTTGAACTGACAAGTCGATTGAACTGATAAGCTGATTGAACCAATGAACCATTGAACCATTGAACCAGTGCACTCCGAGAGGTTCAAAGTTCAAAGTGGTTCAAGTGACCAATGACGTCCCCACAGACATCAAATTTAGGGTAATAAAATATCCATTGATTTTTAAATATGGCACAGACCTTGAGAACAAATTTAGTGATCAGCCAAAGAAGGAGCCGAAGGAGCCAGCAGAAAGTGAGAAGATAGCCCGAGAGCTCAGATCACCAGGAAGAGACAAAATATAGTAAGGAAAGAGAGAACAACTACAAGAAATTTAGAAATATCTACAAGAGAGATATTTATAGTAGGTGAAATAGTCCACCATATAGACATCAGAAGACGTGAGTATTCAATGGCGTGACCTATTTTTCCCCCTTTGAGTAAAGGTGAATAGATAGTCGTGTAAGCATCATAAAGAGGACCAAGTAGCCCATGATTTGGAGGAGACATTTGAGATGATTAAGATGCCCGGAACCAAGATGATATCCTACTCCAACATGGGCCCTTCACAAAATTTCCAAATGCATTCAAGGCATTGAATACAACATGGGCCATTTACTAAAAACTAGCGCTAAAGTCTTTCTTTAGCTGCTATATATTGTAATCTCTCATTTTATGCAAAAGAGATCTCTCAGTTATTAGAAGCGAAGCTCTACCCAAATTGAAAAGCATTCCTAAGACTTTGAGCTCAGACTATTAATCATATTTTGTCATTTGAATGAGAAAGCAAGTGACCTTTCAGAGTTTGTGTTGAAATAGCTTGTGTTATCTAGGAAATTGTTCTTATGTCTGTTTCCTAAATACAGTCTTATCTATTTAATTAAATAAGTAGAATTAGTGGAAATAATCTGAAAGTTGTCCTGAAGCTGACTGTGGAAGACTTTATGCTGCCACAATTATCTTTAGTCTATTTGTTTTCTATTTCAGTTTAAAAGATATTGGTGAGACTTTGAGCTCCCATTACCTTTCATAATCTTTCACTTTATTGTAGTTGAGGTGGAGACTTTGTGCTACACTTCATTCTACTGTGTTAATATGTCCTGATTAGTGAGAGAAGCAACATGAAAGACTTTGTGCTTTCATGGGTTTCTTGTGGTTATAGATACTACCCAGAAAGTCTTCCTCTGGTTTTCTAAATATCATTTTTGAAAGAAGAGAAATGCCTTCAAAAATTACCTAGGATTTCTGCCTTGTCCTTGTGAACATTATCTCTGAAAAAAGAGATATGGATGGTGTTATCCCACCCTTGAGTGTATTTTTAGCTTATATTAGTTATAGTAGTTTACAGGGAACCTCCCCTTGATGAGAGGAGAGATTTATCTTATTTTGCTGTGGTAAACCTGCACATTTTGTCATATAAATCTCCTTATGCTGAGGTTGATATACCTATTTTTCCATTAGTTAGCTGGTGACAAAATATTCACCCAATAGATAACATGGACCTGGTTAGAAGGAAAGTAGCTATCACCCTCTTGAGGGAGAGGAGAAGAAGGAAATTCTTTCTTGTGCATAATATATGACATTAAAACTTGATAGGTGGTTGTTAGCTTATGTTATGGATCCTCTTACTATGTAAGGATTTTATTCTTAATTAAATCACACATAGTAGAGAGATAGCATGTGAAAGAAGTAATGAAATATGACATATATCTAAGTTAGTCTTAAAATAACATGTACATATGTATTTATGTCATTTTTGAATTCATGTGAAATGAAAGGAAACAAGCATGCAAGATAAAATAGAAAACTTTGCATAAGTAAATCATGATTAATAAAATTGGAATATTTAACCTAATGTGTAAAAATTAGAGTTTTAATTTGGAAACCTAGGCTAGGGTTTGAAAATACTAGGACCTAATATAGGCAACTAGGGTTTGAAAGATTTTTTAAAAAAAAATTGCTATGGTAAATTTTAAAAATTAAATGTGAAATTCTGATTTATATATGCAAGAAAAATTAGAATAATATTGCTATAATCAGCAAGGAATTTTTCTTAGGGTTTCTAGGGTTTTTGTGCGCAAATAAAATAAGTTGGGTTCACCAAATGATTTAATTTTTTTGGGGATGATGGAGTTTTATTCCTATTTTAGTTAAGGGAGTAGATTAATAAATTAGTTAATAAGATTGTAATAATTACAGTCTTAATTTGTATAATTTATCTATCTTTTCTAACTTTCTAAAAATAACAATAAATAAGGAGAAATAATGACTTAGATGGAAATAGGCTGAAATCACTAAGACAGAGTCTAAAACTAGCTATGTAGGACTAAAACAGTGTTGTGAACTTATATTTGGCTTTCATTCAGTGATAGGATAGGGGCATTAAAAATAGGACACTTTGGTGTCTGATGCTATTGTCCACTCCTACCACTATTATCTAAACTGGTCACAGAGACTTGATTTTTCTAGGTTCTTTGCATTGGTCTTGTGTAAGCCTGCCTATGAAATCTTGAGTGCTTAATGTTGATGTAACTCACTATAAAATGGGATTTGAATCACTTAGATAAATGGGAGATTAGTGTGTAATATGCACTAAATGTGTGATCCACACCCCTTCTGTGGGCACGTTGCCTACATACCAATACCCCAAAGAGGGATTAAGCCATATGTAGTTCTCCCACTTGATGTTCTTTGTGAAATAGTGTGGTGTAGATAAAAAAATGCCAAATTGAGAGTGCTTGATGTGGCTAGGGACTGGTATGAGAGTTTGAATATGTTTGCAACTATGTTGGGTGATTGCATGCAAAAAATAGGGAAGTTTTCCTTAGTAGTTTGCTTGTATTCTTGATTTTTTTTAAAGATTTTGTCACCTCCTCCTTTGTAAATAAACTTTGGATGGGATTTTATATGAAACTATTGGTCATGGGTCAAATGTATTCACGTTAGGCTAACATAATGAAGGATAGGAATCAAATGAAAATGACCATTTAGGCTCAAATTACAAAGGGACAAGAGCACCAAAAATGAAACACCCTAAGGTTTGGTGCTATAGTCCAGGTATGACTCTCCTATCCTACATGCTCTAGACCTGGGGGGATAGAATTGGTCTGGGAAAAGTAGCCTAGGTGAGGTGGAATGACCATTCAAAAGTCTATGGATGATTGGTAATGAGCAAAAAGGTGTCTAAAAGGGTCATAAAATCATGCAAGAAGGACCTATGGATAGGGTGTCATAATCAACACTCAAACTACCTATTTGGACATTTTATATGACTACAATTAGATTGTGCATAGTATCTGCAAAGCTAGCCAATGTTGTATCACCTGGCACATGGGTATCACATAATGCTTCATATAAGATATCCTTATACATAGTAGATTACTTTAAAAGATAAAATATTGAAATTTTAGGATACATGTTGCCCAATTTATCAATAAGGCCACCCATTATGAGGTTAGGTTTAGAAGGCACTTGCTCTAGTGTATTACAAAATGAATTTTTGAGAGAGATTAAAACCCTCTCATTATATTGATGAAATTGCTTATTTCTTTAGATGATACCTTATATTAGCTTATTAAAATAACAAATTGTCTCTATAATTACAACTTGTAACATGAAATGAGCTGCAAATGCATCCATATTAAACATATTGATAGGAAAGGAAATCTAATTTTTAACTTGTAAAAACTTATTAAATAAAAAACAAAGAGTTAGGAAACCCTAGATCAATATCTATGATTTTGTGGATGAAAGGCCAGGTTCACCAAATATTTGACCCTAAAAATAGATATGTGGAATGTAGGGTTAAAGGGGGAGGAGATAGCCTAGGGCACAAGGATGATAAAATATCTTTGCAACAGACTAATTAATTACAAAACTTAGATAAACATATACTATATTTATTATATTGAAAAATGCTAAGAATAAAAAGTATAACAATGATAGATACTACAATGATAACTAACACAAGACACTTAGCTAGTTCTGATGCTAATATAGATCTAGATCTGGAATAAGCAGAGTAGACTAGATCTAGATTCTGGATTAGTCACCTGATTATAAAAATTGTACCTTTATAGTTGTGGACACTTGCATTGACCTGGGAATATTATGTCAACACTATTGTCTAACCCCAACATAGGTTCCCAGTACACAATACTTACTGAAACTAGATGCGACCACCTAGATGCTTTTGAGTTTTGTGTCACCTTCGCTCTGGTGCTTTTAAATCTAGGTCATGGATTATTGCTCCTTGTCAAATAAAAAAACTCTAGCTCTTAATATTCATAGTGTTTGTGGGAAAAATGGGTTAGTGGGCACATGGTGTCAAGCTACCCAAAGACCCCTCTGTCAATGAGAACTACCTGCATAGCCAATACTCTAAATAGGGCCTCAGAGTTGTGTAGTTCTCCCTTACATGTTGGTTTGTATGTGAATCATGCAATGTGTGATAAGCAAGTATAACAATGACCTATATTTTAACTTGGAAAATGTGGCTCATGAAGTGCTAGATCTATATATGTGTTATCATTATGATTGATATGGAAATGTGAGAAAATATGGAATCTTTTCTCACTCTAGTGCTTGATTGAATGCTTTTGATAGGTTGCCTTGTGAGTAGGTAACAAGTTTTTAGGTGATGAATCAATGAGGATTTATATTGTATATATACCAATCCCTTTGGAAAATATCTTACATTAAATCACTTAGGTTGACCATAGGAATGCATTTTATTTACAACGTAGATGACTTTAGGGCACTAGACACTTGCAACGACATATGTATCTGACTAGGATGCAAGTGTTTGGGCAGTTGAAAAATAGATGCATCTCTAAAACTTGTAGAAATCTAAGATAAATTTGTTTATGACATTTTGAGCATGATATCAGGTCTGAGTCATCAAAATAATATTGGTCAGACTAAGAGATAAATAATTATCATATCAATATAGTATATGTAAGCCTTTTAACAACAAAAAAAGGTTTAGAAGCTAAAGGTACATCCATGATATGTAATTTCTAAGTGTACAAGAATGAGGTGATATATAGTTCAAAAATAGTGTTTACACGTTGATTTTATGAGTTAGGTCCACACTAAGCAAATAAGACCATTGTCACAAGCCTGTCCCTTGGACCAACCGCATCCCATGCTAAATAAGGATGAGTTTCAAATTTTCAAATTATTATTTTGGATCTTATTGTCACCAAATATTTTACCCTAGAAGAGGGTGTTCAAGCCTCTTCCATATTTGGGCAACATGGGGACACTTCCAGGTATGTGGGTGTACCTATGGTGGAAGTGAGCCTCTGGATTTAAGGGCTAACTCCCAAAATATGTCTTGAAGTACTTTCACCTATGCTAACTATTTGTTTGTGGGGGGAAGGGATAGAAGTTGCATGAAATAAAACTATTCCAAAAGGGTGATGCACCAAGATGTTTTCCACATAACCATTGTACTTATTTCACAAAGAAATAATGTCTACAACACTAGCCTAAGAGTCTTAGAATGCACTAGCATTAGTGTTTTAATATGAAGGTAAGATGCATAAAGACTATCCAAGGCAAGTGAAACCATAGATCAGTTGTAGATACTAAGGCTCATTATACACTTAAGATAAGTTCATACACTTAACTACACTTCATATGATCTACCAGACTAAAATCACTTGCATCTAACATGGAAGGATTGAGAGAAAGCAAGGATATATTGATATCACTTGGCTATTCACTATACATCTCTTCACATACTTTAACAAAATGAGATATGAACTCAAAATAGATTGCATTTATTGTTATAAGGCAAAGTACAATGTCAAAACCAGTAGGGCTTTGCCATACATGGTGTGGTATTATATTACAAAGGCCAAAATGGTTGTTATTTATAGAACTAGAGAAGAAGGAGAACAAAATGCAGTAAAGATGCTCAAAGGTCACAATGCCATATGTCAAGGCATGAAAACTAGTTACATTGTAGGGGAATGGAGTGTGAAATAGACCATAAATGTCTCCTAAGACAAATGTATGTATAAATCATCATAAACTCTCCAAAAATTGGTACAAAGACTCTTTAGTGAGCCTTTGTGAAACTGCCTTCATTATGGATCATCTCTCAAGCATTTAAGACTGAATTAGGAGAGTTGAAACATATGATATGATAGTTATATACATTTTCATAGCTACTATTTATCTTTTAGACACTTGTGTTTACCATCTGCAGTCATTTATTTGTCTCCTGGACTTCGTTCTTCACATTTGGTGATCACTGTTCATCTCAAATCTTGACTGAGCTTTCATGGCAATGTATGAGTCCAAAATATATGCTTTGATACAAAATTATTTGATGCCACATGGTTGCTGATATGGCATTCCCTTGCCATGTCACTCATTCCAATTTGAAATATGTCTGTCATCATTTGGACACGTAGCCTCATCTTGTCCATCTAGAATCTGGTCAAAATTGCTCTGTTGATTTCCTCTAGAGTCTCTTCAATTCAAATTTTGTCATTGGTCATTGATTTGTGACCTAGGTATTTGAGATTATGACACTTGGTAGCATTACATGATTTCTCAATATCCTTTGATTCTTTGACTCAATGTGCACCATTGGATTTTATATGCATGACTCAATGCGTGTCATTGATCTTAGCTTGATTAAACAACATTTTGCCACTTGGTAGTTCTGTGTTTGATCTTAGGATCCTTTAACTCTTTGAACCTTAATCACACCATTGGATCTTCACTACATGATCAAATGTGCACCGTTTATCTTGGGTCTGAGTCTTTAAACATAGATCATTGATCTACCTTGTATGTAGGAACACACACCATTGATCTACCCCAAGAACCTTTTTGACTCATTGACTGCTTGCATGCTATTAGATCATATCTAAACACTTGAGATCTATCCACTCATTAACTCTACATTAAACCTCAGGAGTAGTTGAATCCAAATAGTGATTTCATGAGGCCTAAACTTGACGTCCTGTGCACGTCTATCTCTTCTAGTCCAACTTCAAATGCTTATATCTTGAGATAGCAAGCTCATCAATACATGAAATTTGTAGAGGATGATCTTAACACTAAAAGCATCATGTCCATGTAGTATTTTTGGCTTGGAAGGTTTTCTAAGAACACTTGTAAAATGCATAAGTAAACTGATCTGTTCATTCTTGTGTGACATGCCATGATTGTTTGACCCCCTAGATGACTCCAAATGACATAAGACTAAACTAGATCATGACCAAGGTTAGAATGGTATTAAATGACATCAAATAGACTACAACACACCCTATGACACTATGTTCTATCCCCATATCAAGTCTTGACTATAGGGGGTTTACCCATTTTGACTTATGGTAAAAAATGGTCACTTAACAATTTCTTAAGGGTGGTATGATTGATATGCTAAGACCAGTTGCCTAATCTATCCATTGGGCTATGGATTCACATGTACATAAGTTTGACACACAAATTTCCTTAAGAAAACATACCAAACAACAAAAAATAATAATAACAAGACACAAAATAGAAACACACATGTGTTCAACTAGAATACTTAAGGAACACAACATACTCAACTGAAACAAAGCACATACCTAATCCACTATTTACAAAATTAACCTTTAACCCTCAATAGCAAGGTTTCAAATGTATCCCATTCATAGGGATAAACAACTCTTCTCTATTCATCCTTACTAATTGGAAAGAATTATTTTGATTTCACTTGATGATGACATATGGTCCGCTCCATAGGGTGTCAAATTTGGTATGCCTCCCTAATTTTGCTCTATCTTCATCCTATTTCAATACTATGTCACCTTCTTGAAATGATCATGGAGTTTCCTTCTTGTTGAAAGACCTCTTCATTAATACTTGGTGATGCTTCATAGCTTGATGAGCCTTATCTCTAGTCTCTTGTAGCTCCATTAATTTTATCAATCTTACCTCCATTAAAGTGTTTTCAAGCAACTCTAATTGATGTGCCAACTCTAATAGATGACTCTTGAGAGATATACAACCTAGCCTTTCTTCCATAGACAAGCACAAAAGGAAAATTTGCTACTAACCTCTTGTGAGTTATCCTATCATCCCATAAAGTTATCTTCAATTTGGTATGCCAAGCCTTCTAATTTGCTCCAAGGTTATTTTGATAATTCTGATCAAATTTTTGTTAGTAGATTCAGCCAACCCATTACCTTGAGGGTAATATTTAGATGACGTACTCAATAATATGCCATCACTATTTACCCAATCAATAGTCTTAGCACCCATAAAAGCAAGAGCATTGTTTGAAATAATAGTAGGAGTGCCAAACCTCATTATGATTCTCTCATATAACTCCAAGATAACATTCTTATTAGCTTCCTTCAATGCTACTACCTCAACCCACCTTGTAAAATAATCAGTTGCTATGAGTATCCATTTATGACCAACACTTGATGGGGGGTTCATCATGCCAATGAAATCAAGACCCCATTGCATGAAAGGTTGATCCACTTGGATAGGCTTCAAAGGAAGAGCTGCAAGATTCTATTTTCCCATAAGAAAATCACATTGTACACACCTTTTCACCCAAGCATGGTAGTCCTTGAAGAGGCTAGGCCAATAATATCCTACCCTCATTATCTTGATAGTTGTGGTTCTTGGGGAGAAATGACTTCCTACTATTCTATCATGGAACTATTGTCCATTTTTGGCCCACATACCAAAATTTTGCCCAAGTGTGAGAAGGTGGACATTTCAATCAAAAGTGGCAAGTTCAGACAACCTCAGGTTATCCAATGAAGAAGTCTTCAAGTTTTTGAAGTTTCAAGACTTTGGGTTTCTGAGGGCACAAGTGCAAATTGGGTTTCCAACGATGCTTGACTTCTAAATGTTTTAATAAGTAGAAGTTATTCTGGTTGACAAATATGAATTACTCATGGACAATGTATTTTGGGTTCTTAGGGGAACACTACTCAATTACATAATAAATTGTGAGCAGTTAGAAGCCAAAAATAAGTAATGGGGCTTGACAAACTCGATTTAGTCTCAAAAAATAGTGCTCCTTAGGTTCTTCAAAGGACAAGTCTTCTCTAAAAAACTGAATGTCATTTTCAATTTTCTAAAGGGTCTTTCAAAAACCCAAAGGTACACTTCAAAAATCTAAAAGGAATTTTTGAAATACCAAAGGATCTTTTAGGCAAAAGGGATCTTTTCAACTTTTTTGAAGGACCAATCAACTTTTTTGAAGGTCACTTTCAAAAATCTGAAGAGATTTTCCTTCTCCAAGTGGACAGTTGTAAGTTTATTGAAGGGTATGTTACCCTTCAGAGGGACCATTTCAAAATTCTTGAAGGATATCTTTCACTTCGAGAGGATCATTTATGGAAGTTTGAAGGGACATACAGGAATCTCAAAGGGTATTTCACCCTTTGGGAAAGTCCATTTTGAAAGATCTGAAGGAAGAGAGCAAGAAGGAAGTTTCGAATAAAAAGTATGAAGGAATTCCTTCAGATAAATTGTCCCAAGGAATTCCTTTGATAGATTTGCTTGAGATAAATAGGAGCTTGCAGAAGCCTAAAGACTTCAAGATTGACAAGTCTGAAGTAAGTAAGCTTGGAAAACTTGAATTACTCTACATAGAGTAAATCAGTTTCTCCAAGTACTTTACTTAAAAAGATTTATAAGTAAAATATCTAAGAAAGTCTAAAGTTGGAGAGATCAAAGAACCCAAATTACTCTGCATAGAGTAAATCAAGATTCTTTAAGTGCTCAACTTAAGCCTGTTCCAACAATGTGAGAGTCATGATGTAATGAATGAAAGGCTACCACATGGCATAAGCTAATGCAAAGAGGGCCAATTAGTAAAAGACAAGTGGCACAAGGATGACTAATGAGCATAGGAGAGTCCAAATAGTTGGTAACTAGAAATTTATGAAGGGCTCTCATCCTTCAATATGGTATGCTCTTGACAAATAACCATCCAAATGTAGAAACAATATGGGTCAGTTTGAACTCCTAAGCATGGAGACCCACGTCCTTCTTTAGATAGGACATGCAAAAGTGAAATATGCCATGCTGTTTAAATGCAAAGATAAATACAGTCATGCCAGGAAGAGATGTCTAGCTACTTGTAATGTGACTTCTCTTAGCTCCACCAAAAGAGACTTGAATGTGGGAGTCACTTAAGAAGGTGGTTCAATGATATTGAGTAGTGCTTTTAGTGACCAAGGGAGGATGACAAAATGGATCCTAGTCATTAATGACTTCTTCCCGCTTCCCATGTTCTCTTCCCCCTTTTTTAGTTATAAATAGATGCCTTGGAGCCAAAAAATTATCCCTAGATTGGTGATAGAATTAGTCTACAGAAATCACTTTGTAAAAGACTCTTTTGAATCAATACAAGGAAGACTTTTTTGTTTCTAGTTAAAGACAAGTGTGCACATTTGGTTTGGTTTGTAGAATGTATGATCATTGTTCATCACCTATGATTTTTCTAAGCACCTTGCTTTTGATCCTTTCAATTTTGTGCAGGATTACTTGAAGTGTCATTGTGTTGAGCTCCCTTTGAAGGGTTACTAGCTTATAGTGTTTCTTGTAGACCTATTCTTATTATCCTTCAAAATGCAAAGCTCTCCTTTGACCTCCATGTAAAATATCCATGCCTATGGCCTTGATATAGAACCATAATAGCCTATGTCCTATTTAGTTTCATTAGTATTTGACTCTTTTCCATATTTAGTGGATCATTCTCTTTTGCTGCATCACCTCCCTTAACTTATATTTCTTTCCAAGTTATCCTCCTATCCCTTTTCCTTAGCCATAATAGATTTTAGTGTGGAAATAAAGAGCTAAATTGAAACACCTGAGGAATTATCCTTATTAAAAAGTCTAAAGGTTCACCCTCACCGTAGGATACCCACATCCTTAGGTATCCCCTTGCTTGTAGCTGGAAGTGAGAGAGCTTGAAGAACTTTCTTACAGGGGTGCAATTCTAAGTTATAACAGTTTTGGCATGCCTAGCGGGACACACTACCATTTTCACTTCCATTTTTTATGGAAGATTGGTCAAGTTTGATGCTATTTTGATCAATTTTCAATAGTGGTAGCTTTCATCTTCCAGCATCTGGTGATTTTGAGGAACACCCAACTATCTGGTGGTAAAGTAGTAGCCATTTTTCATGCTAAAAGTAACTACAAGATTAGATTTTAGAGGTATCCCTTATGAGTTTGTTGAATTGCCTTTAAACTTAGCAAGAAGGTTAAGGTTTGCCCATACTCATCCATACATAGGGTACCATTTTATTAAACCAGTCATAAGGTATACATATGCAAGAAGATCCTTGCTAGCTCCTCTTTCTACCATGATTCCCCAAAGAGCTTATGTGGGCTTCAATAGCCACAGTCCTTTAAATTTACCATAGTATAACCCTATGCTAGTATTATCCCTCAAAAGTGTCCTTATTACATAGGAGATCAAGTTGTAACTCCTACTGAGCATATAACAAACATACCCAATTTTTGCAACATTCACAATATCACAGTGGAAAATGTGGTTATTAGGATATTGGTTGTATCCTTCAAGGAAAAGGTATTAGATTGGTATAGGGGCTTAGATCCTAATTCTATCCACTCATGGGATGAGCTAGGAATAGCCCTGTGTAAAAGGTTTGTAGATAAGAGTGACCATCTATCACTTGCAGAGCAGCTAACCATAATTAAGATAACTCCCCATGAAGTCATGCAAGACTTCAATATGAAATTTTAAAAGACATGGGATAGAATTCCAATAGTTGTTAGACCATCTCCAAACTTTGCTTTATTGTATTACTTAACTATTATCAACAATGATATAGCTGTAATGATCCAATCCACGGGAGGGGACATACTACTAAATGCATACAAGGTGGCCATTAAAGTAGAAAATTTCCTAGTTTAGGTAGGCAAGCTTACTCCCAGACCCCCAATGCCTCTTTTTCCTAAGATTAGACCACCTCTTGCAGTCATTCCTCCACTTGATGTTATACTTACAATGCCAACAATTGCTATTGTACCTTCACTAAAGTAAGAGAAGGCCTCTACTAGTGGATCCAATGATTCCCAAGAGCAAAAGAATTACTTTAAATTGAAGAGTATGCTTTAATCCTTGGGGAATGATGTGGTCAATGTCAAGAGGTAGAAAGCTTACAACAAGCCATATAAAACTCCATACCAACCTCAACAACAACCTTATCAAGCAAATAGGCCACCCCACAAAGTAAATTTCCAAGGATAAGGGAAACCTAACTATGCTAGATAGCTTAATTATAATCCAAATGCTATAGGCCCTTCCAATTCCTTAGTTCTAGTTTATAATAATATGGCTCAGGAGGTTGAAGGGACAATGCCTTAGAATCATTCTTTTGGCCAATCCATTATACTAACTAATGGCTCTAACTGAGCATTCAATGACTAATGACAGTAGGCTATTGCTGATGGGTATAGCCAAGCTCTTATGGCCCAAAGCATGGAGGTGCCCACAATGACAAAGCAAGAGCAACCTCTATAAAAACAAGGCTTTGATCATGTGTCAAACTAGTCAGAGGCCACAATGGTCATCAGTGAATAAGAGGAGTGCTATGCATCTAATCAATAGGCCATCGCTGGTCTAGGTCACGTCCTAGTCTCAATAAACACAAGATTCAAGAGAAGGACTATGGGTGAAAATCGGGAAGCTTTCAAAGAACCTCTTGTCACCATTCCTTCATTGACAAAGCCAATAACAATAGCTCCCAAAAACTAGGTAAAGGATGGCGATATGCCAATAAACATTATGGAGCTAATGAAGAAATACAACATGAGCATACTAATGTGGGACATGCTTTCCATGCTCGATCAAGTGGACATCCTTCAGGAAGGTTTGTCCAAGATGAGTGTTATGATAGCTGCAAGAAAATAACCAAGAAAGGAAGCTGAGTTCTTCACTAATGCAACTAAGGGTTCTTTGGGAGAAAAGTTAAGAAGTGTGACCAAGCCCCCTCTCTTCTACATTTCATTAATCATAGATGATTCCTTGGTGCATAATTGCTTAGTAGATAGTGGGCCTAACACCTTAGTCATGCCAAAGTTTATAGTTGATCAACTGCATCTTAAATGTGAGCCACATAGCAAGGGAGTCCTACCACTTGATGATTCTTCCACAAAGCCATTAGGTATCATCAAGGATTTAAGTTTAACCTTGTGTGTTTATCTTAGTGTTTTTGTGGTACAGGACATGCTAATCCTTGATGTCACTCCTCACTTTGCTTTGTGTCTCTCTAAGGTGTTCACAACCAAGATTGGGGGTTACCTTGTTGCAGATTGGTCTTACATGGCATTCAGAACAAGGTTGAACCCATGGCATAATTCTACATTGAACCCCATCAACTAAATAACATAAACCTCAATTTTACTATCCTTGATGAGGATGAGTTTACAATTGGCTAGGCGGTGAACACTCATCTTGAAGAGGTTTCAAACATAATCTTGGATGAGTTATGGGGAGATAACCAATTTTTTAACCCTTTGGAAGGTGTTGAGGAAAGAGACATGGGTGTCTATCTATTGCATGAAGAGAATCAACCCATGCCTTCCCTCATTGTACCTAAAGAAGACCCCAATGGTTTATGAAAATTGTTCTTTGATGGCTCAAGGAGAAAAAATGGTGTAGGTGCTGGGGCAATGTTGGTTTCCCCTTTGGGTAACAAGCTTTTCTCTTCTTACAGGTTCTATTTTAGTTGCTCTTCAAATGTATTAGAATATGAAGGCTTGATCTGTGGCCTTCCATGGGCCAATAAAAGAAGAATCAAACTACTACAAGTTTATGGGGACAATGAGCTCATAATAAACCAAGTCAGAGGCCTGAATGTTCCAAAGAATTCCTTGATGAGGTCCTAAAAAAATTAAGTGTGGGACCTAATTGAAGATTTTGAGTCCTTTGACATTCAAGTTGTCCCAAGAAATAAAAACCAACATGTTGATAGGCTGGCAGCTGTGAAAGCTTAGTTTGACATTCCAGGTGAGCTAAAAGAAGCTAAGGTTCAGCCACATGTCAAGGTGGTGGTGAGGCCATCAGTGCTAGATAATGAAGCTCACTGGTAGGTTTTTGAAAGTGACAAGCAAATTGCTTGTTTTTTACAGTAGGAAGCTAAGTTCTCCTCCTCTAATCAAGATAAATTGCAACATCAATATGAGGATCAGATTGTTAAGTTGAAATCGAACAAACTTCCTAAGGTGATAGTTACACTTGAGGGCCTTTTTCATAAAAGAGACCACATGAGGAAAGAGAAGGCAGTAATGTCTACTAATATAAAAAATATGAGAGAGTCCTCATCTTCAAGTATAAGCTTCTCAAGCTTGGGAAGGTAAGTAATAAGGCTGAGAGGCATGCTTTCATATCACTTTCCCAGGAATATGCAAACATTTTTGCTTGGGAGTATAGCAACCTGAAAGGTTTTGATCTAAGTTAGCTTAGCATGACATAGAATTAGAGGCCAATGCCAAACATGTAAGGTAGAGGCAAATTCTGATCAACCCCGAGATAGAAGAGTTGATGAGGAAAGAGTTAACCAAATTAATTGAGTCCAAGATAAACTTTCCCATCAAACACTCATCATGGGTACCCAACTTTGTGCATGTAAGGAAGAAGAGTGGGAATATTAGGTTGTGTGTGGAATTTAAGGATTTGAAAAAAGTCTCCTTAAAGGACCACTACCCTCTACCATCAATGGAGCAACTTATCTGAGTAGTTGTAGGATCAGAATGCTTCTCTCTATTGGATGGATTTTTAGGCTACAACCAAGTCTGGGTTAAAGATGAAGATCGGTATAAGACTACCTTCACCATCAAATGGGGCATGTATGCATACCAAAAAATTCCCTTTGGTCTATCAAATGCTAGCACAACTTTCCAAAGAGCCATAGACATGGATTTCTAAGGGATGCTAAATCAAATGGTGCCGGTATAGTTGGATGACATCATGATTTTCTCCAAAAATGCCAGCAAACACATGGACCACTTGAGGCTAATTTTTGAGAGATGTAGGGAGTATGAGATTTCTTTGAATCCCAAGAAGTGTGTGTTTGTCATGCATGAAGGCAAGATAATATGCCACATCATCTTAAATAAAGGGTTATCCATTGATTTTGATAGAATAATTGCTATCTTGGCTTTATCCTTACCTAAGCATAAGAAGGGACTCCAAAGTTTCCTTGGAAAGATAAACTTTGTGAGAAGATTTATTCCTAGTTTTGTAAGTTTGGTCAATCCCATCACTGCTATGCTAAATAAGAACCAAGTGTTTACTTGGTCAAATGAAGGTAAGTTAGGATTTGAAGCTATCAAGCAAGCCATTGCTCAATCACCCACACTTATGAATCTTGATTTCTCAAGGGATTTCATTTTATATGCTTTTGCCTATATTGACAACATATCAGCTATGATGATGTAAAGGAATGGCGAAGGACTTGGGCAGCCATTATCATTTTTTAGTTAGGGGCTTGAAGGGTATGAGATGAGGTATACCTTTGTATAAAAGTAAGTCTTTACAGTAGTGAGGAGCCTCAAGAAGTTTAGGCCAATGCTCTCTAACAACAAAATCTACCTTATGGTGTCTCATCTTGGAGTAAGAGACTTCCTTCTTAATAAGGAATTAATCAAAAAAAGAGTTGGTTGGATTACTAAGGTCATAGAGTATGACATGGAGATCAAGGTCACTAAGCTAGTAATAGGTAAAGGCCTATGTGAACATATGGTCAATAACCTTTGTGAAGATAAAGAGGCCATCTTGGTAACACAAGATAACCCACAAGCAGATGCACCTCCACCTCACAATAGTTGGCTCCATGATATGATGCACTTTCTGCTAATAGGTGAGTGCCCTCAAGGTATGGACAAAACAAAATGAAGGTATTTCAGATTTTAGTTCATACCTTATGCTTTGGTTGAGGGGGTTTTATTTAGAAGGGACCTCAATGGAGTGCTCTTGAGGTGCATAGATGATGATCAAGTAGCCAAGATTTTAGAGCATTTATATGATGGACCTACATGAGGTCATTTTTCTCTAAGGACTATAGTAGCAAAGATCATGAGGGCTAGTTATTACTGGCCCAACCTCTTCAAGGATGCTTATGCATGGGTGAGGAAGTGTCAGGAATGTACTCTCTTTATGATTAAACAAAGGTTAACAACTTTTCCTCTCAACCTAATTCAAGTACATCAACCATTCATGAAGTGGGGTTTGGATTTCATTAGAGTGATCGATCCCCCATCAACTGCTAGGCACAAGTGGGTGCTTACTATAATTAATTACTTCACTATGTGGGTGGAAGCCATTGCATTGAAGGAAGCCAATGAAAGTGTAGTCTTAGATTTCTATGACAACATTGTGAGCAGGTTTGGTGTTCCATCCACTATCATATCTGATAATGCATTGGTTGTCCTTGGTTTGAAAACAAGTGAATGGGCCCTCAAGATGGGAATCTACCTCAACACTTCCTCAAATTATTACCCTTAAGGCAATGGGCTGGCTGAGTTCATAAATAAAAATTTGTTGAGGATCATCAAGAGGAATATGGAGAAGAATAAGAGAGTGTGGCACACTTAACTAAATATAACCTTATTGGCTGATAGGGTAACTCCTAAAACTACTAATGGTAATTCTCCATATGTTCTAGTATATGGAAGAGAGGCCAAACTAGCCATTTCTCTTGAGCTGCCTACATTAGAACTAGCCCATCAGCTGGAGCTACTGGAAGATGAACTTGTTGACTAATTTTTTAGTCTTGCAAGCTAGATTTGTGCATCCCCTCCTTTTTATTTATAAAAGTCATCCAATCAATGTTTTGGCTAGATCATCCCTCTACTGCCTTGTGAAAAAAGGTTCTCTACTAGACCTTTCTCAAGAAAAAGCTAGGTGTTTCCTTCATTCTGCTTTGCCAAGTACAAATCAAATTTGTGCAGGTGCATTACTTGTCTATTTTTATAAGTAAAAGCGATTGAAGAACCCAAAATGGTCTAAATCTATTCACAAAAGGCAACATATTTCCTTCAAAGGGAATTTTTATGGCTTGAAGGACATTTGCAAAAAGTTTGAAGGGTATATGCCATTATGGAGGGAACTCTGGTCGATGGCAGGACCAAATCAAAAGTTTTAAAGGGGTATTTCGAGGCACATAGTGCCCTTGTGGAGGGCACCTTGAGAAAGTGAAGAACAAAGAGAAAAGGCCCGAGGGGCACGTGTCCTTTAGGCAAGAAGCAATCAAAAGAAAGAATTCCTTTGGATAAAAATGTCTAAAGGAATTTCTTTGGACATTTTATTCTAAGTAAAGCATGACAAAAAGCCCAAGACAAAGAAGGCCCGATAAGTCAAAGAGCAAGCAAAGAAAAGGCCAAGGTAAAGGAGAACTTAAAGGAAGGAGACAAAACATAGACAAAGACAAAGCAATAAAGACAAAACAAGGAATAGTTCTAGATGTTGATAAAGATAAAGGACATAATCAATGACCACTCAGACCAAGACAAGTGGCATAGATGACTCAACAAGGAAAATTAATACATTTGGTGAAATATATCTACCAAAAACCAATAAAATAGATTAGTTTTTGAACTTTAGAGTAGAGAAACCCATGTTTTCATGCTTCACCATTAATGCATAACTAGTTGTGCCCAACATTGAAGAGAGCATGGTCTAGCCACAATAACTTGGGGATGGCTTTGTCAGTTGCTAGAAGGAGTATCCCATGCTTTTGCAGGCTGAGGATAGCAAGGGAGATGACTTGGACATCTACATCATGGCTCTCCCATATGCAATTAGAAGAATATGGTAGCAACATGGTATTTTGGTCTATGTAGAAGTGTTTAACTTAGCATGGGTTTCCATTCCTTGATTTGTCAGCTATCTTGTTTCTAGTTCTCTATATATTTATAACTTCTCATTTGAGAAAGGATATCTTAGCTTGTATGGTGAAGGCTTGAAGAAATTTACCTTGAATCAAAAGAAGCATTTTTACCTCTATTTGAGCTTGCACTTTTTCATATGTCTATGGTTTTATCTTGTGTTAAGTCATTTTATTTTTACGCTTTCATAAGTTTATTCCAACATATCTAGTGTATTATGAGTTCTTCTCTTGTAAGTCAACAAGAAGTGTCTAGCTTAGAGTATAGGTGCATGTGAACAAGCTATCCATAGTGTGTCTTAGAATGCCTCTGGTAGTTCTTCCTCCCTGTATCTCTATAGGATCCCCTTTTGGAACACTGATGCATGAAAGGTTCTCATTTGAATGAAGTGTATGCTTGCTTGTCTCTAGTGTAAAGTGTATGTCAAAGCTAAGTAGACCAACCATTTTGGTGCATCACCACTTTAGTTTAGGTTCTAATTTCAATATTTCTCTCCCTTTTTATCCTCCCACCATTGTTACCAGTAGGAAATCCATGGCCTCAAGGTGCATCAAGAGGAGCTAGCTCCTAATCTAGAGATTCATCCCTCACGTTTATAACCCATAATAAAATGAATGTCTCCATTGTGTCGTGTGGAGGAAGAGAGCTGAGCCTCCCTTAAAAGGGTGTAATCCACAATGTCAATAGTTTTTGGCATGCCTAATGGGACAAATTTTTATGTCCTACAAGTTTTAGGATTGGTGTTAGTCTTGATATTGTTAAAAAATCCAAAAGGAGCTATATTCAACACCTAACAACTCCATGCAGGAACCAAATCTATGGTTAATGACTAGCCTGATATCCCATGCCAAAGGTCACTATAAAAACTTCTTCTAAGGGAGCCCCTTTTGAATTTATTGAGTTACCTTTGAAATCAATAAAAAGGTTAAGGTTTTCAAATACCCACCCTTACATAATAAGCCATTTTCTTAAACAAACCATAAAATATACCTACTCAAGGAGACCCCTATTGAATCCTTTCATAGCCATGGCAGCCCTTAGGGCTTTCCCTTTTGTGGCCTTCAATGGTCAAAGTCCCTTGAACCTTCAACAATATGACCCAATTCTAGGGATAGCTCTCAAAGTGTTCCTCCCTTTAGTGGAGAGGGCCCAATCACTATTGTTGAGCATATTAAAAACATAACAAACCTTTATAACATCATAATATCACTAAAGAAAATGTAGCCATTAGATTGCTAGCCTTATCCTTCAAAGGGAAAGTTTTAGACTAGTATGGGACCTTGCCTTTGAACTCAGTTGGCTCATGGAATGAGTTAGGGACCCTCTTAACCAATAAATTTGGGGAAAAAGTGACTTTTTGTCTCTAGCTAAGCAGTTAACCACCATGAAGAGAGCCCGACATGAGTTTATGCAAGATTTTAACACTAAGTTCCAAAAGACTTGGGAAGGAATCCCAATTCTTGTGAAGCCAACCCCAAGCTATGCTTTCCTTCACTACTTGAAGGCCTTGAATAGTGACATTACTGTCATGATACAGTCCATAGATGGAAACACTCTACTTGCTACTTATGAGATAGCCATAATTACTAAAAATTGCCTTGTTCAAGTAGGAAAGATAGCTCCTAGACCTCCTATACCACTCTTTCCTGATTTACAACTCTTAGTCCAGCCTACTTTGCCCACTCTAGCTCCTCTGCCTAATCAAGAGAAGTCAATTGCTACCCCTGTAAATGACATCCATGAAGTTAAGAGCCTATTGAAGAGTGTTACCAATGAGTTAGTTTCCCTCAAGAGATAATAAGCTCAGAGTTATAGGCAAAATCAAGGCTACCAATAGTTTGGGCAAGCAAATAGGCCTCCCTTCTAGAATTATAATCAAGGGCAAGGTCAAATTACACATGTCAAGCCTTATCAAAGCTATAATCCAAATGCCCCTTCATCTTCTAAAGCTCTTGTCCCCATTCAAAATAATTTGGTGTCGGAAAAACCCAACTATCCACCCTTGGAGCATGGCCAAGAATAGGTTGCTTATGTAAGTGAGCTACCAAATCAAAGCATGACTGCACAAGGTGATCAGGCAGCCCAATTCTCAAATTTTGAGATGTCAACACAACTTGAGATAGATAGCAAGTAGGCTCAATCTAATTCCACTTTTATGAATCATTTGGAAGGAGATTTCTATGTAGTCAACTATGTGGGGAGCACAAGTAATCAGAATGTTGGTGTTGCATCCAACACCATGTCCAAAAGGAGAGCCATTGATGAAGCTCAAGTAGCCACTCAAGCACCTACAACATATCCTTCACCCAATCAAGTAGGAAGTGTACTGGAAGCAACCCCAAGACCATAATCAAATCAAAAGTTTCCCAATTACAAGCCAACGGTTGCAGCTTCAGTTCCTCAAGTTACACCATAGGTTACAAATGTTCCCAAGGAGAACTCTAAAGGGGGCAATCCTTCAATCAATATAGTGGACCAAATGAATAAGTTTCACATGAACATCTCATTGTGGGATTTTTTAGCACTACCAAGATAAAAGGATATACTCTAAAAGGAATTGTATGGGTTGGGTGAGCAAGCTATCCCAGTAAGAAATGATAATGTGTTAATAGTAAATGGGGCTCCTCCCATGGTTGGTCAAGCAAAGAAAGTCGAGAAGGTCCGTCCCTTCTATTTGTCCCTAATTATTGGTGATTTTTTGGTCCACAATTACATCATTAATAGTGGAGTAAGAACCTTAGTTATGCCCAAATGCATAGCTGATAAGCTAGGCCTCAAGTATGAACAAATGACTAAAGGAGTTCTACAGTTATATGGATCACCAACTAAGACCTTGGGAGTGGCAAGAGGCTTGAATCTGACTCTCCATGCCTATCCAACCTTCTCAATTCTCCATGATGTGGTAGTGGTAGATTTTTCTCCTTAATTCACTCTTTGCTTGTCAAAGTATTTCACATCCAAGATAGGTAGATACTTAGTAGCCAACTGGTCTTACATAGTTTTCAAGACAAAGTTGGAACTAAAGTGAAGATTGAGTCAGAGCCCATCCACAAGGATCACTTGGAGCCATACTCACCCAAAGTGGCAAATGTGAACTACATAATCATCGATGAAGAAGAGCTCTAGGTGGATCAATCCCCATCATCTTCCCTTATAGGAGTTGCTGACTTACTCCTAGATGAATAGGGAAATGACAACTTTGAGCATGATCCTTACAAGTTCATTGAAGAAGCTAGTCTTGGAGTCTACTGCACATATGAGAAAGATGCTTTCATGTCAAAATTGATGAAAATAGACCAAGAGGACTGTGGTTTATGGCAACTATTCTTTGATGGATCTAGAAGCAAGTTGGGAGCTGGTGGTGTGGCAATGCTAGTTTCACGTTCAAAGGATAAATAATTCTCAACTTTTAGGTTTTAGTTCTCCTACACCTATAATGTAGCAGAGTATGAGGCCATTTTTCATGGTTTAGAATGGGTAAGGAAGAGAGGAATCAAAGAATTGTAGGTGTTTGGAGATAATGAGTTGGTTGTGAACCAAGTGAAAGGTCAAAACTTAACCAAGAACTCCTTACTCAAGTCTTACAAGCACAGAGTATGGGACCTTGTAGAGAACTTTGTTGCTTTCAACATCACTTCCATTCCAAGAGAGGAGAACAAGCATGCATATAGACTAACAATAGTTGGTGCTTAGTTTGACATCCCAAAGGGGATGAGACAAAGCAAAAATCAACATCATTTAAAGGTGATTGTGAGGACCTCCATACCAAACAATGTCACCAATTGGTAGGTGTTTGAAAGTGACTAGAAAATAGCACTTTTCTTATAGGAAGAAGCTGAGTTTGCTTCCAAAAATTAGTCCAAGCTACAACAATAGTATGATGGGCATATTATTCAACTAAAGACCAACAGGCTTCCCAAAGGTTTGGTAACTATTGAGAGCTTTTTTAATGAAGATGACCAACTCAAGAGAGACAAAGCAAGCATGTCAACCAAGAAGGAAAATTATGAAAGGGTATAAATATATAAGGACAAGGTGCTTACACTTGGGAAGGTGTGTACCAATGAGAAAAAGCATGCTTTCATTATGTTATGTCAAGAGTTTATTGATGTCTTTGCTTGGGAGTATGGTGATTTGAAGGGATTTGATCTAAGCTTGGCCCAACACACCATTGAGTTAGAGGAATGTGCCAAACCCATTAAGCAAAAGCAAAGGCCAATCAATCTAAATATCAAGCTTTTCATGAGGAAGGAACTCACCAAACTGATAGAGTCCAAGATCATTTTCCTTATCAAACACTCTTCTTGGCTGAGCAATTTGGTCCCTGTTAGGAAGAATGGAGAAGTTAGATTGTTTGTGGATTTTAGAGACCTAAATACAATCTCACTGAGAGATCGCTATCCCCTTCTAAATATGGATCAAATTCTTGAGATGGTGATAGGCAGTGAAAGATTCTCTCTCCTAGATGGCTACTCTAGGTACAATTAAATCTTGGTACAAGAATGTGACCAATACAAGATAGCCTTCACCACCAAGTGGGGAACATACACCTAGAGGAAGATGCCATTCGAATTATCAAATGCTGGAGCTACCTTCCAACGTGCTATGGATATGGATTTCCAAGGTTTGATCAATGATATTATGCTGTTTATCTTGATGATGTGATAGTCTTGTCCAAGGAGGAAAGTAAACACTTGAATCACCCGAGGCAAATCTTTGAAAGGTGTAGATATTTTGGTATATCTTTCAACCTAAATAAATGTGTGTTTGCCATCTATGAAGGCAAGCTCTTGGGCCATGCCATTTTGAAGGAAGTCCTATCCATTGATCTAGAGAGGGTGCACACCATCTTAGGATTATCCTTTCCTAAGAACAAGAAGGGCCTAAAAAGTTTCTTTGGTAAGATAAATTTCATTAGGAGATTCATTCTAACTTTACTGAGCTTGTCAAGCCACTAACTTCCATGCTAAGGAAGGATGAGACATTCACATGGATAGAAAGAAGAAGAGAAAGCTTTGAAGGCATCAAGAAAGCTATCACCCAAGCTCCTACCATAACTAGTCCAAACTTCTCTAAGGAATTTAATCTATACACCTTTGGGAATTAAGACGTAATCTATGCTATGCTCATTAAGCAAATGGTGAGAATTTAGAATAGCCTCTTGCTTTTTTCAGCTAAGGTTTAGAAGGCTACGAGGTTAGATACACATGTTGAGAAGCAAGTGCTTACAGTCATATGAATTTTGAAGAAGTTTAGACATATGTTGTCTAGTAGAAAAATTCACATCATGGTGCCACATCCTAGTATAAAAGACTTCTTGCTAAACCAAGACTTGAATGAGAAAAGGGTAGGTTGGATCACTAAAGTAATGGAGTATGACGTAGAGATCAAGACCAACAAGATGATGAGAGGAAGAGGGATATGTGAACACCTCGCTATAGACTTAAAAGAGCCAAAAGAGGATGTTTTGGTACTCCATGATGAACCTAAAATAGTTGTACCTATAGTCATGAAGAGCTGGGCACAAGACATGGTTCATTTCCTTCAAACTAGTGAGTGTCCACAAGGTATTGATAGGACCAAGAGGAGGTATTTTAGACTCTAATCTATTCCTTATGTACTTGTTGATGGAGTGATATTCAAAAAATACTTTTTATGGGTGCTCTTGAGATTCATTTATTTATAATAAATCAAGAAGTTACTATTTGAGTTCCATGATGGACCAACCGATGGCCACTTTTCTCCCAAGGCCATAGCTGTAAGGATTATGAGGGCTAGTTACTTTTGGCCTAGTTTGTTTAAAGACACTCATGCTTGGGTGAGGAAATTTGAAAAATGTGCCTTCTTTGATGAGAATTAACGACTGGCTGCCATGCCTCTTCATCCTATTTAGGTGGAACAACCATTCATGCAATGGGGGTTGGACTTCATAGGGTTGATCAATCCTCCTTCTAGTGTTGGCCACAAGTGGGTTTTGACTACCATGGATTATTTCACAAGGTAGGTAGAGTTTGTAGCTTTAAAAGAGACCAATGAGAGTGTAGTCGTAGACTTCTATGAAGGCATAATGACAAGATTTGGGGTCCGAGCCACAATCATTTCAGACAATGCATTGGCTTTCTTAGGAACAAAGACAAGTGAGTGGGCATTGAAGTATGGAATCTATTTCAGCACTTCTTCCAACTGCTATCCACAAGAAAATGGGTTGGCTAGTCCACAAACAAGAATTTGATTAGGATCATAAAGAGGACAATGGAGGAAAATCAAAGGACTTGGCATGCCAAGTTGAAGATAGCTCTTTGGGTAGATAGGATCACTCCAAAGAGGGCAATAAAGAATTCACCATACACACTTGTGTATGGAAGGGAAGCTAGACTTCCTATCTCACTTGAGTTACCAACCTTGGATCTTGCCCATTAGTTACAATTGATGGAGAGTGACAGCCTGGAAGTCAGGTATTATGAGCTTATGGAGCTTCAAGAAGTGAGAGACCAAGCTATGGATGCCATGACCAGCTGCCAACAACAAACAAAGAAGTATTTTGACAAAAGGTCTTTGCCAAGGAGCTTCTCAGAAGGTGACATTATCTTGAAGTGGGATGAGGACCGAGCCAAGCCTGGAAAGTACATGAAGTTTGACACTTTATGAAATGACCCATATGTCATCACCCAATGCAAGCAACATCATGATTTTTAACTCTCCAAGTTGGATGGTGAAGAGCTACATATCCTAGTCAATGGGATATATCTTAAGCATTGTTACTAAGTTTCTTTTGTCATGTACATAGTTTTCCTTGTTTTTCTTCATTTTCCATTAGTGCTATTATGCATGTGTGTAGTGTTTTTAGCCTTTCTGTGTGTGTTTTTCCTTATTGTTTGGGGTAAAATATTTGTTGGTTCATAGGTCCTTACAAAGCTATTGTTGAAATCTTCAAGATGCATCTTGACTCCATGCCCAATAGACTTTGTGGCTACCATTATTCCCAAGCATAGCAGACATGCTTCCCCTGTGATTCACGAATTGTGTTGACCAATTTTTTGGTCCTGCAAGCCAAAATTGGGCATCCCCTCCTTTTTATTTGTAAAAGTCATCTAATCCATGTTTTGGCTAGATCATCCCTCTGCTTCCTTATGTAAAAATGTACTCTGTCAGACCTTTCTCATGAGAAATCTAGGTGTTTCCCTCATTCTACTTTGCCAAGTGCAAATTAGGATTATGTAGGTGCATTACTTGTCTACTTTTATAAGTTGAAGTTATTGAAGAAGCCAAAATGGTCTAAAGTAGTTCACAAAAGGCAATATATTTCCTTCAATGGGCATTTTAATGGCTTAAAGGATGTTTGGAAAAAGTTTGAAGGGTATGTGCCCTTATGGAGGGCACCTTGGTCAGTGGTAGGACCAAATCAAAAGTTTTAAAGGGGCATTTTAAGGCACAATGTGCCCTTGCGAAGGGCACCTTGAGAAAGTGAAGAAAAAAGACAAAATGCCTGAGGGGCATGTGCCCTTTGAGAAAAGAAGAAATCAAAAGAAAGAATTCCTTCAGACAAAATGTTCGAAGGAATTCCTTCAGACATTTTGTCTGAAGGAAAACATGTCAAAAAGTTTGAGACAAAAAAGGCTCGATAAGTTAAAGAGCAAGCAAAAAAAAGGTCAAGGCAAAGAAGAAGTCAAAGGAAGGAGACAAAACATGGGCAAAGACAAAGTGGAAAAGACAAAACAAGGAACAATTCTAGCTGCTAACAAAGATAAAGGATATAATCAATGACCACTGAGACCAACACAAGTGGCATAGATGACTGCACAAGGAGAATTAATACATTTGGTGAAATATATCTACTAAAAACCAATAAAATAGATTGGTTTTCAAATTATAGAGGAGAGCAACCCATGTTTTCATGCTTTACCATTAATGCACAACCAATTGTGCCCAACATTGAAGAGAGCATGGTCCAACCACAACAACTTAGGGATGGCTTTGTTAGTTTCTAGGAGTATCCCATGCTTTTGCAAGCCCAAGATAGCAAGGGTGGTGATTTATACATCTCTAGCATGGCTCTCCCATATGCATTTGGAAGAATATGGAAATGACATGGTCTTTTTGTCTTTGTAGAAGTGTTTAACTTAGCATGAGTTTTCATTCGTTGATTTGTCAGCTATCTTGTTTCTAGTTCTTTATATATTTATAACTTCTCATTTGAGAAAAAATATCTCAGCTTGTATGGTGAAGCCCTGAAGGAATTTACCTTGAATCAAAAGAAGCATTTTTACCTTTATTTGAGCTTGTACTTTTGCATATGTCTATGGTTTTATCTTGTGTTAAGTCATTTTATTTTCATGCTTTCATAAGTTTATTCCAACATATCTAGTGTATTGTGAGTTCTTCTCTTGCAAGTCAACAAGAAGTGTCCAGCTCAGAGTATAGGCATATGTGAACAGGCTATCCATAGTGTGTCTTAGAACACCTCTGGTAGTTCTTCCTCCCTGTATCTCCATATGATCCCCTATTGAAACACTGATGCAGGAAAGGTTCTCATTTGAATGAAGTGTATGCTTGCTTATCTCTGGTGTAAAGATTATGTCAAAGTTGAGTAGACCAACCATTTTAGTGCATCACCGCTTTAGTTTAGGTTCTAATTTTAGTATTTATCTTCCTTTTCATCCCCTCTAATTGTTAGCAGTAGGAAATCTAGGGCCTTAAAGTGCATCAAGGGGAGCTAGTTCCTAATCTAGAAATTTATCCCTCACATTTACAACCCATAATAAGAGGAATGTCTCCATTGTGCCACATGGAGGAAGAGAGATGAACCTCCCTTCAGAGGGTGCAATCGACTATGTCAATAGAACCCATGAATGTGAGATTGGTAGAACTCACATAACTTGAGGAGACAAGAGACCTTGTAATGAAGATGCTAGAGTCACATCAGGCTCAGGTCAAAAAAGCTTTTGACAAGAGAGCCACAATAAGGAATTTCAAGGAGGGAGAATTGGTTCTCAAATGGGACTCAAATAAGGCCAAACCAAGCAACCATACCAAGTTTGATAGTTTGTGGAGTGGCCCTTATCAGATCTATGGATGCAAACAACATAACACTTTCCAACTGGCGCAACTAGATGGAAAGTTATTACCCATCACAGTTAATGAGATTCATATAAAATCATGTTATTAGAAGAGTTTGCAGCCATTGTATGTTATTATACATTTTGTATAGCTTTTCATGTTTTTCTCTAAGTACCTTGTGCACATCCATTTTAGTTGAGTGTTTTCCCTTCCCTAAGTGCCTTGGGCACAATTTTTTTCATTTTGGTTGTTCTTGTTGCTTCAATGGAAATTTCTAGATAGAGCCAACTTTGTACAAAAGTAGTGACTCTATGCCCAATGGATTGAATGAAGCAAATGAGCCAGGTTCTCAAGCATAGCACGCATGCTTCCCTGTGAGTCATTATAAATGTTGGCCATTTTTGGCCCACATACCTAAATTTTGCCCAAGTGTGAGAAGGTGGACATTTCAAGCAAAAGTGGAAAGTTCAGACAACCTTGAATTCTCCAAAGAAGTCTTCAGGCTTTTGAAGTTGTAAGACTTTGGGTTTCTGAGGGCACAAGTACAAATCGGGTTTTCAATGGTGATTGACTTCTAAATGTTTTAATAAGTATAAATTATTCGAGTTGACAAACTCAAATTACTCATGGATAGTGTAGTTTGGGATCTCCAAGGAGCATTACTCAATTAATTCATAAGTTGTGAGTAGTCAAAATCCTAAAATAAGTAAAGGGGCTTGACAAACTGATTTGGTCTAAAAAAATAGTGCTCCTCAAGTTATTTAAGGGATAAGTCTTCTCCAAAAAACTAAAGGTCCTTTTCAAGTTTTTGAAGGGTCTTTAAAAAACCCAAAGGTACACTTCAAAAATCCAAAGGGCATTTTCAAAATGCCGAAGGGAATTTTCAACAAAAGGGATCTTTTCAACTTTTTTGAAGGACTAGTCAACTTTTTCAAAGGTCACTTTTACAAATCCAAAGAGCATTTCCTTATCCAAGTGGATATTTGCAAGTTTCTCGAAGGGTATGTTACCCTTCTTCATAGGGACCATTTAATAATTCCCAAAGGGTATCTTTCCCTTTGAGAGGATCATTTGCGAAAACCTGAAGGGACATACAAGAAGCCCAAAGGGTCTTTGACCCTTTGAGAAAGTCCATTTTGAAAAATCTGAAGGGTAATTTCTAAAGGAGGCGAGCAAGAAGGAAGCTTCAGACAAAAATTCCAAAGGAATTACTTCGGAATAAAAGTCCAAAGGAATTCCTTCGAATAAATTGTCCCAAGGAATTCCTTTGGGATATTTGCCTAAGACAAATAGGAGCCTGTAAAAGCCTAAAGACTTCAAGATGGACATGTTCAAAGTAAGTAATCTTGGAGAAACCAAATTACTTTACATAAAGTAAATCTGGTTTCTCCAACTACTTTACTTAAGAAGATTTATATGTAAAGGATTTGGGAAAGTCCAAAGTTGGAGAGATCAAAGAACCTGAATTACTATGCATAGAGTAAATCGTGATTCTTCAAGTGCTCGACTTAAGCCTAGTCTAGCAATTTCAGAGTCATGATGCAATAAAAGAAAGGATGCCACATGGCATAAGCTAGAGCAGAGAGGGCCAATTAGTAAAGGACAAGTGGTACAAGGATGACCAATGAGCATGGGAGAGTCCAAGTTGTGATAGCTAGAAATTTATGAAGGGATCTCATCCTTCAATATGGTTTGCTCTCAAAAAATAACCATCCAAATGTAGAAATAACATTGGTCAATTTAAACTCCCAGGTATGGAGACCCGCATCCTTCTTCAGATATGACACAAAAGTGAAAGATGTCATGCCATTTAAATGCAAAGATAAATGCAATCATGGTAGGAAGAGACGTCTAACTGCTCACAATGCGATTTTTCTTAGCTCTACCAAAAGAGACTTAAATGCAGGAGTGGCTCAAGAAGGTGGTTCAAAGATCTTGAGTGGCACATTTAGTGACTAAGGGAGGATGACGATAGGGATCCCAGTCATCAATGACTTCTTCCCCTTTTCCATCTTCTCTTCCCCCTTTTTTTATTATAAATAGAGGCCTCGGAGCCAAGAAATTATCCTCATATTGGTTATAAAATTACTCTACAAAAATTGCTTTGTAAAAGACTCTTTTGAAACAATACAAGGAAGACTTTTATGTTTCTAGTTAAAGACAAGTGTGCACATTTGGTTTGGCTTGCATAATATATGATCATTGTTCATCACCTATGGTTTTTCCAAGCACCTTGCTTTTGATCCTTTTGGTTTTGTACAGGATTGCTTGAAGTGTCATTGTGTTGAGCTCCCTTTGAAGTTTTACTAGATTATAGTGTCTCTCATAGACCTATTTTTTTTATCCTTCAAAACTCAAAGATCTCCTTTGACCTCCACACAAAATCTCCATGCCTATGGCCTTGAGATAGAACCAAAATAGCCCGTGTCCTATTTGGTTTCATTAGTAGTTGACTCTTTTCCATATTTAGTGGATCATTCTCTTTTAGTGCATCACCTCCCTTAGCTTAGATTTATTTCCAAGTTATCCTCTTATCCCTTTTCCTTATCCATAGTATATTTTAGTGTGGGAATCAAGAGCTAAAGTGAAACACCTAAAGAACTAGCCTCATTAAAAATCCTAGAGGTTCAACCTCACCATAGGATACCCACATCCTAAGGTTGTCCCCATGCTTGTAGCTGGAAGTGAGAGAGCCTAAATAATTCTCTCACAGGGGTGTAATTCCAAGCTATAACATGAACTTCTCAATTAACACTCCAAATTGGTCATTGTCAATGCACCTCAACAATACACCATTAGTATCTCTTCTAAAAAGCACACCATATACAAGGCAAAAGGAAATAACTTATAATCTAAAATATCTCCTTTGAGATCTACTCATATCATTAGGATACTCACCACTTTGAAGAAATTTGATCACATCTTGTGTCTAATTTTGTTTATACAAGGAACCAACTAATTGGGGGCAATCACGATTGATTAAAACCTCTTATTTTCACTCATGAAGATATGAAGCTAGATGTTCACAAGGCCCTTACCGGTTATCAACTTTATTACTTTGATATCAACATCATATTCCATTACCTTAATGATCCACCCCACCCTCTTCTCACTAAGGTCTTTTCTCAAAAAAAACTCCTTGGTACTAAGATGAGAGACCATAACATGAATTTTATTTTTTGAAACCATATGCCTAAACTTATTTAGTCCTCTTACAAAAACAAGGGCTTGCTTCTCAATAAAGGTTTACTTGATTTCATAATCTTCCAAACCTTGACTAAAGAATGCAATTGGTTGCTCTACACCCTCATCATTATTTTGCATTAAAATAGCTGAGATAGTGTCAAGGTTAGCAAATGAATACAATAAGAAATATTTAGTAAATTTAAGATTCAAAAGAGTAGGAGCTTGTGTAATTGCTTTGTTAATGGCTTCAAAACTATTTTTACCTTCCTTAGTCCAAGAAAAGACCCAATTCTTTTTTAGCATGGTTGTGATAGGTTTCACCAAAGATGCAAAACTAGGTATGAATCTCCTTAAAAAATTTATCTTACCTAAGAAACTTTAAAGAACTTTCTAATGTAAGGGAAATGATAGGACTAAAATAGCCTCTTACCCTTTCAGGATCAATAACCAAACTATCTTTAGAAATAATGTGTCCTAAGAGCTTACCTTCATGGACAACAAAGATGCATTTTTTTTGATTAAGAGATAATCCATACCACCTACATATTTCAAAAACTTGTCTCAAGTGTTGCATATGTATTAGCATCTTTAGAAAACACTGTTATATCATCTAGATAAACCAACAACATCTCATTGATCAATCCTTTGAAAGCCATGTCTGTTGCACTTTGAAAGGTAGCACCATCATTTGACAAACCAAATGACATCTTTATATAAGAAAAATTCCCCCATTTAGTAGTGAATGTTGTCCTAAACTAATCATCCTCATTCACAAGAATCTAATTATAACCTGAACATCCATCTAAGAGAGAAAAATGTTGAGATCCTGAAACAACTCACAAAATCTGTTCCATTGAAGCTAGAGGATAATGATCTTTGAGTCACACCCTATTAAAATATTTGAAGTATACATAAAGTCTTATCTCCCCATTATTATTTCTAATAAGCACAAGGTTAGCTACCCATGTTGAATGCTTAATAAGAAAGATTATTTCAGATTCAAGGAGTTTAACGAGCTCTAAACTCACGAGTTGTTGAACCTTGGGATTGATGGGTCTTTATTTTTGTCTAATCAATTGGACTCCAAGTTCTAATTCAATGGTATGGTGTGCTAGGATAATATCAAATAATGTAGAACATACCTTGGCTAGTTTGATAAGTTTATCTTTAAAGATCAAGAGTATTTCATAGTTTTCATTTTTTATAGACATACTATATTTTTCCTTCTTATTTTTATCATTCTCATTGAAGATACTTTCTAAGGTCACCAAACCATTAGGTATCTTATTTGTTCGTAGCTGCACAATCTGATCACCAAATTATTCTTGGAGTCTCCTTTGATTCCTTGAAGAAAACTTAGGCTCATTTTTCAAGAAGCATGAAATGTATTTATCACTATCAAACACTTGCCAAGACACTTAATATTGGGTACATAAGGTCTGATAATGATATTAATGTGATAGTGATTCCCTTCTTTTATGGTAGTTGGAATATCAAATTGAGATCCTATGGTAGCTAGTCTATTAACATGATTATGCTACTCCCTTGGGACTGATTGTGTGTTGAATGCATTAAAGTCTTCAAGCAAATCCCATACCCTATGATTATATGACTTAATCAAAGGGTTCTTGGAAACAACCACATTCTTAACCTGATGAACAACCGATTCACTATCTCCATATACTTGCAATTTCATGATGCCCTTTCTCCTTGCCCATTGAAGGCCATAAATTAAGCCTTCATACTCAGTCACATTACAAATAAATATGAAATGGAATCTATATGAAGCATAGTACTATTGTTTAGATGGGGATACCAACATAAAACTAGCTCCTACACCGACTCTACTTCTTGAGCCATCAAAAAACATCTTCCACATCTCATCATCTTCACCTTCTTCTTTGGTAAGTAGAGGTGTTGGTATTCCTTCTTCATGTATACAATATACTCCTAGATCAGTTTCCTTCATAAATGCATAAGGTTAATGGTCATAAGTATTGGTACCATATTCATCAAGAAACAAATTATAAATGCCTTCAATCCTGGAAGAAGTGCTATCATCTACAATAGAATCCTTCTCTTCATGAACAACACAATTCAAATTAGAACTTGTCTCAACGTAGGGCTCAATATGAAACCTTACAAGAGACTGAGTCTTTATGGTCACCTTGGTTCCATATCTTGTTTTAAATTCTAATAAATACCAATCAAATGAAATATAACCACCTATCTTGGCTTTAACATCCCTTGATAGGCAGATTGGAAAGTGAGGTAGGAGGTTAATCACAACTATATCTTGAAGGATAGGAAAACTAGGACAATCATGCAATAAATCCTTCAAGTTTTTAATTAGTAATATTATCTTGGTAGGCATACCATATAGTTGGATAACTCCTTTTCTATGAGGCTCATAATTTAGGCCCAATTTATCAACTACCACTTTAGGCATGACTGAAGTAGAAGTTCCACTATCAACTCTGCAGTTATGGACCAATTTGTCACCCGTTATGAGAGAGATAGAATGGTGGAGGTTTCTCGGCCCTAGTAAATGGTTCAATAATATTTATAAGAGAATTTTTAAAGTAAACTGACCATGAATTTGATTTTAATGAGGGACACTATTAGGGATATTGATAATTGTTTTTGTAGTTCTTTTTGACGAAGCATATGAAGAACATCCCAAAGGGAAATGGATGTTTTAGTACTCTTCAATGAATATAGAATGTTTAAAGTATACATACCTAATTTATCTTGGATTCTTGGAGGAAAGGAAGTGATTGGAACCTAAGAAGTTGGAGTGCCTTGAATAGTCCTTCTAGTGTTCTGATTTGGAAGATGTGTAGAGTTATTTGAGATTGCCACACTTGTAGCCATACCTTATTGCTTTGTATGAGGATTGAATGAATTTGTAGGCAAATTAATATCACCACCTAAATCCTTTATCTTGGATTTAATGTTATCTATAATAGAGGTTCCTTGATTAAGCACAAAAGTGTCCTCAACTAGGAAGTTGGTTAAGATCTCTCTTTGAGGCTATCCACTTTCACTTGTCTGCATCATGACTTCATCCTTAACTGATAAGAGTGAGTAACTCCTCCTTGAGCAAAAAGAGATTTCTCTCTACCTTCATTAGCATCCATAAATTGGTCTTGATACCAATTTTATCCCTACACCAAGTTGCTATGCATAGGTATCATCTCTCTTGTATTGGTGGTGGAGTTAGGATTGTACACATTAGCAGGCCTGTTAGAGTTAGGCTACCATTGACCTCTTCCTCTTACAAATTGCTAACCAAGTTATTGTTGATAGGGGTAAGGATTCTGATAGGCACTTTGTTGTATATTATCTCTCCCAATTTTAACTTTTGACCATTGAATATATGCATATTTATCCATGACATTATGTTCCATCTTAGGAGAAGATCTAGACTTGGTGTTAGCATTGGGAATTTGGGCCACATCTAGAGTACTATAAGAAGTATAAGATAATGGAGGCTTAAAAACCTTAGGAGGCAATCTTCCATTTTGGATGAGACCATTCTCAACTTTGATAATAATATCATATGCTTCGGGAAGAGTGGAACCCCCCATGGATTAAAGCATGATAGCAATTTTAGTACTAATGGCTCTCAAGTAGGTAGGGAATGCAAAACTAGGAGGTGGCCTCATAGGAGGAGATAATATATTAAAAGTCTTTTAAAACCTCTCATTAAAGTCATGCATTTTTTCTTTGGATCCTCTTTTGATCACGTTGAGTTGATGTATGAGAGAGGCATGGTCACTTTCATTTTCAAATCTTGAGGTCAACAACACTCCAAATTCATCCCATGATGTGATGCATCCACCTTCTAGATTCCTATACCAATAAAGACCCTTCCCTCTAAGGGAAATGGAAAGGATTTTAATGCTAATGTTCTCTTCAGTGATGTTATGGAAGCTACAAAAGTTGGAGACATCGGTAATGTGTTCATTACGTGTAACGTGACTTTCACCATTGAATATGGGTACACATTTTATGGCATTAGGAGGAATGGCATCATACACTTGAAGGTGAATTGGATTTTTACTATTGAAGGTAAGGAAGGCATGAGGTCTAGAAATATCTTCTTTTAACTCTTTAAACTCTTTAAGGGCAGATTAGGCTAAGGATATTGAACTTTAAGAGGAAGTTTAGGCTGAATAAGTGGATTAATGGGGTTTTTCACTCTACTAGAGGATGACCTAGTGAGAAAAATGAATTATGAGAGTAAGTTTGTAATAGGACAATGGTCTTGAAATATATTTTACCTTGATGGAGTCACCAAATGTAAAGTAACACACCAATTTATGGCTGATGTTGTCAAGATCAGCATTCACCTTGACAAGTTGTCTTGAAGATAACATGTCCCACCGAGCATGCCAAAATTGTTGTCACCAAATCTTGCACCCTAGAAGAGGGTGTTCAAGCCTCTTCCAGATTTTGGAAACATGGGAACACTTTTAGGTATGTGTGTTTACCTATGGTGGAAGTGAGCCTCTAGATTTAAGGGCTAGCTCCGTGAATATATCTTAAAGTACTTTCACCTATGCTAACTATTTTCTTATAGGGGGTAAAGGGATAGAAGTTACATGAAATAAAACTATTATAAAAGGGTGATTCACCAAGATGTTTTCCATATGACAATTATAATTATTTCACAAGAAAATAATGCCTACAACACTAGCCTAAGAGTCCTAGAATGCACTAGCATTAGTGTTTCAATATGAAGATAAGATACATAAAGACTATCCAAGGTAAGTAAAACCATAGATCATTTGTAGATACTAAGGATAATTATACACTCAAGACATATTGATACACTTAAATACACTTCATATGATCTTCTAGATTGAAACCACTTGCATCAAACATGGAAGGATTGATAGAAAGCAAGGACAGATTGATATCACTTAGCTATTCACTATACATTTCTTCACATACTTTAACAAGATGAGAAATGAACTAAAAATAGATTTAATTATTATTATAAGGTAAAGTAAAATGTAAAAACTAATAGGGCTTTGCCATACATGGTGTGGTATTATATTACAAAGGCCAAAATGGCAACTATTTATAGAACTGGAGAAGAAGGAAAACAAAATGTAGTAAAGAAGCTCAAAGGTCACAATGCCACATGTCAAAGCATGAGAAATAGTTACATTTTAGGGGAATAGATTATGAAATAGACCATGAATGTATCATATGACAAATGTCTCTATAAACCATGACAAACTCTCTAAAAAATGGTGCAGAGACTCTTCAACTAACATTTGTGAAACTGCCTTCATCATGGATCATCTCTCAAGCATTTTAAACTAAATTAGGAGAGTTGACACATATGCTATGACAGTCATAAAAATTTTACTATCTACTATCGATCTTTTAGACACTTGTATTTACCATATGTAGTCATCCATTTATCTCCTGGACTTTGTTCTTCATATTTGGTGGTCAATGTTCATCTTGGATCTCAACTGAGCTTTCATGGTGGCATATGAGTCTGAAGTATTTGATCTACTATAAAATCATTTAATCCTACATGGCTACCTATGTGGTATTGCCTTTCCATGTCACTCATTCTATTTTAAAATATGCTTGTCATCATTTGGACATGTAGCCTCATCTTGTCCATTGAAAATTTGGTAAAAATTGCTCTATCGATCTCTTTTGGAGTCTCTTCAATTCAACTTTTGATGTCGGTCATTGATTTATGACCTAGACATCCAAGATTATGGCACTTGGTAACATTACATGCTTTCTTAGGATCCTTTGACTCTTTGACTCAACACACACCATTGGATCTTATCTACATGAATCATTGCATGTCATTGATCTTAACTTGATTGAATAACGTTTTGCCACTTGGTAGCTCTATGTTTAATCTCAGGATCATTTGACTATTTAACCCTCACTCACACCATTATATCTCCACTACATGATTAAATGTGTGCCATTGATCTTGGGTCCCAGTCTTTAAACATAGATCATTGATCTACCTTATACAAAATAATGTGCACCATTGATCTACCTTAAGGACCTTTTTAAATTATTGACTACCTACATGCCATTAAATTTGATATGAACACCTGAGATCTTGCCACTTGTTTACCCCACATTAAAACCAAAAGCATTTGAATCCAAAAGATCATTTCATGAGGCCTAAACTTGATGTCCCTATGCACATCTATCTTTGCTAACCCAACTTCAAATGATTATATCTTGAGATAGCAAGCTCATCAAGATACACAATTTATAGAGGATGATATTAGAACAAAAATCATCATGTCCATATAGTCTTTTTGGCTTGAAAGGTTTTCTATGTATGCTTGCAAAATGCATAAGCAAACTAATCTACTCATTCCTGTGTGACATGCCATGATGGTTTGACCCCCTTGATGACTCCAAATGACATAAGACTAAACTAAATCATGACCAAGGTTAGAATGGAATTAAATGGAATCAAATAGACCACAACACATCTTATGATAGTATGTTCTATCCCCATATCGAGTCTTTACTATAGGGGGTTGACCCATTTTGACTTGTGGTAAAAAATGGTCAACAGGTCTTCCATGCATTTCATAAGGTCGGCTAAAGGAAATTATCAAGAAGGTTTTCCTATAAATACAAATCAAAGGTCATTCATTATTCCTAGTTTGGCATTATCTATTGAGTGTAGACACCTAAATCGTGCCACCGATAACCTCTAACTAGGCTTTTGACCAATTTTCACTTAAAATACACAATTTGGCCTAAAAACACTAAAACATGCTAAATGATGTGAAACTGACATATTCAAGTGCCAATTTTGGCTAGGGTATCCCTAAATGGGGCAATGCAATTTATGGGCCAGCTAACTTTGATTAGATCATTTCAAGTTAAAATGTTAATTTTGCACCTAGGTGCTTTGGATTGCTCTTTCCTATCAAATCTCTTGTACAAGATGCTTGATTTTATTATTTTCTGTTGGTAACATCTTAAATGGGAATATGGTTCCAACTCATCTGACATCACCTTCCAATTCCAATCTAGTCAAATTTTGGATCAATAACAAAGCATTCTGATCAATTTTAGTAATTTGTGCACAAAGTGCTCAGCCATGCTTAATATCCAATTAACCAAAATCAAGGCCTAATTAAGAATTCTATCAAAACTTGTTGAATATTTATTTTTAGAAATGAATATTTAATATCTATAACATCAAGTGACCTTATTTCTTGGGAAGACATCCCTAGGCCATAAATGCCATAGATATCAGGATTCATGCCTCCCATGCCTCATCAAAGCCCTCCATGACTCTCAATTTCTCCTCTATCCCAAATATTGATGAGCCTATTTATAAATTTTAATTGCATAATTAAATTAATCCTTAGCCACACATCTCAATCTTGAGATGGATGGTTTAGGTTGATTCTAGACATTTGCAAAAATCTATAAATAAGAGGCCTTACCACATCATTTCTAAGCTATTTTGGTGTAAATTTATTATGCTCAAATAGCTTCAAAAGCCATTTCAATTAGTGTTACCATGAAAAATTGATTTCAAGCCAAGCCAAGCCACAAGCCAAAGGTGCTAAGGAGAGATGGAGGTAGCCAAGATTCCATTGCCAAGGACTTCATGAGCACAAGCCGAGCAAACCACTACAACAAGCATTTTAGAGCATCCGAGGAAGATAAAAGAGGGTTTTTTTGCATTTTAGTTGTGTGTTTTATTCATGTTTTTAAACTAAGCTCTCCCTAGTGTCTAGACCTAGAGATGTTATGCTAGTTAGTGTGTTTCTTTCATTTTACTTTCATTTTGGAGCTAACATGATACTAACCATCCTCTCTTGAGTCAAATTCCTAGATCACATTGATCACTTACACACTATTGAACTCTAAATAAATCTACCCTATTCTTTCCAAATTCAACATCACTCATAAAGAGAAACCATAATCTAAATATAGAGCATCTCAAAGTAAGTGAAGAGCTATCACTGTCAAGTATAAAATCCATATTTCTAGATACATACACATAGTCATAGACCATAATTGCACAATTACTCTGGGAGGGAGAGCTACATGGGATTGATTTCCCTCCTTGGAATATTAGATACATAGGCAATGATAAATCATCAGATGGGCAATCAAGGTCAACTCAATGCATTACATTCCACTATCTTTTTTGTAGGCTTTAATTTTTCAAGGTGTCCTTAGGGTTTTAAAGGAAAAAAAAGGTAAAACATATGATTTTGTGTAGCATAATCTGAATATCAATATCCCATCCTATGCAATAGACAAATTTATGGTCAATATACTTGAGTGTCATGCACTACTATTCACCTAGAGTAATCATGTTTGGGAATAATTTTTGCTCTTGAACTATCATTGATAAAATTATATTTTTCAATCTTCTCCTATCAATCATTAGTCACAGTCAGCTAGAACAAGTCCATGATCAATGGACTTGAGTGGATTGTACTCCTGTCTAGATAGTGTGGACCTATCTAGAAACATTTTATATTCTATTCCTAATCTTGAGCATGCACAATCATATATTTCACTAATTTCCACTATCAAACATAAAAAAAAATTAACAATAAATCCAAATGTAAGCTAAGTAAATTTATTCTTAGTGTTTTTTAAAAATAGTAAGTTTCCATATTTATCAATTTGCAAAATCATAATTGTTAATCATAGTGCATCTTTAACATTCTTATATCTATCGAATTTTACATCTATGAGCATAAAACATCTATTGGTAAATAAAAAATAGGGTAAAACATATTGATGAACCTATGTTTTCAAGCATTTATTTTTTGATTTTTGTCCCAGGGGTTGAGATTAATTTTTTATTTCTATACATGAAAATATTTTTTTTTGATTTGATTTTCAATTTCTGTTTCTTTTTTTCCCTAAAAATTATGTTCCAATAGCTTTAAAGCTCATAGGAGTTGTCCTTATAGGCAAATAAGTTTTTTTTTTTACTTGAGCCATGGTATGAGGGGCATTGCCCCAATACTTAAGCCATTAAACAACACTATATATAGATTTTAATTTCCATGTACCTCATAGTATACAAAAAATGCATGTGTTTTGTTTTTCAGCCATAGGAAGCATTTAACAATTTGTTCTTGTAGTGCACTGGTAAGTGATTAGCCCCAATAAGTTACTCTCTAAGTACCCTAAAATGGGATAGTGTGGATATGAGATGGTGGAATCCTTCGTAGTTAGTGTCCTTTGGGATGTGTTTAGTATTTTATGAATGGGATCAATATATCTGAGAGTCTACAAAGAAAACAATAAATTTAAAGTTTCAAATATTATGGTTATAATGAATAAATTTTGCTTACATATTTTGATGTTTAGTATCACATTGTATGTTACTTTTCAAATCATTATTTATATTAATTATAAATGTCCATTAATCAAATCCAAATATCATGCAAAGGCTAAAATGAATAACGTATAATCTCAAGCCCTCCTTGAATCATATTATTGCAATATCTAATCTGAGCTCCTACATGTCCCAAATAGGTTCTAATGGGTGTGCATGACTGAGTTTGTTCCTCCTGCCCTTAGACCTTAAGTTTATGTTAAATTATCATCTGACTCTAATCATTTTCCTAAGGAATATATTATATTCTAATGTCCATATTGTCAACATTAAATGAGAGTGGGTACCTCATCTACCTCAATAGAATGAAGGTGGTCAACATCTTCCTCCTTAACCCCCTATACCTCCCATAAGGCAAGAAATCTAACCAAAGGGTTGTGATATCCTTGATCAACTATGGAATACTCCTACTAAATTTTCTATTTTTGAGTTGTTAAAAATATCAACAACATACAAAAATATCTTATATGATACATTGCACAATACAACTCTCGCTCATAATACACATCCAACTTCATTTGATTTTGTCATGAATACAATCAAGGATATCAATAAGGTCATCACCTTAAATAAAAAATAATTATCTCATAGACACATCATAGAAAAATATCTTCCACTATTTATTCAATCTCAAATATAGGAGAAAGTCATCAAGCATGTGCTGGTTGATAATGGTTCAACAATGAATATTTACAACTCTATTATCTTAAAATAATTGGGTATTGATATAAAAAACATTCAATAATTAGAATAAAATATCATGGGATTTGATAAAGTTCCTTGTAAAACACTTAATGTTATAACATTCGATTTACTAGTAGGTCCTAAGATAGTGCTTATTATTTTTCAAGTCATGCCCAACTAATCACACCACAACATACTTTTGGGGAGACCTTGGATTCATGCCATGGAGGTTACGTTTAAACCTAAAAGATTTTAGATTGGGTTTATTTAGGGTTAAATGGGATAGAGATAACCTAATATACAAGGGTGATAAATTATCTCTATAACAAACCAATTAGATGCTAAACTCAGATATAACATATGCTAGATTTATTAAATTGAGATAAACTAAAAATAGTAAGTACAAATATACTAGATATAAAAAATAAAAATAAGTAATGTACTTAGTTGGTTATGATGTTGATATAGTTCTAGATCTAGAATAAACATAAATTAGATTGGAAGAGGGCTCCAGAACAATCACCAAAATTTGATTTGAGTGCCTTTAGAGTTGTAGACATTAGTGTCAACCTTGGATGGTTGTGTCAATGCTATTGTTTAAATATAATGTAGGTTTCCTATATAGAATACCAACTAAAAAAATATGCAACCACCTAGATGATTATGGGTTTGTCTTTACCTTTGCTCTAGAGTATTTAGATCTAGGTGATAAATTGTCACTCCTCATGAAATTGTAAAACCCTATTTCTTAATCTTCATAGTGACCTTCAGGAAAAATGGGTTAGTGGACACATGATGTCGAACTAACTCCAATGACCCCTTTGTTAATGAGCAGTGCCTACATAGCCAATACTTTGAAGAGGACCTCAGATTGATGTAGTTTTCCCCTACATGTTGGCTTGTGTATGAATCATGAAATATGTGATAAATAAGTACAATAGTGACCTAGCTTATAACTTAGAAAATATAGCTCTTGGGTTTCTCCTTCAATACTTCAAACCTATAGATGTGTTGTCCTTATGATTAATATAAAAATAGGAGAAAATAGGGAAGCTTTGCTCAATTAAATGCTTGATAGAATGCTTTTGATAAGTTGCCTTGGTATGTGTTATGTCTTTTATAGGTGAGGAATGAATAAGGGTTTTCTTGTGTTTATATCAATTACTTTGGAGAAGTAACTCACATTAAAGTACTTAGGCTTACCATTAGGATACATTTCATTTGAAAATTAGATGAATTTAGGCTATTAGACACTTACATCAGAGTAGGACACTTGTGTTGATGTAGGTGTTCATCCAAGATGCTAATGGATAGGGAACAAGAACGTAGGTATATACTCAAAACTTGTAGAGGTTGAAGATAAATAGGTTTTAAGCAATCTAGGAAAGATAGAAGGTCTGGGTCATCATCATAAGACTAGTCAGAGCAAGAAATAGGCCAATAGGCATAAGATAGAGCAAATGTGAGAATTATGAAAGCGATAAAGGTCCAAAACTTAGATGAATAACCAAGGTCTGAGTTTTATAAGTGTACAAGATTGAGGTATTATACAATCCATAAAATAGTGTCTAAATTTCCCCTCTTTTAATCTAATAATTAAATTGATAGTTTAAAATAAATTAATGCATATCTAGTTATGTATAACACACCTTGTCTTTGTGTGAGTCTAACTTGAATGATTTGTTGGTGACTGATCGACATCTAAAAGCATGCTACAATATAAAATTAGTGCATATAATCTATAATTTGAAGTACTAAGAATATTTAAATTGAAAGAGCAAGGTTTAGGAGTACACATTTGTATCAATGCAACTTCATTGTCTATTGGCAAGTTGATTTGAAAGTTATATCACTGTAAGGATTTGAAGCTGAGATTAGGATATATATATATATGGAAAGTGTATATATCTAAGGATATAGTGAGAGATATTGGAAGGCACGTGTCCCTAACCTTGAAGCAAAAGTGATTTGCCACCTGATAGTTGAGATTAGTTCAACCATACAACCCAATGATACTTATAACCCGGTGAGATTGGATGATACAATCAAGTCCAAATTGAAAACTTGGAAATATTGAGTGATTTAATCACCTCAACCATACAAAAAGTGAACCAACTATTGTAGTAGACTAGATTAATATAGTTCACAAGAGTTAATCCTAGGTATCCATGTGTAAAAGTCTAAGATATGCTGACAATCCATAAAAGAGTTTTAAAATCTGAAATTGATTTGGATTTTATAATATTAGGCACATATTACATATCATATGCACCTTAGATATGTCTCATGTTAAAATTATGTATAACAATGGTACCAATATATAAAATTTTACCACAATTATGAATTTGAATCATATAACTATGTTCTTTGGCTAATTCATAAATTGTGTAAGAGTGAAGAACATTGATTCCAAAGCATGCCCCTAATATATATGGAAAAATCTAAAGATTGATACAAGTTCCAATATTTCTAAAACATGCCCCCACTATAATCTGGAGATGCTAAATACCAAATAAGTGTGGAGAACATGCTTCCATAGCATGCCCCCACTAAATGTAAAAAATATGCCAAGTGTGGATAACACATTTCTAAAACATGCCCCCACTATAATCTGGAGATGCTAAATATTGAATAAGTGTGGAAAACATGCTTCTAAAGCCTGTCCCCACTGAATCTCAAATTGTGAATGTGTGGAAGCCATGTCTATATGACAAGCCCCCACTAAATCTAAAAATTGTATTAAATGTGAAGAACATGCTTCTATGATATTTCCCCACTGATATCCCCCCTTGAGATGAAGGAAAAATAAGAATTGGTAATTACCTCACCTCAAAAGGATAAGACAGCTATATAATATGTGAATGAAAACATGTAACATATAAAAGAACATGTCTGGGTAAATGTAGCATTTGTTGAGCATGGTCATTGATGTTTGGGTGTCATTGATGTCAAAGATAGCATGAGATACTAATGCATTAATGACAAAGTGATCATATTGATAGTTTAGATAGATATAACACATATGCAGGTCTATAAGGACAACAAATAATTTGTGAGGCATCCATAGATGTTTTGTTGAAGTTATGGAGTGTTACTTGATCATTTAAAACAAGGAACATGCATCTTCTAGCTTAAGAGAAGCTAGACCGTCACTGCACATCATGTAGATATGAATGAACCAACAACTTTGTGCATTTATTTTTGGTACTCAAAAAGTCAACCAAGGTCAAAATATTTCATAGAGATGTTTTATATAGTGACAAGAAGATCCCCTAAAAATTTGGACTATTGAAGTGTTTTATAGCTTAGGTTATAAACCTTTAAAGTTTCTTTTGTAGACTATGATGGTCCAGAGACCATCAAGTTTAACTTCATTAAAGTTTGAGGTCACTAGTCAATTGATCAATGGTGAGTGTTCATCATCCAAATCTTGATACAATGGTGCATATTTAGTCAAAATGTCAAAAAATATAAGATTGCACATGCTGGTGACAAGTGTCACTATCTCATTGAGTTGACAAAAGATCAATAGTTCATGGGTGTTCATACTGACAGAGATCGATGGTGTGAGTCAAGTCAAAAGTCAAATGTGTAGAAGGCACATAAAGCTACCAAGTGGCATAATCATGGGAGCTCTTATCTAAGATCAATGGTAAACATTGCAAGATAAAGATCAATCTACTCAGAGGAGATCGATGGTGCATATTTATCCATAGTTACCAGGAAGCATGAGATGAGGTTAAGGTGCTTACTGTTTAACATTTGCTCATTGACTATTGGAATTTAAATATTCAAATTTGTGAATAAAACCAATGCTTAGGTTTTAAGCTATAACTTTTGATCTAAGATGAATTTCATGGTGATGTAAAAATAAAAGTTATATAATACTTTAAGGTTCATTCAAATAATATGGTTAGAAGGTTTGAATGTTTATACATTTAAATTTATGGAGCTTCAAATTTGACCATTTATTCATTCATGGTGTTACTATGTACATAACTATGTTTGAGCTATTTGTGCTTTAGTAGAAGAGTGTTTTGGTGAGAGCAATCACCTAAAGATGTCTTAGAGATCATATGGAGTGGACCCATGTAATTTAAAGTGATTTGTATTTTCTTAATTTATTCGATGGAGTGCTAAATGGGTGAATAGGTCTCCATGAGACCTATAATGGCTAATAAGGCCTAATTGAAAGGCATAGTTACTTAAGTATGACCCATAGATGTTATGGCCGACCTATGAAAATGTATTTGAGCTATGTAGTAACATGTTAGATGTCTTAATGGTTAAGGCAAATATTATGGCTGATCAAGAAGATAATATTCATGAAGATTCTATAAATAGTGGAGACCAAGGCAATGGTTTCTATACTTGAATGTGGAATAATTGAGAGAGAAAAATATAAAAATGAAGGAAAGAGATCAAAGGGAGTGTGCTCAATGGATGGATTGAAGTACATAATAGATTGAGGATGAGAAAAGAAGACTAGAGAGATCTAAAAGAGGTGTTTTGGATGCATTTATTGTATGAGCAAGTTTGAGTGTGTATGATGAGTTGATAGAGAGTTGTTATACATTATTTTTCCAATCAGATTGATCTGCAACTAGAATTTTAGAGATATCGATTTCATAAGTGTTGTAGGCACACTAAAGATAATTTGACCAAGTTATAGACACACTAAATATAATTTGAGAGTATCAAGATGAAAAAAAAATTCTATGGCATACTTTTTGCAAAGAGTTGATGAGATTGTGAACATTATCAGAGGTCTTAGAGAGAATCTTGAAGAAGCTACTATAGTAAAAAAGGTATCAAGGTCTCTCTCCCTCAAGTTTAATTCTAAATTGTCTATTTTAGAAGAAATTCATGGTCTTACTCAGATGAAGATGGATGAATTTCATGGCATTCTTACTGCTAATGAAATGAGAGTCAATGATGACAAACTACCAAAAGTGAAAGCAACATGAAAGACAAAAATGAATCCAAATAAGAAAATAACTCAAGATAAATAAGTCAAGTATGATGAGATATTTGATGACAAACTAATTTATTTATTTATAAGTAAATTGAGAATAGGCTTAGGTAAGTATAAGTGTAAACTACCCTTCAAATGTTTCAATTATGGAGAAGTAGGACACTTTGCTAACAAGTGCCCTCATAATCATAAGAAGAATGATAATGAATAGCTTGGTGAAAGCCAAGATGAAGGCAAGAGGTATTTCAAGTCTGATAAAAAATAATTTAAAAAGTATGATAATAAGAAGAAGTCCTTCAATAACAATAAGAGTCTCTACACCAATAAAGATTGCAGCTCATCAGATGAGAATGAAGATAGTGATTTTGAGTTTGGTATTGAAGATGAAGTCTTATACATGGTTGAGAATTGAAGTTGTTCATACCAAAATGAGTTTACTTAGAGTGATAAAAATAATGAATAAGATAAGGAGGACTATGAGACTGAATTGAGGAATGGTTGTGAAGAACTAAAGATTGAGAAGAAGATTAACAAGAAGATGAAGTCTCAAATCAAGGACTATGAAGAGCAATTCAATGTGTTTGAGGAAAGAATGAATTAAGACACCAAGGAACATGAAGATATAGTTAAGCATCTTAGTTTTCAATTGGAAATCCTATCCACAAGCTTGAAAGCTAAATAAGATGAGTGTTCTAGGTATGTGAATGAAAATGAGTCATTAAAAGTTGAGTTAGAAAAGACATCTAGTAAGATGAAGCCATATGTGATATTTGAAAAGAGTTAAAGTGATATAGGCAACATTATAAATAGTCAATAACATGATAATGATATAGCTAGACTTGGCTACAAAGAAGAATAAAAAATGTAACTCAAGATAGGAAAAAGACCAATGTGAACAAGGACATTCAGACCTTGAAGATCAATCATCAATCAAGGAATGAAGGTATTGGTAGAATAAGGACAAATCATATTAGACAACCAAATGCCTTGAGGTATGCAAATTTCAATAGTTATTACTATACTTGTAATCAATTTGGTCATAGGAATAGAGAGTGTAGAAGACCTATTGAGAATAAGTGGAATCATCAGTTAGATAACATGAACAAAATTGAGTGCTTTAGTTGTTATGATGTAGGACACATTACAAGATTTTGTCCAAATTAGGTAAGGTAAGTTGAGTTCACTTTAATAATAATGGTTTTCTATAACTGTGAAAAGGTTGGTCACATTGCTAGGTTCTGCAAACAAAGGCCATCAAATCAAAATAAGTTCAATCAGACTCTTAGTATGCAAAGAAGAAGACAACTTAACTTATGGAAACCAAAATTGAAAATTATGAGTCATGATGAGTTTGTAGGTCCAAGTGGTCTATTTATTGTGGTGGAGAATGCTACAAAGTTTGAAGAATGCCAAGATCTCTCATTGTCTTCTCATGTTGTGAATGAAGAGAACAAGCTCAAGGAGAAGACCAAGATTCTAATCCTGAGGTGTGTATAGATCTAAGTGAACATTATGATATCTTTAAACAAGTTTCATGTAAAGAACATCAGTTACCAATACCTAGTGATGAGGTTCTTTCTTCAGATAAAAAGGTATGTCATGAATATTTTTTGTCTCCATGTATTGTCAATTCATTCTTAAAAGAAAAGGATAATATTGTAGTGGGTGAGCAAGTTACTTCTCTTAAGCCTAAGAAGAAGAAAAAATATTAGTATTAGATGACCAAGGAGGAGAAGGAATATGAGGAGTTGTGAGAAACTCCTAGTTTCACATTGTTCTTGGACATTATGGGTTAGGGTGTCTCTATCTAGGCTTCAAGGAGACACTTGTTAGCAAGAGAAAGCATGGTGGATGCTATTTGAGTTTTGGTTGATGTTGTAGGACAAGAAAGGTCATATGAAGTTGTTGGTTTTGAAGGTCTACAAGTAGAGAATGGAGGTTTCCAAGTGTCTAATTAAGTATGGTGAGTTATCAAGATATTCTTTTGCATAGAAAGGTATGTTGATCTTGTTCAAATGTGCTTAAGGTGTGTTCAGGGTTTTGGTTGTAAAGGTAAGATCTTGTCAATTGCTTAAATTGATTGATCAAATAATGAAGATTGAAGACAAGGTTATTTGAGTAGAAGGAGAATGTGTTGTCATATTTATATCTATGACAATTGGGTGTCTCTACCTATGCTTCTTAGGAGACATCTTTCTTGTGTAAAAGAAAGTATGTGTTATCTAGGTAATGATCAAAGTGCCAATCAGTATAGAGCTTGAAGGCAAAGGGTAAGCAAGAGATTGTTAAAGATAATCTTGTAGATGAAAATATTTGAGAAGGTTAAATTAGTATGGATGTTGGTTCAAGAGGTTGATCAATCAAGACAAGGATAAGTAATTGTAGGACAAGAATAACATTTGAAGATGTGATTGGCTAAGGGGGAGCTAACTTAGTTATCTTGAGTGGCTTGAAGAATATGTGCATAATGTAAGGGGGAGCATATGTGAAGATGCTTCTATCATGACAGAGGTGTGATAATGTCTTATATAGTTATGAATTCAATAATATTGACATGATGACTTGATCAAACCAAGTCATGTATTTTGACAAGGTATTAAATATTCATGCATGAACAAAGAGATCTTATGAGTTTTGTAGGTAGACAGGTCTAAGGATAAAAAAATCCCATGTTCATATTGATGTATATCAAAGAAAAAATGACATGAGATGGAGCTTGATATTATGGAGAGCTTTCAAAGCTTTGTGAGCAGTTTGTCACGTCTGAAGATCAGAGAAGTCTAAGTTCATATTGGTTCATGTCAAATGAGAAGTAATTGATTCATATGCTTGAAAGTATGTTTGTATCTTAAGCATCTTAAATAGTATTTGAATGCATACATAATGTTGAGGAATGATCGTTGGCATGTTGAGGAAAAGACCCTTTATCATTAATGTTAAAGGGGGAGAAAGACCAAAATGAAGGAGTTCAAGTCAAATAAGTAAGAAGTCATTCTGAGGGTGTTTTTCCATCAATGACAAAGGGGGAGATTTTTGAGAATGTCCATTGATGTTAGGTTTGTCATTGATGTCAAATAGCATGAGATATTAATGCATTAATGACAAAGTGAGCAAATTGATGGTTTGGAGAGATAATAGATATGCAGGTTAGTAAGGACAAAGAAGAAGTTGTGAGGCATCCATAGATGTTTTGGTGAAGCTCTGGTGTGTTATTTGATCATTTGGAACAAGGCACACACATCTTATAGCTTAAGAGAAGTTAGACTGTCACTGCATGTCATGCAAATATGAATGAACCAACAAGATTGTGTATCTATTTTTGGTACATAAAAAGTCAAACAAGGTCAAAAGATTTCATGGAGATGTTGTCTATAGTGCCAAGAAGGTCCCCTAAAAATTTAGACTGTTGAAGTGTTTTCTATCTCAAGTTATAAAACTTCAAAGTTGCTCTTGTAGACTGTGATGGGACAGAGACATTCAAGTTTAACTTTGTTAAAGCTTGAGGTCACTAGTCAGTTGATCTAATGGTGAGCATTCATCATCCAGATCTTGATCTAATGATGCATATTTAGTCAAAATGTCAAAGAATATAATATTGCACACATTGGTGATAAGTGTCACTATCTTGTTGAGTTGACAGAAGATCAATGGTTCATGGGCGTTCATATTGATAGAGAAAGATGGTGTGGGTCGAGTCAAAAGTCAAATGTGTAGAAGGCATGTAGAGTTGCTAAGTGGCACAATCATGGGAGCTTTGATTTAAGATCAATAGTGAGTGTTGAAAGATAAATATCAAGCTAATCAAAGGAGATCAATGGTGTGTATTTATCCTTATTTTCTAAGAAGAATGAGATGAGGTTAAGTTTCTTGATGTTTAACATTTGCATAGTGACCGTTGGAATTTAAATATTCAGATTTGTGAACAAAACCAATGCTTAGTTTTCAAGCTATAACTTTTGATCTAGGACAAATGTCATGGTGATGTAAAAAATAAAAGTTGTAGAGGACTTCAAGGCAAATCTAGAGAATATGTTTAGAAGGTCTGAATGTTTATACAATCAAATTTATGAGATTCAAAGCTTAATGTTTGTCCGTTCATGGTTTTACTATGTACAAAATTATGTTTGAGCTATTTATGCTTTAGAGAAAAAGTGTTTTGGAGGGATCAGTCACCTGAAGATGTCTTATAGATCATATGGAGTGGACCCATATAATTGAAAGTGATTTATGTTTTTAATTTGATTGATGGAGTGATAAATGGGTGAATATGTCTCCATGAGACATAAGGACTATTGAGGCCTATTTGAAATGTGTAGCTACTTAAGTGTGATCCATAGATGCTATGGCCGACCTGTGATAATGTATTTGAGATATGTATTAACATGTTATATGTCTTAATGGTTAAGGCAAGTCTTATGGCTAACTAAGAAGATAATATTCATGAAGACTCTATAAATAGTGGAGACTAAGGTAATGGTTTATAGACTTGAATGTGGAAGAATTGAGAGAGCATAATATAGAAATGAAGAAAAGAGATGAGAAAGAGTGTGCTCAGTGGATGGATTGAAGTAAAAAATAGATTGAAGATGAGTGAAGAAGACTAGAGAGATCCAAAATAGGTGTTTTGGATGCATTGATTATATGAGCAAGTTTGAGTGTGTGTGATGAGTTGATAGAGAGCTGTTATACATTGTTTTTCCAATCAGATTGTTCTGTAATCAAAATTTTGGAGCTATTGATTTCATAGGTGTTGTGTGGGTGCTCAACATATAGAACAAGTGGGTGCTTGTTCATACCCAGGGGTGGGTGCTCCTTGTGAAGTGGGTGCTTCACTAAAAGGTCTCATGTTTGTGATCATCTTATAGGATAAGTAGTCCATGTGTATATAGGATTGAGAGTGGGTTTTATTCCCCAAGAGGGTTTCCCATGTAGATTTGATGTTATGTGTGTGATCTTGCATCATCTTTATTATTAATTATTATTAACATCTTGTATTCTTTATAAATGCTTATGGTCAGTGATTAAGAGTTTGAAAGGATCGTAATTAAATTTTGAAATATCTTGCATCACTGATTCACCCCCCACTCAGTGATTGTACCTCCAACAACATTTAGGCACATAGAATAATGTGATCACATGAATGCCTAATTAGATGCATGATAAATATCATGGTAATGTCTAGATAATAGCAATAAAAGATCAATAATTAAATAAGCACACACATAAGAACACTTAGAAGTAGGTTAACATATAATGGTCCTAGGAGACTGCAAACAAGGGGCATGTTCAAATGCCACAAAATTGAAGGGATATGACTTAGTCAAGTATCCACAAAAGTAAGGATGGCATATACAAATGTATGTATAATAATCAATGACATATTCAAATGTCAAAGAAAGAAAACATAAAGACGGGGGCTATAAACAAAGGAACATATTCAAATGATCAAGCAAGTAAGACAATAGCAAGGCAAGGAACTCAAACAAGTGCATAAAAGAAATCATAAGCAACCAACATAAACATATCATAGTAGCCCATGGATAAAATGTGTTAGCAAAAAATGTTAAGTACATAGCATATCAAGTGCATTGTAAAAGATTTTAATATGGATAAAGGCATGTATAAGTACATATATAAGCTGAAACATGATAACAAAAAATGACCATATAATGATATAACCTAGATGTATCAGGATCAAATAAGGTAAATTACCCCAACATCTTAGTGACATGAGTAGAGAGAAAGCCCAACATCCAAAAGTACACAAAATGTATGCATGTATCATGCTCAAAATATGAGTGAAACACATGTATATATAGAAAATATTGATATGCCATCTACCCACATGGAACCGACAATGTATATGCCAATGAACTAATAGAATATGTAGGTGCCAAAAGTGTTTTTGGTATTTTGAATGTTTAGAATGTTTGAAGAAGAAAATCATCCTATGATCTCATCCAAAGGATGGTCATAGGTATCTCCCCACTCAAAATTTGGTGCAATAAGTTGGTGGTATTACCAAGTGTTTTAACTTATTTGGGAATAATAGAGTGTTATTCTTATTTTAGTTAAGAGTCTAAAATAATAAATTAGTACATAATATATAAATAAATACAATCCTAATTTTTCCAATTGTTTATCTTTTCACCTTTCTAAAAATAGCAATAAATAAGAAGAAATATAACTTATCTAGAAACTAGATTGAGATGGCTGATACAGAGGTTGAAAATGATTGTGCAAGATTGGGAAGGTATAATAACTATGAATTTGGATTTTTTTGGGTGAAAGGATAGGAGCATCAAAAAGTGGACATTTTAGTGTCTAACATTATTGTCCATTCCTACCATTGTTGTCCAAACTAATAATAAAGACAAAACTTTTTGGGTAGTTATGTTGTGCTTATGTGAGTGTTGGGGATCAACCAACAATGTTGATTACACTTATGAAAGCAATAAAATGCAGAATTAAATTAGAATGATAAGTATCTAAAATGATAAATAGCAAAGAACAAGAGATATAAGAAACCACCCTAAAAACTTGTATTAAACTCTTTACAGAAGGAATACAATTGAAGAAACTTCTTTTCTTCCACACCTCTCTTAGATGTATAGATCTCTCTCTAGATCTCTTTCCCTCAAGAGCTCTCTCTCTCAATTACAATCAACTCCAACAACCTGGATTGATTCACATATACAATTCTATACTGTTCAACATTACATTACAATAAGCTAAGAAGATCTATCCTATTATATAATAATTAGGAAACATGAGCATACAACTACAGCCATCAGATGCACCTCCTAATTAAGGGCTCTAAATAGTCTTACTAATAATAGAGATGCGAAATTAAGACTATCACTTAATCCTAACATGCAAACACTCGGTTCTGTCCACGGAAATAACTTTCTAGACGCATAGGTAACCGACGTCGATTCCTGCCTGTTTGCCTGTGACCGACGTCAGCCGATTCTTGCGGATGTTGGCATCTCCTAAACTGCTCCTGATCGATGTCAGTCACTCCTGACCGATGTCGGTGACTGTGTAAACCTGCAACTTCTACAAAATGCTCCTTTGGTGAAGCTTTTAGCTCCACACCTTAACAATCTCCCACTTGGAGATAAACAGCTGCACCAGTACCTATACAGCAACATCTTCTAGCTCCTCCATCTTCAACTCAATCATGAAGACCAATAGAAGTTGAATGAAGATTCAACTTCTCCTTTGTTACCAGCTTGGTTAACATATTAGCAGGGTTCTTATCTGTATGGATCTTCTCCAGCTTCAACTCACCATCCTCCAATACCTGTCTTATGAAGTGGTACCTAAGCTGTATATGCTTTGTTCTTGAATGAAAAGCTGAATTCTTAGCCAAATGAATTGCACTCTGACTATCACTGTATAATCTGCAACTCTCTTGCTCCTTTCTAAGCTCTTCCATGAATCATGTCATCCATATCATCTCTTTGCTAGCCTCTGTGACTGCAATATATTTTGCTTCTATAGTTGACAAGGCAACAACCTTCTGCAACTTTGATATCCAGCTAACTGCCGTTCCACCAACAGTGAAAACATATCCTGTGGTGCTCCTCCTACCATCCAAATCACCTGCCATATCTGAATCTACATAACCATGTAGAGAAGTATCTGAACCTCCATAGCACAAATGCCTACTACTGGTTCCTCTTAGATATCTAATGATCCACTAAACTACTTTCCAGTGTTCCTTTCCTGGATTGGCCATATACTTACTTACAACTCCCACTGCTTGGGCAATATCCGGTCTAGTACACACCATTGCATACATTAAACTCCCTACTATGGAAGAATATGGAACTCTACTCATGTACTCTACCTCATCATGTGAATTAGGACATTGTTCTTTACTCAATTTAAAATGTCCAGCCAAAGGTGTGCTTACTGGTTTTGCATCCTGCATATTGAACCGTTTCAACACCTTGTTCACATAATCCTCTTGAGACAAAATCAACCTGTGATTTTTCCTGTCTCTCTTAATACTCATGCCAAGGATTTTCTTTGCTGCTCCTAAATCCTTCATGGCAAATGTGTGAGCTAATTTCACCTTAAGCTCAGAGATATCCTGCATGTGTGAACCTGCAACTAGCATATCATCTACATACAACAACAAAATAATATATCTACCATTATCCAATCTCTTAAAATACACACAATGGTCAGATTGACACCTACTATAGCCATGCTCAGTCATAAACCTGTCAAATCTCAAATACCACTGTCTAGGAGCTTGCTTGAGGCCATACAAGCTTTTCTTCAATCTGCACACTAACTTCTCCTTACCTTTGACCTCGAACCCTTTCAGCTATTCCATATATATTTTTTCATCCAAATCTCCATGAAGAAATGCTGTCTTAACATCAAGCTACTCAAGATGCAAATCATCAATAACAACTAAAGACAGTACAGTCCATTTAGAAGTCATTTTAACAACAGGAGAAAAAATCTCACCAAAATCAATACCTGGTTTTTGTGCAAATCCTTTCACTACCAATCTGGCCTTATATCTCATCTGTCCGTTCTCACCTTCTTTCAATCTGTAGGTCCATCTGTTCTTCAGTGTTCTCTTACCAGTTGGCAACTCAACCAAATCCTATGTTTGGTTCTCTTTCAAGGACTCCATTTCCTCAACCATGCCACGCTCCCACTGATTCTTGGATTCCACCTGTATTGCTTCATCAAAACTCTCTGATTCTCCACCATTAGTTAGAAATAAATAGAATAATGAAGGGGAATATCGAATTGAAGGTTTACTTACCCTTTCTGACCTCTTGATGGGCATTTGAGACTCATTCAAAACATGCTGTCTACCCAAATTCTCTGACAGTGATCGACCTCGATCACTTCCAGGCCTGTAACTGGCCGACGTCAGTTCTCCCTGACTGACTCGGTTCCTTCTTGGCTGACGTCGGTCACTGTATGACCGACATCAGTTTCTGTCCTGCTGACATCGGTTCTTGCCTTGCCGACGTCGGTCTCTGTGTTTTCTTTTCTGTGATTGATTTTTCCCATGAGCTCATTTTAGACCGTCACCTCGTCCAATTCTCCATTGCTCTGCCCAGATTGATTCAGCTTCTTGAGCTGATCACTATACATCACTTTTTCATTGAAAACAACATCACGGCTCTTAATTATCTTGTTAGTTCTTAGATTCCAAAACCTAAATATGAAATCATCAGAGCCATAGCCAATAAATGTGCACCTTATAGACTTAGCATCCAGCTTCTTTCTATTTTCCTTATCAACGTGCACAAAGGCTTCACAACCAAAAACTTTGAGAAATGAGAGATCTACTTTTTTACCTATCCATGCCTCTTCTGGAATTCCACCATCCAGAGCTGTAGAGGGTCCTCTGTTAATCAAGTACACTGCAGTATCAACAGCTTCTACCCAAAACTCTAAGGGAAAACCAGCATGCAATGTCATACACCTTGCACGCTCCATTATTGTTCTGTTCATCCTTTCAGCAATTCCATTTTGCTGAGGTGTCCTTGGAACCATCCTTTGCCTGTGGATTCCATGCATATAACAATACCAGTTAAACTCATAGCTGCAGAACTCACCACCATTGTCAGATCTCAGGCACTTCAATCTTTTGCTTGTTTCATTCTCAACCATAGCTTTTCAAATCTTAAAAGTCTCAAATACATCAGATTTCTTCTTAATACAATAGACCCATACCTTTCTTGTAGCATCATCTATGAACGAAACATAGTACTGTGATCCTCCAATAGAATCAACCTGAGCCGGTCCCCACACGTCTGTGTGAACAAGCTGCAACTTATGCTTCTTCTTTGTTGACCCAGTCTTGAGAAAACTCACTCTCTTCTGTTTTCTAAAAACACAGTGCTCACAAAAATCCAGATCTATGCTTTTCAAATCTGGAAGCTTACCTTTTGACTTAAGAATGGACATTCTCTTCTCACTCATGTGGCCAAGCCTTGAGTGCCACAACTTTGCATCCACATCTGAAGTAGATAATACAGAAGGAAAATTATTAGTAACACAATTACATAAATAGAGAGTACCTAATCTCTTACCTCTAGCCACTACAAGTGCACCCTTGGTCACCTTCCAAGATTCAGCTGTGAGAGTTACTGTACAACCCTCATCCCCTAACTTTCCTACAGAAATCAAATTTCTCTTCAAGCTGGGAACATGCATGACATCTCTCAACACCCATGTGTTGCCATTCTGCATTTTCAATTGCACTTTTACTTTTCCAATAATTTTACAAGACTCATCATCCCCTAAATACACTATTCCAAAATCTCCATAGACATAGTCACTAAAATATTCTCTATTGGGGGTAGCATGAAAAGATGCACCAGAATCTAAAACCCAAGATTCTATATTATTATGCAAAGAGAATATTAAAGCATCTTGTGCAATACCTGCAACCTTTGCTTCTTCTTTTCCTTCATGCTGATTGTCCTCCTCAGACTTTGACCAACAATCTCTGCTTATGTGCCCAATCTTTCCACAATTCCAGCATTGTGGCTTCCTGCCATTTTTGGATTTGGATCTTCCTCTCACCTTTGACTTAGACCTTGATCTCCCTTTCTTGCCCTTCTCTTTTTGCCTTCCCCTGCTCTCAAAACTTAAAGCATTCCCTGATGTTTCCTCTATGCTTTTCTTGCAAATTTCCTCATTCAAGATTACACTAACAACATCCTCTACTTTTAAAATATTTAAAGCAGATGCAGTATTACTAATTGCCATTACTAAGCTATGCCAGCTTTCAGGCAAAGAACATAATATTAAAAGAGCTTTAATTTCATCATCAAACACTATTTTTACTTAACTTAATTGATTTACAATTCCATGGAAATCATTTAGATGATTAGATACAGATCCACCTTCTTGCATACGCAAATTAAATAACTGCTTCATAAGATATACCTTATTAGAAGCTGAGGGTTTTTCATACAAATTTGCTAAAGTAGTCATTAAATCTACCATTGTCTTTTCCTGTGATAAATTAGATATCACAGTAGATGCCAGCCTCAGTCTTATAGACCCCAGAGCCTTTCTATCAAGAACTTCCCATTCTTCATCATCCATGTCTGTGGGCTTCTTTGCAATCCCACCTAACGGTAAGTATAGATCTTTTTGATACAGATAATCCTCTATCTACATTCTCCAATGTTGATAATTTTTGCCATTCAACTTCTCCATTCTCAGTTTACTTTCTTCTGCCATTGCTTCTCCCACTCAAACATAAATTCCTGCAGAAACCCCTATGAGTACCCTGTAATCAATACACACTAACCAGATCTGAAACACCTGTTAGTCAACCTGAGCTCTGATACCACTTGTTGAGGATCAACCAACAATATTGATTACACTTATGAAAGCAATAAAACATGGAATTAAATCAGAATGATAAGTAACTAGAATGATAAATAACAAAGAATAAGAGATACAAGAAACCACCCTGAAAACTTGTATTAAACTCTTTACAGAAGGAATACAATTGAAGAAACTATTTTTCTTCCACACCTCTATCAGATATATAGATCTCTCTCTAGATCTCTTTCCCTCAAGAGCTCTCTCTCTCAATTACAATCAACTCCGACAACTTGGATTGATTCACATATACAATTTTGTACTATTCAACATTACATTACAATAAGCTAAGAAGATCTATCCTATTATATAATAACTAGGAAACATGAGCATACAACTATAGCCATCAGATGCACCTCTTAATCAAGGGCTATAAATAGTCTTACTAATAATAGAGATGCGGACTTAAGACTATCACTTAATCCTAACATGCAAACACTCAGTTCTGTCCATGGAAATAGCTTTCTGGATGGACAGGTAATCGACGTTGGTTCCTGCCTGTTTGCCTGTGACCGACGTCGACTGATTCCTACTGATGCCGGCATCTCCTAAACTGTTCCTAACCAGTGTTGGCCACTCCTGACCAATGCCGATGACTGTTTAAACCTGCAACTTTTGCAAAACGCTCCTTTGGTGAAGCTTTTAGCTCCAAACCTTAACAGTGAGCATACCTATGAAAAATTGAGTGCTAGTTGTTCACATAACTCATTATGGAGCTAATTTTGTCTTCAAACCCTAACCCTCTATCATTGATTGATAAAACAACATTTGAGTTACTTGAGAAAGAGGGGGCGTTAGTGTAAAAGATGTAATGAACATGCAATCCACACCTCTTGTGTGGGCACACTGCCTACATACCAATATTGTGAAGAGGGATCAAGCCATATGTAGTTCTCCCACCTAGTATGCTTTATGCAATAGTGTAATACAGATGCAAATGCCAAATTAATAGTGTTTGAGGTGGCTAGGGACTAGTATGAAGATTTTCGTAGGTTTATAGTTGTGTTGGGTGATAGTGTGCAAAGAATAGGGAAGTTTGCCTTAATGTTTTGTTTGTATCCTTTCTTAATTTGTAACGTTGGTCACCTCTCTTGTAAATGAGATTTGAGTGGGCTTTTATAGGGAATAATTGGTCATGAGTCAGATGTATTGGCTCTATGATGACATAATTAAGGATAAGGATTGAATGAAAATGATCATTGGGGCTCAATGTGCAAATAGACAAGACCATCAAAAATGGGACACTTGTCTATGAAGCACTATAGTCCAAATGGGGTGCTCCTATCCTACAAGTTCGAGACTTGGGGGAATAGGATTGGCATAGGGAATATTGTCTGGCTAAGGTGGAATTACTATGGTGAATACTATTTTAACTTATTTGTGAATAATAGAGCATTATTCCTATTTTAGTTAAGGGTTTATATTAATAAATTAGTATAGAATCTAGCAATAAATACAATCCTAATTTGTGCAAGTATTTGTCTTTTTCACCTTTCTAAGAATTAAAATAAATAAGAAATATAACTTAGTTAGAAAACAAACTAAGACGATTGATACAGAGGTTAAAAATGGCTATGGAAGATTGGGAAGGTGTCATAAAATTGAATCTATATTTCATTAGGCAAAAGGATAGGATCACCAAAAAGTGAATGATTTGGTGTCTATTGTTATTGTCCCTTCCTCCCACTATTATCTAAAGTAATCATAGAGACCTAAAACTTTTTGATTAGTTGCACCATGCCTGTGAAAAATTGAGTGCTGGTTATTGATAGAACTCATTATGGAGTTGATTTTATCTTCAAACCCTAACCCTCCATCATTGCTTAATAAAATGACATTTGAGTCACTTGAGAAAGAGGTGGGTTAGTGTGAAAGATGCACTAAATGTGTAATCCACACCCCTTGTGTGGGCACATTGCCTACATACCAATATTCTGAAGATGGATCAAGCCATATGTAGTTTTCCCACCTAGTGTGCTTTGTGCAATAGTGTAATGCAAATTCAAATGACAAATTGATAGTGTTTGAGGTGGCTAGGGATTGGTATGAGGATTTGAGTAGGTTTACAACTATGTTGGATGACTATGTGCAAAGAATAGGGAAGTTTGCCTTAGTGCTTTGTTTGTATTCTTTCTTGCTTTGTAAGTTTGGTCCCCTCTCTTGTAAATGAGCTTTGAGTGGGCTTTTATAGGGAATAATTGGTCATGGATTAGATGTATTCATGCTAGTCTAACCTAATTAAGGATAAGGACCAAATGAAAATGACCGTTGGGGCTCAAAGTGAAAATGGACAGGACTACCAAAAACATGACACTTCTCTATGGGGTGCTGTAGTCTAAATGAGGTGCTCCTATCCTACATGTTCAAGACCTAGGGGAACATGATTAGCATGGGGAATAATGTCTAGCTGAGGTGGAATAACCATTCAAATGGTTTTGGATGTCTAGTAATGAGAAAAAAGGTGTTTATAAGGGTCAAAAAAGCATGTAAAAAGGACCTATAGATAGGTAATTTCAAGCCATACTTAAACTATCAATTTAGACATTTTATATGACTACATTTGCCTCCCTTTATTCTAGTGATGAAACAAAGCAAAATACTAGGATAAAGGAAAAATAGAAAGCCTACCTAAACTTACCTTCAAGGGTGAAGCCCATAAGGATGTGTGATGTTGAGTGTATGTAGAGAGAACACAATTTGAAGCATAAATTTGTTGTGTGTTGATTGATGTTGAGTGATTGTAGGTATGTGTTGTACCAAGAGTAATATAATGAAAGAAGCTGAGTGTTCAATTCCTTAAGGCTGGCTCAAGAAGACAAAATTTGGCCCTTTGTCTCTATTTTCACCCACTATGTAGTGAAGCTATGTTACCATGCATGTGTTAATTGATGTTTGGACTATGTGTCCAATCCTTCTAAGTAGGTGGCTCAAGAATATAAAGGTTAGCTAGTCTTTTAGCTCCATTATTGCCCACTAATTGTGAACTATGAACTAATATCAATATAAATGTGTCTCGTATGAGATGACTCATGAATCCCATAAATACTCTATAATATGACTATGGATCATCCTCCATCTATCTCTATCTCATGCCACATGGCAACTTCTCATTTGCCTGATCATGATGGTGGTACTATGCCACTAAACTAACTTTGTTAAGCTAAGTAGCCTTGGAAACCTGATTTGCAAACCCATTTTGGTTTTCTGAGCTACTTTACTTATAAAGTTCATAAGCAAGGCCTTTGCATAAACTTGATTTGAACTTACAGACCCATTTGGGTTTTTGAGCCTCCTTTACTTTGCACTTTTCTAGCAAGAAGACTTTGGAATTTACCATTTTGATTACTCCCAATGACTAGTTACTTGCCCCTGATTTTGACATCCCTCAGCCTGTCATTCCCTTTGAATCCCAATGGCTATTTTCTTGTTCTAAATTTGATGTCCCCCAACACGTCATAGGATAATTCCTTCTAGCATGTTTCTTGTGGCCTTTTTATCAGGTTATTTCCTTTGGGTTTTTCTCCTAAAGGAATTCCTTCAAACAATTTATCCAAAAGAATTCCTTCAGATTTTTTGTCTGTCTATTTTTGCTTGCTCATACCTTCAAGATTTTATTTTGAAGGAATTCTTTTGGACAATTTGTTTGAAGGAATTCCTTTGAACTTTCTGTCTGAGTTTTTGAAAAGTGTCCCTTCAAATATTTTTGAAGGGCACTTTGGAAGCAAAAGTGACCCTTCAAGAAATCTTGGAGGGCACTTTTGAAGCAAAAGTGACCCTTCAAAAAATCTTGAAGGGCACTTTTGGAAAAAGAGTGACCCTTCAGAGTTTTTCAACGGGCACTTTGGAAGAAAAAATGACCCTTCAGAAAATTCTAAAGGGCACTTTGAGAGTAAAAGTGATCCTTCAAAAAATCCCAAAGGACACTTTTGAAAAAGAGTGACCCTTCAGACTTTTTTGAAGGGCACTTTGAAAGAGAAAGTGACCCTTCAAAAAATTTTGAGGGGCACATTGAGAGAAAAAGTGAGCAAAACTGACCCTTCAAAAAATCTTGATGGGCACTTTTGAAAGAGAGTGATCGTTTGGATTTTTCCAAAGGGCACTTAGAAGAACTTCGAGACAAAGTGTCCCTTTGGAAAAATTCTAAAGGGCACTTTGAGACAAAGTGTCCCTTCAAATTTTTTTGAACCGAAACTTTTGAAGAAAAGTGAGACAAAGTGTCCCTTTATATTTTCTCGAAGGGCACTTTTGAAGAAAATTGGCCCATCAAATTTTTCCAAAGGGCACTTTGAAGACAAGGAAGGAGAAAGACAAGGAAAAGGCCAAATAAAAGCCTAAAATGAGAGAAACACTTGTGCAATGTTGGCTCAGAACAAAAGTGAACAAGGAAACTATATTTAGTCAATTTTCTAAGGGGGGGACTGGCTAATAGGACACTTGCATCAAATCCAAATAGTAACATTGACATAACCATCCCAAGATAACATTAGTGTCTAGAGTGCTAGAAGCATAAAATTTAGAATTTGATGACTATCTTAGAATCTCCTTCCAGCCTGATTTATGCATATTCTAGATCTAAAATTGCATTATAATTAAAAAAAGATAATTATATCACTTCTTTGTCATTTATATATCTAGCATAATTATACTTTCTATATTTAGACTATCTCAGCATAATAAATTCAATGTATACTTATATCTAAGTTTAGCATCTAATTGGCTTACTATAGATTTAATTATCACCCTTATGTCATTTCATTTATACATACCCCTTTAATTTAGATATAGGATTAAAGATAAGATCACATTAGATCAACATTTTAGGGTTAAACATTTGGTGAACCTGATCTTTAAACATAAAACCCTAAGACAAATTAGGGTTTTTTGATTTTTTCTATTACTGATCCCTAAATTGTTATAATTTTGTAACCATGTTTTCCATGGATATTTATATAAATTATTTCATGGTACAATACCTTATAATGTTTATTAATTTTTATACATCATGCCTGATTAAATCATTCTAATTTATAAGGGTTTTAAAACCTACTTTCCTGGATACTCCTTGTTCTAATGTTTACAATGAGATTTTACTTGTCACTACAAAGCACCAAAGGGAGTACATGAAGCAATAATCCTCCCTAGGACATTTTATTTCCAAATTCAAGCATATTCCTACCAAAATCTTGTTATTGGACTTGTTACATAATTCATCACATTACAAGGATGTTCTTTTAGATGCATTACGTATGACCCTACTCCCTTGTAATGTTGAACTACCATATGTGGCCTTTGACTTAAATTCCATATAATGGATTGAGCATAATATATCCTTTGAAAAAGAGGATTTTCCACCTCAACACATTATAAACAATTTTTTTCCACTCTATATCCATGTATGTGTTTGCAATAAAATGATAAAATGAGTTCTCGTGGACAATGGTTTAGGATTTAACATTTCCAACATATCATTTCTCTCCCTAATGGGTATCAAACCATGAAATTTGGAACCATCTAATATGAGTATCAATAGATTTTATAATATGTCATGGAAAGTATTGGGATAGATAACATTGAATATTACATTAGGTACCTGTACATTACCCACTTTGTGTCAAGTTATGTCGAATGATTTGAACTATAACATTCTTTTGGGATGACCTTGGATACATGAGATGTATGCACTTCCCTCCATGTTGCATGCATTATTAAAATTTAGACATCAAGGATTCATTTACACATGCCCAATGGATATTAACCTCTTAAAACATTATGCAATTATCCAATCACCCATTCATACTACACCGTAATCCTATAAACCTCATTTTGGATCTCAATATTTAATCTAATGAGGGTACAAGGGACAAGGGTTAGGTAAAAATGATCAAGGAATAATACAACCCATTTATACTATAAATAATACAAACTGGCAATGGTTGGTTTTTTCAAACAAAGATACTAAACATAAACATATCCCTCAAAGTATAATTTATTTCTAAAATGCCAAAATGTAATGTATGAATATCTCCACAACTAAACTCCAAGTGTTCAACCATCATTTAATTGATGACATTGATTCCCTATAAATTCTAATAATAGATGAGTTTTCCAATGAGGATTCATTACTAGAGTACTTGGGGGCATATGAGGATCTCCCTTCCTTCTATCACAAGAATAGGTTTCCTCATGCTACCTTTATTCATACTTACTTTGTTGAGAATGATAATCCAAATATCCAACATGATACATCAAATGTTATTTCTACCACACCATTTATCATAGAGAAATATACTTTGTTAAATGAAGAAATAATCAAATATAACTTTGGAATGGATAAGGACCCTAGACTAATTTTACTTGTTATTGATTTAAGTTTTAAAGGTTTATGGATTTTAAGCCTTAGGTTGTTGAAGGGTCTGAGTATAATAAATCAGGGTAAAAATATGCAATAAATGCATCCATTAATTTGTGCAAGAATTGACCTAATATGATATTTTAAATAATGATGAATGACACAAATAAGTACTTAGTTGGAAAATGACTGAAATGAATGATTTAGAGGTTGAAAACTGGTGTAGAAGCTTATGTGAGTATCAAAAATATGGTCCAAGTGTTAGATACAGTAACATAAGGCACTCGTGTCCTACTTTTAGTGCTACTATCCTCTATGTAAAATCTATTTGATCTTTTGGGTGCACCTCTATCCAAGTCTGACCCACCTGTACCTATGTGGATGAGCCCTGATTCACTATTTATGCACTATTTTGAGCTAATTTAAGAAAAAACCCTAGACATACATGTTTTTATGGTATTCAAATGGCAGAAGTATAAAAAATGTGATGTTAGATGGGTAGTTTAGACATCCTCAATACCCTAGTATGTTGAGATTTTCCTACATACCAATACTTTGAGGAGGGATCAAGCCCGACGTAGTTATCCTGCATAAGTGCTTGGTGAAAGTGTGAGTAAATGCTAGTATGATTGTAGACTTGAGTGATTTGAATGAGGCTTGATATTTTAAGTCCATGTATTCTAGGCTATGGATGGTTGTACATGACTATATGTAGAATATGGATCAATAACCTTGATTATGCATAATTTATTCTAAGCTTGTTTGTGTATTTTGCATCTGATTTACATATAATGGATAAAAGTCATGTATTTATATTGATTTTGTGATTATGAAAGGTTTGAAATAGGTCTAGGCTGACCCTTAGTGTCTAAAGAATTAAAAATATATCCATTGGGGTTGAAATTATGAAAAGGACAATAGTGTTGAAAGTGGGACACTAACATGGGGCATTAGTGTCCAAAGTACAAAACTAATGTCCAAGTGGTAGAACCTGAGGCACTAGGGACCTGGATCCCTAGGAGAGGGTCTAGGAATAATTTTGAGATACTTATGGATGTGTAAGGCCCACACAAAATATGGATAAGCATCAAAATAGGCCTTAAGATAGGTATAGGGCTAAGTAAGGGATGGGTTGTCTCAAGTGACACTCATTGCACTCAAGTGACATTTTATGTGACTATATTCCTCCCCCACATTTTATTATAGAAATGAAACAAAGTGAAATGACTAGGATAAAGGAAAAATAAGCTTACTTGAACTTACCTGTGAGGTGAAGCTTATGAATCTGGGTCTGAGTGTGTGAAGCATGCTTTATTTTGTATTATGTAAATGAAACATGGATGAATCGGTCCTTACTTAAGAGATATCAAAAGCAAAAGCAAAATTAAACAAATAGATAAGAGATAGATTAAATGAATGAATACACCTCACTGAGGATGGGAACCAATGCAAAAACCTGGTGACATCCTATGTGTGTGTGTGTATATAGTGATAAAATGGTAAATAGATTGGATTAAATAGATGGCTTGCTCAATGCCAATATGTGGGTAACTCATTAAATCATTCTAGTTTTAACTCCATCATTAGACACCCCTATTTGGTGGATTATACATTATGAAGAACTTTGATTAGACTAATGGCTTGTCCAACCCTCCTATGTAGTGGCTCAAGAACTTAAATAGGCTATGACTCCATCATTACCTACCCATGTGTAGTAGATGCATATGTAATTGAAAATGGACAATGTAAATATTGTCACCAAATATTTCACCCTAGAGGAGGGTGTTCAATCCTCCTCCAAATTTGGGCAACATGGGAATACCTCTAGGTATTTGGGTTTACCTATAGTATAAGTAGACCTCTAGGTTTATGGGATAGCTCCCTGAATTTGCCTTGAAGTGCTTATCACCTACACTAACTATTTGCTTATAGGAAAAGGGATACAAGTTTGCATGAAATGAAAATACTCTAAGGGGGTAATACACCAAAATGATTTCCACAAGACCATCATACTTCTTTCATTAAGAAACAAGACCTTTAAACTAGCTTCAAAGTTCTAAGAGGTTCTAACATAAGTGTTTCAATATAGAGGTGATATACATAAGACAACACATGGTAAGTGAACTAGAGGGAATATTACACACTCTAAATACAATTTTACACTTGAAAGGATTATAACAAAATAGCTACACTCTATATGACATGTTATAATAGGAACTCTTACATAAGCATGAGAGGATAAGGAGAAGCAAGGATATAAGATTATCACTTAACATCACCATACATTTCTTTGCACACTTATAAAAATATTCATGACCTCAAAACAAAATTTGAATTTATTTTTCAAAGGAATAATACAATTTCAATCTAGTAGGGATTCACCATACATGGTATGGTATTAGTCTACAAGAGCCAAAATGGATACTACTTATAGAATTAGAGAGAGAGGTGAAGAGAATGAAGTCCAAGTGTCATTAGAACATGAGTCAAGCTGATAAAAGGAGTTACATCTATAGGAGAAGGCAATATGGGATAGACTATACAAGGTCTACTTGTACAAATGTCCTTCAAAGCATGAAACTCCTTGAACTTGGTGTAGGACTCTTTAATTGCTTGCTCATAAAACTACCTTCATCATTTGGCCCTCTTGGAACATCCCACAATAGACTAGAGATAGATGAGATGATTTAATTAAGAGAGAGGGGTTATAAACAATCACCAAAATTCATTGGAGGTGTCCCTAATCATCAGCATTCTTCTAGACATGAGTTATCACTGCTTGTAGTCACAATCATCCATCTTTCACTCACCTCTCATACTTGGCACCAAAGTGGTCTTTAGTTTTCCAATCCAATCCATACAAAGGAGTGTATGACACTAATGAAGAACCCACATGCTCTTAGATAAATTAGGTAAACCTTAAAAGGCATCCCACTTGAATTTTTCATCTTCTCACTAACTTATTCACTATGCTAGTTTAGATTAGATGAGATGAAGGTGTTAGCAGAGATAGTTATGAGGTTAGTTAAAGCATGAAATAGACATGGGAGGTTAGATCAAGTCTCAATATCTATCATAAAGTGTATTTCATCCTTTAAAACCCCTCCATACTTGAAAAACACATAAAATGGTCAAGAAAACCAATTTTACCACTTGTCCATACAGGTAGGGTGAAATCCAAATGGGTGAGAAAGAGCCCTGGAGAGTCCTCTGCAAGCTACAATCAATTTACTACCAAGTATATCCTATTAAAATTCCTCTCCTTTATTTTCCCAATTGGGTCTTTAACAAGGGTTTGAGAGGGTTTTAGGTGATTTTTCCCTCTAAGGATTCTTCATACAGGTCTAACATTGAAACCCTGAATAAATTCCACAAAGTCTTTATTCAAGACCTCCTTCAACATTCCCCAACTCCTTAGATTCCCATGATAATCCTCCATATAGGTGTGAGCTCTCAAAGTTTCCATTTGACAATCATTTAGATCTACTCTCATCACCTATATGTTAGCTCAATCACCAAGACAATCCTACCTTAGAGCACTGTCAACTATAATCAACTATAGTTGACCATTTATGGAATAATAGGGGTCCTATATATGAGTATCCATCTTGAAATTTGTGCCACATGGTATATGATACCTTTGATATCTTTGGAGGTATATCTCACTAGAAAGTGTTTGTGTTTCCATGTCTAATCTCACATCAAGGACCTATAGGAGCCTATAGTCAACTGTAGATAAGTTCTTTTAGGGTAAAACACACCTATAAGTGGTGATGCAAGTCAAAAACTCATACCTTCACTCATTTTGATGCTCTTTGGAACACTAGTGTCTTACTTACCTACATAAGATCACCTATCATGCATATATACTCCTGCTAGGTCACCTTGGATCTTGAAGTCATATGGAATCCAACATACTGTAGAAAATGGTAAATGTTTACAATGAACAAATATGTAACTTTGAAGCCTCCATTACACCACTTATTTGGATCAAACACCCATTCTATTTGGTCAAGTTATTAACCCTACATGAGGGTTACATGATGGATGTATTCAAACTCAACTATGCTCCAAGTTACCTCATCTTATAACATCATCAAAAGTACTGAGGGCTCTATTTTGGAGATTTTTAGAGAACTTGTCCCTAAAACTCATTTCTACATACTTAAAGTGACTGTCAAGTTTACCTGCTAATCCAATGATTCAAACATGATTATCATGGTCTCTCCAACATCCTAAGACCTCAAGAAGGGTCTCAAAACATGTTACAACATCTTTGAGCAACATTTATAGATCTCTGTGGGGCCACCTATAGGTGTGCATATAGTTATACAGGTAGTGACTATAAAGGTAGGAAGTGTGCATATGATATGAATTCATAACCAGTTTTATACTATCTCAAAGTGTTCAAATGAGAGTTTACAACAATGCAAGGCTTGACACAAGTTTCCATACCCAATTTCAATATGACATTACCCTAAGAGTGTTTAAATAGTTTTAGGCAAGGAAATGAATGTAGATATGGGTTATATGCATGGAATGTGACCTTATAGTTCATATTGAACCTTCTCACCTTCTTCAAATGAATCATTTCAACCATAAGGAAATTGAAACCAGACAATTTTTTTGTTCCAACATGATTGATTCTTTCATTGGCACTTGTAGATGTATGTCAATGGTGTATGATTGTGTGTAGGGATTGCATTGATTGTCACAGTCCCTTATGTTCCATTTGGAAATTTTTTCTTGATTAATAATGAAAACAAGAAGATGTTAAAAAACTTGGGACTCTTCATATACCTTCCATGGACATTCTCACACTTCAATACACCATGACTGTAGATTGAAACTTGTAGGGAGTTAACTATGTGTTATATATGACTGTGTTCTTGATCAATGCAAGATCTTGAGAGACATAGCTTGGAAATAGGGTCATTTTTTATGACATAAAAAACATGAAGCATATCATATCACATTCATATATAACAATTGTGAGAACTAGGACCTAGATATTTGATGGAATATGCCTACAACTACAAATGGCGATATCAACCTACAATCTGAGATTTTTAGCTCACCAAGTCACTTGAAAACATGAAACCAAAGATGTAAAACATGTGAGGAATGATTATACTTCCTCTAGAAGCAGATTTAGCCATTGAATTGTATGAAATAGCTCAAATAGGAGTAAAACCTATAGGGTTTTAGGATTAACTAGCAAAACAAGACATACAACTTCTTAAGAATGGTTCATAAAGTATAGGCAACCATTATTCAAACTCTAAAAGTGAAAATGAATCACACCAATTGTAATATCCATCACCAAGATTATTTGACCTAGAATTCCTCTTACTAGTTGTACCATCAAAAGACTTGTTGACCAATTTTACTTGCCTAGTGAAGTGATTGAGAAGAGAAATAGTTTTGGCCCATTTTTGGAACTTTCAAAGTAGGTCAAAGGTGGAAATGAAGTCAGGGAAGTTGAAAGGTCACTACAAATGCTTTTACCATGTGCCACTCTTCCCCATAGGCTGTACAACCTTTAAAACTCCTTTTTCACTTGTTTTTTTAATTTTTAGCTAGGAACCTGCAAGTTTTGATTAGTACTGACATTCCTGAAAAGGAATTTGACATATTAGATATTTGAAGAAATTTTATAATAGTTGGACACCTTTCAAAATCATACCACCTTCATTTATGACCCATATATGACCCCTAAGTGACATAAAATGACACAAGGACTAAATTGGACTATGACCAAGGCTAATGACATATGAAAACACATCAAAAGTACCATGACTCACCCTATAACATTATAATAGACCCCTATATCATGTTTTGGAGTATAGGGGGTTGAACTATTTTTATTTTTGGTCAAAATAGTCAACAATAACTATAATTATTTAGGATGGCCTTGGGGCCATTTAGAAACCCTAAAATGAAAGATGAATAAGGGGCCAATTGGGCACTTAAGAATGTAGCTCAAGGACTATGTGAAAATACCAACCACTATAGATAGAATAAAGCATCAATATGGTGTGGAACATGGTGAAAATGGTGTTTTAAGTACACAACATAGATAATGACATGGATTTTTCCATTCCATTTTATCAAATAGTGCATAATTTATCATGTGGAAATAATGTGCCATGCACATGCCCCTAATTATGATATTTGTGCATATGGATTATGGACCGAGTTATAGTAACATGTGTTTGAGTAAGTGAAATTGAAGTAAGAGTGATCATGACATGTATGTGTTATCATTTAAAGTTACACCCTTAAGGAGCTTGTTCAATCCTCCTCACTTAAGTGATAGAATGGGAAAAATCCTAGGTTGTGGGTGACCTAAAGAATGGATTAAAACTCTAAATAGGGATAAATCCCTTGATGTATCACTTAATAACTACAAACTAAACCTACAAAATACAAGGGAAAATGGTAAGAGAAAACTATAAAATAAAAGGGAGGTGATATACCAAATATTAAGACCACTACCACTGATTTTCATGTGCACTAAGGCCTGTAGGACTATCATAAGCATACACTTCTCCTAAAATTAACCTATCACATGAATGATTTGAAAATAAGTGAAGAAATATGATAATATAAGGTAATATGTTTACCACTTATATTCTAATTATAACTCTTGATGACACTCTTCACAACCTATAATAGAGAAACAAATTGCATGAAGGCAAGAAGAATAGGACAAGGCAAGGTGGGCTAAATCTACACTTGTTAAGATCAGCCATTCATTACTTTACACTACAAACATCCATAGAAGGAGATAAAGTAACCATTATTTGATCAATAGGAATAAAAAGGAGTAAGGATATGCCATACTCCTGGTGGAAGGATCCTTTAAAATGCTAAAATTAGGCATATCTATGGAAGAGTGTGAGAAAGAGATAGAGGAGAGGCATAGGAGAAGCATATGACAAATCTCATCTCATGAGGACAAGTTATAATCAAGAAATTTTGCATGTAGAAACTAAAGTATTATATCAACATGTGTTTAATTTAAATGATCCTCTTCTTCATCAAGGTGGTGTAGGAGTTCATCATTGTTTTCCATGACTCATTCATCATTCTTGAAACTACCCATTTGGAGTGATTATGAAGTGACAAGTTACACTCATGGAGTATAACTAATTTACATGAATTTAAATTTTTTTAATACTCCAACCAATCATTTTTTTACCTTCATTATGCAATTTCATTCATCATTCTCATATTTTCTCTCTAGGCAGGCATATTCCTTGTAGCCCTAGTTTAGTACAAAGCTACTTGGTTTGAGAGATACAAAACACTTATAGGAATAATAAAGGTGGATTTGAGTACCCATTATCCCCTTACATCTTCAACCTAAATTTAATTATCTAAATGTCAATGTATACCTACTTTCTCAACCTCCATTTTTCTCAATTAGACCTAATTAGGTCTAATACAAGCCCACAATACTAGATACCATACAAGGCTATATAGTACCACTCCAAAATATCCAAAATACTTTAGGGTAAATCAAATTATGTTTTTATCAAATTTAAAGTCCATTCTAGTGGGTGGAACTCAATTTATTTAAGTTTCAAACTTTCTAGCCCTAGTTTGACCATACACAACGCTAAGTAGGCCGAGAGCTAAGAAAATGCATAGTTTTAGTTTTGGGGTGTTTAATGATAAAGTAATGCCTATTTGGGGTTTAAAATAACATTCCTTATCTCCTTAAAGTATTATTTTCCCTTGATAATTCCTCAAAACCTCTCAAAACTACCCATTTCCATAATTATGTGCATGTTTTAGGACTATGAGAAGGTTGTAGGTGTTCTCTTTACTTTTGATGATATTATAAACCATAATTATCATTATCCATGGTTTCTTAGGAATCATACACACCTCACCCAACATTATTTATTTCATTCTTGCATCAAAAAGACACCTATTGGTCACACTTGTACAAAATTCTCTTGGTTGTAGGTGTTCTTAGACTATGTAAAACTCCTTTTAGCATGTTAGAAACCCTTTACAAACATATTGGAGGTATTGAAGGTTTTATTAGGTGTATATATAGTGTGTTATCAATTTTAATTGCTTATAAACCCTCCATAGTGATCAAAATCATCACAACTCTTGGTGACTTCATACTCTTAGAGATAGGCTTGTATATATGTGCTTCAAGGTAAGGTTTTAGATCAAAAAACCATTATGACCTCCATAAATGACTAATAATGTTTTATTATAAACCTATACCATATATATATTGTGTGAATATTACCCAACCATGCATTCAAATCTTTAACATGCCCCTAATTGAGTCTCTATGTCTTGATTTAGTCTTGCAACCTATAAAATTAGGCCATTTATTATGTTTTCCACTTCACACATGCCACCATATGGATTATTCAGGTGCCCATGGGATCAATATAGGTAATTAAAATATTTAAAAATTAATTTTAGGGAATTTAGGCCACTTAAGAATCAAAACTTAGACATTGGGTTCTTATTTGGGGTTTGCAAAGGTTTTGAGCAGGTAAACTTTTTAATAAATGTTTATAAAGACCAGGCCTCTTTTGGAGTTATCAATACCAAAAAATATATAATGAGGACCTATTCAATATATTTTTATGCAATTTATACCCATGCATCTCTTCATCCTAGTTCTGAGAAAAAACCATGCTCTCTCGAGCTCTTCATAAGGCAAAATAGTTCTTTTGAGGTAGTTATGCTCTTAACAATAGTTCATAGATTTGTGGGATTTAATAAGAAAAATAATACCCAAATCCTCATGGAAACAACCTTATTCACCTTCCATAATGTGCTCAGTATCCCATGTAGCTCTTCTTTGGAGTTACAAGCAAAGAATTAGCCTTCTAGAGTTAGCAAACTTGACATTTTTAGGTTGAGAGAGAGGTTTTTTGGCCTAAAAGCCTTCAATTTCCTTTGGATAGTTATAATTAACTATAATAGATTTAAAAAAACCCCACCATGCATGAATATGTTATTTTATGTGCCTTGAGGCTTAATGATTCTCAGACTTGTATGTTCTACATGTAGGTACTTAAGTGAGGTTTTAGGCTTGATTAGGCTTCTTGAAACTTTTTTCACTTTGGGATTATGAATAATTTCATGAAACTTTGAGAACCTTATGTACACATATTTTATCCCTTGAACATGTCTCAATATCTTCATGTATTTTTTCCATTTTACTTATGATAGGCTTATAAGACTATATTTGGTTTGATTTGCTAGGCTAAGCCTAATACTAGTTATTATTTAGATAATTTATCTTATTTTTCACCTATATAAACATCCTAAAATCTTACTCATGATTCTCATACTTCACTTGATCTTCAAAACTCATATTCATGCAAGATTTTCATCTTTTCTACTCTTTTTCTTCATGCAAATCTGTAAGTCTATGTCTTAGGTTCCTAGCCCGCTAATTTGAATGTGCCTTGATGATGGTAGAAGAGAGTGTGAAAATGTTAGGTAGACATTTTTAAAGCTTACAAAATTTTCACACTGCCTCAATGAGTTTACACTTGCATCCATATTGTCTAAAATCAAGCTTCAATATATTTGGTAGGGTTTAGGACTTTCCTACCTTAATACCAATTGTTCATAAAACTTAGGGTATGAAACTCATGAATATGACCATGATTTGAAAGTGCACATGGGTCCTCATCTCTAACTAAGATCTTTATCAGACACTTTTTCTCATGTCCATACCAAGCATCTGAAAATGGCTCTCTATGAGTTTAAAAGGAACTTGATAGGAGTGAAAGTGTGTTTTTTACATGGTTGGACCTGTGCAATATTTTTTAACATGAATTTAATTAGAGGGAGGTGAATAGACACATTTTCATGCATTTTCACCTAAATATGAGCCTCCAAATCTGTACAAGTGACTAAACTACCCTCTAAAGAGTGATTATGCTATGTTAGACATTAAACCTATAACATCTAACCACTTTTCTGATCTACAACTATATTTTTGACATTAGAAATGCCATCTTACATTGAAATAACCTTCTCAAGCTCCTTTGACATGTGTATTCACATACAAGATACTCATTTGGCTCTTAGACTGGCCCACCACCTTTATCATGTTGAACTAGTCATGAGAATGACTTGAAGAGCTATCTCTTTATAATTCAACTTGGAGACCTATATCACCTTTGATGACCTCATTCGCATGATCTTTTTTATTAAGTCCTACTATGCTGAATTAAGCATTTTAGACATGGATTGTAAGTGTTATCATGAGAAGCTGACTTGATCAAGCCTAAAAGATAAGATCCTTAACAATTGTAAAATACCTTAAAATATGCTAAGTTACCTTAAGATTCACTCAACATGCATAACGACCAAGTTATAACCAATAGACAATCACTTGAGGATCATGACTTACAATTTGTCTATTCTACCCTAAGAGATCTTGATCACCACTAGGAACCACACCACACCTTACCACGATAAGATAGGATATGAACAAGAAAAACACCTTCAAATCTATCAACAAAGTTAAACATGAGCTAAAGAGTAAGTTTTTAATTATACTCACCTATAGTATCCAAATTTTTTTAACATCTTTGGTGACCTCATGGGATTGTTTGCTTGATATGCAACTTAGACCAATTGCCTTATCCATCCATTAGGCTATAGAGTAACACATAACTCAACTTCAGACTTGATTATACCTAAAAATTGATTGCAAATGACTTGAAACAACTGAGACAACTAACATAGCTCCAAGACACAAAAAAAATAAGAACAACATGCTGAAGCAAGACACACACTTGTGCTATAAATCACTTAGGGAAAATAAAGCACAAGAACACTACTAATGATAATTAATCTTAAGACATTTTCCTCCGAGATCAAAAGGAAAATTTCTAAAAATTCTTCCTCCATGAGATGAGAAATGATGTAGATCAAACTTCCCTTTGGAAATGATGTTTGGTGAAGTATACCTCTTGATTTCCAACTCTTTTGACATAATCTAAAATGAGTTATCAATAACAAACATGTTTTCAATGAAGGCATATTCATCATATGATTCAAGACTCACCTCATGCTATTCCTTGATGTTTAAATTTTAGAGGCTCCATGAAATGGTGTGTTTGGTCTTGAATGACCTCTTAAGGGTTCTCACATTTCTCTACAAGGAGGAGAGTAACTTCACAAGCATCTTTAACTTACCCAACAAGTGATATAGGCCTTTGAAGAGCCTCAAATTCATTACAAATATCCAAATATTGTTACCACATGTCTTCATCATCTTCTTAACTAGCCTCTTGATGAGATACAACATAAACTACATCTTCAAATTTCTCTTTAGGAGCCATAGGACTGTCAATAGCTTCAAACTCATTCATGTGGTCATGATTTAGTTATAATTTTGCTACTTCAAGCTTTTATTCTTGCTCATTAGAGGTCATTTCAAGCCTACTCAAGAAATCATCTTGTTCACATAGGAGATCTTCCACTTCAAGACCATCTGCAACCTCTTCATTAAAAATCTCAAGATAGATATTTTCTTTATATTCTTCTATTATCAACTTAACCAACTCCTCTTTGCAATAAGAAAGTAAGCCATCATTTCTAATCAAAGGAGAGAATTCAAAACAAGATTTTACCTCTCCTTGACCACTTAAAACCTCTTGAAAGATATCCAAATGTATCTATATTAAAAATAACTACTCAAATTCATCAAGAGGCTCTAAAAATGTTGTTCTTGATCATCCATAACCTCATTGATATGACTAGTTGGATAGCAAATCCAAAACTATCTCAATTGAGCTATGTTCACCTTCAAAAGTGCTCTCCTTCAAATTCTGATGCCACATCATCAAGGTCACTTTTCTCTTCAACTTTTAAGGTTGATTTACTTTTATCCTCACTAATAGGTGTGCCAATGATGAGTTATTCCTTATGTTTACTTGAAGTGTCTTCTTCATAGCCTGCTTGAGGCTCACTTATAGCTACAACTTGGACTTCTTCATATGCCTCCCATAGAACATGTTCTTATTTAAGGATGGGTTGCTCAAACTCATAAAAAAACTTTGGAATTTTGAGATCAATTATCCTAGCATTCTTATCCTTCCATTCACCAATAAATACCTCAACTCTTGATATGATTTGGTCTTCAACCTTCTTCACAAGGACTTCCTTCTTTATTTGAATGCTCTCTTGAATTGACCTCCATGATTGAAATTTTTTAGGTTATTCAACCTTCTCAATGAGAAATTATTTATTACTTTGGATTCCTTCTTGGATTGACTTCCATTATGGGAAGGTTTTGGGTTCTTGAGGATGGAGGGATGGGGATTGAATAGGCAAAGGTTCTTATTTGGTCTTAATTTCCCAATCTAAGCTTTCTATATTTTGTTTATCCCATGACTTCACCACTTGATTCCTACTTGGAGTCTTAAAGGATCTTTCAGGGGGCATATAAGGAAGGGAAAGAGAGTTTTGTGCCAATGTAGCCTCATTATTTTCCCTCCAAGTGGAAATAAAACACTCTAATTTTGATTTATCTTGGTGTTCAACCCTCTCAACAAGGACTTCTTTCCTATTTTAAATGCTTTTTTGGATTGACCTCCATGATGGGAAGGCTTGAGGAAAGTGTGAAGGAATTGGGAGGCTTTGAATCTCACTTGATTTGGTCTTTTGAGGGAGAATGGGTGTAACAAAAGAGGGTTGATGTGGATTAGGAGAGGGCACATGAGGTTGGTAGTATTGAACTTATTACCTCTCATGAACCACTAACTTGTCCTCCATGCATTGAATTAGGCCACCTATATCCAACATGTCACTAGTAAGTCTTTGTTAGTTCTCTCTCTCAATGGGTGCCCACTCATTATTAAATATATGCAATAAATCCCTCATATTATGAATGAGGTGAATAGGGACACTTAGACCATACTCTTTTTTTTTATAAATCTATAGAATATGCCTTTCATATCCTAAAAGATTTTATTTTAAGCTTGATATAGACTGATTGTAAGTGTAGTTATATTCACTAAGGGCAACAAGGTTTTGACAAGGCTAATTAGAGGAATGCATAGGCTATCAAGGAGGTTGAATTAGGGTGGGAGGTGGCATATAAGATTGATGGAAAGATTGGTAAGTTTATTAAGAGAAAGAGGAAGGGTGATACTCTTAATATTAAGGCTGGCATGGCTCAACATGGGGTTAATAGGACTGCTACTAATAAGGGTCAACAAACTGCTGACAAGCTTAACGTGGCTCAAAATGGGGCTAATAAGGATCAACATGCTACTGATATGACTCACAAAATTGAGTAAAATAAAAATCCACTCCAAACTAGTCATAAAACCTCATGAGAAAGGAAAAATATAAAGTTTACTTAATTGAACTAATACGTAGTCTACTAAACTAGTTGAATGTGTTTGAAGTCACCATTGGTGCTTATGTTCATGCCTCCAAAGGCTGGTACATTTAAGAACAACACTAATAAATCTTTTATGGATGAAGTCTCTTATCCCATTGGACATTCTAGAACTATTATCATCAAAATTTTCACCCTTGAGGAGGTTTTTCAATCCTCCTCACTTAAGTGATAGCATGGGAACCATCTTAGGTTGTGGGTGACCTAAAGAATGGATTGAACCTCTAGATAGGGATATATCCCTTGATGCATCACTTAAGGACTATAAGGTTAACATACTAACTATACTAGAAAAGGGTAAGATAAAACCAAAAACTAAAATGGAGGTGATGCACTAAATGTTAAGACCACTACCACTAATTTGTGTGTACACTAAGACCTATAGGACTGCCAGAAGCATACACTTATCTTAAAAGAACCTATCACATGACTGATTTTTAAAGATGTGAAGCAATGTGATAATATAAGGGAATATGTTTTCCACTTATATCTCTTGATGATATTCTTCACAACATGCAATATATAAATGAATTGCAAGAAAGAAAGAAGAATAGGACAACAAGGCAAGGTGAGCTAAGTCTACACTTGCCTAGATTAACCATTCATTGATTTACACTAAAAATATCCATAGAAGAAGGTAAAATATAGGTTTATTAATAAATAGGCATAAAAAATATTAGGGATACACCATACTATTGGTGGAAGGATCCTTTACAATGCCAAAATTAGGCATATATATGGAAGAGTGTGAGAAAGAGAGAGAGGAGAGGCATGGGAGAAGCATATGACAAATGTCATCTCATGAGGACAAGTTAAAATAAATAAAGTATACAATTGGGTAGTTATGAAGTATATCAACATTTGTGTACTTTAAAGTATTCTCTTCTTCATCAAGGTGGCGTCAGATGTCATCATTGTTCTTCATGACTCATTCATCCTTCTTGAAACTGCCCATTTGGAGTGATTGTGAGGTAACAAGTCATAATATTGGAGTATAACAAATTGAATTACATTAAAAATCATTTTAATACCATAAAATAATAATTTTTCCACCTTAATTCTATAATTTCATTCATCATTCTCATATTTTCTCTTTAGGTAGGCCTATTCCTTGTAGCCCTATTTTTGTGCAAAGCTCCTTGGTTAAAGATATAGAAAAAAAATTACAGGTAGACTAAAGGAATATTTGGGTACCCATTGTAACCTTATATATTCACCCCAAATTTCATGATCTAACTCTCAAGGTAGACCTACTTTCTCAACCTCCATTTTTTCTAATTATGCTAAATTAGTTATAATGTAAGCCCATAGTACTAGAAACCATAAAATTACATATAGAACCACTCCAAAAACTCTAAAATAATTTAGGGGAAATCAAATTAGTTTTTTTTGCAATTTTTTAATCCATTCTAATGTGTTAAAATCAAGTTATGCAAGTTTGAAACTTTCTAGCCCTAGTTTGACCATACACAGGCCTGAGTAGGTCAAGAACTAATAAAATGCATATTTTGAGTTATGGGGTGTTTCAAGGTAAAAAAATTATTGTTTAAGGTCTGCCTAAAAATTACTCATCTCCTCCAAGTGTTATTTTCCCTTGGTCGATCCTCAAAACCTCTCAAAACTATGTATTTCCATAATTATGTATATGTTTTATGATTGTGACAAAGTTGTAGGTGTTATTTTTATTTTTAATGATATTTTAAACCATCCTTAGCATTATCCATGGTTTAAAATGACTCATAAACACCTCACCTGACATTATTTTCTTCATTCTTACATTAATAAGAAACCTCTTTGTCACACTTGTGCAAAATTCTCTTGTTGTAGGTGTTCTTGGACTGATTACAGCTCCTTTTGGCATGTTAGAAACCCTTTACAAACCTATTAGAGGTATTTAAAGTTTTTTCAAGTTTGAAGATAGTGTGTTATCAAGTAAAAGTGCTTATAAACATTCCATAGTGATAAAAATCATCACATCTCCTAGTGACTTCCTCATACTCTTAGAGATAGGCATGTACGTATGTGCTTCAAGATAAGGTTTTAGATTAAATAACCATTATGACATCCATAAATCACTAGGAATGTGTTATTATAACCATATAACATATCTATATGGTGTGTATATTACCTAACCTTGCATTCAAAGCTTCAACATGCTCATGATTGAGTCTCTATATCTTGATTTAAGCCTATAACCTATAGAATTAGGCCATTTCTTATGTTTTCCACTTCACACATGAATATATATGGATTATTCAAGTGTCATGGTATAAAAAAATATCACTCAAATGTTTCAAAAGTCATTCAAGGGAATTTGGGCCACTTAAGAAGCAAAATTCAGACATCAGGTTCCTATTTGGAGTTTACAAGGGTTTTGAATAGGTAAACTTCTTAATAAATGTTCATAAAGACTAGGCCTATTTAGGCACTCTCAATGCCACAAAATTATATCATGGGGAAATATTTAATATATATAAATTCCATTTCTACCCATGCATCTCTTCATCCATGTTTTGAGCAAAAAAACATGCTCTCTCGAGATCTTCATAAGGCAAAATAATGCTTTTGAGGTGGTTGTCCTCTTAACAATAGCTCATAGAGTTATGGGATTTGATAAGCAAACATAATACCAGGAGTATCATGCCAAAACCTTCTCCACCTTCCAAATTTTTCTTAGGATCCCAAACACCTCTTCCTTGGAGTTCTAAACAAAGAATTAGCTTCCTCGAGTTAGCAGACTTGATAATCTTAGGTCGAAAGAGAGATTTTTGGGCCTAAAATCCTTAAAAATTATTTTGGGTAGTTATAATTAATTACAAAATATTTAAAACAACCCCCACAAATCACTTATATGTTCTTATATGTGCCTTGAAGCCTGATGATGCCCAAACCTACTTGTTCTATCGATAGGTGCTTGAGTGAGGTTTTAGGCCCTGATTAAGCTTCTTGAAACTTTTCTTCACTTTGGGATTATGAAGAATTTCATGACACATTTATAACCTTTTTTACACTTATTTTATCCCTCTAACATGTCTCACTATCTTCATTTAACATAAGAAAGTTTATTTTTCCATTTTACTTATGATAGGCCTATGGGTCTACATTCAGTCTGTCTTACTAGGATAGGCTTGAGAACAATTATTCTCTAGGTGATTTCTCCTATTTTTCACCTGTATCAACATCCTAAAATCTTACCCATGATTCTGACACTTCAATTGATCTTCAAAACTTGTATTCATGTAGGATTTTCATCTTTTTTGCTCTCTTTCTTCATGCAAACTTGTAAGTATGTGTCTTAGGTTCTTAGCCTGCTAATTTGAATGTGCCTTAATGATGGTATAGGAGAGTGTGAAAGACTATGGGTATACCTTATAAATCTTCCACAATGCTCACACTACCCAAATGAGTTCAAACTTGCATCCATACTATCTGAAACTAAGATTCAAGGCTTTTGGTAGGGTTTAAGACAACCCTACCTTCTTAGCAATCATTCATAAAGCCTAGGGAATGAAACTCATGAATATGACCATGATTTTTAAGTGAAAAGGGTTCCTCATCTCTGGATAATAGATTTTGATCAAACACTCTTTTTCCTATCTTTACCAATCATCTGAAAATGGGTCTCTATGAGTTTGCAAGGAACTTGATACAAGTGAAAGTGTGTTTTTTACATGGTTGGACCTATGAAATATTTTTTAACATTAATTTGACTTGATGGAGGTGAAGAGACACATTTTATTGCATTTACACCTAAATATGAGCCTTCCAATCTATACAAGTGACTTAATTTCCCTCTAAAGAGTGATTATGCTCTACTAGACATTGAACCTTCAACATCTGACCACTTCTCTGATCTACAACTGCATTTTTGACATTAGAACTACCATCTTATATTGAAAGAACCTTCTCAAGATCCTTTGACATGTGTATTCACATAAAAGATACTCATTTGGATCTTAAACTTGCCCACCACCTTGTATCATGTTAAACTAGTCATGAGGATGACTTGAAGATCTCTCTCTCTCTCTCTCTACAATTCAACTTGAAGACATATATCAGTTTTGATGACCTAATTCACATGATTCTTTTTTTATTAAGGCCTATTATGTTGAATTAATAAATTTAAACATTTCTTATAATTGTTAGCAGGAGAAGTTGTCTTGATCAAGCCTAAAACATGAGATCCTTAACATTTACAAATTACCTTAAAATATGTTAAGCTACCTTAACATTTGCTAAACATGCATAAGGACCAAGTTATAATCACTTGAGGACCATGCCTTACAATTTGGATATGTGACCCTAGGAGACCTTGATCACCACTAGGAACCACACCACACCTTACCATGATAAGACAATATATGAACAAGATAAACACCTTCAAGGCTATAAACAAAGTTAAACATGAGCTAAATAACATTTTTTTAATTAGACTCACCTATGGTAGCTAGATTTAGCTAATAACATGATGCCCCTAATTTGAGTAAACTTGGTATTATTCTATGTTGAGCATAAACTAATTAAATCTGATAACCTATGACTAAAACTATACAAATATGGGTTGTAATTGGTTTATTATTCTATTAAATCTAGATTTTCCTATTTTTGGGCTACTAGGTAGTAGTGTTGTACCTTGGACAGTAGCATACTGCACTAGTTTCCTACTTTTAATGCTAGTGTCCTATGTGTTTTTTTGTTTAACCTAAAATTGATCTGTCTAACTATTTTCCACTATGTTTTCCTTATCCTAACCTTTGTAATTATGTGTTTGCATGCTAAAAATTTTACTCTGAGTGCACTCTGATGGCCTGATCTCTATGACAAACCATTATGAATGCCCCATATTTTGAGGGGATTTGTACTTGTGCAATAACTATCCTTAAAATAAAATATCTGTGTGATGTGTGTTAGGCTAAAAACATGTATGATATATGCATAATAAACCAATATAATGTATATACATGACATCAAAATATAAGATACTATGAGCATAAGTTGGTAATGTATAATGTATGTTTGATTTAGCATTCACAAGGTTGTTAAGATATATATAAAAATGTAAACATGTATATGAACTACATAATCTGAGAATAGTCTATGTAACTACCTAGGGGGATGGGGTATGATGTCCATCAAGGCACCCAAGGAGGAAGGGGAGATGCATGAGGTTCCTCATGGCATCTAAAATTGAGTGTATGTGTAATAAGCAAGAGGCAAGTGTCATATCCATGATGCATACATGAAAGCATGCATATAACACACATGAGGCATGAAAAGTAGGCCAAGGGACACAATATAAGGGACATAGGCATATGTCACTAAATCTAAGAAAGTAATACATACAAGGACATGTTCAAATGTCCACATATGCATACAACAAGCAAGGTTGGCTCAGAGCCACATGGAAAGACATGTTTAAATGTTTACATACACAATCAATAAGGCACACACAAGGACATGGGCACATGCCAAAAGCATACATACAATAAAAGGAATTTGGTGTAGAGCCATAAAACACTGGCATATTCAAATGACCTTGAATAGACGTAGAAGTAAAAAGACACACTCAAGTCTAAACTAGAAATATAGAAATGAAATTATGCATGAACATGTGGTACATATATGTATAAGAGAAAATATACACATAAACTAAATATATAGTAGTATTAGTTGGAAAAAAATCTGAATAGTATAGGATGATCAATATCAAGATATAAACAATGCTAAATTTGTGATATAGAGAATAGAAAGATATAATGTGGCAAACTAGAATATGTGTAGTATGATGCCCCTAATGGGAAAACGTATCAATGTTGAATCTGTGTATCTATGTATGTGCCCCCAATGGGTAGATAGTAGCACCTCTAGATCTGTATTGGACCTGAGTCATGTAAGGATCTATAAACACTATAAGAGAATAAGTGAAGCATGTATGTATGATAAAAACTAACTATACTAAGATAGCTAGCATATGTATTACCTATTCATTATATAAAGAATGTAAACATGGATATGCAAATAATCTAAATTTTCTATTTTCTAATCAATTTTTGAATATTTGTATTTTGAACATATTATTTATGTGTTTTTTGGGTATACGCTATGTACAAGCAATCATGAAAATGAAACTATATACAAGTGTAATGTGAGTTGTTTATGTATAGAATCTCCATAGATGCATGATTTTCAATGGGTTCTTGATAACCTTACCATCGAATTAAGTTAGATAATATACCTTTGGGATAATCTTTTTTATTATTATGTATGGGCCAAGCCAATTTAGTTTGAACTTGCCTTTTATATCTTCTTTGGCATTGACATTTATGATATTCTCTTTGAGGATGAGATCTTTAAATTTTAATTATCTATTATGAACATGGATATTTTAGGCTCACTAGATTTGTTTTTGGTATGCTCTGATATGTTTTGTGGCTTGGATGCGTGTGTGATCCAGTTGTTCTAATTCATGGAGATGTCTTTCTCTATATTGATCATCTATAATAATCCCTTTGAGGAATACTCATAAGTATGGGATTTATAATTCAAGTGGGATAACTAATTTTATGCCATATACTATTGAATAAGGAGTAGGTCTTATTGGTGTGAAAATATTAGTGCAGTAGGCCCATAGTGCATAAATGAGTTGATTGTGCCAATCATCACTGAATTTGGTAACTAGTTTGTTGAGGATATTGTTAATTGTCTTGTTTATAGCTTTTGGTTGGCCATTATCCTATGGGTAGTATGGAGTAGAGAATGTGTGTTAGATCTTGTATTTAGCAAAACAATTCTTCACTATTTATTCTTAAAAGGAAGTTCCATTATTTGTAACTATGGTTGATGGGAGGTCAAAATGGGAAATAATGTTGGTCATGAGAAAACAACATATATCTTCTCCTTTTTTGGATTGTAATGAAATTACCTCCACCCATTTTATAAAGTATTATGTAGTTGTAAAAATGAATTTGTGATCTCCTATAGATTTTGGATTTATCTTACCAATTAGAACAAAGCCCCATAACATAAATAGCCATGGGGATGTAATGGGTTATAACTATTATGAAGGGACATGGTATAGGTTGTTATGTTATTGACATTTATTGAATAATTTATCATATCCTTGACATTATTATTCCATGATTGGCCAATAATATCCCTACCAAAGTAATTTGTGTGACATTTCTTTACTTATGAAATGGACACCACATTCACTATTGTGTACTTGGCCAATGGCCAACTTAGCCTCCTTGGCTATCAGACATCGAAGTAAGTGTCCCTCAAAATATTGTTGAATAAGTCCCCACTGATGATGATGTAGTGAAGGGAATTTATATATAATTTACACTTATCATTCTTGGTAAAATATTTGGTGTAATTATTTTTTGTAGAAAATTGTATAAATCTGAAAACCATTCAAACATTGCTGTATTGCATGTGGTGGATAAAAATGTTAGATCTATGAGGTCAGCATGTGATAATAATGATAAATATAATATTTTAATGGTGAAGGTAGCTTGGTCATCATTGATGTCAATGGGGATCAATGATGTTGCACTGTACATTGCATTGACATGATGATTATCTTTACAATGAATGTTTTCAATAGAGAAGTTTTCAAACTAGGCTTGCAGACATTGAACCATATTCTTGTAGGGAATGAGATTTTCTTCTTTGGTTTGGTAGACATATGTAACCTAATTGAAAACCAATTGTGAATCCTTATAAACCTTAATTAATTTTATTTGGATACCTTGAGCTATTTGAAGGCTGAGTATAAGGGCCTCGTATTCTATGATATTGTTTGTACATGAAAAATTGAGTTGATAAGTAAGGGGTATTATGTCCTCAAGTGGGTTGATGAAAAAAATTCCTGCCCTAGAACTAGATGCACATATAGAACCATCAAATAAGATTTTCCATGTGTCATAAGTGCAATTGTAAGTTGTGAAGTTGTCACAAAAATCATCATTGATAGGATTTGTGTTTAATAGTAGTGTTGATGCCAATTCATATATGATTATTTGGCCCTTTACTAATTTTTTTAATACAATATTTAGGTTAAATTCCATGAGTAATTTGACCCATTTTTCAATATGTCCCGAGAGATGTAGTTTTGACATAATAAGCTTTAAATGATTAGCTTTTGTAATAACTTGTGTCTCAATGTTAATCATATAGTGTTAGAGATTTTGATTAGAAAATAAAAGTGCCACATGTATTTTTTCTATTGCCATATAATTTCATTCATAATCAACAAGTGGATGAATAATGTAGTAAATAGATCACTCTTTATTTTGATCATCATATTGTGCCAAGAGTGCATCGAGTGCATGATTTATCACTGAGAGGTAGTGGAGAAGCGGCATGTCAGGTGTTGGTGGTACCAGTACAGGTGGATTCAAAAAATATTATTTGAGTGCATCATAGCTTTCTTGACATGAGATATCCCATTCAAATTTTATATCCTTATTAAGTAATATATTGAATGATTGAGTCTTATTTGTTATTTGTGTCATAAAGTGGCATATTTCTTGAATCTTGTCATGTAGGGATTGAAGTTACTTTAGATTTATAGGAAGAGGCATGTCCATTATAGATTTGATTTTATTTGGGTCAACCTTGATGTTGCATTCAGATATTATGATCCTAAAATTTTATCAAATGAAACCCCAAATACTCATTTCTTGAGATTTAGTCATACATTGTATTTTATCAATCTTTCAATAATTGATCATAAATTTGATGCATGGTGTTATCACTCTTTTGATTTTGCAATCAAGTCATTGACATAGTCTTTAGTTGTATTATGAATGAGATCATGAAAGATATGGGTCACAATTCATCGGTATGTTGCTCCTACATTATTTAATCCAAAAGGCATGTCTATAGTAGAAAGTGCCACATGGTCTGGTAAAAGAAGGTTTTTCTTGGTCTTCCTCAACGATCTTGATTTGATTATAACCAATGAAATCATCCATGAAAAAAAGCATTTCATATCTTGTTATGGATTACAATATCATATTGATCTTGGGTAGAGGAAAATCATCTTAGGACATGCTTTGTTTAAGTCTATATAATCATAACAACATCGGATTTTGGTTGTTAGGTTTAATAATTGGGATGATGTTAGCAACCCATTAGGGATGAATATCTGGTCAAATGAAACCAACATCAAGGAGACATTGGATCTCATATTTGACTAAAATATCTACCTTGGGATTCATTTTAATTTTTTTTTGTTTAATCAACTTTGCATTTGGATAGAGTGTAATCTTATGTACTGTGATTGAAGGATCAATGCCAGGCATATCAGAATAAGCCCCAGTGAAAAATTTAGTGAAGTCATTTAAAATATATTAAATATTCGTATCTTATTCTTTATCCAAGGGCAAAACTAGTAATATGAAGCAAGGATCAGTGTTTGTGCCATAATTGAATTCAATTGTCTCTTCGTTAAGTAATGTAAATTAATTAATAGTGTAAGGTGTTGTAGGGATTGTACCATATGTATCAGGTGAAATATCAACTAAAGTGTTTGAGCACTCACCAATGTATGCATGGGCATTTATGGAATGAAGAAACTTATTCTTATGATAGAAGGGAGATACTCATATGCCCCTATAAATTCTAAGAGATACTCATCATTAGCAAATTCATCAAAAATAGGTAAATTTGGAGAAATAGTATCATCAATAAGATCTGAGTAAAAAATTAAAAGTGTAAAAACATGATTTACTATACTATTTGCTTGTGGAATGTGTGTATAAAACACTATATGCTGAGAAATATTGTGAGAAGACTTGGCATTAGATGTGTTATCCTTGTATCCAAGTCCTTGCTTACCTTTTTGATCATATGCCTCAATAGGATTAATAATTCCCTGTTCATATTTTTTGGGGCCTTGTCCTTTGTAATCCATATGTTTTTAAATATCTCAATGCAAATGGGGAAGTAAATATATTATTATGTGCTGTAGAGGTGTCTAAGGAAGTTATATGTGAACTATATATAGTAGACTGGAGGGGTGTTGTATCGAAATCCATGTGTGGAATATAATTATGTGAAGGCTATATACGCTGATAATATTTGAATGGTTCTTGATCCATAGGGAATGTGTAGATATGACCTTTGTAGATGAACTTTAAAAATGCATATAAATTTGATGAAACTACATGCATATCATGAATCTAAGGTCTCCCAAGCAAGATATTGTAATTAAGATCATTAGGCATAACTTGACATGTTGTAGGTAGTGTTCTAGGTCCCAATGTAAGGTTTAGTATGATTTGACCCAAAAATTTGCATGGAATATTATCAAATCCTTGGATGTTCATATCATAATGATATTTTAGCCATAGAAAATGTCACTTGAGTTTGATGTGTGTGAATTAAGTCCACCTATCCCTATCTTAGCCCTATACCTATCTTAGGACCCCTTTTGACACTTAATAACTTTCATATAGACCTTTACACATCCCTAGACATCTTGAAATTAGTCCCAAACCCTCCCCTAGGGATCCAGGCCCCTAGTGTCTCAGTTTTTGCTACTTGGACACTAATGATGTACTTTAGACACTATCACCCCATGCTAGTGTCCCATTTTTAATGTTTATGTCCCTTACCTAATTTTAACCGCAATGGACATCTTTATAATTCCTAAGACACCTAGGTTAGACTAGACCTATTTCAAACCCTATAAAAGCACCAGATCAGTGTATATATATATATACACACACACACATAGACATATACATACATATACATATACATACATATACATACATACGTACATACATACATACATACATAAATACACACACACACACACACACACACACACACACACACACACACACACACACACACACACACACACACATGTACATATATATATATATATATATATATATACACACACATATATATATATATATATATATATATATATATATATATATATATAGATATACATATATGACTTTTATCCCTATATCCACTAGATGGAAATTAGATGCAAATTACACAAACAAGTGTAGAATAAGTTGTGCACAATCAAAGTTATTGATCTCTATGATACCTTACCTCTTTATATAATCATCTATAACCATCCTAAGCCTAGAAAACACACATTTATAGTCTTAAGCCTCATTTAAATCACTTGGTTCGACACTCATACTAGCATTGAATTGCAATTACACCAAACACTTGGGTGGGAGAACTAAAACGGGCTTGATCACTGCTCAGAGTATTAGTATGTAGGAAACTCTCAACCCAATGGGGTGTTGAGGATGTCCAACCTTTGCAACTAACTTCACACTTTTGCTAATTTTGCCACTCAAATACCATAACAACACTGACGTCTAGGGTTTACTCATAAATCAATCAAAAATAGTCCATAAATAGTGAATCAGATCTCATCCACATAGGTACAGGTAGGTCAGACTCAGTTGAAGGTGCACTTAGAAGATCAAACATTTCTTGCATAAATGACATTAACATTGAAAATAAGACACTAACACCCAAATGCTACTATCCAAGGTACATCATTATTATTTAGGAGGGTTTTTGACACTTGAACCCTATTTGTGACGCTTAGATCTACTTCCACACTAATTTTCAACCTTCAGATCATCTATCTCAGTCAATTTCCAATTAAGTACTTATTTGTATCATTCATTGTAATTTTTACAAATATTAGATTAGGTAAATTCTTGAACAAACTACTGGCTATATTTATTGCATATTTCTACCTTGATTTACTGTACTCATACTCTTTAACAATGTAGGTCTTACACTCCATAAACCCTAAAAATTTAAATCATTTGGTGAACCCAACTAACTTCAAATACTACCCAAACTCTAGCCCTAGATGATGTTAGGGTTTGTACTCTTCTTTTTCCTATTTTCCTTGGTTGTGTTAGGATTTTCATATTTTATACATTCTATTTTAGGATCACTATTTCATTTTATTTTCTATATGCCATCTCAAAAAGTTTTATCTCTTCCTTTACGAAGAAGTGTTAGGCTTAGTGATAATCCTATTGAGCATACTCAAATTCCTTCCATTCAAGATTATACCATGGACAAAGGACTAGTTATAACCCCCATCATTGATCCTTCACACCATGATTATGTCGAATTTAATGATAATACATCTAAAGATGAACAATACAATCAAGATCAAAATGATACACAAGATGGGAATCGGGACACCCTCCTCCCACTATTAATAATGAAAATCTTATAGTCAATAAGGATGAGATTTTACAAACTTTCATAGATAGACTTCAGGAATAAACCCATGATCATGTACAAATTTTGCAAGCCATAATGGAAATAAAGAACAAATCTAATAATAGTTAATCTTCTACTCCCCCAGATAGCAATATTATTACACCTACTTTGGGGGAAACTCAAAATGTACAACATATTTTAACTTGAAAACCTTCAACAATGGAAAGACCTCCTATGCTAGGTCCTCTTCTCTAGATGTATAATCCCTTATGCATGAGATCCATGATCTATAGGCCAAGGTGTTACTATTTTGCTAAAATTTGTCTATTTCATGTCTAAAAAAAAATAGAGAAGAAGGATAGGGATAGGTGATTAGAATGAACCTGGATTGGTTTGCATGCCATATCCAGACATTTTGAGCACTCCTCTTTGACTAGGGAGGACTACCTGCAAGTAAAAAAGCACTACCATAAAATATTTTTCAGTAGATATATGAGTGGACTACCAAGCTACGCGCTTGTTATAGGAAGTGTCAAACTTCCTTAGATATGATAGTCCACTTTTGAGAGATAAAAGAGTAATAAATAACCAAGAAAGAGGTAAAGAGAGAGTAAAAGAGAGATAATGTTACCTTTATTCACAACTTGAGTGTAGTAGAAAGTAATAGAGCGTAGGTGGTATGTTTTATTTGTATTTTGGAAGTTGTTTGGGTAAGTCTTAGAAGGGTTAAGAAATCCATAGTCACCAACATCGGTTATGCTTTTGAGTTCAGTAAGGAAGTGATTGATATCAATTATGCTACCAAGGTTAGTGGGGGAAGGTGATTGATGTTGGTTAGGCTATCGAGGTCAGTAGGGGCAATAATTGCCTAGGAGTTTATAGAAGGCTTTTTATGGGTCTGGGAAATGGTTTTGGTCATGTCTGGAAGGTTGGGGAGAGTTATGAGAGAGAGAGAGAGAGAGAGAGAGAGAGAGAGAGAGAGAGAGAGAGAGAGAGAGAGAGAGAGAGAGAGAGAGAGAGAGAGAGAGAGAGAGAGAGAGAGAGAGAGAGAGAGAGAGAGAGAGAGAGAGAGAGAGAGAGAGAGAGAGAGAGAGAGAGAGAGAGAGAGAGAGAGAGAGAGAGTCTGATTTAGATGGATCTGGTCAAAGGTTTGGTGTGTCAAGCCAAGGGGAAATAAGTAGGGAAGATTTATAATTCCCTCATGGGGGTTCAGTCAAGAATGTGTATAGCAATGAATAGTAGATATAAAGTAATTGAACAGTAACTACTTAAAAGACCTATAGACTAAGTGATGTACTTAGCTAAAGTGGTGACTGAATGATAAGTGTCAGATGGATGGATCTTATTAAGTAGTCTGAACTGATGCCTTGAATAGAGAAAACAAGTGGGTGCTATTGGTTCTCAAGAGCTTGGTTCTTGATCTGGGTTGACTTATGCAAGATAATGATAAGCCAAGATGCTAAAAGTTGAATGCCAGAAACTTGGATGTAAATAAGAATGAGTTTTCTTGATTTTTGCTGACCTGAACATTAGTTTGGAGTTTGGATTATATAGCTAATGTCAGTGATCTCGTCGATGTCAACCGTGCATTGACCAACATTAGTGGCCTTATAATAGGTAAAACTACTATTTTTAGCCTATTTTCTATTACTCCTCGTGCCAAGTGTGGCACCTATTAAAAAATGGTAAAAATAAGAGGTTAAGAAGGAAATAGATGGTTAGGAATTAATTTTTGAAGTGAGAATAAGTCTTAGGTAGTTAGGATGAGGGGACCAGGTCTTGAGGTGACTCATCAGGTGAGAATTAGTCTTAGGGTGAGGTGGCCAAGTAAGGTGGCATAAGGGGTTTTTAATTAACTTAATTAAGTATTTTAAATTAATTAAATGTGTGAGGGGTAAAAGCATGGGTTAAGAAGGATAATTATTATTATAAAAAATGGGGTTAAGGGGGGTTTAGACATAGGGAGTTATGCATGAGTGTGATGTAATTTTGGTGTCTACAACTACATCTATAAAAGGGTGCTACTAGGCCATCTCATGCCTTTGATTCTTATGTTCTTTTACATACACCTTTGTCATAGCATATAGAGATAGCTCCTTTGCCATTCAGATTTGTGGAAGCTAAGCTTACTTTGTATGATGGTAAGGGTGACCCAGAGCACCATCTACAAGTTATCCACATAACAAGTTTGAATTATGTGTCTAATGATTGCATCCTTACTAAGTTGTTCTTCAAAATTTAAAGGAGTATACACTAAAATGGTTTTGTGATCTTCCTAATTAGTCTATCATAACATCCAATCTATTAGTAGATATGTTTGTATCATACTTTTCAATCAATATCGGTGATAAGGTTTCTTATGCTCAAGTGGCACAACTCAAACAAAAGTCCAATGAGCCAATAGTTGAATATGTATTGTGATATAAAACTATATTATAAAATATGACTAGCCCCATGGTAGATAGAGAACTCCAAGGCATATTCAAGCAGAGTTTGTTACAAGCATTACATGAATCTTTCATATTCAAGAATTTTTTGTTACATCCCAATTTCACCTTAAGTTTTATAAGCTTTGAATCTGTGGGTTGTTATGGTTATCATTCGATTATTTTTACTTTGATATGAGCTTTATGACATATACTACTATGGGACAATGATATTGTTGATTAGTATACATGATGTGACAATTGTATTTTATTATTATGTACATTGATGATGTATATGCATTAATTTTTCATCATTAGTTGATATATATGATGACTCAAACTAACTACCTACTTATTGCAAGGTGCATGCAGGATTGATACTACCCTCAGAGCATGTTGAGGGAGAGCATCATCAGAATAAATGAGACGGTTGGGGAATGACAGAGGAATTGCTAGTAACCATAACACATAGAGTAGATTTAAAATGTTATGTGCATAACAAGTTTTAAATGTTAGTACATATTATGGAAACCTTGTTGTGATTATATTTTGTATGTAGACAGACAGAGCAATTATAGACTTAATATCAATTAGATAAATAAACAAGTACCTTTATTTTTAATTACTTTTAAAGAGCTTGAACCATCTTAAAATACAAACCTAGCGTTAAGTTGATTTAAACTTAATATTTGTATAACATGCATGAAATTATGTTAAAAATTAGAAGATGAATATCATTATTATATTAATTAACTAGACTTATGTTTGAGATAACTTGGGATTTATGACATAATGATCTTTGATAAATAATTATATGTCTTATATTAATTAACAAATTATGAAAGACTATGGATGTTGGGTAGATAAAAGACAAGATAACCAAGATTTGTTAAATTAAAGGAAATAAGAGATTTTATGCATGGATGACAAACTTCGAGAAATGGAGACATGCAAATTTAGATGTATAATTAGCATGCAAGAGAAGAGTCAGGATAGTTTTTAAGGTGAATGATTTTATAAATAAAGGATGGGAAATTAAAGAAAGAGAGGACTGGGAAAGCATATTATTTCATAAAGAGAGAGGAGTATGGTGTGAATGGGGAGTGACACAGTGTAGAGAGGATAAATTCATACATGTACACATTTATGAGTTTTATGAGTTATGTATTATCTAGTTCTATTTTGGTAGAATAATTTTAACATGGTAAACATAATAGAAAATTGAGTGGCATTTCAAAACTATAGATATTTTAGTTGGACTATGTGAATGGGGTGAACATTGGCCATTCACCTATGCTACAATGTCTTATCATGCTTATTGGGGCTTCTAAATGGTTATTTTGGATTGTGGATTTATAATATCCTTGCATAGATCTTTTGATGACTATATAAGTAGACTTTGTTGCCTATGGAAATGGTTGTAATTTTGAATCTATAACAATGAAATGCACTCAAAGAGATTGACTATGTGTAGTATTCAATACTCAATTCATTTCCTATACTATAGTTTTCATTAGTAGTCATTGTTTTTTCTTTTCAACTATTATTATTATAAGAGTATTTAGTTGAAGTGAAAAGGAAAAGGCTACAGAGATAGTGTACTATTAGATCAAGGAAACCTTTTGGCTAAGAAGCCACAACATATGATTATCTCTTATGTCAAAATTTAGCCAAAATTCACATATAAATTCAATATTACGATATGTGTGCAGTGGCAACAATAAAATACACATGAAGTGATTGCCAGAATGAATCATATTGTACACAATTATGCTATGCACATGTAAAGAATACAAAATATGTACATACTACAAGGAAGCTTTTAGAGGTAACACAAAGATATAGACATGTAATGTATATAAAAAAATACTTAATAGCCCATTTTAATGTTTCATCACCTTGTCCAACATTAAAGGATTGATCCTGTTGGGCTTTGAATATGAGTTATCATCATAGAAATCTAACCCTGCATTGTGGTTAATGACTACATTTTTCTTGTGGAATGATAGTTATAGTGATCTGCATGTTATATTTAAGTAGCATCTAAAAACTAAAGGCTGAGTTGTATTATATTTTGTGAGTGGTGCTATGTATTTATTATGGGAACTGTCTTATAATAACATCCCAATTTATATTTATAAAGAGCATGAAAGTTAGCATTTTTATAATATATGTAGAAATATTATCAAACTTCAACAACTTATTTAGATTGTTGGAATGTTCCCTATCTTCTAGTTGAGAATCAATAGTAACTGTGCGAAGGAAGCTATGTTTTCTCTTTAATGCCAAATGGAATTTTGAGTGTAACTTTATTTTTGCCTCATATTTCCATATTGAGGTTTGAGCTAGGATGCACTACTATATAAGTTGTGTTGCTAGGCTAGGTTTTACTACCATGCTGAGTTATGCTTTGAGGCCAAGTTGCATCTTAAGAAATGAACATGATTTTCATGGGACCCTTATGAGAATCCTAATATTTACAATTCTAACTTGCTTATTTTTATTTACCAATTTTTAAATATGAAATCAATGTTGGAATGCTCTATATACTTAGTTCAAAAAGAATTAGTAAATTACTAAAATGCTAAGTATTAATTGTGAGCATTAAAGAAAATAGAGTGCTGAGTTTAGTTGTTAAATATTAAAAATAAGGTTATTAAATTATGTGTCATCTATATAAGCAAAACATAAATTTTTAAATGACCAAATGGCTAAATGAACTTATCTAACATTTATTGGATTTTTTCATCTAATAATTAATTACATGTAATTAATGTAATTCACATTATTCATAAAGTTCTTTTACCTTAATTCGATTAGTTGATTACATGTTGATATCAATTAAATCTTAATAGAAAGCGATTATTTGAGCCACAATATGTTAGATAGTAATAAAACTAATAGTATTGGTTATACTATTAAAGACTTTACTTTATATATATATATATATATATATATATATATATATATATGGAGTATAGAAAAATATAACTGTGGCAGTATGATCATAATCAAGTTATAAATCAATCATAAATTCAAGTATGGTAAACATAAAGTTATACCTGAGTGGTTTATATTCTAAATCATGCTGAGATATCCATATGAGTATTGATGTCAATTTGACTTGAGAAAAGTAAAATTAGGCAGTTTATTAACATTAGAAATCAATCTGTTTAAATTATATGTATAACTTATATAGGTACATAAGGTCATATATATATGTCTATGGATATTAGGCTGTTATCTAAGTTATAGGATTATGAAGAACTAGAAATTATAACCTTTTCTAACAACCTTCTAAAAATAGATTAAGTCTCTAAAATGAAAGAACATAATGGGTTTTTGAGATATCTGATTCTCTAATATTATTTTGACTGACTGCTTGAGAATTATGTTATAAGATGGTGGATTGAGTTGTTATTGCTTGTACTTGTATCTACTTAAAGAGTGTAGATTATGTAGTCTAAGCCTAAGATATACTTGAATGGTATAATTTGTACTTGTTTGCCTATCTTTTTGGTATGTATGACTTTTGTTTTTTTAAAATGTAAGTTTGGTTATGTGTAATACGTATTTGTGTACTATGATAGTAAGGGATGTCATAGATTACTAAAATATTGTTATATGTTATACCCGTATGGTACCTACTATAAAAATATGTGAGTTGGTTATTACTTGGATAATATATTTTGTGACAGTGAGTAGGACATTAAGTATGCATACTTACAATCTTGTGAGTGTAATAAATGTTAGGTTAGACTTTTATGTGTTCGTGGAAACTATGACTTGCTTAGTTATATCTAGTTACATGAATAGAAGCTAATGGTTCCATGTATTTAAGACTTCTTTGTATGAATATTGAGGAAAACTAGTATTTATGTCTTAGAACACTAGACTATGATGATATAGGTTATCATGGGCTGTAGTTTATATGGAACTCATTATAGTAGTTGAAATCTATAGTTAAATGTGTATTACCCAGGTGGTATAAATTGTATTCATTATTTTTAGTATGAGATAGACAATAATGTAAGATGCATTCATGTTTTATTGGAATAAATGTACACTTTACTTGCTCTTATGTTTAGCATGTGATCTAATATGGTTACTAAGAGGTTGTAATTAGTATGAATCTTATGGTTAAATAATGTATATTGAGACATTATTTTTTAGTGCATATGATTTACATATCAGTGTGATATCTTTCAATAGAATGGGTTTTCTATGATAGAATACATGTTTAGTTTTATAAATCATATAGCACTTGGGTACCTTCTTGTTCTTTGGTTTCTTGCACTGTCACTATCTACTCATCTATGAAGGGAGGGCCATTCCCTGATGAGATTAGTGTGGGGTATCATTGGTCCGTGGTTGGTGTGGAAAAGCACTCAGATGATGCTCTCCCTCCCCACAATAGTACTAGTTACCTGGAGATTACACTTGAGATTATCAAAAATACACTAGTTGGTTTGACTCGAGCTCTAGAGGGATTGGAATCTATTTATTATATTAAGATTGAATGCCTAATGGAAATGTAATTGTATTTTATTTGTATATACTTAAACATCAGTTGTTGTATTAGTGAAACAACCATGGTTGAGTCCTAATATATTTAATTTCCTTTCAATTATAATATGTTATATTGCATTCAGTATTAAAATTTAGAACTGTTATTCTTCTAAGTTGTTGATTATATGTTTGGCTAAGTTATTTAGTGTAACTATGGTTTGAGTGAATGTATATTATGTTTTTAGTTAAAAAAAATTATTGCATTATTCAAAGTACAACTTGAGAGGTTATAACATGTGGTATCAGAGTTGAGGCTTGAACTCTAGGACCTAATGATTATAATAGCATTTTCATATCTTTCTATTTATCAAAAATGAGAATTGTGAATGTGTGTGTAGTACGTTGAGTGTGTACTCTAGGAACATCCATACCCCCTTAGAGTTGTTAAAGGGTTGGTTTATTGAATGTCTCATTAGTGATGGTTATATAAGGTGTTTGGGTAGGTAAGTGCATTCCATAGTTCATGAGTTGTGAGAAAAAATCCCTACCATATTCTTGATCTTTTAGATTGAGCACCTCAAGTTTGATTCCATATTTCATGGTAATCAAGTCATCTTCACCATTTGTGTTTTGTGTTGTGAGTGTTTTTTTTGTAAAGGCATGGAGTGCTTCTCACTTAAGTATATATGCTTTAGTTTTGTGTCTTACTTACACAAATTTTATAAGTGGTAAATTCTATAAGATCATTCTAGATTAGCACTACCTAGTATGGCGGGAATTTTCTTGTAGAGTGAGTGTAGATGTTTTAGATTGAGAATTCATTTGTGTTAGGAGTTTGTTTATGTGAACTTGAGATAAAGTGTCATCTTTATTATCTAGCTTAGAGGTGAGTTGTTATTTACACACTCCTCTCTCACATCATTTTAAGCTACCAAGAAGATACCTATTTACATAATGTTGTTTTGATCATGTTCCCCTGAGTTCATGGGATAGTGTTTTCTACTTCTTGTTGAGAGAAGATATAAGATTGGATGGATTGATAAATATTTTTGGTTAGTATTTTCCTCATGGTTGTGAAGGTAGGTTACAATACTACTCTTAAATTTTTTGTAATTATGTAGTGATTTTGGCAACTTGGTTGTAGTGTTTTATTTTTTGTCGTATGAAGGTATGTAGCAATTTTGTTTTGAGATGTCAGTTCTCTACTTTCCACTTGTGAATTTTTAGAGTCACTATATTATCTAACATTTTAAATTTAACCATGAGGAGTGGCAAACCTTGAATTTATATTAATTCTAGTTGATTATAATTATTTTGTTATTATATACCTTTATTTAGACTGATATTATTCTTTTTTTTAAGCATGTTATTTTAAAGAGTTATATATGTACCTTTATTCGAGAGTGAGTAAGGTATAAGATGTGCAGAACATCTTGATAGTATAAAAGGGTTGAAATAAACTTTTAACTTATTGAGTTGTAGCCAAGTAAGTATGGAAACATTATCTCTCTTATTCCTTTATAAGGTTGTAATGATGGTATAATCCTTGGCCTTTATATGTTATATAATTTTAGTATTATTTCCTCTTAACTATGAATATAACACTATAGGTTAGGTTGTGAATTATGATACTAGTTATGTTTAGCTAGTGTCAAATTAATACAATATCAAAATGATTGTATGATTTTTCTTGTATGTATGTTAATACATCTGGAATCATTTAAAATTTAGTATTTATTTCTATGATCTGTTAGTATAGATTTGTGTTTCATTGAACCTTTCACACATTATGGAGATCATTAGGTCATTGAGACTTGAGGAAAGATTGGTGAATTAAGAATGTGATTTCTAAGCAATAGGACAATATGCTATATAGTATGGAGTTTGAATTTGATAGAGGGACTTATCAAATTCAAGATTTGATAGATTGACTTATCAAATTCAAGATTTGATAGATTGACTTATCAAATTCAATCGTATGGCTATACACATGTATATTATGTATGGGTATTCTATGATTTTATATACATAAGAAATGTAATATTTCTAGTTCTTATTTATTGTCATATTTGTTAGGAGCTCCATTGAGTAGTGATAGTATTGATATTTTATACTTATCTAAAGCTATGTGAAGTACCGATAGTATTAACTTATCCACATTATTCTTGCCAAGTATCTTAAACACTTTTATCTAGAATGATAAATACATTCTCTAGGTTAGAGAGATGTCTAGAGGGGCTAGAAGGTTTTGTGGAAATTTCCTTGCTCATTTATTTTAGATTTTGTGATGATCTCATGTGCTTTTGGGGAAGTCAGTGAAACTTTTAACAAGATATTATAGGCTTATCTTGCAGTTCTAGATCCCAGGGTGATCATGATAGAACCAATATGAGTATTTAACACTCTCAAACTTTATTTGCATGATTTGATACTAGATACTATGTTTGTATTCTATTAAACTCTATTTGTTATTCAAAATTATTGTTTGAATAAATGTCATCAGGATGATGACCAATTTTAGGGGGGAGGATGTTACATCTTGATTTCACCCTATGTTTTATAACCTTTAAATTCATGGGTTGTTATGGTTATCATCTAATTCTTTTTGCTTTGATATGAGCTTTATGACATACTATTATGGGATAGTGATATTTTTGATTAATGGAGATGATGTGATAGTTGTATTTTATTATTCTATATAGTGAGGTTGTATATTTATTAGTTTTACATCATCGATTGATATATATGATGACTCAGACTAACTATCTACTTTATACAAGGTAGATGAAGGATTGATCCTACCCTTAGAGTATGATGAAGGAGAGCATCATCGAAGAAGATGGAATAAATGGGATGATTGGGGGATGACATAGGAATTGTTAGTAACCCTACCCACACAGTATATTTAAAAAGTTATATGCATAATAAGTTTTAAATGTTAGTATGTATTATGAAAACCTTGTTGTGATTGTATTTTGTATGTAGATTTAGTTCTTATATGCATAAGATTTCTTTACTTATAATTGTTTAGATTCTCAAAATTAAATTAGAAAAATGGATATTCAATTGATATTAAATGTATAAACTAATATAATGTCTTTAAAAACATCTTTGAAACATTTAGCTCACTAATAATTGATATTTAGGATATCAATATAAATAAGACACACACACACACACACAACACACACACACACACACACACACACAATTGTAGACTTAATATCTATAAGATAAATAAACAATTACCTTTATTTTTAATTACTTTCAAAGAGCTTGAACTATCTTAAAATACTGACCTAGAGTTAAGTTAATCTAAACATAGTCTTTGTATAACATGCATGAAATTATGTTAAAAATTAAAAGATGAATATCATTATTATATTAATTAACTAGAATTATGTTTGAGATAACTTAAGATTTATGATGTAATGATCTTTGATAAACAATTATATGACTTATATTAATTAAGAAAGTATGAAAGACTACAGATATTGGGTAGATAAAAGATAAGATAACTAAGATTTGTTAAATTAAAGGAAAGAAGATATTTTATGCATGGATGGCAAAATTGGAGAAATGGAGACATGCAAATTTAGACGGATAATTATCATGCAAGAGAAGAGCCGTGACAATTTTTAAGGTGAATGATTTTATAAGTAAAGCCTAGGAAATTAAAGAGAGGATTAGGAAAGTAGATTATTTCATAGAGAGAGAAGTACGGCATGAAGGGGGAGCGATGCAGTGTAGAGGGGATAAACTCATATGTAGGTACACATTTATGAGTTTTATGAGTTATGTGTTATCTAGTTATATTTCAATAGAATAATTTTAGCATGGTAAAAATAATAGAAAATTGAGTTGTATTTCAAATCTATGGATATTTTAGTTGGATTGTGTGAATGGGTTGAACATTGGCCATTCGCCTATGCTATAACATCTTATCATGCTTCTTGGGGCTTTTGAATAGTTGTTTTGGATTATGGATTTATAATATCCTTACATATCTCTTTTGATTATTATATAAATAAACCTTGTTACCTATGGAAATGGTTGTGATTTTGAATCTATAACAATGAAATGCACTCAAAGAGACTGACTATGTGTAGTATTCAATACTCAAGTCATTTCCTCTACTATAATTTTCATTAGTAGTCATTGTTTTTTCTTTTCAATTATTATTATTATAATAGTATTTAGTTGAAGTGAAAATGAAAAGGCTACATAGATAGTGTACTATCGATGAAGGAAACCTTTTAGCTAAGAAGCTGCATCATAGGATTATATCTTATGTTAAAATTTAGCCAAAATTCACATACAAATTCAATGTTGCAATATGTGTACAATGGAAAAAATAAAATACACATGAAGTGATTGCTAGAATGGCTCACATTGTACACACTTATGCTACGCATATGTAAAGAATACAAAAGATTTACATACTACAGAGAAGCTTCTAGAGGTAGCACATATAGATATAAACATGTGATGTAGATAAAAATATATTTAATAGCCCATTTGAATGTTTCATCACCTTGTCCAACATCAAAGGATTGATCCCATTGGGCTTTGAATCTGGGTTATCATCATAGTAAACCAAAATTGCATTTTGGTTAATGACTACTTTTTTCCTGTGGAATGATAGTTATAGCGGTCTGCATGTAACATTTAAGCAGCGTCTAAAAATTTAAAGGCTAAGTTTTATTATATTTTATGAGCAGCACTATGTATTTATTATGGGTAGCATCTTATAATAGCATCCCAATTTATATTTATAAAGATAATGCAAGTTAGCATAGTTATCATATCCATAGAAATATTATTGAACTATAGTGACTTATTTAGATTGTTGGAATGCTCCCTATCTTCTAGTTGAGAATCAATAGTAATTATGGGAAAGAATCTATGTTTTCTTTTTAATACCAGATCGAATGTTAATTATAACTTTACTTTTCCCTCAGATTTTTATATCATGGTTTGTTCTAGGATGCACTACTAGCTAAGTTATATTGCCAAGCCAAGTTTTGATGCTAGGCCGAGTTGTGCTTTGAGGCTAAGTTGCATCTTAAGAAATGAGCATGATTGTCATGGTACCCTTATGAGAATCGTAATATTTATGAGTCTAACTCACTTCTTTTTATTTACCCTTTTTTAAATCTGAAATCAATGTTGGAATGCTCTGTATACTCAATTCAAAAATAATTAGTAAATTACTAAAATGCTATGTATTAATTGTGCGCATTAAAGAAAATAGAGCGCTGAGTTTAGTAGTTAAATATTAAAAATAAGGTTATTATATTATGTGTCATCCATATAAGCAAAACATGAATTTTTAAATAACCAAATGGCTAAATGAACTTATCTAACATTTATTGGATTTTTTCATCTAATAATTAATTACATGTAATTAATGTAATTCACATTATTCATAAAGTTATTTTACCTTAATTCGATTAGTTGATTACATGTTGATATCAATTAACTCTTAATAGAAATAGATTATTGAGCCATGATATATTAGATAGTAATAAAACTAACGGTATTGGCTATACGATTAAAGATAATATATATATATATATATATATATATATATATGGAGTGTAGAAAAATATAGCCGTGGTGGTATGATCATAATGAAGTTATAAATCAATCATATATTCAAGTATGGTCAATAAGATGTTATACTTAAGTAGTTTATATTCTAAATCAAGTTGAGATAGCCATATGAGTATTGATGTCAATTTGACTTGAGAAAAATAAAACTTAGGTAGTCTATTGACATTAGAAATCAATCTGTTTAAACTATATGTATAACTTATATAGGTGCATAAGGTCATACATATATGTCTATGGATATTAGGTTGTTATTTAGTTATAGGATTATGAAGAACCAAAAATTATAACCTTTTGGAATAACCTTCTATAAATATAATAAGTCTCTAGAATGAAAGAACATAATGGGTTTTTGAGTTATTTAATTCTCTGATATTATTTTCACTAATTGCTTAAAAATTATGTTATAATATGTTGGATTGGATTATTATTTCTAGTACTTGTACTTACTTAAGGAGTGTAGATTATGCAGTCTAAGCCTAAGATTATACCAAAAGGGTATAATCTATACTTGTTTGCCTATCTTTTTGGTATGTATGACTTTTATTTTCTTAAAACATAAGTTTGGTTATGTATAATACATATTTGTGAACTATGATATCATGGTATGTCATAGAGTAGTACATTATTGTTGTATTTTATACCTGGATGGTACATGTTATAAAAATATATGGGTTGGTTATTACTTGGACAATATGTTTTGTGATAGTGAGTAGGACATTAAGTATGCATAATTATAACTTTGTGAGTGTAAAAAATGTTAGGTTAGAATTTTATGTATTTTTGGAAACTATGACTTGTTTATTTATATCTGGTTACATCAATAGAAGCTAATGGTTCCATGTATTTAAGACTTCTTTGTATGAATATTGAGAAAAACTAGTAGTTACCTTAGAACACTAGACTATGATGATATGGGTTATCATGGGGTGTAGTTTATATGAAATTTTTTATAGTAGTTTAAATCTATTGTTAACTTATTGTAGTTGTTGAAATCTATAGTTAAATGTGTGTTTTAATTGAATGGTATAAACTATAGTCATTATTTATAGTATGAGATAGACAATAATGTAAGATTCATTCATGTGTTATTGGAATCAGATGTACACTTTGATTACTCTTATGTTTAGCATGTGATGTGATATGGTTGCTAGGAGGTTTTAATTAGTATGAATCTTGTGGTTAAATAATGTATAGTGAAACATTATCTTTTGGTATGTATGATTTACATGTCAACTTTTACAATAGAATAGGTTTTGTATGATATACTACATGTTTAATTTTATAAATCATACAACACTTGGGTACTTACTTATTCTCTAGTTTCCAACATTGTCACTATCTACTCATTTGTGAAGGGAGAGCCATTCCCTAATGAGATTAGTGTGAGGGAACATTGGTCTATGGTTAATATGGAAAAGTGCTCAGATGATGTTCTTCCTCGCAATAGTAGTACTACTTACCTGGATGTTACACTTGAGATTATCAGAGACATATAAGTTGGTTTGACTCAAGCTTCGAAGGGTTTGGCATATATTTATTATATTAAGGATAAATGATTAATGGAAATGTATTTGTATTTTATGTGTATATACTTGAACAATAGTTGTTGTACTGGTAGACCAGTTGTAGACGAGTCCTAATGTATTTACTTTTCTTGCAATTTTAATATGTTATATTGCATTCAGTATTAGAATTTGGAATTGTTATTGTTCTATGTTATTGATTATATGTTTAGATAAGTTATTTAGTATAACTATGGTTTGAGTGAATGTATGTAAAATTTTTAGTTTAAAATAATTACTGCACTATTTTAAGTATAACTTGAGAGGTGGTAATAGTTTACATAATTCACATATCTTTGTCATACAATTAAGGAAATGGAAGTCAAACTTTTCTCCATGGGAAAATTAAAGTACAAAACTAGATCAAATTCAAATCCTAAGAGTTTTAATAAGCCCCCATACAAGGTAAAGCCTAATGAGAACAAAAATGATTCAAAAAATAATAGTTAATGCAACTTCATAGCCACCTCCTCACTTGATCTTATCATCTCCTCCAAAGAGACCTTTCATGACTCTTCTTCAGTCTCTAGCATGGGTTCTATAACAGATCTTAGAATTCAATGTCATATCTCTCCCTCCCATCAAACAGGTTGATATGACTAGGTCTCTTAAAAAAACTATGATTCCCATGCATTTTGTGACTATCACAGGGCATTAGACCATACTATAAATAGATGCATCAAATTGAAACATAAGATATAAGAATTGATAGAAGTTAATATCATTGATCTCAACACTCCTACAGAGGTACCTAGACCACAACAAATAGAAGCAAAAACATTGAAAATAATTTTAGATCTATTTCTAAAGCATACATCTAATGAGATAATAAACACTTTAGGTGTTCACTATACTTATCAAGCACATCCACCAATAACGTCATATTAAACTCAAATAATGGACATGCACCCTCTAAATAATATCATTTGGGTGTGTCATACTATAGTGCCAACTAGACCTCTTATCACTTTTTCAAATCAAGATATAGTTTATTGATGACATAGATTTATACACATTACTTATACGAGCCTATATTGATCATCATCCTATTTAGAGTGTCATGGTTGATAACAGGTTGAGTGTCAACATGTTTACTATCACACTTATACACCACTTAGGTTATTTAGAGCAGGCCATTTCACATATAGACACAATTATTTATGGCTTCAATGGTCATGTTTAGAGCTCCATCAAGGAGATAGTATACCATTATAGGTTAGGCCCACACATGTGGCCACTAGATTCATACTAATACTTAGTGCAAGCACATTTAACATGTTATTAATTCAGCCTTTGATACAATAGCTTTGGGCTATCCCATCCACCATACATAAATGTCTCAAATATATTCATGCTAATCAAGTGGTTAAAGTTGAGGGCCTTTCATATGAGTATCCTTTACCTATTCCATAACCAATTATACAACAGACACCAATTCTTATTCATCACACAAAGTCTATTAGCATACATCTAATATCAATTAAGTCACTAGTGTAGGTGAGGTCTACTCCTACAATAATACCATTCATGCATACTCTACCATGCAGATCTTTATTAAAGAGACCCCTGTGTCAAATACATGTTGTGGATTCTATAAGGCCTCTCTCTCCACCATCACATAGATCAATGTTATAACATAGAGTACCCACTCTAATTATAACTTCTTCTACCAAATGGGTCCCTAATAACCCTATAGTTCCTGGGATACTTCAACCAACTTCATAGATTTAGAGCACCACAATTCATAGGCCAGTGAAGTTAGCTTTTTAGATTCATAGCCCCACTCCATAGCTAGTTTCAACTACATATGGCTAAGTCCGTCCGATTCTTGGAGCCCAAATTCCTCATCGTACAACATGTATGATCAATATCCCTCTATTTGATATAAGGCATGTTAATTGTGAGGCTCATTCATTAGGAGTATATCTCCTCTTACCTTACTCTTTGTATATATTTTAATTTATATGATTACTTATTATATACTCAAAAAATATAAATACATTCACATATTACTCAGAACATAAAAAAAATTATATTTTTTATATATCCATGTTTACATTATCTGTACTTGCTAGGTACTATATATGTTAGTTATCTTAGTATAATCATTTTTATCATACATATATGCTTCACTTGTTCTTATCGAGTGTTCACATATTATTACAAGACTTAGGTCTAGCACATATATCTAAATTTACTACATCTACCCATAGGGGGCACATACATAGACTCATCATTAATACATTCACCCATTGGGGGCATCATAATACACAAATTCTAGTTTTCCAGGTTACATCTTTCTATAATCTATATCATAGATTTAACATTGTTTATACCTTGATATTGATCATCATTACTACTTAGATTTTTGTCGACTAGTACTACTATAGACTTAGTTTATGTACATCTTTGATCTTTTACATATTTGTACCAAATTTTCATACATACTTTTGTTTCTAGCTTTGCTAGTTTAGACTTGATTATATCTCTTTACTTATACATCTATTCGAGGGCATTTGAATATGCCATTATTTCATGGCTCTCTGCCAATTCCTTTCATTGTGTGTATACTTTGGATATGTGCCCATGTCCTTGTGTGTGCCTTATTGATTGTGTATGTGGACATGTAAACATGTCATTCTATATGGATCTAAGCTAACTTGGTTATTATTTACGTATGTGGACATTTGTACATGTCCTTGTATGTATTGATTTCTTGTATTTAGTGACATGTGCCCATATCCCTTGTATTGTGGCCCCTTAGCCTACTTTACATGTGTTTATATATATGCTTTTATGTATGTGTCATAGTCATGACACTTGTCTCTTACTTGTTATACTTACACCCAATTTTATACGTCATGAGTGCCCTCATGCATCTTACCTTCCTCCTTAGATGCCTTGATGGACATTATGCCCCATCCCCCTAGGTAGTTTCCTTATACTATTTTAAGATTTTGTAGTTCATACACATGTTTAAATTATTATATCTATATTTACAACCTTGTGAATGCTAGATCTAACATACATTGTACATTGTAAACTTATGTTCATATTATCTTACATCATGATGTCATGTGTATATATTATATTGGTTTACTATATAGATATCATACATGTTTTTAGCTTAACACACATTATGCAAAACTTTTATTTTTAGGATAATTATTACACAAGTACAACAACTCTTGTCAAAAGAGGGGGTATTCACAAGGGTTTTTCATAGAGATCATACCATCCAGGTGCACTCAGAGAATAGTTTTTAGCACACAAACACAAAATACATAACACAAAATCAAGCAAACACATAGAAAAATAGTCAGATATAGATCAATTTTATTTTGCACAAAAAACATAGAAGGACATTAGTTCTAAAATTATGACATTAACACCATAATGCTACTATCCAAGGTACTATACTATTGTCTAATATTATAGATATAATAAAAATATAGATTTGATATAATGGCACAACAATTACAACCTAGATTTGCATAGTTTCAGTCACAAGTTATCAAAATTGATTAGTTTATGCTTAATTTTGCATAGAATCATACTAGGTTTGCTCATATTAGGGGCGTAATACATGGAATGATCACTTCCACTTGATTTCATATACACAAACATAGATTACTACAACTCAGTCCAAAATCCATATGCATATATATCAAAATTGGGGGCATATTCATGGCACATTATTTCCACATGATCAATTTCACATCAACTTATCTTAGATGGAATGGAAAAATCCATGTAACTGTTTATGTTATATACTTTAAACACCATTTTCACTAGGCATCACACCATATTGATGCATTATTACATATATAAATGTTAGCATTTATGCATAGTCCCTAAGCTACATTTTTGAGTGCCTGAGTGGCCCCTTGGCCATTTTTTATTTCAGAGTTTCAAAATGGACCCAAGGCCATCCTACACGGTTAAGGTTACATTATGCAATTATAGTTATAGATGCATCTAATACACATGGGTAGGCAATGATGGAGTCATAAATTATTTTAAGTTATTAAGCCACCTACATAGGAGGGTTGGACAAGCCATTAGTCCAATCCAAGTTATTCATAGTATATGATCCAGTACGTAGGGGTGGGAAATGATGGAGTCAAAATCGGATTGAGTTCTTGAGCCACCCACACATGGGGATTTATCAAGCCATCATTTCAATCCAAGCTATTCACTATTTGATCATTATCTACACACACACAGAGGATGTCACCAGGTTTTTGCATTGGTTCACATACCCAATTAGGTGTATTCATTCCTTTCCTCTCTCTTTTATCTCTTTACTAATTTTTTTATTTGATTTTGATATCTCTTAAATAAGGACTAATTTTTTCCATGTTTCATTTACAAGATATGAAATTGAGCACACTTCTCATCGTCAGACCCATATTTAAGAACTTTGCATCACAAGATTGAGTATGCTTCTTTTTCATTTATCCTAGTCATTTCACTTTGATACATTTATATAATGAAAGATGGGGAAATTTAATCATATAAAATATCACTTGAGTGCAATGAGTGTGGTTTAAGACCACCTATCCCTAGCTTGGCCCTATACCTATATTAAGGTCTCTTTTAAAACTTATCTAGTTTTTGTATGGACCTTTACACATCCGTAGACATCTTAAAATCATTACCAAACCCTCCCTTAGGGATCTAGGCCCATATTTCCTTAGTTTTTGCCATCTAGAAACTAATGTTGTACTTTGGACACTAGTTTCCCATGCTAGTGTCCTACTTTCAATGTTAATGTCCCTTGCCTAATTTCAACCCCAATAGATATATTTTAAATTCCTAAAACACCTAGGGTCAACTTATACCTATTTTAAACCCTGCATAAGGACCATATCAAGATATATACATGAATTTTAGCTATATATCCACTAGACAAAAATGAAATGTAAATTACATAAACAAGCTTAAAATAATTTGTGCACAATTAAAGTTATTGATTCCTATTCTGCCCTACTTCTGCATATAATCATCTACAATGATCCTAAGCCTAGAATACATAAATTTATAGTCTCAATCCTCATTCAAAGCACTCAAGTAAACACTCATACTAGCATTCACTTGCAATTGCACCAAGAACTTAGGTGGGAGAAATACATCAAGCTTGATCCCTCCTCATAATATGGGTATGTAGGCAACTCTCAACATAGTGGGGCGTTGAAGATGTTTAGCCTACCCAGCTAACTTCACACTTTTGCTACTTGTGCCACTAAAATTCCATAATAACATAGAGATCTAGGTTTTGATCCTAAAGTAGTCAAAAATAATGCACATATATTGAATTAGAGCTCATCCATATAAGTACATGTAGATCAGACTCAATTGGAGGTGTACCCAAAAGATTGAACAGTTCTTGCACAAAGGACACTAGCATTGAAAGTATGCCACTAACACCTTGACACTAATATACAAGGTAAAATTCTATTATCTAGTAGGGTTTATGGCACATGTACCCTATTTGTGATGTTTAGATATGCTTTCACACCAAATTTTAGCCTCCAGATCATCCATCTCAGTCAGTTTCTAACTAAAGACTTATTTATGTCATTCATTGTTATTTTTAGAAATATCAGATTAGGTCAATTTTTACATAAATTAGTGGTTGTATTTATTACATATTTATACCTTAATTTATTGTAATTATACCCTTTAACAACCTAGGGCTTACACTCCATAATCCTTACAAAGTTAAATCAAATCCAAATACTTAGCATGTATATTAATAAGTCAGAGAAAAGAGATATTATAAATAATCAAACCTAGTCCATTATCAACTAACACTCATTTTACACCCACCTCATTAATTCTTAATGCAATGTAGAGATGTAGGTGTAGATCTATGATGTGTTGATGTGGGAGATCTTCTTTTTAAAATGAAATATGCTATTTAGTCCATTTCATAGTATTGATTCTAGAAGCAACATAATATGGCTCTGTTATGCAAGACACCTTAGCATCATAGAGTATTGTATACAAAATATCTTTGTATGTGTTGGAATGTTATAAGAGCTCTAAAATGTAAATTGTGGCTAGAGAATCATTGTTTTGGTCAACAAAACTATAGTGATGCATTATGTCCCTGACTTATCACATGTATCGAGATAGGAATACCTAACTTGTGGATTAATTATCCCTATTTGATGTTATATCACATTTCTCTATGATTTTATTGGGTTAGTAGGTTGGCCTATAGAGTAACCATGGCCTAGGTAGACTATATATAGGAGGTAGTGGGTAATTGTTTACCATCATATTATGAAGTCTATTCTTATTGAAGCTTGTGGAGGTTTCCCCCTTGAAGTGGCTTGTCTTTTATTAATATTTTTACTATATTTCAATCATATTATGATCTATTATTATTAGTATTATCATTTATTATTGAATTAGTTTCATTACAAGTGGTATCAGAGCCTTGATTTGGGCCATAATTAGGTCAAAATCCCTAGATATTATAATTTGGCTATATATCATAACGGTTGCAAATTTATCTACTATTATTTTACTAGAGGTGAGAAATAATTCAAGTAAGTTTCCATTAAAATTTTAGCTTAATTAGATATAGTTTGTAAAATTTATCACCATTTTTGGCTTTTCATAAATCCACTCTATTGTGTGCAATTCAAGAAATTATTTAGATTTATATACATTTTTGGAAATATTATAAAAATATAGATGGGGTATGTTCTTTTTAGTTTCTAATTTAAGGCCGACATAAGTATGAAATTGCTTGGTCAAAGTTAGGTGAAAATTACTAATCAGGGTCAACATTATTAGGCCCTTTTATGGTAGGCTTGCAAACTAGGGGCTGAGGAAAGGGTGCCAAAACCCCAGGTAAAACTACTCACAAGGAAGAGATGGAGTCAAAAGGGGGAGTTACTAGATTCTTTATACCAGGGTTCTCTGAGATAGATCACAAAGTGAACCAAATTGACTACAATTTGTAAGGCATTAAAAGTGAGATGCAAGGCATACAATCTAATATGAAATCCATACAATCTAGTTTGGAAAATATCATGATGGATTTACAAAATAATTAGTCAAATCAACTAGCCACAACTATTACACAACCCCAATAAAGTGGGTCTCCCAACCAACCTGATCTAAATCCAAGTACCTTGCCACGATGGAACCTATTACCAAAGGTAGATATGCATAAATTTGATGTAAAGGATCCACTCAATTGGATAAACCAAATGGAGAATTTTTTTATCTACATCATATCCCATGTGGATAGAATGTTACCATGGAATCCTTGTATCAATAACCTAAACAATTCATTTGGTATCAATGGTTGTGTGCTCAAAATAAAAAGATAACTCTAAATGTCACCTGGTCAATTTTTTCAAAGGAGTTGCAATTACATTATAGAAATAGTCTAATAGAGAATTACTTCAGCCAACTGGCAAAATTATAATAGACTTGTTCAGTAAAGGATTATATTCATAATTTTTAGAACCTCTCTTTACATGTGGAAATAATTTATGATGAGAACCTAAATGACCTATTTTTAGGAGGCCTCAAGGACCACATTCAACATGAGGTATGCATGTTTAATCCACTTAAGGTTTCTGATTCTATTACCATGGCATGCAACACTGAGGAAAAATTCATATCCAACAAGAAGTAGCCATTCACTCACTTTAGAGATCATAGCATATCGACACCATCATTTCCTCCACATACTAGATTTACCCCTCAATAAATTAAATAGAAGCATGAAAAAGGATTATGTTTCAATTATGATAGCAAATGGAGCAAAGGACATAGATGTGATGAGAAGAAGTTATTCTAAATTTAGGGAACTAATGAAGAGGATGAAGAGGATGACGTCTCCAATGATTATGATGAAGAGATAGAGGAGGTACCTAAAAATTCCAAACCTACAATCTCTTGTCATCTACTTTCAGGTATTATCACTCCTCAAACACTTAAAGTGGTGAGTTTCATCAAGAAATAGAAGGTGACAGTGTTGATTGACACAAGGAGCACACATCATTTCATCAACCATAAGTTGTTCGCTCAGTTGAATTGTTTCATTTACCTAGCACTAGATTTTTAGGTCCTGATTGCAAATGGTGGCACAATCAATTATTCAAGGAAATGTCATAATATTAAGCTTGTTATGGGCAAATATAATATACATTTTCCCATGTTTATTGTTCCCATGGGTGGTGCAGACATTGTTTTTGGAGTCCAATGGCTCACAACCTTAGGTAAATTGAGATTAAATTCTAAGAACTATTCATGCACTTTCATTCTAAAGGTAGAAAAATTGAACTACAGGGATTACAAGCAAAATCTCCACAATTAGTTAATTCACATCAGATGACAAAGATGCTAAAAAAGGGGGTAGAAGGATTTATATCAAGATAATGTTCCATATAAGTTCAACCCTTAAAGGCATCTCCACATCCTGATCACAAATGATTCTTAATGACCACCCATCTATTTTTAGTCCATGCCAAAAGGACTACCACCAAAAAGAGAGCATGATCATACCATTCAACTACTTCTAGGGAGTCAACCACTAAATATCAGACCATATAGATATCCATATGTGCAAAAGATTGAAATCAAAAAGATGGTCCATGGGATACTGGAAGTAGGGATCATTAGGCACAACCAGAGTGCATATTCATCACCAATGGTCATGGTGCATAAGAAGGATGACACATGAAGGATGTACTTAGATTATAGGGAAATCAAAAAATACACCATCAAAGATAAGTTTCCTATTCTAGTAATTGATGATTTACTTGATGAGTTGCATGGTTTTGTTTATTTCACAAAATTGGATCTTCATTTAGCGTACTATCAAATTAGAATCAAGGATGAATATGTTCATAAAACCACTTTTAAAAATCATGATGACCATTATGAGTTTTTGGCAATGCCTTTTGGTCTTAAAAATGCTCTGTTTACTTTTTAGAGCTTGATGAACACTGTTTATAGGCCTTTTTAAAGATATTTTATGCTAGTTTTCTTTGATGACATATTATTTTATAGTAAGACATGGGAAGAACACTTGCAACATGTGAAATAAGTGTTGATAGTTTTGGAACAACATCATCTTTATGTGAATCCATATAAATGTGATTTTGGAGTATAGGAGGTAGAGTAATTGGGTCACATTATATCCAATGAAGGTGTCAAAGTTGATCCTCATAATATCAAAGCTATGGTGGATTGGCCAATGCCCAAAACTCTCAAAAACCTTTAAAGGTTCCTAGGAGTAGTAGGTTACTACCAAAAATATGTGAAAGGTTATGGTAGCATAGTAACTCCACTAAATGCTTTTATAAATAAATATGCCTTCCACTAGAATTATTTAGCCATTAAATCATTTAAACAACTAAAAGCATCTATGTGCACCACCCTAGTTTTGGCTATTCCTGACTTCTTAAAGATGTTCATTGTTGAATGTGATGCTTCCAGATCAAGGTTGGGAGCAGTACTAATGTAAGAAGGAAGACCCCTTGTATTTAAGAATAATAAATTAAAAGGTAATAATCTCCAAAAACTTATCTATGAGAAAGAAATTATGGTTGTTCTTCATGAAGTAAATTAATGGAGGCCCTATCTAATGGGTAGATATTTTAAAAGTGAAAATGGATCATGATAGTCTCAAATAATTTTTTGAGCAAAGATTATCATTTGAGGAATAAAAAAAAGGGGTAAGAAAAATGTTGAGTTATGATTTTGAAATCATATATAAGAAGGGAAAAGATAATATAACAGTAGATGCACTATCTAGATGGGATACATACACAGAAGCATTACTTTGTGCAATGTTTATGTTTCAAGCAAATTAGGTAGATGAAGCCAGGTTAGAGTAGGGGTAGGACAAGGATACATAGATTTTGATTTAGAATATCCAACAAATTTATATATCCTCTGAAAAATTTGAATTAAAAGGTAATGCCCTATGGTATAAGGATAGGTTATACTTGTTCAAAGATTCAAAGTTAAAGCATAAGATTCTTGCAGAGTTGCATGCATCTCTAATTAGGGGACACTAGGTTTTTGAAAACTTATTACAAAATCAAGCATGAAGTATTTTGGGAAGTACTCAAGGGAGATGTACAAAATTTTGTGGTAGAATGCTCGATATGCCAATAGAACAAAGATAAGATAGTTAAGACCCTAGGTATGTTACAACCTTTAGCACTTCCTAGTCAAAGGTGGGAGGAGGTTATCATGGATTTCATCATAGGGTTACTAATTTTGAAGGTAAGAATTTTATCTTGGTAATTATGGATAGGCTTACAAAATATGTCCATTTTTGTGCCCTCTCACACCCATTTATATCAAGTACAGTAGTGGCTTTTTTTTGGAGGCAGATCTAAAATTACATGGAACCCCAAAAATAATTGTAAGTGATCATGATCCTATTTTCACTAGTAATTTTTGGATTGAACTATTTTACTATTTGGGTACTCAAATAACTCATAGCTCATCTTACCACCCCCAATCTGATGGATAAATAGAAGTGGTCAACAAATGTTTAGAGGGGTATCTCCATTTTTTTGTATCAGATAAGCAAGAACATTGGGTTAAATGGATAACACTTATAGAATGGTGGTATAACACATATTTCCATACCTCTTATAAAATTTCCCCATTTTTAACACTATATGGTTACCATCCACCTTCCATCACTTATTCCTTAAGGGTGAAAACTAAGGTTCAAGATGTGGAGGAGCGCATTCAACATCAATAAGAGGTTTTGGCTAGTTTGAGAGAGAATTTGGTATTAACACAAAACAAGATGAAGTAGAAAGCATATCAATACCATTATGAATGCCATTTTAATGTGGGTGACTGGGTCTTTGTATGTTTGTAGCCTTACAAGTAGATGTCCTTAAAGTAATAAAAAAAAGACAACAAACTTGCTCCTAACTATTATGGCCCTTATCAAGTTCTACAAAAAACTAGAAGTGTAGCTTACAAGTTAGATTTACCTCATTCATATCATATACACCTAGTATTTCATGTTTTCTACTTGAATAAAGTCATTGGACATAAATTTTTAGCCTAAACAGAGTTACCAAAACTAGATGAAGAAGGATGAGTCATTTTAGAACCAGAAAAGATCCTACAAACATGTACTAAGAGGTTGAGATCTAGAGAGATTAAGGAATATTTGATTAAGTGGAAGAACCTAAATAGTGAGGATGCAACTTGGGAGGGTGAATATTTTATACAACAACATCCAAAGTTGTTTAACATTGAGGATAATGTTGGTTCAAAAGGGAAGGGCATATTATGCCCCTAACCTAATGCATGTATCAGGTTAGGAATAGATGAATTGTGGCTTACTTATCCATCTTTGATGCTATATCACATTTCTCTATGCTTTCATTAGGTTAGTAGGTTAGACTATGAAGTAACCATGGCCTAGGTAGACTATATATAGGAGGTAGTGGGTAGTTGTTTATTACCATATTATGAATTCTACTCTTATTGAAGCTTGTGGAGGTTTCCCCATCAAAGTGGCTTGTATTTTATTCATATATTATACTATACTTTAGTTATATTATGATCTATTTTTGTTATTATCCTTTATTATTAAATTAATTTCATTACACCATGGCTTTTGTTAACCTACCATGCTTTGGGACCACATGTGGACATCATAACATGGACCGTAGGGTCTACTACAAGCATAGATTTGGTAGTAGAGGTAGGATAATAGTTATATGTGTAGGGTCAATAAGTAGGAGGGATAAGTGAAACCATTAATATTTTATTATGTTTACTAGTAATAGATAAGGAATCAAGGTGAACCAAAGAGCAAAAAACATCTAAAAGAGACTTTTTAATTTTAGGTAGTGTGTTTGTTATCTTATGTATTATATCCTCTATGTGTGTAAAGAGTTGATTCTTAATTGAATTCTACATAAGAGAAAGATAAAATGATAGATAAATAATGAAGTATGACATATATTTGACCTTTTTTAGAGTATCATATACATATGTGTTTATGTCATATTTGAATTCATTCCAAATTAAAGGAAACAAACATGCAAGAGAAATTATAAAACATAATATCAAAAAGTAATAAAATTCATCTATCATTATGATCATGATTATATGAAATATAAATAAAAAATATAGGGATCTAAAATCTGAATGTGGGTCATATAAGGTTAAAAACATAAACCCTAGTGTTAGGATTTGTTGTACTATTTGAAGTGCGTCAGGGTCACCAAATGATTTAAATTTTAAGAGTTTATGGAGATGTAAACCCTAAGTTGTTAAAAGGTACACGTATAATAAATTAGGGTATAAATATTCAATAAATACAACCACTAATTTGTGTAAGAATTGACCTAATTTTATATTTCTAAAAATAACAATGAATGACACAAATAAGTACTTAGCTAGAAACTAATTGAGATAGATGATTTGGAGGCTAAAAATTGGTGTGGAAGCTGGTATAAGTGTTTAAAATAGGGTATAGGTGTCATAAACCCTCCTAGATAGTAGCATTGTACCTTGTATGGTAACACAGGGCACTAGTGTCTTATGTGCAAAAACTATCTAATCTTCTAGGTGCACCTTTGGCTGAGTCTAAACTACTTGTACCTATGTGGATGAGCTTTGATTAATTGTATATGCACCATTTTGAGATGATTTAGGAATAAACCTTTGAATTCCAAATTTTTAGGGTATTCAAATGGCATAATATTAAAAATGTGATGTTAGTTGGGTAGGCTATACATCCTTAACACCTTGATGTGTTGAGAGTTACTTACATACCAATACTTCGAGGAGGGATAAAGCCTGATGTAATTATCATGCCTAGTACTTGGTGTAAGTACAAGTGAATGCTAGTATGAGTGTTGAATTGAGTAACTTGAATGAGGCTTGAGATTGTAAATCTATGTATTCTAGGCTTGGGATGGTTGTAGATGATTATATGGAGAAATAGGGTAGAAAATAGATCAATAACCTTAAATTATGAATAATTTGTTTGAAGCTTGTTCATGTATTTTGAATCTAATTTCCATCTAGTGGATAGAGGGATAAAGTTCATGTATTTATACTAATTTGTTGTTTGTGCAGAGTTTTAAATAAGTCTAGTCCACCCCTATGTGTCTTAAGTATTGAAAAGATATCCATTGGGGTTAAAATTTGGCAAAGGATAATAGTGGTGAAAGTGGGACGCTAACACATGGCACTAGTGTCTAAAGTACAATACTAGTGTCCAGGTGGTAGAACCTAAGTAACTAGGGGCCTAGATCCCTAGGGGAGGGTTTGGGACTAGTTTGATGATGTGTAGGGATGTGTAAGGCCCACACAAAATGTAGATAAGTGTTAAAAGAGGACTTTCGATAGGTCTAGGGCTAAGCTAGGGATGGGTTGTCTCAAGTGACACTCATTTCACTCAAGTGACATTTTATATAGCTACAATTGCAATGATGTATGAGGATGAAGTAAAAACCTATTGATAGGTCCTTTATAATTTTCTTGAATTACTTGGGATTATTCAGATATGCTTTGAATTGATCCATCAGTGGCAATGCATAATATATTATTATACCCAGATGTAATGCCAGTAAAATAAAAAATAAAAAATATGCATCCTAAAGTTGTATTGTTGGTAAAAGATGAAATTAAAAAAAACATAGATATCAGCTTTATAAGAGCCATTACACATTTTGATTGGGTGTCCAACATTGTCTCTATATAAAAACCAAATGGTGACATTAAATGTTGTACCAATTACCATGATTTAAATAAGGCTTGCCCTAAAGATGACTTCCATTTACCTAATATCAACATGATTATGGATTCCACAATTGGGTATGAGACATTTTCATTTAGGAATGGTTTTGTAAGATATAACCAAATCAAAATTAACCATGTAGATCAAGAAAATATTGCTTTTACCACTCCTTGGGGGACATTTGTTACACAATCATGCCTTTTAGATTAAAAATACAGGAGCCACATATCAAAGGACCATGACTCATATATTTCATGATTTCATACACAAAACCATTGAGGATTATGTTGATGATTTACTTTAAAAATCAAAACACCATCAAGACCATGCTACTAATTTATGAAAAATATTTGAGCACATACAAAATTTTAGTGTTTGATTAAATCCAAAAAATGTGTTTTTTAAGTATCTTTGGGAAAACTCCTAAAATAAATTATTTCTTAGCGAGGTATTGAGGTTGATCCAAAAAGGGTAAAATCTATCATAGAAATGCCACCACTAACTAATCTGAAATTTTATGATATTTTTAGGGTCAAATTCAAGTTATTCGACATTTCATTACCCAATTAGTTGATAAAACAATCCCTTTCACACATTTTATTTAAAAAGATACACAATTCATATGGGATGAGGTATGTCAACAAAGTTTTGATAAAATAAAAACCTATTTATTAAACCCACTAGTACTTATGCCTCTTATTTTAGATAGACCATTATGTTTTTACATATCAACCACCCATGAGGCCATAAGGGCCTTACTAGCATAATTTGATGATAATCATAAAGAGGAGACAAACTATTATATCAATTTCTAGCTAGTTGATTATGAATGCAAATATATAGCAATGTAAAAACTAGGTTTAACTTTGGTTTTCACTACCCAAAAATTATGACATCATTTTTTCAATAATTAGGTTCATGTTATAATTAAATAATATCCATTAAGTTTCCTCATGAACAAAACACACCTAACCGATTGTATAGTAAAATGGGTGATGCAACATATAGAGTTTAATCTAAAATTTGTATCCTAAAAGTTAATAAAAACTCAAGTTATAGCTGACCAATTAGTTATGGCTCCTTTACTAGATTTTTTTCCTCTCATCGAGGCTTTTTGAGATGAGTTATAGGCATATAATATATCTTCCACTCTATGGACAATGTTATTTAATGGATCTATTAGTAGAGCCATTAGCATATTATTACATTTTTATTAGTTTATTTTGTTAGTGAATTAGGTAGCTTATCGATCAAGTGGTTAGGGTAGTTATAATTATGTAATTGGTTTATACTTATATATAATCTCCTTCTAGTGTATGAATAAACTCATCAAACATTAATCTGATTTCATTTGGTATCAGAGTGTTGGAGCCTGATCACCACACAACAGAGCACTCGAAAGCCTAAAAAGTTGAGTGAAGTCTACAACAAGAATCATGGATAAAATAGAGTGAAGAATGCATCCAAGAAGCATTCAAGTGACTTGTGTAGAGAAGGGAATTGGCATTGATGATACATAGACACCTACATAGTAGAACTGTTAGCAGTGGAAGCACTCAGCTCTTTTATCCATAGAGTGAGAAAAATCCTAGAAATAGCAAGGTTCAATCATGTATCAAACCATAACCCCATAATTAGATGAGATACATTTGCAGTGCATAAGTTAGAAGACTCACTATGCAAGAACTACATAGTTGTTTTAAAGGTGGGATGCCATGACACTGACCATGATAGTAATGACCAAAAAGAAGGCACCATCACTGATGGGAGAGTAATTTTATTTATTCTTACTCTCAGTCATGCAAAATATTTTAGATGACTTGGTAGAAAGAGAAGAAAGTAATATTTTAGGAGTTGTCTATAGGAACGAGAAGTGCTAGAAACTGTAGACCAATCAACTAGACATTCAAAGTTTGAGTCTCAGCATTACTTTGTTTGGATGAAATCCACCAATTTTTATTATGCTCTACAATATGCCCTCCTAAACATTATAAACATTTAACTGGATGAATTATTTTGCCAAGGCCTACTTAAATATTTTTTATTTAATGTGAAGTGTCAGGCATAGAAAATTAGCATAAATTATGATGAAGGATATGATGCAAATGATGAACACAAAGATAAATGCCCACACAAGTGTCCACGTCTGACTACACAAGCATATCAAGCCCACTTGCATGCCACTATTTATCCTTGAAAAAGGTACACTTATTTATACATAAAACAATTTTAAAGCAATAAAATACTATTTTGATTGTGAAATCTTGTACAAATAAATATAAAAAAATGTCTACACCCAAACTAATCTTGTCTAATGCCCAAATTCTCAAAGGGACAATTTTTTCAATGTGGAAGATGAAGATGTGAATGATTCTTCAATTCAAAGAATTATGGGGCATCATCACTGGTGCAGTGACCCATCCTATTGGATTTAATGAGCAAACAAAATATGACAAATCAAATGTAAATCCTTGATGTTGATCACACTCAGTGTCATCGATGAGGTTGAACCTCATATTCAGGATGCATTAACATCGAAAGAGGTTTGAGACATTTTGTCCACAATTTATAATGTGAAGAAATAGATGAATATTATGCATCTCTAGTCCAAGCTTCATAGTCTCAGTATGAAAGATGGCAAGAAAGTTAAGGAATTATTATGTTGAGTAGTAGAACTATGATCAAAATTAATTATGCTTGGAGAAATGATCGAGGACAAGCTATTAGTTTCAATCACATTGAGAGCTCTCTCCTCTCAATTTTACTCATTTATCATGACACTAAACATCACAAAACAAGTAGTGTCTTTCTAAGAATTGGTGAATTTTATTCAACAAGAAGAATCCATCTAGTTCATTTAAGATGAGTTTGAGGACAAAGCCCTAATTTTTAAGTAACGTGGTTTGAATTTCTCAAAAAGATCACCAAAATAGTCATAAAAATATAAAAAATCTGAGGCAAAAATATGGTGTCACATCTATCACACAAATATGTATGACAATAATATCTAATGGTATAATACCTTGAACAAGGCTCATCTAATCAAGAGCACACATCTAATAGAGATGATTCACATAAATCTAAAAGATTTCATCAACGATAGAAGCAATGACACAACATTAATAGGATGAATAATTTGAAGAGGAAGTACCCATAAAAGTAGATTGTATCAGTGCATATAAGGATGTAGTTCTTGTCTCTCAAGCCTCATCACAAATGAGAAAAGTTTGGCTGATCGACTTTGGCACCAACAAACATATGATAGGATGTAAAGAACTATTTTATTCACTAACGAATCAACCCACTAGAGATAAAGGTCAAATTGCATATGATAAAGAGTATGTTGTAGAAGGAATTAGAACTATCACCATTCCTATTGAGATGAGAACCTGTACTCTCACAAAGGTATTGTATGTCCCTGGTTTTATAAAAAATCACTTGTCGATAAGTTAGCTCTTAAATCACAAGGTTAAGGTAGAGTTCATGATTAAGAATGGCAAAAAATCTTGTCTCCCCTCATGGGAAGGTAAGGTCATTGCTAGATATTTTTGAAAGATTGATTATTTGCTTTAGATGCAGTTTCATCCAATGTTATTTCTCTCTTTACCTCTACAGAAGAATTTACTACACTATGGCATTATCGATATGGTCACCTTTTTGTTGGATCTTTATACCATCTTAGCTCTGAGGCCATGGTATATGGACTTCCTCAGCTATCCTATTCTTTGCATGTATACCTTAGATTCTTTGCTAGAAAACAACATAGGGTTCCATTTGAGCCAAGTTCCTCATAAGCTAAGGATCATCTTGATGTGGTACATATTGATCTGTGTATACCCCTACCTACTTCTTCTTAAGGATTTTAGTACTTTTGGTTTGTCATTAATTAATTTCCCTCACAAGACATGGGTGTTCTTTCTCAAGAAGAGTGAATCCTTTACACATTTTAAGGTCTTCTACCATCTTGTTGTGACCCAGTCAAGGAGGCCTCTTCAACTCCTCCACTCAAATCAAGGGGGGAATTCACATTAGCAAAATTCTTGGTAGTTGTAAAGCAACATGGTATCAAATAGAACCTTACTGCTCCATATACACCCTAGTAGAATGGAATTATAGAGCAAAAAAATCATTAAATCATGGAGATGGCTCATCACATGCTTTCTACTACAAAGTTAGATGCACCATTCTGGGCAAAAGCAATTTAGATAACCATATATCTTCTCAACAGGACACTTACAAATATATTGTAAGACAAAACACCAAAAGAGGTATGGAGTGGTCATAAACCTTTGATCTCTCATCGTATAATATTTGGTTTTACATATTATATGCATGCCCTAGCTAAAAAGAGGAAGAAGATCAAACCAAAGACACTTCAGTGACTTCTATTGGGGTATAAAACTACCTCAAAATCATATAATCTCATAGATCCTATGACATAGAAGATATATGAAAGTCAAGATGTGGTTTGTGATGAGTCATCATTCAACTCATTATCATAGAAGGATTCAAAATATACCACCTCTCATATATTATTCCCATAATTAGATGATGAGAATGAATAATCTTGTCATATAGAAGGTGAGCTACAAGGATAATTATTCATTGATCTTGGAAATATGGAAGATAATTCTTCATCAAATCAACAACATTATTGACATCCAAAATGGGTAAAAATCACGATCAAGTACTCACACCTAAACTCTAATCCAAATACTTCATCACGAGTTTGGACCAAAAAATAAGTGAGAAATGAAGTTAATCCCTCACTGATGATTTCAATAGTTGATAACACTAAACCCAAGATCGTTTGAGAGGCTTTATGTTAACCTCAATGAAAGAAGGCCATAAATGCTAAATACAATGCCCTCATCTAAAATGGGACATGGGAACTTGTCAATTTTCTTATAGCAAATAAATCTAGTTGTTGTAAGTGTATTTTCAAGATAAAATACAAGGTAGATGGATCCATCAACAAATATAAATCATGACTTATTGTAAATGGACATAATCAATAAGAAGGAATTGATTATGAGGAGACCTTTGCACCCACTACTAAGATCAAGTCATCAGAGTTGTTTATGCTCTTACAACACAAAAGGGATGTAAGCTTTAGTAGATGGACATTAAAAGTGCATTATTGAATGGTGATCTCAAAGAAGTTTACATGACCCAACTAGAAGGATTTATTGATGAACAACAACCATAAAAGGTATGCCATCTAATTAAGTCACTTTATGGACTTAAGCAAGCACCAAGGACATGGTACATTAAGATAGATGATCATCTATTGTAGTATGGATTCATTTCTAGCCCCTCAGATTCAAATTTGTATATCAAGAAGGTAGGAACAAAGATTATCATTATAGTTTTGTATGTGGATGATCTTGTGATCACATGAAGTTCAAATAATCTTGTTGAAGACGTAAAGAATGAATGGAAGAAATCCTTTGACATGACAAAATTGGGGATACTTCATTATTGTCTTGGTTTATAGATATGGAAAAAGAAGAATCATATTTTTATCTCATAGATGAAATATGCCAAGATGTTCTTTGAGAAATATGGGATGATAGATTATAAACCAATGTGAACTCTGATGGATAAAATTTTGCAACTATCTCAATTTTAGGATTCATTTCAAGTAGATGAAACTCACTACAAGTAGCTTGTTGGGAGTCTCATTTCTTTGACATATACCATATCAGACATATACTTTGTTGTCAGCTATATTTTGAGATTCATGCAAGAGCCAAAGAAGTGTCATTGGGTTACAAAAAAAAAATGTTTGAAATATGTCTAAGGTATAATAGATTATGGTATATAATACAAGAAGAAATCTAATTTTTGCTTGTAGAGTTACACAGACTCAGACTATACTAGATCTGTTCATTATAGGAAATCAACTTCAAGATATATTTTTCATCTTAGATCTAGACCAATTTCATGGATTAGTAAGAATAAATCTATAGTTTCTCTCTCATCCATAGAGGTAGAATACCATGCCACATGATGAGTTGTGTACAAAGTAATTTGGTTACATTTCATTCTATTCAATATAGACATTCTTAAAGATCAACCACCAATCCCTTTTTATGATAATCAAGGTGTATTTAAACTTGTTAATAATCCAATATTTCATGAAAGAACCAAACACATTGAGGTATAGTGCCATTATATTTGAGAATAAGTTTTGAACCACCAAATTCAGCTCTAGTATTGCCCAACAGATTCATAGATAGCAGATATACTCACCAAGTCACTTGGCAAGGTGAAATTTGATCTATTTAAGGGGTATATTAGTAAAAATAATGTAACAAAGGGGGTAATGTTAGTGTAACCATTAGGATAGTATTAAATTTCTATTAGTTTGTTTTGTTAGTTAGTTAGGTAGTGTATCGATCAGGTGGTTAGGGTAGTTACAGTTATGTAACTAGTTTATACTTGTATATAATCTCCTACTAGTCTATGAATAAAATCATCAAGCATTAATCTAATTTTAGGATCAAAATGTTAAATAGGAGTGGGTGTAGGCATTGTATTTTTACCTTGAAGGTGAATACATGCCTTTATCTTAAAAATTAGCTTTTTTCTGCACCAATAATATAGTTGAATATGAGGCCTTGATCATTGAATTATCCATAGGACATAAGATTGATATAAGAGACATCCATGCTTTTGGCAGTTTATAGTTGGTTGTTAATCAAATTACTAATCATTAAAAAACTAAATGAGAGCATATTTTGCCATATAAAAAATGGTAGATAAATTCACACATACATTTGACACATTTTCAATCGATGGTATTCCATGTAAAGATAACTGCCATGCAGATGTTATGATAAGTGTAACATCCTTGATGACTTTTGATGATGATGACATAAAATTTAAAATATGATAACTATGAAATCCTTCTATTTCTTCCAATCAAATGCATGCCTTGGTTGTTCTTGATATTACTCGTACTATTATAAACATAGAATGGTACACTGATATTTATAATTTTCTTTATCAAGCCTATATACCAAACCATTTTACATGAAATGATAAACATAAATTACAATGTGAAACATTTAGTTATGTTATTATTGGAAATGATTTGTTAAAATGAGGTTTTGATGGATAATTGATCTGATGCTTAAGCAAATATGAAGCTCACACTGCACTCTTGGAAATGCATGATAACGAGTGTGTGGGAATTTTAATGAATATGCCATGTCTTAAAAACCATTACACCAAGGTTATTATTGGAATACAATGGAATAAGAATGTATCAAACTTGTAAACCAATATTTACAATGCCAAAAATATAGTAATTTGAATCATGCATTATTGCATGAGTTATAGCCGATCATTTCACGATGGCCCTTTTCCTTATGGGGCTTTGACTTAATAGGAAAGGTAAATCTGGTATCCACTAGTGGACACAAATTTAACCTTACAACTATAAAATATTTTACAAAATGGGTGGAAGCAATTCCACTTGATTTTATCAAAGGGGATAACATATCTAGGTTTCTAATGATAAATATTATTTCCCATTTTGGCATTCCTTCATCTATTATTTATAATAATGGAACATCATTTAAAAACAAGGTGGCTAAATGATTTGAGAATAAATACAAGATTAAGCATACATTTTCTACACCATATTATGCACAGGGCAATGGATAGGTAGAGGCAACCAATAAAACAATTGTCAAAATACTTGGTAAAATAGTTAAATGATAAAACATTGATTGGCACCAATAGATTGTATATGCTCTATGGGCATATCAAACTAGTATACGAACACCTACTCAGACCACACCTTAATCTATGGTCTATGGTATAGAGGTAGTATTACCACTTGAACTTGAGAAACCTTATTTGTGTGTTTATCTAAAATACCTCATCAAAGATAATGAATATCATGAAAAGAGATTGAATTAGTTAGAGCAGTTGAGTTTCAAGTGCATATAGGCTTCTAAACACTTACGTGTATATCATGATCACATAAAATGAGGATATAATAAAAAGGTTCAGCCACATGATTTTACTATGAGTGACCTAGCACTAAAATAAATTCAATAGAATACTAATGTAGACAAAGACAAAAAGGGAAAGATTAAACAAAATTGGTTGGGACCATTTACAATTATAAAAAGCTACGAAAAGGTGTATATTGCCTTGATACAATTGCAGAAAGATTTTAAAAAGACCAATGAACATTATGTACTTGCATAAATATATTATGTATGCAAAAATCCAAAACATTTTTGGTACATACATGTTCCATTGGCTCCTTGGCATTTATATGTTAGTTCCATTTTGATGGATGACATACTCAGTTACTCTTACATGCACATATGTGTCACACTTCTACTTGAGTGGGATACAAACATACATAAATATATGATACATTCCTATTTCATATGTTGGGGTTTCTTGCTACTCATAGCATATGGAAATTGGGGGCATCTATTTCTTTGATATTAATACACATAGGTTATATGGTTTGATCATCACTCTAAATTATCATGTTTGAGTTTACATATGTGCTTACACATGCCTTTATCCATGATATATCTTACACAGGGTACTTGATATGCTATGCACTTGACTTTTTTTTCCTAACATATTTGATCCATGAGCTACTATGCCATGTTTATGTTGGTTACTTATTCTTTACTTTATGCACTTCCTTGAGTGTCTTGACTTGTTATTGTATTATTTGTTCGAGAATATGCTCCTTTTTTTGTGGTCCCCATGCCTATATATGCTTTTATTGACATTTGTGTGTGTCATTATTTATTGTATGGACATTTGAATGTGTCATTTTTAATTTTATGGACATTTGACTAAGTCATGTCCCTTTGATTGTGCAACATTTAAACATGCCCCTTGTTTGTAGTCTCAGAGCATTGCCTTTTGACTTGATTTTGAGTGTTCTTGTGTGTGCTTATTTTCTTATTTATATTTTACTATTATTATCTCTACATTTCCATGATCTTCATCATGCATCTTAAGCCTACATGTGATCAGATTAGTTTTATATGCTTTAATGATATATTTACCTATATATGTTCCCTTCTATATGTTACATGGTTACATTAACAAATTATACAATTGTCTTATCCTTTTGAGGTGAGATAATTTCTAGTTCCTATCTTTCCCTCACCTCAAAGGGTCCACACTTGGAACAATTTTTAGATTTAGTGGGGGCATGTCATTTGGGCATAGCTTCCACACATTCATAGTTTTAAGATTTAGTGGGGGAATGTTTTGAAACCACATTATCCACACTCATCCATGTTGGTAATTATATTAGTGTTCAAATTCAGTGGAGGCATGTCATGTGGTCATAGCCTCCACACATTCACAATTCTCATATTTAGTGGAGGCATGCTTTGGAAGCATGTTCTCAATACTTATTTAGTATTTAACATTCCCATTTTATAGTGGGGGCATGTTTTGGAAACATGTTTTCCACATTGGTAATTATATATATTTTTAGGTTTCTCCATATATAATGGGGGCATGCTTTGGAATCATGTTCTCCACACTTACACAATTATCCAAATTGGCTAAAGCACATAGCTATATGATTTAGATTCATAGCTATGGTAGAATTTTATGCATTGGTACTATTGTTATACATATTTTCAACATGATACATATCTAAGGTGTATATGTTATGCAACATGTGCCTAATATTGGAAAATCTAAATCAATTTTAGAGTCAAACTTTTTTATGGATTTTTACCACGTCACATAATTTTTTGTACTGATACCTTATGGAATTTTAAAGACTTTATTGAGAAAATATGTTGTAGTAGTTGGTTCAACTTTTGGTATGGTTGAGGTGATCAAATCACTCAATATTGCCAAGTTTTCAAGTTGAACTTGATCATCTAGCCTCACCAAGTTATAAGTATCATTGGGTTGCATAGTTGAGTTAATCTCAACTACTAGGTGGTAACTCACTTTTACTTCAAAGTTGGGGGCATGTGCCTCTCTCTATTTATTTATCTATCTTCTTGGATATACATACTTTAAATATTTATCTATATTTTTCCTATTCTCAATTTTAGAGCCTTACAATGATAATTTTTTTTCAAAACAACTTACCAATAGGTAAGGCAGTTACATTGATAAACAAGTTTACTCCCAAATCTTATTCTTTCAATTTCAATATATTTCAAGTACTTTCAACCCAGATTATATGAACTGATTATATACTATAACATACTCTTAGTTCCAGGTCAATCATCAACAAAACACTCAATTTGGGCACACATAAATACAAAGTTTTCATACACACCCAAGTACACATTCCTTTCCCTTAAACTAATAATTTCATTATTAGATTAAACGGGGGGAAATGTAGATGATATTTTATGATTATATGGCACCTCAATTTTATACACTTGGCAAACTCATACCTTGGTTCTTCTTCTCAGTTATAGACCTTTCCCACTTTCACATGTCTTGCATCTGATCTATCTAGTGCCCCTTGGCCTACATCTCTTCGTATAACCAATCTTATGTTAATAACCCAAGTCTTTTATCTTGCTTGAAATGATTTAAATATAATTATCTTCCATCTCTGCATGTTCTGAACCTATACCTAATTTCTTACTCCTTAGACACTAACATTTGGGATAGACAGTAGTATTGACGCTAGTATCCTATCCCAACACAAATGTCTAGTTCCATAAAGTCATCCAATTTTCAAATGAAATGTATCCTAATGGTTAGCCTAAGTGCTTTAATATGAGATATTACTTCAAAGGGATTGAAATAAATACAAGATTAACCCTCATTCATTGCTCACCAAGAAAAATACCAAAGAGACCAAGGAAACTTATCAAAAGCACTATATCAAGCATTCCACTAAATAAAGAGGCCATATTTCTATATTAGTCATAGGTAAAATACATTTACAGGTCTAAATTACTAAAGGAGCAGCCCAAGAGCTCAATTTTCCAAGTTATAAGTTAGGTCATTATTGTACTTACTTTACACATATTGTATGATTCACACACAAGCCAACACATATGGGATAATTACATGAGTCTAAGGCCCTCTTTTAGAGTATTAGCTATGTAGGCAACACCTTCTGATAGAGGAGTCTTTGAGATTAGCTTGACACCATGTGTTTAGTAACCCATTTTCTCCTAATGTCACTAGGAAGATGGAGAACTAGTGTTTTGCCATTTCATAAAGAGTGGTAGTCTATGACCTAGATTTAAATGCACCAAAGTGAAGGCAAAGTTAAACCCAAAAGCATCTACATATTTGCATCATTTTTTAATAGGTATTCTATATGGGACACTTGCATTGAACCCAGACAATAGTGTTGACACAACCATCCTAGGTTGTCATTAGTGTCTAAAGTTCCAAAAGCGTCAGATCCAGAATCTAACGACCATTCCAGAATCTCCTTCCAACTTGTTTTCTACTTGTTCAATATCCAAAACTAAATTATCATCAGAATAAGCTAAGTACATCACTTTTTTTATCATTTATATATTTAACATAGTTGTACTTTTCATATTTAAACTATCTCAACATAATAAATTCTATGTATGATTATATTTGAGTTTAACATCTAATTGGTCTGCTATAAATATGATTATCACCTTTGTGCCATTTCATTTATATATATCCCTTTATTTAAATCTAGGGTTAATGATAAGATCACCTTAGATCAATATTTTAGGTTTAAACAGATAAATAAAATCTATTACAATGTAACTTGTAGAGTAAGACACCCCCAACATAGACTTGGTCACTGGGTAGAAGGGAATCCAACATATTGAAATCCATATATAATAAGTAGTCCTAAATGACACTCATATACCTTGTGAAATATATGTGTGTATAGAAAAATAATATGTTATCTACCAAAATATAGATAGCTAGCAACTCATGTCATGCTCAGGTTTTAGATTGTTATTTTTTGAGAATAATTTATATATTTTTGTACTTTTGACATATCTAAAATTTTGTGTGTTTTTTAAATATTTGAATGTATTTGAAGTATTCAACATATTTTAAATTTTAGATTTTAATATATGCAAAGGTAAGTAGGAAGGCTTTAAAAACAAAAGAATGGGAGGGATCTGAACAATCCGTAACATGTGTCAAGACATAATATGCACTAGATGTGATATTATGGCAATGTGGACAAAGTGAAAGCAAGCAATATGCCCCCAATTTATATATTAATTGTAATAATGTAGTCCATTAGCATATGTGGAGATAATAATATGCATGCCCCCAGAGAGAAAGAATCAATGTATACTCATGTAGTATGTATAATTAAGAGTATGAAATCATGTAAGCTCAAATGGACATCCAAATGGGTGTAGATATTTGATTTTAATAATACTCAAGTAGCTTACCACAATATATATGCATTATAGTCACTATGGTGATGAATGTCAAGGATGTTCAGATCAGGATAAATAATGAAAATGCAAGGGCTAAATGAGACAAAATTGAGGTCTAAAATAATAGAAGAATAAAAATGAGAGTATATATGGGGAAGCTATGTAAAATTGAAAGTATTGTCTTAACCAATGCATTGGTCCATAGGATGTTCCCATGTAGATCTTGCATAACATATATAATCACCATTTGAATTATGTGTTAAACCACCAATTGAAATGGGATATCACTATGTAGGTCATGTGTTATCATGAGTGTCATACCAATATTTTGTGTAATCCTATTCATAATCATATTTTTGGTCGTGTAACTATGAACTACCACTCTAATCATTATTTTTATATGTATATGTAAATCTAACTACACCATAGTGTGTTATTGAATTTATTGATGTTTTTAGCTTTCTAAATGTTTTTTATTGTGTGCTTATGTTGTGATTATGTTAGTTGCCTTTGTTATAATGATAGTTGAAGAAGTATTTCCTTTTGTTAGCTCTTTCTTGATGGATCCATCCACTTTTGAGATTGTAACTATTATAGCTTTATGCTTGAATTTATCATAGTCATTATATTTACTCAATGTTACTCCCATTTATCACATCCATGATTTTCTTAATTTTTCATTATGTTGGTCCAAGATAGGGTCAATGTGAAATATAATAGAACATGATTTTGAACTAGTGTTATAGGCAACTCAATGGATCCAATGCAACATTGAGGACTAATAACATTACCCAAATGTTGTTTTATTATACACCACATATTTAATAAGTGTCTTTCTGAAAACATTGGCCTCATGAAAAGAGGTAATCTCAGTCTCAAAACATTTATTTCTATTAATATGAAGATTAAAAATCAAAGGTTGTAGATATGAGGAATGTTTTTTAGCTACGCCTTTTGGAACTAGAGTAGTCTTGTTTGGTTTGTCTTGATTTTGAATGTCCTTTGTAAGAAACCCTTTTTTGTAGATGATATGTTGTTTAGTTTGAGTTTGTTATTGAAGCATGCCCTTATGTTTTCAGTTATTCCTTTTCAATTTGTTATTTTGTTTGCAGTAACTTTTTATTTTTCTATTTTTTTGTTTGTAGTTATTCCTTTTTAATTTGTTATTTTGATAACTTTTCCATTTTCAATTGTTCCTTTTGTACTTGCTCTTGTTCCTTAAAATATGAAACATTGACTATAATATGTTGAGGGTTGTACATGTTTATAGTCTTGGATTCAAGGGATGTGACCCTTAGACATAAATATTGGATTTTATCTTGTTATTTTTATGATTTAATATTACAAGTATTTTCACTTTGGTTATGTTGATTATCTTAAGATATTATCTTTCCTTTGTCCATATAATATTATGTCTCCATTGTAGTTTATGATTTATCCCCTTTTACTTTATATGAATCATCTCAATATGTTAAAACTCCCATAGATGTGAATATAGTATGAGATAAGCATTCATCTAGATCGATGAAATTAAAATTTAGCTTACATAACTTGTCATATGTCATATCTTACATATCATCATCATCAATATCATACCAATATGTAACTATACAATTGGGATCTTCAAAATTAGCCAAAAGAGGGAGATTTGGTAATTTTCCATCTTGTTGTATAGTAACTGGTAATGCTTTATGGGTATTTGCTTGTCATTAGTGCTTTTTTTATTCTATGTTTGACTCACCTACTTCATATGTATGTATTTGATCAAGTGTGATAGGTTGTGCAAGTGGTATAATAGAATGATCCTCAATTTGTGATTGAGTCACTTTGCATTATCTAAAAGTAGCATCATGTGCTAGAAGAGTATATTCATATTTATCATGTATATATTTGATACATCTATGAAATATAAAAGGTACAACTATTAGACATTATTTTATGGATTATGTAGGACCTCAATCTTATACACATTGAGAACTCAAATCTTGGTTGATCATCTCAGTTTTGGAAATTTACCACTTTTTGAAGTCTCATATATGCTCTATCTTATGCCCCTTAGTCTATATATTGGTCTGACCAGTCTTATGTTGATGACCTAAACCTTATATTTTGCTTAGAATGCTTAAAACATGCTTATCTTCTACCTCTACAAGTTCTAAATCTATACCTCCTTCCATGTTCCTTGGACACTGACATCTCAGATGGATACCCATGTCGATGCAAATGTACCATTTTGATGTGTGTGTCAAGTTCCCTAAAGTCATATAATTTACAAATGAAACATATCTTAGTGGTCAACCTAAGTGCTTTAATGCACGTTAATTCTCCAAAGGGATTGATATAAACATAAGATCAACCCTCATTCATTCCTCACCTAGAAAAGACCTAATACAGACCAAGGGAACTTATCAAAAGCAATCTATCAAGCATTCAATTGAGAAAAGCTTACCTATTTTCTCCTATTTCTATATCAGTCATAGGAAAAATACATCTGTAGGTCTAAATTACTAAAGGAGCAACCCAAGATCTATATTTTCCAAGTTATAAGTTAGGTCACTGTTGTACTTACTTATCACATATTACATGATTCACACATAATCCAACACATAGGGTATAACTACATCAATTTAAGGCACTCTTCAAAGTATTAGCTATATAGGCAATGCTCATTCACATAGGGGTCTTTGGGGTCAGCTCAACACCATGTGCCCACTAACTCATTTTACCCCAAGGTCACTATGAAGATGAAGAACTAGGGTTTTGTAATTTCATGAGGAGATAATCCATGACCCAGATCTAAATGTACTAGAGTGAAGGCAAAGACAAACCCATAAGCATCTAGGTGGTTGCATCTTTTTCCTGTAGGTATATGTACATGACACCTATGTCAGGTTTAGATAGTAATGTTGACACAACCATCTAAGGATGATGCTAGTGTTCATGGCTCTAGAGGTACTCAGATCAAAATTTGATGATTATTCTAGAATTCTCTTCCAAATAGATTTATGCCTATTTCCATACATAACTATATCAACATTAGAAATAGCTAATTACATTGATTATTTATCATTTCTATATTTAGCATAGTTGTACTTATTATTTTTAGCCTATATTAGTTTAGTAAATTCAACATATGTTATATCTAAGTTTATCATCTATTTGGATTGCTATAGAGATAATTTATCACCCTTGTACATTAGGCTATCTGATCTTTGAACTCCAAACCGTATGCCAATTAGGATTTTCTAATTTTTTTATACACCTAATTATTGTACTTTATTGTAAATTCTAAATTTATCATTTGTGAAGCAATGGAAAATGTTAATTTAAAAACTCTTTTTCAAATGGAAGATAAAGAAGCATTGATTACTCATCTAAATAATACCAAGAGTTTAATGGATGCATTTTTGTATGTTACAAGAGATGAAATAAGTAAACATGATAAAAATAAGACTTTTTCACCTAGTGATGGTGAGTCCATATAAGGTACTACAATTTATTCCATACCAATCAATCTACCTACATCTAATGGAGGCATATATTGTGTCTTCCAACCTTTGTTTCCTGAAACTACTATTGCTACATCTACCATGGAATTACCAATTGTTTCAACATAAATAATGGTTTTTATGCCTATTACTACTCAAATCATGTTTACATCCCTTTTTGTGACTACTCAACTTGATAATATAAATCCCAATGTGTCTATGGTTCAAACACTCCTTCAAGTTATAAATGCATTGGAGGACAAGGTTACAAACATTGATCAAAATGCTTTAAAATTTCCTCATGTTATTGATTCGCAAGATGTGTTGCATAACCCTTTTTCACTTGATATATCTTTTCACCCTTTGTCAACTAGTTTTATTGCACCTAAATTTCCATTTTATGATGGAAAAGGTGATCCTAAATAACATATTTAATCCTTTCATGTGGCATGTCTTGACTATGCCTCCAATGACAAAATTTTGACCAAATTATATCCAATAAGCCTTAAGGACTATGATTTGAGATGGTTCTATGATTTATATCTACAATATATGAAAGCATTCAAACCTCTTGTAGATCAATTTTTAGTAGTCTTTTCCATTAATATTTCTAAAAAGGTTTCCTATGCTTAAATTGCCAAAATAAAATAAAGAACAAATGAACCAATAAATGAATACATCTTGAGATATAAGATAATGTTGGCTAAAATTACTATTCTTATGGTAGATAAAGAGTTGAAAAACATATTCAAGTAACGTTTACTTATTCCTTTACATGAGTCCATTGTTTTTAATAAATTCAAATCTTTTGATGACTTATGCCATGTTGTATGGGACCATGAAATGAAGCTTATTTCATTGAATAAGTTCAAGTATGTAGAAAACACACTAGCTGCATCTACATCCATAAATAAGTTTACAATAAAACCAAGTTATAAGGTAAAACCTCCTGAGTCTAAAAAAAAAAACCACTATAGTTAATGGAGTTTCATAATAGCCTAATCAGCTTGTCTTATCTAATGCACTAAGGAAATACTTCTCATGTTTACCCGATTCTCCAGTTTCATCACTCCCATGGTTAATATATTTTTAGCTTATATCTCTCCCTCATCTTATAAAGGTTGATATGAGCATAACTCTACCCAAAGGATATGATGTGAATGCTTATTGTGATTATCACTAGGGACTATGACATTCTACAAATAGTGGATTAACCTTGAAGCATAAGATTTAAGACCTTATTGATGACCAAAATATTATATTTGATGATCTTCCCAAGAAAATGAGTTCACAACTTGGTGATCACCAAAAATAAAAAATATTTAACAATCTTTTACAAGACCATTACAAGAAGGAACCAGAAGTGAAAGTGGCATATAATGCACATCCTCCTCCATCACATTATGGGAACCCATTAGATGTGATCATTTGTTCTTATACATGACATATACCTCCTATGGTTCAAAAACATTATATTACTTTCAATGACACTAAGATTAAGGATGATGACTATGATCTTCATTTGTTATTCATTCAAGCATACCTTGATAAACACTCTATACATAATGGTATGATTGATAATTGCTGGGGATCAACCAACAAAGTTGATTACTATATGAAAGCAACTAAATGCGGAATTAAACCAGAAAGATAAGTAACTAGAATCAGAAATAGCAAAGAACAAGAGATACAAGAAACCACCATGAAAACTTGTATTAAACTCTTTACAGAAGGAATTACAATTGAAGAAACTTGTTTTCTTCCACACCTCTCTCAGATTACAGATCTCTTACCAGATCTCTTTCCCTCAAGAGTTCTCTCTCTCAATTACAATCAACTCCAACAACCTGGATTGATTCATATATACATGTACTCTATATCTACAGTATTGTCCACTAAGCTATGAAGATCTATCCCTATTATATAACTTTAAAGATTCATGAGCATGCAATATTAACCATTAGATTACATCTCCTAATCAAGGGCTCAAATCAGTTCTACTTAAAATAGAAATGCAGACTTAAGACTAACACTTAATCCTATCATGCAAAAATTCTATTTTATCCATGTAAATAGCATCTAAACGCATAGGTGACTGACGTCGGTCCCTGCTAGTCTACCTGTGACCGATGTCAGCTGATCCATGACCGATGCCGACAGCCTCTGGTCCATTCTTGACCGTCGTCGATGACTGTGTGATTCCTACAACCTATAACTTGCTCATTTGGTGAAGCTTTTAGCTCCACACCTTAACAATCTCCCACTTGGAGATAAACATCTGCACCTGTACCTGTACAACAACATCCTCTAGCTCCTCCTTCTTCAAACTCAATCATGAAGACCAACAAAAGTTGAATGAAGATTCAACTTCTCCTTTGTTACCTACTTGGTTAACATATCAGCAGGGTTCTTATCTGTATGGATCTTTTCCAGCTTCAACTCACCATCCTCCAATACCTATCTAATGAAGTGGTACCTAAGCTGTATATGCTTGGTTCTTGAATGAAAGGCTGAATTTTTAGCCAAATGAATTGCACTCTGACTATCACTGTATAGTCTGCAACTCTCTTGCTCCTTTCCAAGCTCTTCCATGAATCGTGTCATCCATATCATCTCTTTGCTAGCCGCTATGACTGTAATGTATTCTGCTTCTGTAGTTGACAAGGCAACAACCTTCTGCAACTTTGAAATCTAGCTAACTACCGTTCCACCAACAATGAAAACATATCCTGTGGTGCTTCTTCTACCATCCAAATCTCCTGCCATATCTGAATCTACATAACCATGTAGAGAAGTGTTTGACCCACCATAGCACAAATGCCTACTACTGGTCCCTCTCAGATATCTTAGAGTCCAATGAACTACTTTTCAGTGTTCCTTCCCTGGATTGGCCATATACTTACAACTCCCACTGCTTGGGAAATATCCGGTCTAGTACATACCATTGCATACATTAAGCTTCCTACTGCGGAAGCATATGGAACTTTCTTCATGTACTCTACCTCATCATGTGAATTAGGACATTATTCTTTACTCAACTTGAAGTGTCCAGCCATAGGTGTGCTTATCAGTTTTGCATCCTGCATATTGAACTGTTTCAACACCTTGTTCACATAATCCTCTTGAGACAAAATCAACCTGTGATTTTTCTTGTCTCTCTTAATATTCATGCCAAAGATTTTCTTTGCTGCTCCTAAATCTTTCATGGCAAATGTGTGAGCTAATTTCACCTTAAGCTCAGAGATATCTTGCATGTGTGATCCTGTAACCAACATATAATCTACATACAATAATAGAATAATATATCTACCATTATCTAATCTCTTAAAATACACACAATAGTCATATTGACATCTACTAGAACCATGTTCAGTCATAAACCTGTCAAATCTCAAATACCATTGTCTAGAAGCTTGCTTGAGACCATACAAGCTTTTCTTCAATCTGCACACAAGTTTCTCCTTACCCTTGACCTCAAATCCTTCTGGTTGATCCATATATATTTCTTCATCCAAATCTCCATGAAGAAACACTGTCTTAACATCAAGCTGCTCAAGATGCAAATCCTCAATAGCAACTAAAGACCGTACAGTCTGTATAGAAGTCATTTTAACTATAGGAGAAAAAATCTCACCAAAATCAATACCTGGTTTTTGTGCAAATCCTTTCACTACCAACCTGGCCTTATATCTCATCTATCCATTCTCACCTTCCTTCAATCTGTAGATCCATTTGTTCTTTAGTGTCTTCTTTCCCACTGGTAACTCAACCAAATCCCATGTTTGGTTCTCTCTCAAAGAATCAATTTCCTCATTCATGCCTAGCTCCCACTGATTCTTGGATTCCACCTGTATTGCTTCATCAAAACTCTCTGGTTCTCCACCATCAGTAAGCAATAAATAGAATAATGAAGGGGAATATCGAATTGGAGGTTTACTTACCCTTTCTGACCTCCTGATGGGCGTTTGAGACTCATTCATAACACGCTGTCCACCCAAATTCTCTGACAGTGATCGACCTCGGTCACTTCCAGGCCTGTAATTGACCAACCTTGGTTCCACATGACCGACATTGGTTCCTTCTTAGCTGACGTCAGTCACTGTGTGACTGACATCAGTTCCTATATTACTGATGTCGGTTCCTACTTGACCGACGTCGGTCTTTGTGTTTTCCTATCTGTGATTATTCTTTCCCACGAGCTCATTTTGGACCGTCACCTCGTCCAATTCTCCATTGATCTGCCTAGATTGATTCAGCTTCTTGAGTTGATCACTATACATCACTTTTTCATTAAAAACAACATCACAGCTCCTAATTATCTTGTTAGTTCCTAGATTCCAAAACTTGAATCCAAAATCATCAGAGCCATAGCCAATAAATGTGCACCTCATAGACTTAGCATCCAACTTCTTTCTATTTTTCTTATCAACATGCACAAATGCTTCACAACCAAAAACTTTGAGAAATGAGAGATCTACCTTTTTACCTATCCATGACTCTTCTAGAATTCCACCATCTAGAGATGTAGAGGGTCCTCTGTTAATCAGGTAAACTGCAATATCCATAGCTTCTGCCCAAAACTCTAAGGGCAAACTAGCATGCAATCTCATACACCATGCACGCTCCATTATTGTTCTGTTCATCCTTTCAACAACTCCATTTTGCTGAGCTGTCCTTGGAACCATCCTTTGCCTACGTATTCCATGCATATAACAATACCAGTTGAACTTGTAACTGTAGAACTCACCACCATTGTCAAATCTAAGGCACTTCAATCTCCTGCATGTTTCATTCTCAACCATAGCTTTCCAAATCTTAAAAGTGTCAAAAACATCAGATTTATTCTTTATACAATAGACCCATACCTTTTTTGTAGCATCATCTATGAAAGAAACATAGTACTGTGATCCTCCAATAGAAGCAACCTAAGCTGGTCCCCACACATCTGTGTGAACAAGCTCCAACTTGTGCTTCTTCTTTACCAAGTCTTGAGAAAACTCACTCTCTTCTGTTTCCCAAAAATATAGTGCCCATTCTAGATCTATGTTTTTCAAATCTGAAAGCTTACCTTTTGACTTAAGAATTGTCATTCCCTTCTCACTCATGTGGCCAAGCCTTTGGTGCCATAACAAAAATACAGTGCCCACAAAAATCTAGATCTATGGGTTATTTATACATAATTTGAAAGCTGGGAAGCTTACCTTTTGACTTAAGAATTGTCATTCCCTTCTCACTCATGTGGCCAAGCCTTTGGTGCCATAACTTTGCATCTACATCTGAAGTAGATAATATAGAAGGAGAATTATCAGTAATACAATTACATAAATAGAGAGTACCTACTCTCTTACCTCTGGCCAATACAAGTGCACCCTTGGAAACCTTCCAAGATTCAGTTGTGAGAGTTATTGTACAACCCTCATCCCCTAACTTTCCTGCAGAAATCAAATTCCTCTTCAGGCTGGGAACATGCATGACATCTCTCAACACCCATGTGTTTCCATTTTGCATTTTTAGCTGCACTTTTCCTTTGCCAACAATTTTACAAGGCTCATCATCCCCTAAATAAACTATTCCAAAATCTCCATGGACATAGTCACTAAAATATTCTCTATTTGGGGTTGCATGGAAAGAGGCACCAAAATCTAAGACCCAAGATTCTATATTATTATGTAAAGAGAATATAAGAGCATCTTGTACAACAATACCTACAACTTTTGCTTCTTGTTTACCTTCATGCTAATTGTTTTCTTTAGGTTTTGACCAACAATCTTTGCTTATATGCCCTATCTTTCCACAATTCCAGCAGGCTATCATTGTGCCATTTCTGGATTTGGATCTACCTCTCATCTTTGACTTAGACCTTGATCTCCCTTTCTTGCTCCTCTCTTTTTGCCTTCCCCTGCTCTTAAAACTTAAAGCGTTCCCTGATGTTTCCTCTGTGCTTTTCCTGTGAATTTCTTCATTCAAGATTACACTAACAACATCATCTACTTTTAAAATATTTAAAGCAGATGCAGTATTACTAACTACCATTACCAAGCTATGCCAGATTTTAGGTAAAGAGCATAAGATTAATAGAGCTTTAATTCCATCATCAAACACTATTTTGACTAAATTTAATTGATTTATAATTCCATGGAAATCATTTAGATGATTAGATACAGATCCACCTTCCTGCATTTGCAAATTAAATAACTGCTTCATAAGATATACCTTATTTGAAGCTGAGGGTTTTTCATATAAATTTGCTAAAGTAGTCATTAACTCTACCATTGACTTTGCCTGTGATAAATTAGATATCACAGTAGATGCTAGACTCAATCTTATAGATCCAAGAGCCTTTCTATCAAGAACTTCCCATTCTTCATCTTCCATGTGTGTGGGCTTCTTTGAAATCCCACCTAACGATAAGTAAAGATCTTTTTGATACATATAATCTTCTATCTACATTCTCCATAATTGGTAATTATTTCCATTAAACTTCTCCATTCTCAGTTTACTTTCTTCTGCCATTGCTTCTCCCACTCAAACAGAAATCCCTGTGAGTGACTTGTAATCAATACACACTAACCAGATCTGAAACACCTGTTAGTTAACCTGAGCTTTGATACCACTTGTTGGTGGTATCACGCTCTGAACCTACAACTAGGCTCTGATACCACTTGTTGGGGATCAACCAACAAAGTTGATTACCATATGAAAGCAACTAAATGCGGAATTAAACCAGAAAGATAAGTAAATAGAATTAGAAATAATAAAGAACAAGAGATACAAGAAACCACCCTAAAAACTTGTATTAAACTCTTTACAAAAGGAATTAAAATTGAAGAAACTTCTTTTCTTCCACACGTCTCTCAGATGTACAGATCTCTTACCAGATCTCTTTCCCTCAAGAGTTCTCTCTCTCAATTACAATCAACTCCAACAACCTGGATTGATTCACATATACATGTACTCTATATCTACAGTATTGTCCACTAAGCTATGAAGATCTATCCCTATTATATAACTTTAGAGATTTATGAGCATGCAATATCAACCATTAGATTACACCTCCTAATCAAGGGCTCAAATCAGTTCTACTTAAAATAGAAACACGAACTTAAGACTAACACTTAATCCTATCATGCAAACATTCTGTTCTATCCACGGAAATAGCATCTAGACGCACAGGTGATCGACGTCGGTCCCTACTAGTCTACCTATGATTGACGTCGGCCAATCCATGACTGACGCTGACAGCCTCTGGTTTATTCTTGATCGTCGTCGATGACTATTTGATTCCTACAACCTACAACTTGCTCATTTGGTGAAGCTTTTAGCTCCACACCTTAACAATAATTGTGCAAGCAAAAATGTTTGCACCATGACATTATTAATGTACTTGGGTTATAGACATCATGATTTGCATCCATTTACTAGATCAATTAGATATTGAACAATCTTTTACAAGACCATTATAAGAAGGAACCAGAAGTGAAAATGACATATAATGCATATCCTCCTCCATCACATTATGGGAACCCATTAGATGTGATTATTGGTTCTTATACATGACATATACCTCCTATGGTTCAAAAACATTATATTACTTTCAATGACACTAAGATTAAGGATGATGACTATGATCTTCATTTGTTATCATTCAAGCATACCTTGATAAACACCCTATACATAATGGTATGATTGATAATTGTGCAAGCAAAAATGTTTGCACCATGACATTATTAATTCACTTGGGTTATAGACATCATGATTTGCATCCATCTACTAGATCAATTAGATCATTCAATGGGACCTCCCATAAGGTTCTTGGTGAGATTGACCTACCTTTATAGGTTGGTCCCGCACATGTGGTTACTAGTTTTTTAGTTATACTTTCCATGAGAATTTTTTATATGTTACTGGGAAGAACTTGGATCCATACACTTTGAGCAGTACATTCTATAGTGCATGGGTGTCTTAAATACATTCATGTAAATCAGGTAATTATAATTTCTAGAATTTCATATGAATATCCTCTCAAACAAAATAAACTTATACCCAGACAGTTAATTACCAAGCCTAATAAGGTTGATTCACTGTAAAAGGGTATGCAACAAGAAATCCCCTTTACCAAGTGGCTAGATCACCTGCATATGTTCATATTATTGTTTTCCAAAGAAACCATAGAGCACTCAATAATGGGTTCTATGAACCTTTACTCCTATTACTCCTATTATTTCTCCAGGAGGACAATTATATTTTATGTACATACAGCATCATAGATATTATAATGATAGATATTACACCTATGCTTGCTCCTTGGTGTAGTCATATAAAATGTCCAAATTGGTAGTTTGAGTGTGGCTTATGACACCCCATCTATAGGTATTTTTTACATGCTCTTAAAACCCTTCTAGACACCTTTTTACTCATTACCAGTCATTCAAAAACTTCTGAACACCTATTCCACCTCTGCCAAATAATATTCCCCATGTTAATCATGTTTCCCTAGGTTCTGAACCTATAGGATATGAGTGCCCCATTTCGACTATATCACCCCATAGAGAAGTGCCCCATTTTTGGTGGTCCTATCTATTTGCACTTTGAACCCCAATGATCATTTTCATCTTGTCCTTATCCTTAACTAGGTTGAACTTAACATGAATATATCTAACCCATGACCAATTGTTCATTATAAAATCCCACTCATAGCTCATTTACAAGAGAGGTGACTAAAATTACAAAGCAAGCAAGACTACAAACAAAGTATTAAGGAAAACTCCCCTATTCTTTGCACACAATCACCCAACACGACTACAAACCTACTCAAATCCTCATACCAATCCCTAGCCACCTCAAACACTATCAATTTGTCATTTACATCTGCATTATACTATTGCACAAAGCACACTAGGTGGGAGAACTACATATGGCTTGATCCCTTTTTGGAGTATTGGTATATAGGCAGCATGCCCACATAAGGGGTGTGGATTGCACATTTAGTACATATTTCACACTAACCCCCTCTCTTTCTCAAGTGACTCAAATGTTGTTTTATCAATCAATGATGGAGGGTTAGGGTTTGAAGACAAAATCATCTCCATAGTGAGTTTCATCTACAACCAATGCTCAATTTTTCACATGCACAACATAACTACCTAGAAAGTTTCAGGTCTCTATGATCAGGTTTGACAATAATGGTAGGAATGGACAATAGTGTTAGACACCAAAGCATCCACTTTTTAGCGCTCTTATCCTTTCACCCAAAAAAATGTAGATTCAAGTTTACAACACCTTCTTAGTCCTGCACAACCATTGTCAACCTCTGTATCAGCTGTCTCAGTCTATTTTCTAGCTAAGTTATATTTCTTTTTATTTATTACTATTTTTAGAAAGGTGAAAAAGATAAATAGTTTCACAAATCATGACTATATTTATTTCTATATTTTGTACTAGTTTATTAATCTAGACCCTTAACTAAAATAGGAATAAAACTCTATTATTCCCAAATAAGTTAAAACATTTGGTGAACCCGACTTACTTTGTTTGTGCATAAAAACCCTAGAAACCCTAGGGAAATTTCCTTATTGATTTTAGAAATATTATTCTAATTTTTCCTGCATATATAAATCATAATTTCACATTTAAATTTAAAAATCTTGATATACAAGATGATATGCTTAAAATACTACAAGAAGAATAATAAAAAGCAAACAATGGTCAATCCTCTCAAACCACAAAATAACCAATTGCAAATGACACTACGAGGACAACTATGTCTCAACAACCCCCTATAGTAGCCCAACCTTCCTATGTGGCATCACCAGTTATGATTAGTACATCTTTGCCTCTTGATGTGGCTGCCCTTGTGCAAGAGATTAAATATCTTCAATCCAATGTGATACATCTTGATCAAGGTGCTTTTAGACCAACACAAGCTTTGGACTCTTTTACTCTACTTCATACACCATTGGCATGTCATATTATTCTATACCCATACCACCAAGTTTTGTTCAACCTAAGCTCACTGTATATGATGGCAAGGGTGACCCAGAGATACACTTGAGAGATTTTCATGCAACATGCTTGGACTATGTGCCAAATAACTAGTTACTAACCAAGCTATTTCCATGGAGTTTAAAGGATTATGCTCTATAGTGGTTATATAGTCTACCAAATCAATCATTTAAAGCATTCAATCCTTTAGATGAAATGTTCCTAGCTCATTTCAATATTAACATATGTGACAAGGTTTCTTATGCCCAAGTTGCACAATAGAAACAAAGGTCAAATGAGCATCTCATAGATTATGTTCTTAGATATAAGGCCACCTTGGCTAAAATGAATAGCCCCATGGCTAATCAAGAATTACAAGATATCTTCAAACTGAGTCTTTTGCTAGCTTTGCATGAGTCAATAATGTTCAAAACATTTTTTTCCTTCATTGAGTTATGTCATACACTAAAGGAAAGGTAAGTCAAATTAGTTTCAATGAGAAAACTCAAGTACATAAACATATCAGAAAAAATAAAAAAGAGTAACAACAAAGTCCCATACAAAGTAAAGGTTAATGATAACAAAAGTCAAAATCAACCTAAAGTTAATGCAGCTTTAGAACCCCCTCATCAAGTGGTTTTATCAGCACCTCCTTAGCGAGCCTTTACCAATCTACCAATATCTCTAGCTAGAGTCTTACAAAAACTATTGGAATGCAATGTCCTATCTTTCCCTCCTATTCGAGAAGTTGATATGACAAAGCCTCTTCCATGTGGATATGATCAGAATGCATTTTATGATTTTCATAGGGTACCAAGAAACACAATGAATAGATGCATTAGTTTACAACACAAAATATAAGACTTGATAGATGGTAACCTTATTGATCTTGGCACTCTAGTTGAGCCTCCTTAGGCAAAACAAACATAGGACAAGGCTCTAAATTTTTTCTTATATTCTTTCCCATAACATTATAAATAAGAGACAGGGGGCACATTAGGTATTTACCATGCATATCATGTACACCCTCTACTAGCTACATATCAAGCACCTTTAGTTGAGTCACATCCTTTGAGAAACATGATTAGTGTGTATAATTTTAGAGTTATAACTAGACCTTCGATCTCCTTCTTAGATTAGGAGATAGTTGAGGATGATTCGGATTATTATGCACTCTTTATCATAGCCTACATTGATCACCATCCCATTCATAGTGTTCTCATAGACAATGGATCTAGTATGAACATGTGCACTATGACATTACTTTAGCATTTGGGATATCAAAAGCAGGATATCACCCCAATAGACATAGTTATCAGTGGATTTAGTGGACATATATAGAGTTCATTGGGTGAGATTGTGGTTCCTCTATAGGTTGGTCTAGCACATGTCACCACACCATTTACTATTGTTCCCAATGCAGGAGTCTTCGACATGTTTCTTGGTCAACCATGGATCCATAAACATTATATAATACCTTATATAATTCATAGATGCATGAAATACATTCATGCTAATCAAGTTGTTATAGTTGGTGGAGTTTTGTATGAGTTACCACTCCCCACTTCAGAGCCATCTCCTACTCTACAGTCACTAATTTCAGCTCTTCCACCAGTTATAGTTATTCCTCTAGTTGATATTCAAAAAAAGTTGAGGCCTCCCTCACCAACATAGAGAGTTCATACACTTCCACGAAGGCCTCTCTTAGAGCAACCACTACATCAATGATAGTTTTAGTATTCACACCTAGGGTAGTATCATTGAGGTCTCATGCCTCTACACATAGAGCACATTTTTAGAGAGCTTCTTCTACTACCAGATGGATCCCTAAAAGTACCACAGTTGCATCCACTTCTCAAAATTATAGGGGGAACCCATAGTTGGTTTCCACTACAAAGATTTTATAATACTTATAACATACATAGTGTTTAGAGTCACATTTTTAGCCCTTCCATCATGATTCATGATCATGCACGATCCCTCTCCTTGATATAGGACATCATGATAAGGAGTCTCTTATGAGACTCATCAGTTAGTATCATTTTTTTTCAATCTTTCTTGTACATAATTTCTTAGCTTACTTGTACATAGTTTCTTTCTAATTTACATAATTTCTTAGCTTACTTATACATAATTTTTTTTTGCTTTATTGTACATAGTTTCCTTATGATTACTTGTACATAGCTTATTTCAAAATACCTAAAACAATACAATATTTCAAAATACCAAAAATAATATAACATGTCAAAATAAAAAAACATTCAAATAACTCAAAATACTAAAAACAATACAATATTTCAAAATACCAAAAATAATAAAACATGTCAAAATAAAAAAAATAATATAACATGTCAAAATATAAAAACATTCAAATAACTCAAAAAACCAAAAACTTTTCAATTATATGCATTATCCATGCTTTACAATTTTACTACCATTCTTGACTTACATTTTATTGTTTTATGCTATTATTTGTCAATTTATCTACATTACCATTCTTCACTTGATATTTTTTGAGTGTGTGTAGTGACACCCAGATCCTTGATTGCTTCACTCTACCCATTAAAGGGGCATCCTACTTTTACATTCGAGACATACATTGACATATATACCCATTGGGGGCATCTTCTACATGACTACACCATCTAGGTTATGTCATTCCTCCACCACACACTCTAGTTTTTATGTTGATGTACATTACTTACTAGCCTACACAAATTATTCTATCAATACTCACTAGTATATAACACTTGTGTATTTCTTAGCATCTACCTAGTCTTGTACTACATGTTTTGCATACTTTCACTTCTTACTTTGATCAGTTAGATGTAATAGTATTTCCAACATTTACATGCCTTCTTTTCTTGATTTGAGTAGCTATATATGATTACATTTCTTAGTTCATGTTTTGTTACTTGTGTGTGCCTTAGGATATTTGCCAATGTCCTTTGCTTGTACTCTTATATGTGTTTGTGTCCCTCATGTCAATCTTTCTTGTTTGCAATTGTATGTGTATATGGGCATTCAAACATGCCTTGTATACTTGTTTTTCCCAGTTTGAGTGACATCTACCTATGTCACTTTTTTGATTAGTCCCTTGGCCTCTCTTCTATGCTCATTTTTACCAATATGAGTGACATGTGCCCATGTCCCTTGTTTGTTTGGCCCCTTGGCCTATTTTTATGCTTCTTGCTTCTTGCCGTATGTGCTTGTTTGCTTATCTGATTCTTTGTTATTTGCAATGCCATGATCTACATCTTGCATTATCTTGCCTTCTTGGATGCCACTATGGATATCATGCTCTATCCCTCCTTGACAACTAATTGGATTTCTAGTTTTAGTTTAGTATACTGCACATGTTATTACATTGTTACATCTATCTAGGCATACCCATGTTGATCTAACAATCTCCAACACAAACTATGCTATATCTTGAGATATATTTTTGATTATCATTTCTATATAATGTAGTTTATATCATAACACACTTCTAGGGATCTTTCTTTTGAGGGTAGTCATTGCAAGGTCTTCATTCCTACCATTAGAAGAGGAGGCAACAAACAAGGGTTTTGTCATGGAGATCAGAGCCCTCTATTGGTCAAAATAAATTTTTAGAACACTTAGAATAGCAATCAAACTTCAAAACACATAGAATAGACCAAAAAAAAGGGATTAACATAGAATAGTCATAAAAAATAGTAAAATACAAGAGCATCTCATTTGGACTATAGTGCCTTACAACAAAGTGTCCACTTTTTGGTGCTCCTATCCAAACAACCAAAAACCCAAATTTTTTAGAAATAGACAGAAATGTAAGGTCAACTACAATTTTGTCAACTATAGTCCAATTCAGATTGGGTAGTTTTAATATGGTTTTACCCAGATTATCTAGATATAAGGGGCATCATGCGCAACATGATGGCTCTTGATTCTAGATTTAGATTGGGTAGTTGGTACAACTTCTAAATCAAAATCCATGTTACAGACACTAGTATTTAGGGGCAATGTGCATAGCACATTTGCCTTCTTTTCTTTCTAGTTTATTATATTACCCAAGTATTCTTGGTAGTTACATGACTTCTTCCATCTATAGGTGGTTGGCATCATTTTGGAGTGGATTTCATATAATCTTAGTTCTTAGTTTAAGAGAGACTTTTATACAAGCCTAATCTCCACCTTTTAGAGTGGCCAAGATTGGCCTAGTTCTCAGTACACATTTAGATATCTACACCACATCATCCATGCCCAACAGATCAATGACTCATAATCACCAATTTGAGTCATTCCTTGAGGACAAATCAAAAAGGAAAGACAAAGCTAAACAAAATAAAAATAACTTCTCTCCACACCATTGTACATCATGAAAATTCAAGGAGAAGTAGTTGGGTGCCGAAAAAAATCTCCAATAGGTGGCTCCATTAGCAGCAACCATTTCTGGTGCCATCTCCACATAGCTTTATTCTATTAAGGAGTCATTGAAAAACATCTCCAAGAGGGCAAGCCAAAGGCATTCAGGAGGGTGACATGGATCAATCAAAATTCCCTAATGAGCATCATTAGAAAAGTTAGTTACAGTTGAAGATGGAGACTTCTAACATAAATGATTCCTCTTGTTGGTGCTAAAGACCTTCTCTTCTCTTCTTCTCTTTGCTATAAATATAACCCTTAGGCTAGTGTAGAATCCATCCACAAAATTATGGTGAAGCTCTGCTAAATTATTTTGTCATTTCCTACCTTTAAGAAATCAATCATAGGTCTACTCATTTCAAGTTTTGAATAATTGCTTAAGTGTGTAAGAGACACAGAGTGACAATAAGTGATGGTTTCATCCTTGTGTCCTTTGTCCTTCACATTTTGAGCAAATTTTTTAGTCTAATAGGTCATGTAGAGTGCACCCAAATGTATGAGATTTTTCATGTGTATAACCTTTTCTGAACTATACATGTTGTATTTTAGTTTCTTTACCTTGTGTGATTTCATATGTCTCACCTCTACATTAAAACATTTATGTTAGAACTTTTCATATATTGGTAATAGGCTTGCATTCTACTATATCATGCAATCATGTATGACATTCATGTGGAGGAAAATTTTGGTGCATCACCATTTTTAGATCATATTTCCCTTATGCATTTCTAACCCTTTTCCCTTCATCAAGCTAGTTAAATAGTGGTCATTTTGTAGACACACATACAGGGAGCTAGCCCTTCAAACCTAGAGGTTCATTTCCACTTATAGGCACACCCACATGCTTGGAAATGTCCCAATGTTGCCTAAATATAGGGGCCTAAATACCCTCTTCTAAGGTACAAGAATTGGAGATAATAGTTTTGGCCTGCCTGATGGGACCCCAATTTTTAATTATATTTACATGTCAAGATGAATGTTGGTCTTGACAGACCTGAGTTAATATTTTTGACATAGAATTTGGTGACTCCAAGGGGCGAGAATCCCTAGTTGTTGATCAAGTTTTCCTTATTTTACTTCATGGTCCTCACTAGGTCATCTAGGATATTTGACCAAGAACCTCTAGATAAATCTCCTTTTGAAGAACAACATCCTAAACCATTCCTAACACTTAGAGAGCCTGGGCAAGGTGGTTTTTAAGAAGAATAAGAAGAGGTTGATGAAATTTAAGAAGTAGATCATCAAGAAGAAATAGATAGGCATAAACCTTTCCCTACTTTCAATACCCAAAACCCAATAGATCTTCTCGCATATGACTCCATCCCTCCAAATGCTACAAAAAATCTCCCTAGTTTTAATGGAGAGGGTCATATTACCCAGTTTGAGCATATTAAGGACATTTCTATTTTTTATAATTTCCATAATGTCATCAGAGCCAACACATCCATTAGGTTTCTTTCCATGTCTCTACAAGGCAAGGCACTTGATTGATATAGAAAATTGGAAGGGGGTTGCATTACAAGTTGGGATGGCTTTGGAGAGCTATTAGTAACAAGATTTGAAAATAAGAGTGATCATACTTCACTAATCCATTAGCTGAATGTGATAAAGAGAAGTCTTAATGAATCCATGGGAGATTTCAATGAGAGATTTCAAAGGACATGACATAAGCTACCGCTAGTCATGATACCTCCTCTTAGCTTTATGTTACCCACCTACCTAAAAGGTATAGGTAATAACATAGCAGTGATGTTGTAGTCAATGGGAGGATTCACTCTACCAAGTGCATATGAGTTAGCTATTGAAGCTGAAAATAGCTTAATACAAGCTAAAAGAATCCCTCCAAGAGTTTCCATCCCATTGCTATCTCATAATTTAGTTGAAGCTCTGAGCATAGCTCAAATTACTAATTCTAATGTTAAGCCAAGAGCCTTCCCTAAGAAAATGGATAGTGTTGTGGACAAAGATGAGGAAATTTGATCACTATGTGCTTAGCTAAAGCAAGCTCAGCTTCAAAGAAGTGCTCCTCTTAATACAAAATACTATCCTTAGCAAAGATATAGAGCTCCACCCAAATACAGTTACCAAGGGAGAGGATAAGGTCAACAAGGTTTCAATAGGCAACCCAATGCCTATAATCCTAATTTTGCTCCTCCTACAAAGGTTGTTGTTCTAGTACATGCTAATCTAGTCCAAGGAGAGAATTATTTAGACCAATAGGGGAAACCTAAAGGTCACTTTATGTATTATAATGGAGGAGATAACCAAGCTTTGGTGCCATAAGAAGAAGTCACTCCCTACATGACGTCAAAAGAAGTGAATCCTAGTCAAAGGGATATCCATGGAGAAGGGAGCAATTAAAGTGTAGGCATGATGAACTTTCAGGCAAGAGATGACTATGTGTTAAATCAGAGCACGTCAGTTACAACCAACACAAGGGCCAAGAAGAGATATCTAGGGGATATTCCAGGAGTACATGTGACTCTAAATGATGCCTCTTTAAGGTCACAAAGTTTGAATTCTAGTGCAACACCTACTACTAGTCATGCTCTTCAACAAAATTAGAATGCAAACAAGGCTATCAAAACTACAATGTAACAAGTTCAAAATTCCTCAGTACCTTCAAAAATGCAAGAGAAGGTGAATGCTTCCCCCTTGAACATTGTTGATTCTTTGAATAATGCTAAGATAAGCATATCACTTTGGGAAGTCTTACATGTGCTTGGTTAGAAGGAGCTGTTGTAAGAACAGGTTGTAAACATTCATGTAGCCCCTCAGACCTCAAGACACAATAGTGTGGCCCTCAAAAATGACCCAAGCCATGTCTTAGAGCCCTCCACCAAGTCTAAAAATACTCCACCCTTCTATCTCACTCTCATCATGGGAGACAAGCTGGTCCATAATTGCATTGTGGATAGTGGAACTAGCACCACTATTATGCCTAAGGTGGTGGTTGATAAGCTAGGATTAAATTATGAGCCACATAGAAAGGGTGTTTTGTAGCTTGATGGGACTCCAACCAATATAGTGGGATTGGTGAAAGGTCTAAAGGTCTTCTTACATGATTGTCCAAGTTTCCCAATTTTTCAAGATGTGGTGGTGGTGGACCTTCCATCTCATTTCGCTATCTGCTTGTCAATGGAATTCATAGCTAAGATATGAGGATACCTTTCTATTGATTAGTATTTCTTGGATTTTAAAACAAGGTATGGATCAAAGGTGACTAGAAGAACATAGTGCTTATCAAGGTTTCATATTGAGCCATACATGGAAACAAATTCAGCTCAGAATTGTCTAATTAGTAAATAAGAAGGCATCGTAACTAGTGAAACATCTTCCCCTCTTGAAGGAATTTCTAATCTTTTTATTGAAAAATAAAACACTAAAACACATGGAATTGATCCATATAATTGTTAGGAACCCCTCCAAGGAAGCACAATTGATTACTTTTCTTAAAAGTAATTAAACACGGAATTGTACCAGAATGATTAGGTAACTAGAAACCTAAAATAATAAAGAATTTGAGAGACAATACACAATCTTGTATTAAATACTCTTAGAAGAAAATACAATAAGGAAGATGCCAGTTCTTCCTCCACCTCAAAGGCTTGCCACACCTCAAGACCTTCTTCCCTCTCTCTCTTGCTCAACCACAACCAACTCAACAACCTGAGTTGTTATCCCCTCCTTGAATGCTTCAGCTGATCTCCTTGACCTTGCTTGTAGATCTCCTTGACCTTGCTTCCTTACTTCAATGCTTTTTCTTGCCTGCTTGATTTATAATACATGCCTCATGGGTCTTTAAATAGAATCCCATGCATACAAAAATAGACTTCTAATTCCAATAATTAGACACATAGCTCGTGACTATAATTATCCCTTTAACATGCAAACACTCGCTTCACTTAATTGTCTATTCATCAACAGCAGTTTTGGAACCACCACAGGCGATCGACGTTGGTCCCTGTCTGTCTGGTGCTGACCAACGTCAGCTAACTCCCTGCCGATGCCGGTTGCCTTCTACACTGTATCTGACTAACGTCGGTTACCCTACCAATGTTGGTACTTCTAGAACTTCAACAACCTCCTCTTCTTCATTTGCATAGTTGAAGCTTTTAGCTCCACACCCTAACAATCTCCCACCTAGAGATAAATAGCTACAACTATACCTGTACCTGTACACCATCTAGTTTGTTCCCTTGGCTCTGTATCCCTCTTCAAAGTCACTCTTGAAGACCAACCACCACAGAACCTGTGATGCTATACCTGTCACTTATGCCAAAAGAATTTTGCTGCTCCCAAATTATTCATGACATACCTCTGAACTAACTTTACCCTTAGCTCAAAAACTCCCTGTATATGAAACCCTGCAACAAGCAACACAATACAATAATAGGATAATGTAGCTAATATTATCCAACCTAGTAAAGATAAATACAATGGTCAAACCTCCATTGTCTTGCAGCCTAATCAAGACCATATACCATAGCCTTCTGTCTCACGTGTCCATCCACTCTCTTCTCTAACTTGGGAATCCATCCCTCATCCAGTGCTTTCTTCCAGCAGACATCACCAACAAATACCTATTTGGATCTTCTCCAAGGACTCACACTCCTCATCCATGCCAAGCTCCCACTATTTTTGGATTCTACCTGCATTGCCTCTTCACATCTTCCTAGTTCTTGACCATCAGTAAGCAATATAAAGAAGGTGAACAACGAATATGAGGTTCAATTACCCTTTCTGACCTCCATATGGGTGTTTGAGACTCCTTGATAGCTTGCTATCTGCCCAACATCCGTTCCAGTGACCGATCTCAGCCATCTCCCAGTCTGCTCCCGACTGATGTCAGTTCCCTGCACTGACCCTTATTATTGATGTCATTTCCCTGGCTGACATCGGTGTCCCCTCTGCCGACATCGATTCCTGTCTGATCGATGTCAGACTTCTCCTGCCCGACTCTATCGACCCTGCTAGTTTGCACATGACCGATGTCGGTATCTACCTGACCGACGTCGATTCCAAGTGACCGACATCGGTGTCTATGTATTCTTGTAAGTGATGAATTCTTCATCCACGAGCTCATCTTGGATCAAACCTCTATCCATATTGCCTTGCTCAGAATTATTCAGCCCCTGTGACTGATCTCTATCCTTCATCTCCTCCATAAACACCAAGGCTTCCCTGTTCTTATCAAAAGCATCAAATTTCCTTTTCCTGCAATGAACTCTATCTATGCCTTCCAACTCTGAACTCATACCTTTTGAATCAAGAACATCCATTCCCTTCTTATTCATGTGACCAAGCCTATTAAGCCACATCTTTGAATCTACAGCTGAAGTAGATAAACTAGAATTAGAATCAATAATATAAGTAGATAGATAAAGAGTACCTACTTTCTTACCTCTTGCTAAAACAAGTGCTCCCTTGGTAACCTTCCAAGAATCCGTTGTGAGAGTTACTGTGCATCCCTCATCACCCAAACTTCCTACAGAAACCAAACTCTGCTTTAGAATTGGGACATGCATAACCTCCTTCAACACCCATGTGTTGTCCATCTGCAATTTCAGCTACACTTTTCCTTTGCCAACTATTTGACAAGGCGTACCATCCCCTAAATAAAGCACTCCAAAGTCTCCCTGTCATACTCATGGAACAAATCTCTGTTTGGAGATGCATGAAAAGAAGAACCAGAATCTAAAACCCATGATCCTACCTGACTATCCAAAGAAAGTATGAGAGCATCTTGTACCACAATATTTGCATCCTTTGCTTCTTCATTACCTTCATGTTGATTCTCTTTATCCCTCAACCAACACTCTTTCTTTGTGTGTCCTCTCTTTCCACAAAACTAGCAGGTGACACCTCTGGATTCAGATCTCCTTCCCACCTTCGACCTTGATTTCGCTTGCTCGATCTTCTCTCTTTGCCTTCCCCTGCTTTCTACACTTAGAACATTCCCTGATGATTCACCTGTGCTTCTCTTGCATATTTATTTATTCAAGATCGCACTCACAACATCATCAACTTTTAAGATTTTAGAAGTAGACGCAGAATTACTTACTTCCTTAATCAAACTATCCCAACTTTCAGGTAAAGAGCATAAAATCAAGAGAGCCTTTACTTCATCATCAAAAACAATATTGACTGAAGCTAAATGGTTTACCAAACCATGGAAATCACTAAGATGAGTATGTACCGATCCACATTCCTGCATTTGCAAAGTAAATAATTGCTTCATAAGAAATACCTTATTTGAAGTTGAGGGCTTTTCGTATAAATTTGCCAAAGATTTTATCAACTCTTCCATTGTTTTGCACTGTGATAAGTTGGAAATCACAGATGATGCAAGGCTCAACCTTATGGATCCTAGAGCCTTTTGATCAAGAACACTCCATTCTTCATCCTTCATATCTATGGACTTGCATGCAACCCCATCCAATCATAAGTACAAATCCTTTTGATACAGATAATCCTCTATCTGCATCCTCCAATGTTGATAATTCTTGTCGTTAAACTTCTCCATTCATAGCTTACTTTCTTCTGCCATTGCTGAACTCCCACTCAAATAGAAACCCCTGTGAGTAACCTATAATCAAACAATAACCTGCTCCCTGCAATCGTAGCTCTGATACCAACTATTAGGAACCCCTCCAAGGAAGCACAATTTATTACTTTTCTTATAAGCAATTAAACACGAAATTGTACCAGAATGATTAAGTAACTAGAAACCTGAAACAATAAAGAATTTGAGAGACAATACACAATCTTGTATTAAATACTCTTAGAAGAAAATACAATAAGGAAGATGCCACTTCTTCCTCCACCTCAAAGGCTTGCCACACCTCAAGACCTTCTTACCTCTCTCTCTTGCTCAACCACAACCAACTCAACAACCTGAGTTGTTATCCCCTCCTTGAATGCTTCAGTTGATCTCCTTGACCTTACTTGCTTGTAGATCTCCTTGACCTTGCTTCCTTGCTTCAATGCTTTTTCTTGCCTGCTTGATTTACAATACATGCCTCATGGGTCTTTAAATAGAATCCCATGCATACAAAAATAGACTTCTAATTACAATAATTAGACACACAGCTCGTGACTATAATTAGCCCTTTAACATGCAAACACTCACTTCACTTAGCTGACTGTTCATCAATAACAGTTTTGGAACCACCACAGGCGATCGACGTCAGTCCCTATTTGTTTGGTGCTGACCGACATTGGCCGACTCCCTGCCGATGCTAGTTGCCTTTTGCACTGTATCTGACTGACGTCGATTATCCTGCCGACGCTAGTACTTCTGGAACTTTAGCAACCTCCTCTTCTTCGTCTGCATAGTTGAAGCTTTTAGCTCCACACCCTAACAATAATTTCATTAAAGAGACTGATTTGGGAGTTTAATGCATGCACGAAGAGGATGTTCCAATCCCTTCACTCACTAATGAAGATCATGAGCTTGAAGGAATTTGGGAAATGTTTTTTGATGCCTCAAAAAGCAAAGTAGGTGCAGGGGATAGAATTATGTTATTTTTTCCATCAAAGAATCAATACTAATCCTCATATAGATTCCACTTCAGTTGCACTTGTAATGTAGTAGAATATGAAGGTCTAGTCCATGGTCTCCAATGGGCAAAGAGAAAAGGAATCAAGAATCTGAAAGTCTTTAGAGATAGTGAGCTGGTCATCTACCAAGTAAGAAGTCAAGATGCATCTAAAAATCCATTTCTTAAATCATACAAGCACAGGGTATGGTACTTGATTGAAGACTTTGATGCCTTCAACATATAGCCCATACCAAGGGATTCTAATAAGCATGTTGATAGATTGGATACCATTGGTGTAAGGTTCAATACAGTTGCTGATGTGGGATAAGAGAATGATCAATCCCATATCAAGATCATTATGAGACCCTCTATCTTAGATAATGAAGTGTCAATTTAGGTGTTCAAAAATGATGAACACATTGCACACTTCTTGCAGAATGAGGTAGGTTTCTCCTCAAAAAACCAAAGAAGATTACATGATCATTATGAGGATCAAATCATTTAGCTAAAGATGAAAAAAATACCTAAGGGTCTGATTACCTTAGAGAGTGTTTTTAATGAGGATGACCAGAAGAAGGAAAGAGTGATCATGTCAATAAAGAAGGAGAACTATGAAAGAGTCCTAATTTTTAAGGATAGACTTTTGAAGATTGGCAAGGTATGTTCATAGCCTAAAAGGCAGTCTTTTATTGAGTTGTGCAAGGAGTTCATGACATATTTACATGGAAATATAAAGACTTGAAATAATTTGATCCTAGCCTAGCTACCATACCATCGAGTTAGAGCCTCGAGCTAAACTGGCTAGGCAAAAGCAAAGGCCTATTAACCCTAAGGTAGAAGAAATCATGAAGAAGGAATTAACCAAACTGATTGAGTTCAACATCATCTTCCCTATCAAGCACTTAAATTGGGTAGCCAATCTTATGCCTATTCAAGAAAAGAATGGATAAATTAGGCTATGTGTGGATTTTTGAGACCTTAATAAAATCTCTCTCAAAGATCACTACCCACTACCCTCTATGGAGCAACTCCTACATGTTGTTTTAGGTTCCCAATACTTCTCTCTCCTTGATGGTTATTTAGGATACAACCAAATATTGGTGAATAAGGAGGATCAATTTAAGACAACCTTCACTACCAAGTGGGAAACCTTTGCTTACAAGAAGATACCTCTTGGTTTGTCCAATGCTAGAGCTACTTTTCAAAGAGTAATGGACATGGCCTTCAATGGTTTGATCAATACGTTTCTACTTATGTACCTGGATGATGTGACTATCTTTTCAAAAGATGCTGATGATCACATGAAACATCTAAGGCAGGTGTTTGAGAGATATAGGGAATATGACATGTCCCTTAATCCCAAAAAGTACATCTTTACTATTCATGAAGGTAAACTATCGGGACACATTATTTTAGAGGGAGGCTTATCTATTGATCCCAAAAGAATTGAGGCTATCCTAGGCTTGTCCTTGCCTCAGCACAAGAAGGGACTACAAAGTTTTCTTGGGGAAGATAAACTTAATTAGAAGGTTTATTCTAAATTTTACAGCTGTGGTAAATCTTATCATAGCCATGCTAAATAAGAACCAAGTTTTTACTTGGAAAAAAGAGGGAAAGAGTGGTTTTGAGATGATCAAGCAAGCAATTTTAGAATCCACTACTCTCCTAAACCCAAACTTTGCCAAGGATTTCATACTTTATACCTTTGCCAACCTTGATACAATCTCAGCCATGCTGATGTAGAATAATGATGAGGAAATAAAGTAACCAATTATATTATTTATCTAAGGATTAGAGGATTATGAGGTCAGATTTACATTTTTTGAGAAACAAGCCTTGACAGTGATAAGGGGATTGAATAAATTTAGGCACATGGTCTCAAACAATAAGATACATGTCATGGTTTCTCACTCCAGCACTAAAGAGTTTCTCTTAAGCAAGGATCTCAATGAGAAGAGGGATGACTAGATCAAAAAGGTGATGGAGTATGATGTAGAATTCAAGGTGACCAACTTGGTGAGAGGATAAGGATTATGCAAGCAATTAGCTTCAAACCTGTAAGATCCAAAAAAGAGGTTTTGATCAATCAAGTTCAACCCTAACTAGCTGATCATAGCCAATTTAGAGTTTGACACAAAATATCATCACTTTTATTCAAAATGGTGAGTGTCCCAATGGTTTGAGAAAATATCAAAGGAGATACCTTAGATTACAGACCATCCCCTATTACCTTGTTGATGATGTTCTCTTTAGAAAAGACACAAGCGGTGTGCTGCTGAGATGTGTTGATAATGGCCAATTTGACATGCTGCTAGAAAGTTTCCACAATGGTATAGATGGAGGCCATTCCTCTCTTAGAACTATAGATACAAAGATAATGAGGGCTAGATACAAATGGCCTAGTCTTTTTAAGGATTGTTATCATTGGGATAGGGTGTGTCTTCAATGTGCCTTCTTTGTGTGCAAGCAAAAGATCACAACCCTTCTATTGAATGCTATCCAAGTGGACTAGCCTTTCATGCAATGGGGCCTCAACTTCACTGGTATGATCAATCCTCTATCAAGTGCTAGGCATAAATGGATATTGACTGCCACTGACTACTTCATAAGGTGGGTAGAAGCTATTGCATTGAAAGAAGCAAATGAAAATGCCATCTTGGAGTTCTATGAAGGCATCATTATGAGGTTTGGAGTTCCTCATGTCATCATCTCAAATAATGTAATTGATTTTATAAGTTCCAAAACTTTTGATTGGGAAAGTAGAAATGGAGTTCATTTGAGTACCTCATCTAATTATTACCCTCAAGGTAATGGATTGGTTGAGTCTACTAACAAGAATCTCATCAAAATCATTAAGAGAACATTGGATCACAATCAAAGAGCCTGGCATAGCAAGTTGAAAAAAAATTTATGGGTAGACAAGATTATTCCTAAAAAGTCAATTGGTAACTCTCCCTTTGTACTTGTTTATGGGAGAGAAGCCAGGTTGTCTATATCCCAAGAGCTCCCTACCCTAGAAATTGCACAACAGCTAGAATTACTTGAAAACACTCCAATGAAAGTCAAGTTGAAAAAACTAATGTAGCTACATAAGGCAAGGGATGATGCACACAAAGCTATATAACACCATCAAGTGCTCATGAAGAGATCCTTTGATAAAAGGACAAGTGCAAGAGTGTCCAAAGAGGGTGACTTAGTTTTGAAGTGGGATGAAGACAGAGCAAAACTAGGCATGCATACAAAGTTTGACACTTTGTGGAGTGGCCCTTACATCATCACCAAGTGTAAGTAAAGTAACTCCTATCTATCCAAGATGAATGGGGAAGAGTTTCCCATCCTTGTAAATGGGATACACTTGAAATCCTACTACTAGCTTTTGTTTGTCTACTTGTAAATACTAGTTTAGGTGTGTTTCCTTTGTTTCATTGGTTGTGTACTTCCTTTGTTTTGTTGTCTATTATTTTTCCTAAGTGCATTATTGCATGAGTGTTATCTTTCCTTCCTCTTGTTTGGTGATATTAGTGTAGGTTTTTATTTTTCCCTATTTTTTAATTAGTGAAATTGTATTTCTTGTGCATACATGGAGTTTTCCTACATTTGTGGGATAGGCTAGCTTATGTGGAGGTGTGTGTCATAGATGTGTCATAGGTGTCATAAGTAACTCCCTTGATGGGAATTACTTCTCTATTCTTAGCACCTTGTCACCATCTTTCATGGAGGAGTTACAGTCTATTCTTGGGGTGCCTTGTCCACCTTTTGTGGAGGAGTTACTTACGTGCTCTCCTATTTGTAGTCCTCACTTTTACCATCTCATGTTAATCAGATTTTGGTTTTCTCCATTTTGTCTTGTGCAATTTATCTTATTGTGTTAATTTCAAATTGCTTTAGCATCTTGTGGTGTGCACTTGCTTCAACTCATGTGATCACATCTCCATTGCACTTGCATTATCTTGATTCTGGCAACAACTCTGATATGGTATTAGAGCAAGAATGGTAATCGTGTGTATGGTTATGCTTTTAGTTTATTTTGAAATTAAGGGGAGTGGAGTTCTCTTTGTTTTGTTTTTTTAGATCTAATCTAAAATAAAAAATATATATATCATTTCTGGTATCATTTTCTTGAGAATCCTTGGCCTTTGGATGTCTTGGTTATCTTCACTTCAGGGGCTGGTTCAGTAGTTAGCCTGGGCGTCATTATTGTGTGCAAGGAGCAGAGGGAGGAGCAGCTCTAAGCAACCTCAGTTCCAGTAGCAGAAGTCCTTCCTTCCAGCCACGCCATCAACTGTACGGCATCCAAAATAGGTTTTTTTTCTTGAAAATGGTGTAGATTTATTGATTAAAAGTTGCACATTACTCCTTCCAGCAAGGTGCCTCCTTTCTACTGCCATGCCAAGCTTCAACAACATTCTTTCCAAGTCTTCAGGTCATACGGTGTGCACTTCTGGTCTATAAGTCTGTGCCAACCTCAGCAATGCCAAATTTTGCAACATCTTCTTCTGGTCCACGACATAGTCCTTTCTACCAGCAAGGCACCACCAGGCCATATAGTGTTTCTAGTAGGTCTATTTTTTGTCTTTTTTGCAACATAAATTCTAGACTGTGCCCTTTTTGGGCACCCCTTCCTTACTTGGCGTCTCATGTGGACCCTTAGATGCTTGGCCAGATATTTATTGCTGTCTATGCTTCATTTTTTTAGTTAAAATTGACTTGATAAAACAAAAATCAGTCAATTTGACTGAATATTCAGTTTTATAGACAGTTTTGTAATTTGGGGGTTTTCATTTTAAACTTGTATCTTCAACCTACGAAGAGGAAGGGTGAGGCCCAGGTTGGTGGGAGGCCAATTCCCCCTCACACAAACCTCCTTTGGATTCCTCATTCCGTTCCAAATCTAATGAGTGGTTGGAAGGCCAGTTTCTCTCTCATAACATGCATTTTTTAATGTTTTAGTGTTTTTTTGCAAAAACACTAGTTTACAGGAAAATTGAACCTTTAATATCTTGCAAACAGTAGCTTAGATTTGGGTGCCATTTTTTTCAAAAGTATTTTTAATTCAATTCTCCACAGTGTAGGCTTGTTATTTGTTAAAAATGCACTAGTTTATAAAGTGCCAAAAATTTGGGTCTCTCGGGACACATTTTCAACTGAGTCCGACGTCCTGTTTGCTTTAGTCTTGCACTGATTGCTCTAAGATGCATTCTCAGCTGAGTCTGACATCTTTTGAGCATGTACTTGCATATTTGGGGGGGGCTCAATATGTCAGGGGGGTGTGATTTATTTTCACAACTTGCAAACCTTTGCTTTCATTCTCTTTTCTGCATAATTTCACAACTTGCAATCAACATAACTTCACCTAAATTCAGCTAAAAATAGATTCTTTTCAACTTAAACCCCTAACACCCTTCAACTATCATGAATGGAAGGTTAAAATGTCAATTATTTTTAGAAGCAAAGGGTTGTATAGGATCACCATGGGTACTGAAGTAGAACCCACCACTGATGCTAAAAAGGTCAAGTGGTACAACCGTAGTGATGAAGCCTATGGATTACTGAGTTTGTCTGTATCTCCAAAACTTCTCTTCCATTTAAAATCCTCCAAGACTCCTAATGACATATGGGACACCTTAGAAAAGTTATTTGGGAAGCTTGATGAGATGAGAGGTCATGAGCTTGAAAACGAACTCATAAGTCTAAGTCCTAGCAACTTTGACACCCTACAAAACTTCTTCACTAAGTTTAAGGCCCTTAGATTGCAATTGAAATAATGTGGGATAGAGAAGAAAGAGGATAAACTCATTCTTTCTATTCTCATAAAGTTAGGTCCAAGCTATTCAATCTTTTTCTCCACTTTCCATGCCACAAAAAGTGCCCTTGGCACTACATGGAAAATGCCTTCTTTGGATTCATTCATTGCCAACTTGACTAAGGAGCAAGATAAGATAATTCAAATGGGCACAATGAAGTCTACTCAACTCTAAGATTTGATAGCTTGAAATGGTAAGGATAAGACTTCAACAAAGGAGAAGAAGAAAAAGAACAAGGACCAGGAGAAGAAGAAAAAAACACCAATCTTGCCAAAAATAACATTGAGTCTTCATCCTCCAGTGTTAAACCTAAGAAGGAGAAGGTTAAGTGTGCCTATTTTAAAAAGATAGGGCATGATGAACACAAATGCATGAATAAACAAATATATCACCTAACTCATCTTCTAGAGAAGAACAACATAGGTGTTCTTGAGTCCATCAAGCAGAATTCATCTACCCAAGATTCTACCAAGGCAAAAGGCAAGGGTAAGGAGAAAGAAAAGGGCAAGGCCCTTGTAGCTACATCAACTTCTACATCTTCATGGGTCATCGACTCAGGTGCTTCTCACCACATGGGCTCTTCACTAGTTGAGTTTTCATCTTTAGAGCCTTGTAGCATGACTTCAATTAGTTTGGGTGATGACACACCAATTTTTGTTGCAGGGAGAGGGTTAGTTGAAATAGAAGGAGGAACATTCAATAATGTTCTAAGTGTTCCTTCTCTTTCAACCAATCTCCTATTAGTGTACCAAATCACTCACATTGGTCAGGGTATAAGAGTTGAGTTTTCACTAGATTCAGTGGCTATTAGGGAGTTGCATAGTGATACTACAATGGCAGTGGGTAGGGCAGATCACTAAGCCAAGTTATACACCTCACATTTTGCATCAGATTCTTCTCTAACAACATTGCTGACTCATTTAGATGGAGTTAGCAAATTGTGGCATGAGCGGTTTGGCCACCTTAACTACCACTACCTTGAACAACTTTGCAAACATGACATGGTCATTGGCTTGCCTCATGTCCGATTCTCAAAAGGACTTTGCGAGGGGTGCTCCCTTGGGAAGCATCCCAAAGCAAAATTTGACAAAGGCAAAGCTTGGAGGGCTTCACAACCTTTGGAGTTAGTCCACAATGATGTATTGGGACCCTTTCCTAAACCATCTTTCACAAGGGCCAAGTACATCCTCACTTTCATTGATGATTTCTCTAGGTACACTTAGATATATTTTCTCAAACAAAAGTCTAAAGTGTTTGAAAATTTTCTAGACTTCAAGGCTCTTGTTGAGAAATAGAGTGAGAAATCCATCAAGGTTCTTCAAATTGATAATGGATGGGAGTATGTCAGCATCAGGTTTGAGTAGTTTTGCACCACAGAGGGGATTAATTTGCAGTGCACAATCACCTATAGTCCTTCACAGAATGGGGTTGTAGAACGCAAAAATAGGTTCTTGAAAGAGATGGGTAGCTGTATGATTCACTCCAAATCTTTAGCACTACAATACTGGGTCAAAGCCATCAATTATGTTTGCTACATTCAAAATAGGGTTCCTCACAAAGCTTTGAAAGGGATAACACCCTTTAAAGCTTGGCATAAAAGGAAACCTAATGTTGAGCACCTCAGGGGTGTTGGATCCCCAACCATGGCCCACATTTTGAAGAAGAAATGTAAAGATATGGAATGTTAGTCCAAGCCTTGCATCTTTTTAGGATATCTGGATGGTATTAAGGGATATCACCTTCTAGATCCAGCTACTCATGAGTTGTTCATCAAGAGAACTTTCCATTTTCAAGAGAGTCCTAGAGACTCAACACTTGACACTTCTTCTCCCTCATCGAATCTACTTCATGATGATTCCTCATCAGATTCAAATCAGCCACATCAGGTTCTTGAGCCAGAGACATCTTCTTCTTCTTTGAGTTTAGACAACAAGGACAGTGATGTAGGGTCATCCACCTCTAGTCAGTCAGAGGATGAGGAGTTAACACCTGACTCGCCCACTTTTGGGCCACTTTGGGCCAGAAAAACACTTGAGAGTGCTGGCACTTGGGTAGGAGATCTCACAGATGATAGACATACTAAGGGGGATTTTCAGAGAGATCCACATGCCTTCTTTGCTACAGTTTCAGATCTATAGAATTTTCGAGAGGCATTGGGGGTACCTGAGTGGGATAGTGCTATGGAGAAAGAATATTCTTCCTTAATCAAAAATCACACTTGGGATTTGACTTCAGGGAGAAAGATGGTTCGATGTACGTGGATATATCAGAAGTTTGCAGCAGATACAGATGCCTTCTTTGCTATAGTTTCAGATCCATAGACTTTTTGAGAGGCATTGGGGGTACCTGAGTGGGATAGTGCTATGGAGAAAGAATATTCTTCCTTAATCAAAAATCACACTTGGGATTTGACTTCACTTCCTAAGGGAAGAAAGATGGTTCGATGTACGTGGATATATCAGACCAAGTTTGCAGCAGATGGGTCGATTGATAAGTACAAGGTGCAATTGGTTGCCAAGGGTTTCTCATAGGTGGCAGATGATAGACATACTAGGGGGGATTTTTAGAGAGATCCACATGCCTTCTTTGCTACAGTTTCAGATCTATAGACTTTTCGAGAGGCATTGGGGGTACCTGAGTGGGATAGTGCTATGGAGAAAGAATATTCTTCCTTAATCAAAAATCACACTTGGGATTTGACTTCACTTCCTAAGGGAAGAAAGATGGTTCGATGTACGTGGATATATCAGACCAAGTTTACAGCAGATGGGTCGATTGATAAGTACAAGGTGCAATTGGTCACCAAGGGTTTCTCATAGGTGGCAGGCATTGACTACTTAGAGACCTTTGCACCCATTGCAAATATGACTTCTATCTGACTCACCTTGGCTATTGCTATAACGCATGGTTGGGATGTGCATCAGATGGATGTGAAGAGTGCCTTTCTTCATGGAGACCTAGAGGAGGAGATCTACATGGAGCAGCTGCCAAGATTTGTTCAGGATTCTTCCTTAGTATGCAGACTAAGAAATCTATCTATGGCCTCAAATAGGCCCTTCGGGCTTGGTATGCCAAGATGGATTCCTTCCTTCTCATAGTGGGTTTCACTAGGTGCCATTCTGATCCCAATGTCTACTTCTTGTGGCAGGATGATTTGCTCTTGATTTTGGTTTTATATGTTGATGACCTTTTGATCACCAGGAGTTCTTCATCGGCTATTGCAGTAGTGAAGGCATCTCTTTAGGATAGATTTGACATGATAGACTTGGGTTTGTTGCATTACTTCCTTGGCATTGAGATCTCACAGTCAGATTTAAGGATTTCTCTTGCATAACCTAAGTATGCTCTTGACTTATTGGCTCAGTTTCACATGGCTGATTGTAAGCCATCTCTAACTCCCTTTCTATCAGGAGTCAAGCTTGAGGCTGATTGTTCTTCACCATTGGTTGATGCCACTTGATATCGACAACTTATTGGTAGTCTCATCTACTTGACTCACACTAAGCCTGACATATCATATATAGTGGGACTTGTCTCCAGATTCATGCAAGAACCTCATGAGCTGCATTAAAAAGTAGCTAAGAGGATCTTGCATTACATACAGGGTTCACATAGATACAAGATTCATTACAGATTTGGCATAGAGGTTGACTTGGTTGGATATATAGATTTAGACTGGGCCGGTGATTCACAAACTCGCAAGTCCACTTCTAGTTACAGTTTCTCTCTAGGTTTATGTCCTATCAGTTGGTCTAGAAAAAATTAGAATGCTATTGCTATATCATCCACAGAGGCAGAGTATAGGGGAGTTGTTAATGCAGCTACTGAGGCTATTTGGCTTCAAGGGATTCTTTCTAAGTTTGGCATTCTTATTAGGTAGCCCACCATCATTTATTGTGATAACTAGAGTACCATTCAGATTTGCAAAAATCCAGTTCAACACTAGTGGACCAAGCACATAGAGATTCACATGCATTTCATTTAGGAGCTTATTCATAGTCAGGTCATTGACTTAATATTTTTCCAGTATTCAGAGTAGGTTGTAAACATCTTCACCAAACCTTTCACTAAGAGCAAGTTCATTCATTTATGAGCTCTTCTTGGGGTGTGGTCCACATCTGTAGTAGCATCATCTTTAGGGGGGCCTTCTAGCCTCTTCTTTTCTTTTATGTCTCTCTTTTGAGGGGGGGGGGAGTTTTTTTCTACAAGTTTTCTCCTTTTCTCTATCTTATGGGAGATTGCATTTGTACATGGGTACCTCATCAAGCCTAGTTACTGGGACCCATTTTATATTTCCACATTGTCCACCTAAGCTGCACTTATGGGGGGGTATTAGTGTAGGTTTTTATTTTTCCCTATTTTTTAATTAGGGAAATTGTATTTCTTGTGCATACATGGAGTTTTCCTACATTTGTGGGATAGGCTAGCTTATGTGGAGGTGTGTGTCATAGATATGTCATAGGTGTCATAAGTAACTCCCTTGATGGGAATTACTTCTCTATTCTTAGCACCTTGTCACCACCTTTCATGGAGGAGTTACAGTCTATTCTTGGGGTGCCTTATCCACCTTTTGTGGAGGAGTTACGTGCTCTCCTATTTGTAGTCCTCACTTTTGACATCTCATGTTAATCAGATTTTGGTTTTCTCCATTTTGTCTTGTGCAATTTATCTTATTGTGTTAATTTCAAATTGCTTTAGCATCTTATGGTGTGCACTTGCTTCAACTCATGTGATCATGTCTCCATTACACTCACATTATCTGGATTCTAGCAAAATCTCTGATAGGTGACCATCTTTTCCTTGTGTGTTTGTTTACCTAACTATGTGTTATTGAGCCAAAGCTTGTTTAGTTCACTTTGCAGCCTATATATGTGACTCCATGCCCAATTGGAAGGGTTTAAGGCAACTGATCTTAGGCATAGTAGGCATTCCTCCCCTAAGAATCATGAAAATTTTATCCAATTTTCCCCCTTGGAAAATTGACTAAATATAGTTTCCTTGTTCACTTTTGTTCTAAGCCAACATTGCACAAGTGTTTCTCTCATTTCAGGATTTTGTTCAGCCTTTTTCTTGTCTATCCTCCTTGTCTTCAAAGTGCCCTTTGAAAAAATTTGAAGGGCCACTTTTCTTCAAAAGTGCCCTTCGATAAAATCTGAAGGGACAATTTGTCTCACTTTTCTTCAAAAGTGCCCTTTGGAAAAATCCAAAGGGACACTTTGTCTCAAAGTGCCCTTTGGAATTTGTTCGAAGGGACACTTTGTCTTGAAGTTCTTCCAAGTGCCCTGTATAAAAATTTGAAGGGTCACTCTCTTTCAAAAGTGCCCTTCAAGATTTTTTAAAGGGTCACTTTTGCTCTCAAAGTGCCCTTCAAATTTTTTGGAAGGGTCACTTTTTCTTCCAAAGTGCCCTTTAGAAAATTTTGAAGGGTCACTCTCTTTCAAAATTTCCCTTCGATATTTTTTGAAGGGTCACTTTTGCTCTCAAAGTGCCCTTAATTTTTTTTTGAAGGATCACTTTTTCTTCTAAAGTGCCCTTCAAATTTTTTTGAAGGGTCACTCTCTTCCAAAAGTACCCTTCGAGATTTTATGAAGGGTCACTTTTGCTTCAAAAGTGCCCTTTGGGACTTTTTGAAGGGTCACTTTTGCTTCAAAAGTACCCTTTGAGATTTTTCAAAGGGTCACTTTTGCTTCCAAAGTGCCCTTTGAAAAAGTCTGAAGGGACACTTTCCAAAAAATTGGATAGAAAGTCTGAAGGAATTCCTTCAAAAAAATTATCCAAAGGAATTCCTTCGAAAGAAAAACCTGAAGGAATGAGCAAGAAAAAAGAGATGGATAAAAAGTCTGAAGGAATTCCTTAAGACAAATTATTTGAAGGAATTCCTTCAGGAGAAAAACCCAAAGGAAAGAACTCGAGAAAAAAGTTACAAGAAACATTCTCAAAGGAATTCTCCCATGACGTGCTGGGGGACATGAAATTCAGAACAACAAAATAACCATTGGGATTCAAAGGGAATGACGGGCCAAGGGACATCAAAATTAAGGGTGAGCAACTAGATATTGGGAGTAATTGAAATGGAAAAGTCCAAAGTAAATGAGGATTAAAAACTTGAATGGGTCTACAAGTTCCAATTGGGTTTAATTAAAGGCTTTGATTATGAACTTTATAAGTAAAATAGCTCAAAAAACCCAAATGGGTCTACAAGTGCAAATCGGGTTTCTAAGGCTACTTAGCTTAACAAACTTAGTTCAACGACATAGTACCACCATCATGATCAGGTAAATGAGAAGCTACCACGTGACATGAGATAGATATAGATGGAGGATGATCCATAGACATCCATGCCCAATAGATCAATGACTTAGAATCACCAATCTGAGTCATTCCTTGAGGACCAATCAAAAAGGAAAGACAAAGCCAAATAGAATAAAAACAACTTCTCTCCATGCCATTGTGCATCATGACAAGCCAAGGAAAATTAGTTGGGCACCAAAATAAATATCCAATAGGTGGATCCATTAATGACAACCATTTTTGGTGCCATCTGCACATAGCTCTATTTTGTTAAGCAACCATTGAAAAGCATCTTCAAGAGGGCAAGCCAAGGGCATTCAGGAGGGTGACATGGATCAATCAAAATTACTTAATGAGCATCATTGGCAAAGTTAGTTATAAATAAATATGGAGACTTCTAATATAAATGATTCCTCTTGATAGTGCTAAAGACCTCCTCTTCTCTCTCTTATCTTTGCTATAAGTACAACCCTCGGGCTAGTGTAAAATCCATCCACAAAAGTAAGATGAAGCCTTGCTAAATTGTTTTGTCATTTTTTGCCTTTAAGTAATTAAGCATAGGTCTATTCATTTCAAGTTATAAAAAATTGCTCGAGTGTGTAAGAGACACAAAGTGACAACAAGTGATGGTTTCATCCTTGTGTCCTTTGTCCTTCACATTTTGAGTAGGATTTTTAGTCTAATAGGTCATGTAGAGTGCATCTAAATGTATGAGATTTTGTATGTGTATAAACTTTTCTGAACTATATAGGTTGTATTTCAATTTCTTTACCTTGCATGATTTCATACGTCTCACCTCTACATTGAAACATTTATGTTAGAAATTTTCATATCTTGGCAATAGGCTTGAATTCTGATGTATCATGCAATCGTGTATGACATTCATGTGGAGGATAATTTTGGTGTATCACCATTTTTAGATCAGATTTCCCTTATGCATTTCTAACCCTTTTCCCTTCATTGATCTAGTTTAAATAGTTGTCATTTTTTAGACACACATACATGGAGCTAGCCCTTCAAACCTAGAGGTTCATTTCCACCTATAGGCACACCCACATGCCTGGAAATGTCCCAACATTGACCAAATATGGAGGAGGCCTAAATACCCTCTTCTAGGGTGAAATATTTAGAGACAAAATGTTCTATATTAAATACATGTTAAAATAGGATGCAAACACTTGGATGCTTCTAGGTTCAACTTTTACTTTGCTCTGGTGCATTTTAGGTCATGGAATTTTGCTCTTTGTGAAATGGAAAAACCCTAGTTCTCCATATTCATAGTGACATTGGGGAAAATGGGTTAGTGAGAACATGGTGTCGAGATGACCCCAAAAACCCAACTATCATAGGGCAATGCCTACATAGCCAATACCCTCCCTTACATTATGGCTTATGTGTGAATCATACAATATGTGCAAATTAAGTACACAGGGAACTAGTTTGTAACTTTACAAATCATGATCTTGGGTTGCTCCTTTAGTACTTTAGACCTGTATATGTGTTTTACCTATGACTGATGTGGAAATAGGGTAGCTTTATATAATTGAATGCTTGATAGAGTGATTTTGATAAGTGTCCTTGGTCTCTTTGATATTTTTCTAGGTGAGGAATGAATGAGGGTTGATCTTGTATTTATATCAATCCATTTGGAGTAATAACTCATATTAAAGTATTTAGGCCAATCATTAGGAGACATTTAATTTATAAATTGGATGAATTTAGGGTGCTGGACATTTGTTTTAGGATAGGATAGTAGCATCGATGCTACTGTCTATCCCAAACATTAGTATCCATAGAGTAAGAAAATTGGTATAGGTTCAAAACTTGTAGAGATGGAAGATTAGTACATTTTAAGAAGTTTGGGCAAGATAGAAGACTTGGGTCATAAATAGAAGACTAGTCAGTCTAAGAGATATAGGCTAAGGGTCACTAGATAGAGTGGATGTGAGACATGTGGAAGTGAGAAAGGTTTATAATTGAGATAAAAAACCAAAGTCTAAGTTTTCTAAGTGTACAAGACTGAGGTGATATTTTATCATAAAATATCTACATTATCTATGCCCTCTTTACCATGTTAAGCTACAGATCTTAAAAATGAATTGCTAATCACCCATATCTTACATTATGCTTCATGAACTACTTTGTTATAATATGACATTGATACATATGAATGGAATAGACTAGGTTTCACTTGTTTTATGCTCCTTCAATGCTATTATTTTCTTAAATGATAGGTTCAATGTTGCTTGTTTATTGTGTGTGGCCCTTGGCCCTTGTGTGCAAATATTTCTTGAATACATATATTATATTTTTGATTGGTATGTATGAAACTTTAACATGTCCATTGCTTATGGATCTTGGATCTCTTGTTTTGTGCGATATTTGAACATTTTCCTTGTTTGTGACATTCATAATGTCCTTTGAATGCAACCTTTAGGATTTTTTGTGGCAACATATTAATGTATAGTATATGCAGCCCTTGGCGTTATGTGTGACTTTGTGCTTTTTCCACTTGTTGAGCTTGATTTACTTATTGATCTTCATTAGTGGTGCCATGATTTATATCATGAAATTTTACACATATAAAAGGTATAATTTTAAATTTAGAAAGGTTGTTGATTATTTGAGAAGGCACAAGTTTCAAGGAATGAAATAATAAATTCTTGGTTTTGAAGATTTGCTCACACAGACCTTATTTTTTGGGTTCATGCATTAATTGATGATTGTGTAACTTGTTTTGTGAATGAAATGATAATGGAAGCATGTTTAAATTACTCATGATGATTTTTTAATATTTTATATTGTTTATAAAAGGTTTGTTGCATATTTCCTTGCTTGGATTTATGTCTTTTTGTATCAAATCTACTATAGTCCTGTACAAGCTAGCCATTCCTACACAACCAAATAGAAACCTTGTTAAAAAAGTGGAACAAAGGAGGTAAGGGGATTAAATAATGGTTGGAGAAAGAGTAAGGCCTTGGTTTTTATAGAGCCTAAAAAACCTTGAAAATGGTCAAAAAGACCATATAGAAGTAAAAAATCAAATGTAATCACTCACAGGTCTATGTAGGGGAAATAAACCCTAGATTAGGGTTTGAAGAGTAAAATGCCATTTTAAAGAGTTTCAATTGGCCAAATAACCTTAAATTTTTTAATCTTATTGATTTCAATGTGATCTAATAGAATAAGCTAGTTTTAGACCTATATGATCAAGGACAATATGATATTTGAGCCTTGTGTTGTATTGATACATAAAGAGACCTAATTAAGAGAGACCTATTACTAGAAAGAGGGTCTAGAAAGAGAGTTTGACCAAGAAAATTTGTGGAGAGATGTATATTTATAGAGGCTATCTTGAATGAGTGTCATATTTTGTTGAACCATGCTAATTTTTTTGTACAAGTCAAAAACTAGAAAAAGGCTACTAACAAGGCCTTAAGGTCTAGGAAAGAGGGTATAATTGGCAGAGTTGAATTTTTTTCACAAGTTACTCTACATAATTTTGGTATCAAATTCAATACTAGAAACCTAGAAGCAAGTGGGAGAGAAGATATTCCTTGAAAGAAAGAGAAGCAAATAGTTGTTTGGTAAATTATTTGAGAGAGTTAATATGCCACCAAGGAGGAATGCAATAGGTGAGAGAATAACAACTATACAGATGGGAAATGCCATCATGTAGGAGTTGAGGAACCTCAGAGTCAATTTTAATGCTCGAATCATAGTAGTTGAGGTTCACTAGAGAAGGGGAGTAGTCATAGGTGATTTGAGTGACCAAGAGGAAGAGGAACCACAAGCATGAAAATTGGAAGATGAAGCAAAGAGAGAGAGATTGAGGAGTAGAAGTTTGAGAGATTGTTGAAGGTGGTGAAAGGGATGGGATCTAATCCCAAATAGGATATTTAAATATATGTAGGTATCCTTAGTGGAGAATAACTCCTTGATTGGATTGGGGAGTTAAACAGAGTACTTTGACTTTGAGGATGTCCCAAAAGAACAACAGGTGAAGTTTGCTAGAACCAAGTTGAAGGGCCATACATCCCTATGGTGGGATTACATCTAAGATGAGATAAGGAAGAAATAAAATGACAAGATTAGGTATTGGGATAGTATGTTTAAAAATTTGAAGATCAAATTCTTGGGTAGTGACTACATCACCAATTTATATAGGAAACTCTAAAACTTAAAATAAAAAGAGATGGGGGTAACAGAGTACACTGAAGAGTTATATAAACTAAGCATTAGATCAAGTCATATGAAATATGAAAATGACAAGGTGGAAATGTATCTTAATGGTTTGAGATATAATGTATAGGATGAGTTGAGTCTTGCTAGTCCAAAAACACTTGAAGGCTGAAGTTAAACTCAATAGTAAGTAAAACCAACATAATAGTGGTAGAGGTAGGAGTTTTAGAGGTAGGGGAAAATAATGAGGTAGAGAATACTCATAAAGAAGCAACAAAGGGGAGTCTAGTACCTCACATGAGCAGCCCTCTAGTTCAAGAGGAGGATTTAGAGACCTGAGGCCTTATTATAGAGGTGGATATGCACCAAGGAGTAGAGGATCGGGTGGATTTTTAGGAAGATGTTTCAAATGTAATAAGTTTTATGTTCATATATCATGGGAGTGCCTAGAGGATCAGCCAATAGGGAGTCCAAGGACTGATGGAAGAAACCAAATTACACAAGGAGTTGAAGAGGAGAGTGTTTGCTCTCCATCACTTGTGAAAGAGCCTAAAGTTGGAAAATCATTATTAATGAGGAGGGCACTGATCAAGCCACCTAAGGAGAAAGCCACCACAAAATAAGACTCTTATTAGGACTTCTTGAAAATGCCAAGGTAAATGTTGTAAAATGGCCATAGATTCAGGAAGTATGAATCTAGTTTCTATTGAAATGGTTAATAAACTTGGGTTAAAGAAGTTGCCTCACCCCACACCATATAAGGTATCATGGTTGAACAAGGGTTAACAAGTCTTGGTAAGTGAGTAAAGTTGGGTAGAATTACAAGTTGGAAGGTACAAGGACAAGGTCCTTTCTGATGTCATACCCATGGATGTTCACCATGTGCTTCTTGAGAAGCCTTGGTAATATGATAGGCAAACCACTCATGATGGAAGAAGGAATGTGTACACCTTGGTCAAAGATGGAGTTAGTCATATCTTTTTTCCCATGAAGGATGAGGATAATGAACAACAAGTTGGATCAAATGTGATGTTGGTAAGTGGTAAAGAGTTTTTAAGTGCCATGAATGAAGAGGAGTTAATATTTGCATTGGTATTCAAGCCTAGGACTGTTATGACAACCAAAATTATTAATGATATGCCATAATAAATCCAAGATATGTTGGAAGAGTATGCATAAATAGTTATTGATGAGCTGCCAAACACATTTCCACCTATGAGTAACATCACTCATCGTATAGAATTTGTTCCTATAGAAATATTACCTAACAAGGTAGCCTATAAGATGACCCCTCAAGACAATGTAGATATCAAGAGACAAGTGAAATATATACTAGATAAAGGACTAATCAAATAAATTCTTAGTCCTTGTATAGTACCTATAGTGTTAGTGCCAAATAAGCAAGGTGAGAGGAAAATGTGTACTAATTCCAAGACCACAAACAAGATCATAATTAGATATAGGTTTCCACTTCCTAAGATGGAAGACTTGATGGATTGCTTGAGTGGAGAAAGATATTTTTCTAAAATTGATCTAAAGAGTGGGTACTATCAAATTAGTATCAAATAAGGAGATGAGTGGAAAATTGCTTTCAAAATAAATGAAGGCTTGTATGAATGGTTGGTTATGCCATTTGGTTTGAATAATGCACCAAGTACCTTCATGAGGCTGATGAATGAAGTCCTCAAGTATTTCATAAGTAAGTTTGTAGTGGTGTATTTGGATGACATACTTATCTACAATCATAGCAAGGAGGAACATCTTCACCATTTGGATCTAGTCATGAGGAAGCTGTAAGAAGAAAAGTTGTTGATCAGCCTCAAAAAAATTGAATTCATGAAGTTAGAGCTGATGTACCTTGGATTTTTAATCTCTCAAGGCATGTTAAAGATGGATAAGAACAAGGTGAAGGAAATCATGGAGTGGCCAACACTTAGGACAATAGGAAAGGTAAGAAGTTTTCATGGTCTTGTAAGCTTTTATAGGAAGTTCATTAGGAATTTTAGTGGGATATGTGCTCCTATCATAGACACCATTAAGGGAGATAAGAAGAAGTTTGTATGGAGTGAGAAAGAAAAGAAAAGATTTCAATACTTGAAGAAAATGATAATAGAGATACCAATAATATCATTACTAGACTTTAATAAGGTGTTTCAAATAGAATATGATGCAAGTGACTAGAAATAGGGGATATATTAAGCCAAGAGGGAAGACCTATAGCCTATTTTAGTGAAAATATAAATGATGCTAAGAATAAGTACTCATCCTATGACTTGGAGTTATATGCAATGGTAAAAGCATTGAATAAGTGGAGGCATTATCTCATGCAAAAGGAGTTTATTAACTATACAAACAATCATGTACTTTAGTTCATCTCTAATCAACCTAAACTAAACCAAAGACACATGAAATGGGTGGAGTACATGCAAAATTTCACCTTCACCATCAAGCATAAACAAGGACAAAGTAAGAAGGTTGCAGATGCATCGAGTAGGAGAGTCTTATTGGTGAATGAGATACAACTAGAGAGTGTTGGAATTGAATCACTCAAGGACATGTATGAAGATGATAAAGAATTCAAGGAAGCATACAATTCTTGCAAGCACCCAACTACACTCAAAAGGAACCATGGTTGGATTTTGTCTTACAAGATGGAATGCTATTCAAAGGGATATAGCTATGTGCACCAAGAATTTCAATAAGGGAGAATCTAATACAAAAAAATCATAGTGGAAGTATGGCATGTCACTTTGGACTTGATAAGAGATTAGAACAACTCACTAGACACTACTATTATCCTAAGATGAAAGAAAAATTGAGGAGGTATGTTGAAAGATGCAAAATTTGTCAGTTGGCTAAAGGTAAGATCACTAATGCAGGTTTATATCAACCCCTACCAATCCCAAATAGGCCTTAAGAATCTATAAGCATGTATTTTATTATGGGATTGCCTAGGACACAAAGGGGTTTTGACTCAATTTATGTAGTTATGGATATATTTTCTAAAATAACACATTTCATTCCATGTATAAATACTAATAATGCCACCCATGTGGTAAATTTGTTTTCCAATGAGGTATTAAGGCTTTATGAATTGCCCATGAACATTGTATTTGATAGAGACACCAAGTTCCTTGGCCATTTATAAAGAACATTGTGGATAAATATAGGCACAAACTTGAGTTTTAGTTTAGCTTACCATCCTGAGATAGATGGTCAAATTGAGGTGGTTAATAGAATCCTAGGGAATCTATTGAGGTGCCTATCTAAGGACAATCCCAAGCAGTGAGATCTTGTGTTGCCTCAAGCAGACTTTGCCTATAATAACTCTATCAGTAGGAGTATTTGTATGAGTCCTTTTCAAGTACTCTATGGTATGTATCCAAGAGGAATATTTGAGATAAAAAATGTCAATCATATGGACAATAGGAGTGCTGAAGGTGAAGAGTTTGTAGTGGAAATGGTGGAGGTCCATGAATAAGTAAGGAAGTATCTAGAGTCTAGTGTGGAAAAGTACAAGAAATAGGTAGATGTAAGTAAAAGGAAAATGATTTTTTAGATTTGAGACTTGGTTTTGGATCATCTAAATAAGGAGAGGTATCTGAGAGGTGAGTACAATAAGTTAAAGATGAAGAATATTGGTCCTTGCAGGGTACTCAGGAAGTTTGCAAACAATGCCTATGAGTTGGAGTTACTTAGTGGGGTAGTTATATCACCAATATTAAATTTTGTAGGTCTATAACCTTAAAAATAATGAGTATAAAGAGAAAAGACAATAGAGAAAATATATACATCGAGCCTAGATTGGGCAACATAGTTGCCTAAAGCCAAGTTAGAAGAGTTGGAGTGCATACTAGACAAACAAGTGATCAAATAGACTAGAGATAAGAAATGCTTCAAGTATCTAGTCAAATGGAAACACAAATCAGTGGAAGATGCTATGTGGATTACTAAACATGACATCAAAATTCATGGGAGTACTCTAGAAATACTCATGGACAATAATCCCTGAGTTCTTTGCCGCTTCCTTGGGAGTATGATATAGGAGAATCAATTCTAGGATGAATTTGTCTTCAATTTTGGTTTATTTATCCATATTTTAGATTGATTATTATTTTCATGGTCTTGATATGCCTCAAAAATCCTTAAATTTCAAATTTATATGTTATATTTAGTTTTAGCTAGTTAAATTTTCAAATCTCTAGTTTCTCGCCAAAACTTAGTTTTCAAAAATTTGAATTGTTTGCTTGGAGTTAGCATAATAGGGGTGAATGAAGGACTTTGTAAATTTATAAACCTATTGTAAATTTATTATAAGGACACCTTGAATCCATATCAATGGTCCAAGGTCTCAAATATACATAAAACTAACTTGGTTCACATTCATGTTTATTAACTTGTCGTTTTAGTGACCATTGTAAGGTCCCTACAAGCAGTTAGAGTAGTTAGACACATATAAAAAGTGTAATTTTAAATTTTTAAAGGTTTTTAAATGTTTTTGAAATCACAATTTTTGAGTAATGAAATAATAAACCCTTGGTTTTGAATATTTTCTCACACAGACCCTATTTTCTAGGTTCATGCATTTATTGATGATCGTGTAACTTATTTTGTGAATGAAATGATAATGAAAGCACATTTAAATCACTCCTAAAGATTTGTTAAGATTTTGTATTATTTATAAAAGGTTTATTTCATATTTTAATTTCTTGGATTTATGTCTTTTTGTATCAAATCTACTATAGGCCTATAGAAGCTAGCCATTCCTACACAGTCAAACATAAATCTTGTTATAAAAGTGAAGTAGAGGAGGTAAGGGGATTAACTAATGGTTGGAGGATTAAGGGGTTTGTGTAGAGACTAAAAATAATTGAAAATGGTCAAAAATACCCTACATAAGTCAAAAACCAATTATAATCACTCTTGGGTCTATGCAGGGGAAGGAAATCCTAAATTAGAGTTTGGAGAGTCAAATGACATTTTAAAGTGTTTCAACCAGCCAAATAAGCTTAAATTTTTTAATCCTATTGATTTTAAGGTGATATAATATAATAAGTTGGTTTTAGACTTGTATGGTTAAGGATAGTATTCCATTTGAGCCTTGTGTTGTACTAATACACAAAGAGACCTAATTGAGAGAGACCTATTGCTAGAAAGAGGGTCTAGACAAAGATTTTGACCAAGAAAATTTGTGGAGAGGTGTATCTTGATAGAGGGTATCTTTAATGAGTGTTATATTTGGTTGATACATCCTCATATTTATGTACAAGTCAAAAAAACTAGAAAAAAGGCTATTAGCAAGGCCTTAAGGTCTAGGAAAGAGGGTACAATTGGCAGAGTTGAAACTTTTTCACAAGTTGATCTACATCAATCATAATACATAGTTGATTGTATATGAATGAACATATAAAAAATCACATAATGATTCAAGTATGTCATGGTGATGCATGACCATAGTAGTAGAAGGGAGATTATGAAATAAACCAACTATTTCCTTATTAAGCAAAATGATAATGAGTAGATCTCAAAATTGTTCCTCCAATAAATATCTCATTCAATAATAGCAGTCTTAAGACCTTTTTCAATGGAGTGAAGAGTAACACCATGGTCTCTAAATCCATCTCCACTAGATCTTTTAATTTTTCTACAACTTATTCACTCAATGTTTGTAGCATATGTATCAATGCACTTAATGCATTCTAACGCTAAAAACCACATGGGCTTCATAAGTAGATACATAATTTATTTTTAAAGCAAGATAAAAACCAAAGTTACATTTTTACATGCGAGCGAAATATAAATTTAATTTAATTTTTCCAATTAGTGAATATTATCCCCTTGAAATCTGAGCGAGTTGGTTTAAGATGAAAAATAAATTGTAAAATTAATGGGTCATAGGTTTGATTCTCATGCATGTGCAACACTTAAAATTTGCCTATAAGATGATTTAAAGTTAGTATTTTAAAGCAAAGTTTGATATGATGCATAGTTGAATTGAAAACCCTTTATTTTGAAAGACATTCTCAAAACTAGAGGTCAAGAGTTTGAATTTCCTTTTTGTCACAAATTTTATCGCATTTGACATTTGAGTAGTTTATATTACAACATTTTTTTGAAAAGTCATTATTTTAAGAAAAGGTGGTTGTGTGACCCATTGATTTATAAGTTTTAAGATGTTTCAGACATATTGGAATGGTAAATTATATGATTTGAAACTTCATTGTATGAATTTTTTAATAAATTTATTGAAAATGAAGTATAAAGGTGTATTTTTGGTAGAAACCGACACCTTTAAAATGACAATTTTTATGACACCTCATGCTTATGATATTGGTGACCATCTCATCCTTTACAATTCCATCCTTGTCCTTGTGATTGATAAAGTGTAAGTGTCACACTAAAGGTTGGAGGATATATTGGAGGCTAGAGGACTATTACCCTTCTCTAGTTATTTATTTGCTCAGATTTTGGGTTTAATGCTTGAATGATAATTTTGGTAGTAGTAGTTTATTTATTTTAGTTTCAATTTTGGCTTTCTATCCTTGATATTCATGACATGGAACAGACTAGAATTTTTGATTTTGTTTCTCTCGATGCATAGCTTCTCACCTCTTTCCTGATAGGGGAAGAAGATATAACATTGATAGGTCTTTGATCAATTGTCAACACAATATAGGTTGATATGGGTTGTTAACACCGATAATGTTGAGTAAAGGTCTTCAAATTTTGTTGGACATTAGGAAGATATGCCATACATAGTATAGGTTGGTCACTTTTATTGGCTTCTATGTGGAGCCTTATGTGGATTGATATAGTTAGACAGGCTTTGATCATGTTCTACTACATTATGACATGATGATCATAAGGTATGAGCATGCCTTGATCATGCTAATCAACCTTTTATGCCATTACTCTTAGGGTGGGCTTATATATGGATCAACATCAATTTTGGTCAGTACCAAGATGTATAGTACACCAGTTATAGTTACTTTAAAGTTTACTTGATGACTTTAGAGTCATTGCTCTAATTCTTTCATCTTCTATACCTCTCTGGATCAAGAGGGAGTTTATTGGGTCATTTATGCTCCAAAATATTTAGTTTATTATTATCATACTTTTTTTATTAGATTAATATCTTTTTTGTTTCTCAGGTTAGTTGAAACATGTTGGTTATAAAAATCAACTAATGTAAACCTATAAAATTTTACATTAGTTCTTGTACAGAATAAGTTTTTAAATTGAATATATTTGAAGATTATTCCTCCTACTTCGATCTCAATCATATTTTCCTAAGTGAATATGAGAGTGCTTCAATGAAAAACATATCCCCATCCATACTACCTAATTTTAAGGGGATGTCAACATAAGATCCTGATTAGTTTCTATTTGATTTCAAAGTATTATGTCAAGCCTATGACTACCAAACAAATAATCAAAAGTTGAAGCTATTTATATTTAAACTTAAGGAATCAAATATGAGGTGGTTTATCAAATTGTCACCACATTCTATTCATTCATGGGATGAAATGAAAAATATATTGTTGGACAAATATCATGACTATTTTAGGGTAAAGGAGGAATTCTTCTATATAAAACCCAAGGAAGATGAAATTATAGAAGATTATCTAGATATATTATTCTTTGTATATAAAAGATGTGGATATGAGTTTTATGAAGACCTAAGGAAGATAGTTTTCTTAAAAGGATTAGATGATTATGATCGAGAGTCATTGAACCTAATGGGAAAAGGTGATGCAAATAAACTAACTTTTAATGAAATTACTAAACTATGTATGAATTATTCAAGAATAATTATTAGTATTATAAATATGAGAATAATGAAAGGAAATAATGATTTATTCAATCAAAAAAGAAGGTTTCCACCTCAATCAATATTGATTCCTACTCCCACTAGCCAACCTTCATAAATTGAACAAGAAATAACTATGGAAGTCAATATTATAAATTGTTTTAATGTTTAATTATGTTTAGGAAAGACATTGATTAGCTCACAAGTAACCATCACAAAAATTCCCAAGGAAAACTAAATTTCATACCCTCTCAATGAGAAAATCAAAGAACAAGAAGACACACAAGAATTAGAGTGATGCATGAGAATCAATGGGTAGTGTAGAAGTTAGTTTGTTTGAGTGTGTACAGTTAACCAATTTGGTCTTATGAGGGTCTGAGAGGTATTATAGGGTCCCATAGAGTGTGATGGAGTAATTGAGAAGAGTGTATTGTGTGTCTCCATTCTAATCTAGAGTTTCTTGCCAAAATAGGGGAATTTGAAATTTTGAATGTTTGTTAAGGCTTTGGAGGGGTTTAAGGGGTCTTTAGTGGAATGTAACTATGTATATTGTTTGTAAAAGGTTTATGGAGGTAATAGGAGGTTTATAAATATGTTTTAATATGTGCAAGTCATAATATGCAATGTAAATCAAGAAAAAGAAAAGAATGTGATGTTTGTAACTACCACTCCTATGTGGAGTTGGCATAGGGAGAAAGTTACCATGAAAAGTTGGCATGATGGAGAGATTATAGGAATTTAGGAGAGTGGATAAGAGTTAATAAGAATAGAATCAGTTATTAGGTAGGGAGAGGCTCAAATTAGATTAGAGAAAATAGGAAGAAACATAAAGAAGACTAGAGTGGTCCGTGAAGGACAATAGGATGGTAATGAGTTATACATGTAAATATATATCTTAAGATCAATAAAATATGTGTTGTTTTGTTTGGTAAATTATATAAGGGTTATGTTTTAATATAATTTGAATTAAATTGATGTTTTTAAAGTGACTTTGAGGCCTTGAAGAGGGTTTTGACATATTTTCAAGTCTAAAGTTAAAGAAGTTGTGTGTGACAGTCTGCTTAAAGAATAATTTGATCATCATTGAAGGTTGTCTAACAAGATAAGTCAGTTTGTGAGTGCATTAGGAGTGTTTATAATCTCATTCTATTAGAATATATATATATATATATATATATATATATATATATTATGGAATAAACTTTGAAGATACCCTGCATGTGTTAAAATTTTGTGTATGAGTGTTATAGGTGTAATGAGATTAATCAAGGAAATAATGTTTATTGAATGTATTTGAGACTTCATGAGGGTTATTTAAATTTTAATCATTTTAAATAGTTTATTTATCTATATAAAGTGGATTCTTGATAGCATTTTCTCATCTGAGTAGGTGATCAACTACAACCACATACAAACTTGAATAATTATGTTCTTACACAATCGAGTAAGGCATTAGAAACCTATTTTGAGGATTATTCCTAAGAAATAAAGGTGAAGGTATGGTATATATTATTTATTTAATCCAAGTAATCCATTTTAATGTTTAATAAACCTTCTTGAAGTATAATATTCAACTGAACCTATACCCAGTCTTGTCATAAGTTTCCAAAAGACTACAACTTAGTATACGAGAACACTATTATGATTGTTTAAATCCAAAAAAATGGTTGGAGAAGGTATAGTGAGAATATAAATACCTAATAAAGGTATTAAAGTGATTTAAATTATTTATAATTCAAAACATCCAAATATATAGCCTCTTGGGCTATTACAATCATGCATAACCCTAAGTTAGGGGTTTTATTTTGAATTTGAAATATCTAGTGGTTTCACCTTATAAAAAGATTGAAACTTTATAATATTAGTTATTTCAAGGTGATATATAATATTAATAAGGTTTCAAGTTAGTACAATATGGATAAGTATGAAAACTATGACTATGTAAGTTAAATAGGCCTAAAGAGACCTAATTGGTGAAGGAGGGTGGTGAGTTGATAGGTTTACCTTGAGAATTGTGATATGAAAATTTAGGAGAAGTTGAAAAATGATAAAGGGTATTAATAATAATATTTATTTTATCTTTAATCTTTTTTTACTGATCAAACTAACAAGATTTATGCTCAAACAAGACTACTAGAATATAGAGGCTTAAAGAGAGAAATAAGTGATGGATTGAGAGTTTTAACTTAGGAATGGATTTATTTAATTAGATTATTGAGGAGAGATAATATAAATAATAAATATGACATCATGATATTGGGGTAGAAATATAACATGGGATCCATATATTGGGTCTATAAGTCAATGGAGGAAAGAGCTAGTTTGAATCAAGAATGAATAAATGAAAGACACATAGGTAGATAATTAGAGCTAGGTAATGGTATGAAATTAGTTTATGTTTTAAATTATTTTAGGTTTATGGTTTGATATAAATCAAGTGGTATCAGAGTAAGTAATATCTTAAAATAATTTATGTTTTTGAGTATGAAAGGTTACTATGGGAAATTATTGAAGATTATTGATTAAGATTACAGGTATACAGTAGGAGAGGTAGAAAGATTTTGAAACATAGAAGGTAAGATATTGGCGTGGAAATAAATCCATAGAGCCATAGAGGTTTTGAAGATATAAGGAGACCTTTTTAAGCTCAAAAGGTAAGCTGAAGGATATCTTAGAGAAGAAAAGGCTAGTCTTAGGTAAAGGACTAGAAGGAGAAGAGACCCAAGTGAGGTCTTAAGAGGCAAGTAGGTTAAACTTGCAAAGGATAGGTAGGTTCAAGTGAGGCTTAAAGTGTAAAGAGAAATAAAGGTGAAATATTAAAAATAAGAGAGATAAATAATGAAGGGCTTGAGGAAATAAATCTACCACAAGAAGATGAAAAGAGAAGTTAAAGAGAAAGAGTTAGACATGGAGAGAGAAATGGTTGAGATTAAGGTAATCTTAGTAGGATTAAATAAAATAGAGAAAATATTTGAGGAGTCAAAATAATGATTTTTAGTGAGAATCATAAAAATAGTACAATGACCTCTTAAAAACATTATGAAAAAGAAGAAAAGGTAGAAAGAAGCTAGTTAGTTAAGAAAACAAATAAGGACACTAACAAAGCAGCCTAAAGGAGAAAGAAAAGAGAAAAAAAGCCTCAAAATTTTAGGTCTAATGATTTCTTTTTATGTGTGTATGCAGGTGAAAGGATAGATAGAGAAGAAACCAACTTTGAAGGCTTAAATTCAAAAGATACTAAAGAAGTTAAGACATTGGTGGTGAAAGAGAAACGTGAACAACATGCTTGTATAGAATATCAAGTTAACATGCAAGAAAAAGTGGGGATTTTTTATCCATAGGAAGGAGAAATGCTTGTAAAAGAAACACTTCAATAAGATGAAACTACAAATCACATAAGGACAAACAACCAGAGTTGCAAACGAGAGGATAAACAAGTGTTGGTACAAGATGAAGTAAACAAATTTGAAATCCAATAAATATTATGTGAAGAAGACAATAAATAACAAGGTAAATAACAAAGCCAAAGATAAATATGTGATGGTACATTTAGATTTCAAAGTTTATAAAGAAAATGGAGAAGCATATGGTTTATATCTTCACAAGTGGTACAAATAGATGATGAAGCAAATGACCAACGAGAATATATATTATTGGTATGACCATATACTGATTCAATCAAGGGAAAGATTAAAAACCAAGACCAGATATGGAAATGGTTAATACGATAAAACACAAGTTCTTACAACTAAGGCTGAAGTTTTGATTGAAGAGGATAAGGAACAAGAACTGAATGAGGAGATAACTAGTATGAAGGACAAGCAAGAGACGTTGTAGGCAAGCCGATGTGATAAAATATAAGAAGTATTATTGAAATGTGAAAAGAAGAATATTTAAAAGGAAAAGGAAATATTTCCCCTAGGGACATATAAAGGAGATGAATTTTTAGGTTATGCAGGGGCATAAAATTTTAAGCAAATAGTGGATTTCAAGCATGAAGACCAACAATTATTGACATAAAGCAAAGTAAGTAAAATTATGAGCATGTGTAAGATTAAATATATAAAATTAAAAAATAAAAAAGTTTTACCATAATGTGATGGATAATCTCATTAATATCTCATGAAAAGCATTAGAAGAGGACTAGAGTAGCAAAGAGAACGTGAAAACATCATGGAAGATGTGAAACATAGAAGTTATGGAGCAAGTACAAGAGTGATGAATAATAATAAATTTATGGGAGAAAAATTTAATGAAGATGGAGAAGAGATAGAGGAGATGAATTATGAAGGAGATAAGGAATTTCAAAGGTTCATGTACTTTATTGAACTAGAAGATGAGATGCCAAGAAAATGAAGCAAGAAAAGAAGGAAAAGATATAAGGATCAACTAAGAAGAAAAAGTGTAGATGAGAGGAATGTCAGTAGAAAGAGGCCAAAAATTTATAATAAAAAATTGGAAAGTAAGGAAGAATATAGATAAGATGCATTTGAGCTGGAGCTCAAAATCTTTCTATTGAGGAAATATGATGCAGGAACATCATAATGTAGTGTAGAAGTTAATTTATTTGAGTGTGTCTAGTTGACCAATTTGGTATTGTTAGGGTGTGAGGGGTATTTTAGGGTCCCTTATAGTTTTATGGAGTCATTAATAAGAGTGGATTGTGTGTCTCCAGTATCATCTAGAGTTTCTTGCCAAAATAGGGGAATTTGAAAATTTGAATGTTTGTTAAGGCTTTGGAGAGGTTTTAGGGTCTCTAGTGGAATGTAACTATGAATATTATTTATAAAGGGTTTATTGAGGTAATAATAGGTTAATAAATATATTTTCCTATGAAAAATTCATAATATTCAATGTAAATCAAACAAAATAAAAGAATGTGATGTTTGTAACTACCACCCTATGTGGAGTTGGCATAGGGAGAAAGTTACCATGAAAAGTTGGCATGACAGAGAGATTTAGGAATTTATGAGAGTGGATGAGAGTGTGGAATAATATTATGAGTCATAATTTAGGTAGATTATCAAAAGAGAGGAGAAAAAAGAGGAATAAAAATAGAGAAGAACAGAGTGGTCAATGAAGGATAATAGGATGGTAATGAGTTGTATATGTAAATATCTATCTTAAGGTTAATTAAATATGTGTTTTTTTGTTTGGTAAATATTATGAGGGTTATTTTTGAATTTAATTTGAATTATATTGATATTTTTTAAGTTCCTTTGATGACTTGAAGATGGTTTTGTCATAGTTGTAGGTCTAAAGTTAAAGAAGTTATGTGTGACAGTCAACTTAAAGAATAGTTTGGTCATCATTGAAGGTTGCATATACAAGAGAAGTCAATTTGTGAGTGGATTAGGAGTGTTTATAATCTCATTAAATATTATAATATTATTTTATTTATGGATTATTGAAATAAATTTCAATAAAAGATAAAATACTTTGAAGATACCTTGCTTGTGTTAAAATTCTGTGTATGAGTGTTATAGGTGTAATGATATTAATGAAGGAAAGAATGTTTATTGAATGTATTTGAGACTTCATGAGGATTATTTAAATTTAAATAATTTTATTTATCTATGTAAATTGGATTCTTGATAGCATTTTCTCATCCGAGTAGGTGATCATCTACAACCATATACAAATTTGAACAATTTTGTTCTTGCACAGCTCAAGTAAGGCATTAAAAACTTATTTTGAGGATTATTAAAAATAAATAAAGGTGAAGGTATGGATTATGTTCTTTATTTAATCCAATTAATCCATTTAAATGTTTAATAAACCTTATTTAAGTATAATATTCAACTAAACCTATACCCAGTCTTGTCACAAGTTTCCAGAAGACTATAACTTAGCATATGAGAGCACTATTATGATTGTTTAAAGCCAACAAAATGGTTACAGAAGGTTTAATGAGACCATAAAGACCTAATAAAGGTATTATAAGTTATTTAAATTCTTTATAATTCAAAACAATTAATTTTATAGCCTCTTTGGCTTTACAGTCCTGCATAACCCTAAGTTGGGGTTTTCATTTTGAAATTGAAATATCTAGTGATTTCACCCTTAAAAAATCTTGAAATTTTTTAATATTAGATATTTTAAGGTGATTTAAAATATTTATAAGATTTAAATTTGGTATATTATGGAAACTATGACTGTGTAAGTCAAATAGGCCTAGAGGAAGACCTAATTGGTAAAGGAGGGTGGTGAGTTGATAGGTTTAACTTGAGAATTATAATATGAAACTTTAGGAGAAGTTGAAACAAGATAAATTGCATCCATAAATATATTTATTTTGTCTTTAATATTTATTTATTGATAAAACCAACAATATTTATGCTCAAACAGGGCTACTAGAATCTAGAGGCTTAAAGAGAGAAAGAAGTGATGGATTGAGAGTTCTAACTTGGGAATGGAGTTATTTGCTTAGATGATTGAGGAGAGATAATATACATAAGAGGGATGAAATCATGAGACTAGGGTGGAAATATATCATGGGATCTGTGCATTGGGTCTATAATTCTATGGAGGAAAGGGCTAATTTGAATCAAGAATGAATAAATGAAAGATATGAAGGTAAATAATTAGGGTCATGTAATGGTATGAAATTAGTGCATGTTTTAAATTATTTTAGGTGTATGATTTTATATAAATAATAGAGGATGAATTGACAATCAATTTTGAATATCCTAACTGAGTTTTGGGGTCTGCCAGACTAGCGCTGGAGTTTGTCAAATTAACTCTAAAGTCTGTTCGTCTATCTCCATAATTTAATCAACTACCTTATGAAGGTCAACCAATAAACTCGTAAACCACTCCTAATGAGACTTATGATCACACACCTCATCTGATCCCACTTAAATCTCTCATGAGTGAATTTATGAAATTTGATTCAATATATCTAGAAATGAAACAAATTACAACCCAACTAAGAAATATTAAACATAAATAGTTGGTTGATTTATGCACAAGAAATACTAATTTTAGAATTATTAGATATAATTTCAAAGACAAAAATGATTTTAATAAATTTTTTTTTATACATTTTGAGTGTGAATGCTTAGTTGATTGTATAAACACAACCAATGTACATAAAGAATCAATGGATGAAAAAGGAAAGCTATGAAACACTAGTTTTGAGTTTTATCAATTTGGATGTCAAAGTAGGTCAAAATTTGTTGTCATTATGTGTGAGAGACATTATTAGGTCCATGAGTGGTCTTATAATTAATATAGAGTCATAAATTTGAGTTATATGGTCTCTAGGATTTTCCCTCCTAATTCAAGAATTTGAAAATTCAAATGTTTCTAAGAGACTAGGAGGGCTTAAACATGGTCTAAGGAGGTTATATGAGTGAATACATGTTTAATAGGACCAATATGTGTTTTAATAAGTGTTTAAAGACATATGTGTCTTGTTATAAGTTGAAAATCATGTCTTTTTTAAGTAGGACACCACTAATCCTATTTTGGATTGATATGTGTTAGATATGTTTTGGTAACTAACTTGTAACCAACATTGAAGTTGGAAAAAGAGGAGATTGTACATGAGTCTGGGGAGATAAAAAAATAATATTTATATAAAAAGGAGTAGGAGGGTCAATAAATGAGGAAAATTCAAAAAACAAAAAAAAGAAACCCTTGGAAAGATGATCCAGTCCATGGTTAGACGGTTTGTATGCATGTTGATTTAATACATTAAGATAAGTGCCTCCTATGTTGAGTTCCATTAAAGAGTATATGGATTTTATTATGTATGTATCCATTTATTTCATATGAATCTTATAACCATGCATGCATAGCTTTGTGTTATAGAATCTACAGTTTTGTGAAGGATTGTGGAGCATAGTCAAGAAGACATGTTTTGGAGCATTCTTGGAAGTGGTTAAATGAGTATTATTATTGGGTAAGTGTACTTGTGTATATTGATATATTATAAACCCATTTATGTTTGGTGAAACACATAAAATTATAAGTAACTCAACAGGATGATGACTCTGCTCTTGCCCTATTGAATACCATTCAAGATATAAAATACATACTTGGTTTTGAAGAATACAAACCACTAATTAGTGAGAAAGACTTTGATAAGTTTATATGTTGTTCAAAATATGGTTGGTTGATTTTTTATGAGTTATAATGACTAAGACACTCAACAAATTTAAATATCAAACTTTTGGCATAAAAGAATCTTGTGCATACTATCAAACCCTGGTTGTAGGATGGTAGAGAACAAAGTGGAGTTTTGAATCAACATGTGCAAAGAGAAGTGGATTAAGTTAGTGGAATAATATATTAATATATGAAGATATTAAGAGTGGATTAATATTTTTGGAACTCTTACAGGTTGATACAATAGGTTGTACCCTATTTTTAGTGTGCTCAGTCACTTTATGAAGAGATTGAAAGCTATGCCTTAATCCTTGTCAAATGTGCCTTTATAAGGAGATATTGAGAGGTGGTTCCATGATTTTATGAAGATTTATGTATTTTTAAATGTTAGGAGATCATTAAAACATTTCACATTGAACCTTGCTATTGGCAGACCTGTAGGTATCATATTTTCCTAAGTAACATTGGTATCCTTAGTTCAAATCATGAATGGAAAGCCTTAAAGAAATATGGAAAGTAGTGGATTATGGTTTGATGAAGGGGGAAATGATAGTGAATAGGAATACTCAATAATAATAAGGTTCTTTATAGGTTCAAAGATACCCTAACTAAGGGTCAGTACACCAAACAAATCATAGTTTAATAGCTTTACTACTATTATGTACAATCAAGGGGATAAGAAGCTCTCAAGGTGGTGAAATAAAGTTGTGAGTGGAAGTTGAAGGTTTAAAGGGTGGAGGAATTCTAGGTGGATCCTCAGATGGAATTTGAGTACATGAAATGGAAAAATGACTATTGAAATCCTCAACATAGTCAATAAAAGGGCAATTAGATACTGAGTTTAAATAGTTTGGAACATATAAAGGACCAAACAATGATGTTTTATAGTTACATAAGGTAAAGGACTTCCAAACAGACTTTAAAAAGGTAATTTGACTCCTTAAAACATTACTAATCACCAAATATTGAATTTTGAAAGGCCTCAGCCCTATGCAGGCAAGTGTAACCCTAAAACTAGGGTTTTGTAATTTCTAAGAGATTAGACCCTTAGAAAAACATAATTTTTTTTAGTTTGACTATATTGAACATGATTATGATGATAGAAGTGGTTTTGGTCTAAAAGGGGTACAAATTGTATGAAATATAGGCCCGTGCCATCAAAAGAGGGCTAAAAAGGCCTAACAAGGAAGGTGTTTGCAATAGAAGTGTTAGCAAGGAAAGGATTTAGGACATGAAATTGTAATCACACCTCTGGGGATATAAATAAAACTTGAAAATGTGAATATATAATGATAAGTAAACCTATATTGTTTGAACAAAGTTAAAAGGCTCAAACAAGGCTACAAGCCTAATGCAGCCAACAAGAAAAAATGTGTGGAAACAAGAAATGAAGGGTGAATTAATAGTTTAAATTGGTGTATTCAGGTATTATTTGATATTTTAAGACTATTTAGGTCTTGGTATTAGACTCTTAAGTCTAAAATAAAGAATTGGTGCTTGGAACCCTAGGGATGGTGCTTAGTACAAGAGAAGTTCATTGAAGAGTAAATAATGAATGAGGTAGAGGGAATTTAGATGACATGGATGAAGAGGTTATGGTAGTTGAGAAGTGATTTGAATATTCCAAGACATAGGTATATTTTCAAATTGTTTATTGAGACCTCATCAAGAAGAGGGTAACTAGATTGAAGATAAAGACAAACAAGAACAAGGCTAACCAAAGAATGAGATCAACTATGAAACTATAGACATAGTGAATGTTAAGATGACTTATTCAATACCTCTACATCATTTAGTATCATATCCAACAAGGTATGCTTAGGTTAAATTTTTATTTTGAATTCTTTCCATTTTGTTGATTTGAGATAAAGATAACATGTTATGAGATGTGTATGAGAAGTAACTTGCAGGGTGTTGAGGGAGAAGAGGATTATAGGTCTGATATGATAATGTTATTATAGAGGAAAGTGATAGTGATAAAGAGAATAGAAGATATATCCCCAAATTCTTTTGAGAAGGACAAGAAACTAGTCAAGAAAATACTAGAAAAGAGAGAAGAAAAGAGAGCATTGAAGCTCCAAGAGAAGGAAGAGACTCCAAAAGAGAGTCAAGAAGATTAAGAAGAGATCCTAGAGAGAGGACTCAATAAGAAGAAAGGACCACAAGAGGTCTAAGAGGCAAGCGTTAAGGACTTGCTAAGAGGAGGTCTAAATAGGCCAAGAAAACAAAGAGAAATGGGGAAAATGGATATAAACAAAGAATTAAAAGAGATAAGAAAAGAGTTGGGGCAGAGATTTGAGAAAATAGAGCTCATGGTGAAGCTAATGAGAGAACAATAAATCCAATGGAGTGGCTGAAGTATGAATATAAAGGTGAAGTGGCCAATAGAGTCACTAGTGAGAAGAAGAAGGCACAAGGAAGGTGTCTTGAAGAAAGAGAAGGTATCCCAAAGAGGCATGAGAATAGAGATGTTACCAAGTGAGGAAAAACATAGATAATTTGTGAAGAGATTTATCATTGAAGAGAACAAGAAGGTGAAATAAGTTCTAAGGAGAGCACAAAATAATGAAGATAAGAGAAGATGGACAATGCCTATGTCAAAGGCATTCAAAGAGACTATGTGGTCTCTTATTTTATATGGTAATGTTTTTTTTTGAGTTTGTGTTTTTAGGTATGAAGAAGAAAGTGATAAAGGCCAAGCATGAGATCTCAAAGATGATGAAAGATGAGCCAAGAATGATACCCATCAAGTGTAAAGAGAATGATGAAGAAAAAGAACCTTTTGAAGAATCCAAAGTGAAGGAGATTGAAGGTATACTACATGCTGAAATTGAAGAGGAAGAGGAATTCTATGACACATTGCCAAGCCTAACATTTAAAACAAGAGAATAAGTGTGAAAATAGGACATAAAATTCACCTATGAAGACATCAAAGAAGAGATAAGCTTGTAGCAGTTGCCATTGGAGGTAAATGAGTGTTTAAATGTTGAATTTGATTACATAAATGTAGAAGAAAAGGATGATATGCAGGTTGAGGAAAAGAAAGATAGGTTGCAGCCCTCAAAATAAGAACATGGGCATGGTTATGTATGGCCTAAATGGATTAAACAAATATGTGAGGATAAGGAAGAGAAGAACCTCAATCAAGAGGTCAAACAATGTAATATTACAGTCGGAAGACAAGCACAAATGTGGAAACAAAAGGCAAATGAAAAATCATGTGAAGTTAGCAAGAAAGTAGACCAAGGCATGAGGCATGAAAGAGATAAAAATAAAGGCAAGTGATAACCCAAGAAGATACAATGTAGAAAGTGGGTTTAGAAAGCCAAGATAAAAGCACAAGAAGATCAAGATGCAAGCGTGCTCCAAGAAAACATGAAGAGTGATGCAAATGACAAGATCACAAAGCAAAAAAGAGAGATGGTGCAAACAAACCAAGCATGTGAAGGTAAGGTACAACCATGTGAATAATAAGAATAATTATTAAGAGAGGATAAGTATTTTCAAGATGTGTTTTCAAGTGAGATATATGATGGTATGTTTGACTTTGACTCCAATAGTGAAGAATTCTTGTACGTAAAAACCATGACATTGATGGATAAAAGTATAGCTTGGAAAGATGAGGGAGAAGAACCATAAAGAGTTATTAAGAAGCATATTTTAAATAAATAGGATGTTGATATGACTCTAAAAAATGAGGGAGTCCAAGGAGAAGGCAAACAAGAAGTTGCCCAAATAAGAAAAAAGTAAAGTAGACCAAGGTTGGATGAAGAAAATGAGGAGATTGATGCATTCAAGTTGCAAGAGGAATTGAGAATGTTGGAAAACTTGTTTATTCCATAAAAGAAGCTGAAAATAAGTGAGGTATAATAGGTTAAGATCAAGGATAAAATCCAAGGAATACCAAGAAAGGAGCAGCAAAGAGAAGTACAAATTGGCAAGTAAGCTATCAAATAAGGCATGAAGAAGCAAACAAGGTGAGTTACATAATGAGTCAAGATAATAATGAGTTTTTACTTGATAAATATGGATATGAGAGGCCAAGTATTGGTAAAATCATGATGCACTATGAAGAGGATGAGTGGGACAAGAAATTGCTCTTGCATAATGATCAAGATGATGGGAAATGGTATCAAGAAGAGAAGAAGCATGAAGAAGTGGTAGAAAAAGAGAGTGTAGATAAGCAAATGATTAAGGTTGAGATGAAATAAAGGCTAATAGAGCCTCATTACAAAGATGATAACATGAACAAGACACAATAATTTCTAGACAAGCAAGCCACAAGAGAGACTGATGAGGAAACAAGTCATGAAGCAAGCATGAGGAAGACAAAAGCACACAAGTTGGTTGAAATTGAGTATTAAGAGGTTAAAAATTATTGGTAAAAGGTGAAATACGCAGAAAATACAAAGCTACAATAGTGGGAATACTTCATGGAGTTGGAAGATGCATGGATACAAAGAATAAATAAGGTCAAGAGGAAGAAGAGCAAACATTTGGTAAAGAAAAAGAAACTAGAACAAAGGAACAACGGAATGTTGAATATGAAGGACCCTAAAAATATAAATTGGAAAACAAGGAAGAAAGATGCAGGTTCAAGTTTTTCTCTCTCCTGGGGAGTATGATGTAGGAGCATCAAGTTATGAAACACTAGTTTTGAGTTTTACCAATTTGGATGTTAATGTAGGTCAAAATTTGATGTCAATATGTATGCGAGACCTTATTAGGTCCATGCATGGTCTTAAAATCCATCTGGAGTCATAAAGTTGAGTTATATGGTCTTTAGGAGTTTTTCCTCCAAATTCAAAAATTTGAAAATTAAAATATTTGTAAGAGCCTAGGAGGGCTTAAACATGGTCTAAGGAGGTTATATGAGTGAATAAATGTTTAATATGACCAATATGTGTTGTAATAAGTGTATAAAGACATATGTGTCATGTTATAAGTTGAAAATCATGTCTTTGTTTAGTAGGACACCACTAATTCTACGTTGGATTGATACGTGTTAGTTATGTTTTGGTAACTAACTTAGAACCAACGTTGAAGTTGGAAAAAGAGGAGATTGTACGTGAGTCTGGTGAGATAAAAAAAGAAGAGTTATCCATAAAGGTTTAGGAGGGTTAATAAATGAGTAAAATTCAAAAAAAAAAAAAGAAACCCTTAGAAAGATGATCGAGTCCATGGTTGGATGGTTTGTATGCATGTTGATTTAATACGTCAAGATAAGTGGCTACTATGTTGAGTTCCATCAAAGAGTATATGGATTGTATTTTGTATGTCTCCATTTGTTTCATATGAATCTTGTAACCATGCATGAATAGCTCTGTGTTATAGAATTTGTAGGTTTGTGAAGGATTGTGGAGCATAGTCAAGAAGACATGTTTTGGAGCATTGTTGGAAGTGGTTAAATGAGTACTCTTACTAGGTAAGTGTTACTTGTGTATCTTGATATATTCTAGACCCTTTGGTGGTTGGTGAAACACATAAAAGTAGAAGTAACTCAGTAGGATGATGACTCTACTCTGGCCCTGTTGAATACCATTTAAGAGATGTAAAATACATACTTGGTTTTGAAGAATACAAGCCAATAATTAGTGAGGTAGACTTTGATAAGTTTATATGTTGTTCACAATATGATTGGTTGATTGTTTATGAGTTATAATGAATAAGATACTCAACATATTTTAATATCAAACTTTTGGCATAAAGGAATCTTGTGTGTAATGTCAAACCCTAGCTGTAGGATGGTAGAGTACAAAGTGGAGTTTTGAATCAACATGTGTGGAGAGAAGTGGATTAAGTTAGTGGAAGAATATATTAAGCTATGAAGATATTAAGAGTGGATTAATATTGTTGTAACTCCTACAGGTTGATACCACAGGTTGTACCCTATTTTTAGTGTGCTTAAACACTTTATGAATAAATTTAAAGCTATGCCTTAATCCTTGTTAAATGTGCCTTTGTAAGGATATGTTAAGAGATGGTTCCATGATTGAATGAAGCTTATAATTATTTTGAAATGTGAGGAGATCATTAAAACCTTGCACATTGAACCCTGCTATTGGTAGACCTGTAGGTACCATGTTTGCCAAAGTAACATTGGTATCCTTAGTTCAAATCATGAATGGAAAGACTTAAAGAAAGAAGGCAAGTAGTGGATGATGGTTTTATGAAGGGGGAGATGATAGTGAATAATAATATTAAATAAGAATAAGGTTATTTAAAAGTTTAAAGATAACCTAACTAAAGGTCATTATACTAAACAAATCATAGTTTAACAACTTTACTACTATTTTGTATGGTTAAGGGGATAAGAAGCTCTCAAGGCGGTGAAATAAAATTTTGAGTGGAAGTTGTATAAGTTTTAAAGGGTGGAGGAGTGATAGGTGGATCCTTAGATGTGAGCTGAGTACATGAAATGGAAAAAATACTATTGAAACCCTCAACACAGTCAACAAAGGGGCAATTAGATACTAAGTTTAAATAGTTTGGAGCATATAAAGGACCAAACAAGGATGTTTTCTAGTTACATAAGGTAAAGTAATTCTAAACAGACCTTAAAAAATTAATTTGACTCCTTGAAATGTTACTAATCACCAAATATTGAATTTTGAAAGTCTTTAGCCCTATGCAAGCAAGTGTAACCCTAGAACTAGGGTTTTGTAGTTTTTGAGAGATTGGACCCTTAGAAAAACATAAAAATTTGTAATTCGACTCTATTGAACATGCTTAATATGATAGAAGTGGTTTTGGTCTGAAAGGGGTATGGATTGTATAAAATCTAGCCTTATGTCATCAAAAGAGGGCTAGAAAGGCCTAAAAAGGAAGGTGTTTACAAAGGAAGTGTTAGCAAGGCAAGGATTTAGGATATGAAATTATACTTACACCTCTGGGGATATAAATTAAGCTTGAAAATGTGAATATATAATGAGAAGTGAACCTATACTATTTGAACAAAGGTAAAAGGCTAAAATAGGGCTACTAGCCTAATGTAGCCAATAAGATGAAATGTGTGGAAACAAGAATTGAAGGGCGAATTAATAGTTTATAGAGGTGTAGTCAAGTATGATTTGATCTCTTAAGACTATTTAGGTCTTGGTATTAGACTCTTAAGTCTACAATAAAGAATTGGTGCTTGGAACCCAAGGGATGGTGCTTAGTACAAGATAAGTTCATTGAAGACTAAATAATGAATGAGGTAGAGGGCATTTAGATGAAATGAATGAAGAGGTTATGGTAGTTGAGAAGTGATTTGAATATTCCAAGACATAGGTATATTTTCAAATTTTTTATTGAGACCTCATCAAGAAGAGGGTAACTGTATTGAAGACAAGGACAAATAAGAACAAGGCTAACCAAAGAATGAGATCAATTATGAAACTATAGACATGAGTGAATGTTAAAATGACTTCCTCAATACCTCTACATCAGATACTTGTTGTACAAAGAGAACTATATCCACTAAATCAATAATATTTAGGTATGCATTATTGGTTTTCATATAAATATGAATATGTTTCCTATAAACATTCATTTCATACTTGGACCAATAAACTCTACCATATCAATATTTGTCAAATAAATTCCATCAACCAATCATCCAATTTTTGTAATATCAAGCTCATTCATGGTGTCTTCCACCCCACCATTAATAATATGTTAGATATGGGATTTTCTAAAATAACTATTGTATAATAATGAAATGATAACTTTCCACCCCCTGAATTTCATCCTTTAATAATAGTTGTTTCATTGTTTCTTAATTTCTCTTTTTATGCATGTTTAATCAAATAATCTTTGTAAACATTTAAAAATATGAAAGAAACATTTCATATATAAGGTTTTCAAATAGTCCATCTTTTTGGATAACTTTTTAATCTTTTGTTATAATTTTTAGAGATAACCTCTGATGTTTGAGTATAATCTACATATATTATTGATAATATTTTACTTACAATATAGTCTTCATAGAGTTTTGTTTTGATTAGAAAAATCAAAATTACAATGATTGGAGTATATTTTGAGTTATGCTCAAGATCAATGAGATACATGTGAAGCTTTGTTATGAATATGGTATTGAGTGTATATGATAATTATCTTCAAAGAGATGCTTTGACCATGAAAATAACATGGATGGTGCAAAATTCATGTGATAAGTGAGAAGCCTCAAGATCACTTTAAATATAAATATTCTATAGCATAATGGAAGATATTTTCTCATGCTTTACACATATGTTGATTTTGAGAAAGATGGCTCACAAAAATAAGAAGTTTATGCGTACAATTAGATTTTTAGTTGATTTCAGTGCTATAGAGGAAATGAAACAACCAATTCCTAATTTTTTTATTATGTTATCATTTATCAAAAATTAAAAAAATTAAAAAATGGAAAAAATGAAAAAAGTAAAAAAATAAAAAAAAATAAATAGAAAATTCAACAATAAAAATTCTTAATCATTGTTGACAATCATATTTATAAAACTAGCTTGTTAGCTGACCATGTATTGTATAAAATATCCTTGTTCAAAAAACTAAAAAATAAATGATCAAGAGCAAAAAAAAGAAGGGATGTTTTAAAAATATTAAATTGCTACTTTTCTCATTCAACAATAAATTTGTACCTTGTTAACGTTTTCTTTTTTCTCTTTTTCAACATCAAATAACTTTGGCCACATCAACATGAAGGAGACAATAAATAATTGGGAATATAGCTAAGATATTTATTCTATTATTTTGTTTCTAAATATAATTTTTAGTTTTTTAATTACAAATAGGTCCACGTGACAAATTGTCTGAGCAAGAGAAAAAACTAAATAAAAAAAAGAAAACAATCTCCCTATACATGAGGACATGCATAAATTTAAATGTGGGAGAGAAGAGAAGGAAAGAGTTTAAAACAAGTAAATGGTGGCTCTTTTCAAATGATTTAATTGTTGATTTCAAAAGGTTATTCTCAAACATTTCATAAATATATTGTTTAATTCAAAAGAATATTCATTGGTATACTTCAGTTCAACTTATATGATTTTTAATAAGAGATGAGATGATCTAGTTAATTCCTTGAAAAGTAAAAGCCAATCTTCTCAAATATATCTATCTATCAATAAAGCAAAGATCATTGTAAAAATGATCACATAAAGAGTGGATCAAAATAAAATGAAAATTTTCACTACTTCCTCATCATAGGCTATCAAAATAGAACAAGCTTATGGATATTGAGAAAATATGGGAAACACTAATTTTTTGATAGAATAAATAGACCAATTTATACTAAACTGAATGATTGAACAAACTACATATACATATAAAATAGTAGCATGCATGAGTTTAAGTGTGAGCAAATGATGAGATAATTTAATGGCTCATTATATCAATAAAGAAGACTATTCTCTCTTCAATAAATCATGTTTGAATAGTGGACTTAGATGTAATTTAATAACTTATGTTTATTTTAGAGTGAAATATAGGATAACATCTGGTCTATTCTCTAGATGTCATTATAATATGCATTGTTTCTATTTTTTAATAAATAATTAGGAAAAGATGCCAAATGTTGTATATACAAGATAAAGTGAATCATCAATGTAAATATAAAAGTTTCAAGTGATCAAATATAAAATCAAGGATAACCTTCATATAAATTTAGATATCTCTAGTAGCTATGGAGTCACAATATTCATGTAGCTCTGAAGATCCTCACTAGCCTTAGAGTCCAATATAGATCATCTTCAAATTTATTCAGTTGATCTTGATAAGTATGTAATATTTATGCATGATCATCTAAGGCATACAAACACCTTTGTATCAACTAAAAATAGGTTATGTGTTTTTGTGTTGGTTTGTTTGATGTTTTGGTATGTGAATGTGTAAAGACATAATTAATAGGTTCTATAAAATAATAAAAATATTCATCAAGAACATCTCTAATAATGAATATAATTTCATATTAATATTTATATCAAAAAAATAGACAAGTTCAAAATAAGAATCATCTTGATTTGAGCTTATATGAAAAAGTTATGAACATTTTAGTGGGCTCTATACATGTACAATTGAAGCTCCAGAGTTCAACAATCAAGCCATGGAGTATAATAATCAAGCTATGAAGTACATAAGACTAGATCTAGAGTTGCACAAAATTGGATCCTAAGATGCTAAGAACTTATTATTAGGTTTGGTACATCAAAAGAAGAATTATAGAATGTTTGAGAATATGTTTTATAGACTTTCTATTTATAGAAATTCTATAAATGGAAACTTTCCAAATTATACATCATCACATATCATCAAATTCACAATTTAACAACTATTTAAACATGAAGGAAAAGAGCCCCAAAAAATAATTTTTATCTATTTTTAAAAAGTAATGCATTTTTGAAAATATGTATTTCTTGAAGAAGGAAAGATATTTATAGTAATCAAACTAATATGATTATTTTACATATCAAAGTCGTAAGAATAAAATTTGTTATCCTAGAATAAGAATCAATTTATAAACTAATTTTTTATATTATTAAGAATAAAAAATTAGTTTTAAACTGATTTGTTAGGTTATTGAGATTAGACAATCAGTTCTAGAATGATTTATTTAATTTGTTACTCTCCAACAATCATTTGTTAAAGAAGTTGTATTATAAATACAACCTTATCATCCATTTTGGGAGTTAAAAAAGTTAGTAGTGGTTAGTATAAGAGTATAAGAATTAGACTAAGTGTGGATTAAGTATTTCCATATTGTAAAGCACTTCTTAAGTTAATGAATATTTGATGTTCATAAAGATTTAAGTGTTGATCTACAACCTATTCTAAGGGAAAGCAAGGGCCCACTCAACCAAGGAACTATGATTGCTTTTATGGTATTTTATATTTTGTGTTATTGTTATCTAATCTTTTCAAAGTCTTTATGTTATGTCTGAGTAAATTAATTAAATATGTAGGACTGTGTGTTAATGTGTGTGTTTCTATTTGATCTATTTTCAAAATTTTAATTCCAAGCATTTCCTTTTAAATCATTTACATTTTAAAAACATCGATTAAAGTGTGTTTACATTTTTTACATTTACATTTATGCAAATAGATTAAGGGTGTGTTTCTTTTTAAATTAATTTCAATTTTAGCAAGTGTGTTTGTTTCAAAGCATTTTTAATTACAACAAGAGTGTTTATTTCACAAACATTAAAGTAAATTTACATTCATGCAAGTAAATTAAATCTTTAGGGTTAAGTGATCGCAAACCATTCCCAAATAGACAATTGTTGGTCCTTATCTTTTATACCTTATTACAAACTGTCATTAGACACCGACCTTGGTTTGATATGAAATCAACTGAATTGAATTGATAAAATGAAGGGATTGATGACACCCATCACCATGTGAATTAAGAATGGTTTGATAAGAAAAAGAGTCATACGTGCACTAAAATAACAATTATACTACATGGGAAAAAGTCAATAACAAGGGAAATGTTGCTTAAACAAGATTTTTGATACAAACTCCAAACTCGATATATTGGTCCCCACCCTCTAAAATATAAAAATAAAATATAAATAAGAGGATATCATTAAATTAAAAACAAATCTCCAAAAAGGTGATTAGGGTAATATCCATTTGGGTAAACTGGGTACATTGGAACACACTCTAAGAATTGTAAGGCCTTATTATATATTTTTTAAATTTTTTATGTATTATTTCACAACATTTTTTTATCACTACTTTACTTAGAGGGAATGATTTTTTATACTAACTAATGTTTAAATTGGGATGCATGTTTTCCATCGTATTACATAGTGTTTTCACTTTCATGAACCGTGTTTTAAAAACTATGTGAGCTAATAGTAGGATGCCAAGTGTCTCAATCATATTTGATATGTACCTCACATTGCTCACAATTCCTCACAAGAAGTTTTCAATTATGAGAGTACAAGTTATTCAAATAATTCCATGTGTCAAATTTTTAGTTCCTTATGACCTCAAAACCTTGCACCTTGTACACCACTAAACTTCAATGGATCAAACAATATTGAAATAACTATGTATCTATAAGCCTAGTGGAAGATACTACACATCAAATTCTACTAGTCTCATGACCACATACCACTCACACATTCAAAATATATCTAAGAAGGACTAAAAATGTATGATTGTGAAGTAATAACAATGAGTCACATGTCACTATTTTATTCACCACACAATTCACAATTTCAAGGAAATTCCCAAGGTTATGAAAAATACAAGAGTTCAAAGAAATCACAAGATGTAACATTTCAGTTTCAATGAACCTTGTGGCATTACATGAATAAGCAACATCATTTATCGATGTACAAACCATGAGACTATGAACCAATTAAATATTATTTCCTAGACAAAAGCAAATAACCCACACTTTGACTCAACAAAAAAGGAGACTTATTTAATCCATGTAGTAAGTGAGAAGCAATTTGAAGATCATACAAACTATGTGATAAGGACATGAGAATGGATTAGGTCTATCCTTTGACAAGACTATGAATAAGATCCAAAATAAAAATACAATAGGAAAAACATTCAATTAAATTATAAAATTCCACATTTCACAATTAATATGAACACAAAAGGAAATTGAGTTTGTCACCTAGGTATTTAAACCAAAAAACCAAAAAAAGGCAATTTATTTTCTCAGAGCTTACATTCAAAGAGATCATTATTAAAGACTAAATTCCTTAAAAAGAATACAAAGAGATTTTGAATCTATTTTTTAACAAATCTACAATGTGACTAAGTGGTTTAAATGCTTTAGTAAACAACAATGACTTTCTATCTATTTTCTTATGGCTCACCATAGGTATTCATAGACACCATGTTCATTAGTGATGCATTGGGCCTATGATTCAAACATTACGTTTAAATTACATTTACATATGTGAAGAATATAAAGAATGAGGTCCATTAAAAAATAATATTGACCTTCCTCTATAGACTCCAATTAATCATATGACATTATGGATATATAAAAAGTGAGACTTCATCAAGAAGTTGCAAAACTTGAGGTATTTCCCTCTGTAGACATTTTATGCTATGTGATTTATAGGAACATAAACTATTATGGCATGGATTTATCTCTAAATAAAATAAATCAAATAAAAATATTGGATGATCTTGATATAAAAGGATACTATCAATATCCCCAACCCATAAGAGTTTATAACAAGACAATTTTTGTAGATTGGCTTCGTAACCACAATTTGAGGGACATTTAAAAGATTGATCCAAATTTATAGACAATTTGGGTCAATAGAGAATACATTGAAAATAATCCCATGAGGTTCTTCAAGCCCAACATCCACATTGATATGGATTTAATGAACATATTTTATGGATCCTCTAACATTTCTCATGTTAATAAGCTTTGGGTGACTCTACTATCTATAATCATCAATGATAAATAATTCCTAACCCCAGGGGGAATCATTTCATTTAATTTTTGTGGATAAAATGTGTGCTAGTGTCATATTTAATATAATTCTATGGTGGAATCCTACCTTTAGTACCATTGTCCACTTCAAGTTCTCCAAGTTATATGCACATAAATTTAGAACATTTATTTAGAAAATTTATGACTATTTGTACCCTCTGATGTATGAAGCCATTGATGAAGTACCAATTCTAAGAATATTTAAGGAAATCATAAAATAATCCACAAGCATGGGAGCCTATTGGCAGTAACTTGAATGCATAATAATCATAATTGACAGATTTTTAATGTCTCCTCTTAGGTGGTCAATTTTTTTATCAGACAAACATGCAGATCAAAAGATTTCAGACCGAATTCTCCATGGAATTGGTGGAGACTGTAAAGAGAAAAAATAAGCTTCATGGCCCAAAATACCATATAAAGTAGGCATAAGCATTTTTAGGGTTTGGCTTGCATTACATACAATAACAATACACACATTTTCTTTTAATTTGGATGATTGTGACCTTAGTAAATGGGATCCTAGGGGCAATGTGAAGGCACACATAAGGTCATTAAGGGGGAAGGTGTCAAAAATATAAGATAAAATTACACACCTCAATGAATGGGTGTATATTAATGTTAAAAATTATTAAGAGGTTGCTAGAAAGATGAATTTTGTAGAAATTGGAGCCTCACCTCCCATGAAAGAGTGACCACATGAATTTGAGAAGAGCCAAACACATCTACATCTTATGATGATTATCCACATATAGATATACATTCTATTAAAAAATGTGTATATGGATTACCTCCTCCATAAATTTATTATAGGATAAATTTAATTCCTCCATCAATGTATTATAGGATAACTTCAATTTGTGTGTTAACACAGTCCCTTATTTTACCTCCTTCTCAATTTAAATAAAAAAGAAAAATATTTTCTCCAAAAGGGTGATTAGGGTAATCTCCATTCATGTAAATTGATTACATTGACACACTCTCTAAGAATTATGAGGCCCTATTAAAAATATTTTTATTTTTTTATTCATTCTTTCAAAACATTTTTAATCACTACTTTACTTAACGAGAATGCATATTTTGACACTAACTAATGTTTAAATTGGTATGCAAGTTTTCCATTGCAATACACAATATTTTCATAATTGTGAACTATATATTGAAAATAATGTGAGCCAATATAGGATGCAAAGTGTCATAATCTTATTCAATATGTACCTCACAACACACACTTTCTCATAACACATTTGTAACTTTGAGAGTCCAAGTTACTCATAGAATTCCATGTGTCACATTTATAGTGCCTCATAAACTCACAACTACACACCTCATACACCACTAAAATTTAATGGATCTAACCATATTACAATAACTATGTAACTAAAATCCTATTAGAAGATGCTACACATCATGCTCTAAAAACCCCATGACCATGAATTACTTGCATATTGATATAACTCTGAGAAGGAATGAAAACTGAATGACTTCAAATAAATATAATTGAGACACATGTCACTATCTTTTTCACAATGAAATTCAAAATTTTAAGGAACTTCACAAGGCTATCATAACTACAAGAGTGAAAAAAAATCACAAGATGCAACATGTCTAGTTTCAATGAAGTGGCAGGACATAACTAAGAAACATCATGGATAAATGCATAAACTATGAGACCATGAACTAATAAAATATTTCCACTTGGACAAAATTAAAGAACTGGCACTTTGACTAAGGAAAAAATGAGACTCATGTAGTTCATGTAGTAAGTCAGAAGCAATTTGAAAATAATAACTGTGATAAGGACACTTGGATGACTTAGGTCTATCCTTTGACAAGATTGTGAATAAGATCCAAAATCAAAATACAATAGAAAATACTAGGTCATTTTTTTTAATATTTTTGAATTTGTTTTGTAAGAAAGGCCTTAATAATTAGGTGTGAGGCTAGGATGGTTGAAAACTTATAAAGGGTGGCCTCCTCATTATTATAATCTATTGAAAATGTGCAAGGGTAGATAAGTAGTGTGAAAGAGGTGAAAATTGGTAAACAAAACATTGATCGATTATCGTAAATAACATTTTTGGACCAAAACCAAGCGTAAGAAATTTTACTAGATCCAACACAAGGCACACTTATTGAAACTTTATCTTAGGATGAGACAATTGTTTAAGTCTGGGAAAGTGTTGGTAGTATAATAGATTGTAAAATCACAAAGTGTTGATGCATGAAAAGTGTATGATGTATATTGATTTAAATAACTTATATATTTATTCGACCTATGTATATATCCCAAAAGATTTTAGAATATGAAAAGAATCATTTGAGATAGAAATGGAAAGACAAAATTAAAAAAAATAGATATTTGGAAGTTCTATATATAGTGAATGATTGCAAAGGAATTTTTTTTTGAAATATTGAGATTAATATAGAGATCTGATGATGGATTTTTTGAATGTAATTTTGTATTTGTTCCATGTGTAGTGTATACTCAATTTTTTTTATGTTTTATTTAAATACGTAACATGAACTACCACTCTATATAATTCAAGTCTGCATTTTATAAATAAACATGTAATTTCAAATTAAATGAATACTAATTCTTTCTATAATTATGCTTGCATTTTGAACTTGTAATTTAATTCACAAAGAAACACATATTAACATGTTTTGATGGGTTTTATAAGAACCTTTGATAATAACATGATGATAAATAAGTAGTGAAATCCTTAAATGGATAATTTGATAAATTGATATTAGTTTATTTTTTCCCTCTAAGAGTTTATCTTATTCCATAGGTTTCACTCTGTTAGGTAGGGCTAATTATATTTCTGATTATGAACCATGATTTATTCTAAATATGATGTATACAGTGAGAAGTTGAATGTAGCGATGGAATAATTTTAAATACACTATATAGAGATTGAAATGTTCTATTGAGAAATATTTGATTGAGTTATTGGTAATTCAAAATTTTTTAAATGATTTAATTTCCTAGATCTTATTAAGTTTCATAGTTTCTTTAAGATATGTTATACTTACCATATAAACTATCGTTCTACATGCCTAAGTAGTAGTCTTCTATTCAAATAGGCCCCTATGATTAAATTGGTTTGATTCTTATTTAACCTCCATGCTAGGTGAAAAGGTTGATTAATTGACTATTACAAAATCTAAGGTAAAAAAAATTGGTGACTCTATTGGAGAACATTTTTTTATGCCCTTAACCTATAATGTGTTAAGGGATATGTGTGGTTGACTTATGACTTACATACCATTCATATTAGATTATTACATTTATATATATTCTTAGTATGGTTGGCCTATGGAATAACCATGACTAAGTAGAGTATATATAGGAGGCAATGGTTAGTCTTTTATCATTACATTGAAAATTCTACTTTTATTGCATTATTACGGAGGTTGCCCCCTTCAAACAACTTAGTCATAATTATCAAGTATTCTACTATTTTATTAATTATTATTATGGTTATAATTTGTTTACTCTTAATTATATGATATATTAATTCATCATTGTGAAACATGTAAGTAATTTCATTACAAGTGGTATCAGAGCATCAATTTGGAAATTTTTTATGATGTTATTTTTTGTCTAGTGTTATGGCAATCAGGTGAGCTAAAGGATAAAAAAATATAACTTATGATATGGAATGAATTTAATATTTTTTCCACTATAGTATTATTTTAAGTATTTTATTGAAAAAAAGTTTAGATTTTTTTCTTACCCTTGTGAAAATTAGCAATCATTGGATTTATCTCAGTGAGACGATAGCAATGATCTATCTACTAGTACACTTTTTAAGGCTTGAAACCCTCCATCCTAATATTTTTACATGGCTGGTCCTATAGACACTAACTATGAATTATATAACAACTCATTCTTGTATACTTGGAAAATACCTATCATAGATATACTATTCTATTTTAACACCTTTTGACTATCGAAAGGCTCACGTTCACTATCTCTTTATGAAAAATTATATATCTCTTAGTTTAACCACTATTATTATGATGACTAGGACTATTATGTAAAATGAATTAAACCTAATTATTATCCTTATATGCCAATTTTGGACCTGCACCTATTTTTTAACTTCTTAGACACTTGCATCCCAACCAAATACCTACATCGATGCAAGTGTCCTTTTTAAAACTAGGTGTCCGGTGCCCAAAATTTATTTGATTTACAAATGATACATATTATTATAGTTGATATAAGTACTTTAGTGAAATATAATTTCAAAATGGATTGATATATATATAAGTCCTCATTCATTCCTCACCTATAAAATACCTAGTAAATACTAGGAACTCACAAGGCAACTTACCAAAAGCACTCAATCAAGCATTCAAGTGAGACAATATTCCTTATTCATCCATATTTCCATATCAAGCATAAGATAAATATCCCTATAGGTTTTAAGTATTGAAGGAACATCCTATGAGCCATATTTTCTAAGTCACAAACTAGGTCACTCTAGGTACTTGATTATCAAACATTGCATACTTATGCATACATAATAAAACATGTAGGGGAGAACTACATAAGTTTTAGTCCTTCTTCAAAGTATTACCTATGTAGGTAGTTCTCATTAATAGAGGGGTCCTTAGGGTAGCTCAACACTGTGTGCCCACTAAATTATTTTTATCATAGTCATTCCAAGGGTGAGGAAGCTAGGGTTTGATCATTTAAAAATGAGTGACAACTTATGCACACAATCTTAACACACTATAAGAAAGGTGACATAAAACCTAAAAGGCTCCAAGAGATCACATCCAGATCTAGTCACTATTTTTTATTAGACACCTATATCTAAATTAGACATCAACATCAATACAATTGTCCAAATCTGATGTAAGAGTACAAGGCCATAAAGTGTAAAATTCTATAATTTGATGACTATTACAGAATCCTAATCTAGTCCACTTCCAACCTATTTCAGCCTAAATCTACATATGCACAATATATGAGCTAAGTACTCTTATTTTCAATTTATTTCAATATCAATCAATAGATGTACTTCATATTTTTGACATATATCTATATTATAAATTTAAAACATTGTTTATCTAAGTTTTCAAATTAATTGGTTTGATATAGATCTATTTATCACTCTCGTACTTATTCATTTCTATATGAGTAACCCTAGTGTACCCTTGTACAAAAAAAATATAGGTTTAAACATGTCCTAACACTCATGGATGCAAGAAAGGTCAAGACACTCAAAAAAATCCTCATAAGGATGTTGTGGAGTCCAAAAATTTAGATTTGTCAATTTATGAGGTGGTTCAACACATTTTGTCAGATATACAAAGCAATGTGAGGAAGGATGATCTCAATGTAGTAAAATGGGAAATAGATTATATGAAGAATCAATTATAAAATATGAGTGCTCAGTTGAACACTATTATGGCTCATTTTCTACAAAATAATCCTCTACTACTCAAATCAGGTTCTCCTAATCCAAATAATCATAATTCTAATATTGGTTTGAACCACATACTATCAAAAGTGGAAGTGCACAAGTTTTATGGTAAGGATATACTAAATTGGATCAATAAAATAGAAAATTTATTTGATCTACATCAGAACCCATGTGTGGAAAAGGTGATCACAACATCTCTATATATGGAACTTGAGCATTTCATTTGGTATAGGTGGTTTTGTGATCAAAATAAAAATAAGGGTACTTCTATTACTAGTCAGTGTTTGCTAAGGAGTTATAGATGAACTATTACAAAAACATATCATGAAACTACTTTAGTTAGTTAGCAAAGTTGTGAAAAATAGGTATTGTTAAGGATTATATTCAATAATTCCATAATCTATCCTTACACATGGATGACATCAATGAGAATAATATGACTGACATGTTATTAGGGGGATCAAGGATAGAAGCCAACTTGAGGTTTTCATGTTTAATCAAACATTCATTTTTAAATCCATACCATTCAGATGCCAAGCAAATTAAAAATATTTGGTCAAAATATAGGTGTTCACTCATGGCTGTAAAACTAATATCACAACACCATCATTTCTGTAACTTACAAGATTGACCCCTTAAAAAATTGAAGAGAAGATTTCCAAAGGGTTATGTTATGGTTGTGATAACAAGTGGATCAAAGGACATAAATGTAACAAAAAGAAGTTATTCTACATTGGAGGAGCCAACGAAGATGAAGAATATGATGAGGCCATAAGGGAGGGTATGGAAGAGCCAGAGAAGGAATCTAACGATTTTCACCCTACTATTTCCTATCATGCTATTTTAGGTATTAATACCCATCAAAATCTTAAAGTGGTGGGATTTATTAAGAAACATGAGGTGATAATGTGATTGAATCATAAAGTATACATAAGTTCATCAACAGTAAGTTGGATACTTATTAAACTATTTTATATATCTAACTCCAAAAATTCAAATCATGATTGTAAATGGTGGCACAACCAAATGTTCTAGAAAATTCCATAGTATTAATATTATCATGGATGTTTTCTATTCTCATGGGTGGGACTGACATTGTTCTGGGAGTATAATGGTTCACAACTTTGGGCACAATAGAGATGAATTTTTAGAAATTGTTCATGTGATTTATTCCCAAATTAAGGCATTTGAATTATGGGGATTATGAGAAAAGTCTCTCCAATTGGTTAGTTCACATCAAAAGATGAATATTATTAAAAAAGGGGGTTGAAGTATTTGTATCATGATTGAAGTACGAGGATTAAAAATATAGTGTAAACACCAACAAAGTGATAGATATGAATAACTTGATTGAGGTTGGACTTTAGGTCATAACAAATCTTAAGACATTGGAAAAATACTATTCACAACTGCGACTAGTTTCAAGTGTGAACACAGGACATATATATCTTAATGCAAGGTTTTTTGTCACTTTGAAAATGTATGATGGATCTATTAACCTTGACCAATATATATTAACATGTGAAATGAAAGTCAAGTAAAAAATATAACTACATATGGTGTGAATAAGTGCAAGCTCATAAGATCCTTAAAATGAAAGAGCTCTAGATTTAATTTACAAAATATATGTTTCCAAACTAAGCTTTTAGGATGTTAAAGACTAGCTGATAGGAGAATTCAAAGTGAATATATATGTGAGTTAGACAATCCAAGATTAGAAAGAGATTCGACAAAAAATAGGTAAGTCAATATGGGATTATGATCACAATTTTTTTGATGTAATGAATAAAGTGGACTTTCTATTTTAGGACACAAATAAGGGCACATGGTTTGTAGAAGGCTTACAACCATAGATTAGGTTTATTATTTTTCAAACATAGTTTAATAACAAGGCAAATACTCAAGATGCTACTCTCCATGTGGATTAAATACAGGTTTGTAGGAATAATGCACAACCTACTATGAAAATTTATGTAAAGGTACATGTTTTTTTTGCAAGATGAAGAAACTACATGAAAGTAATAGGTCAAAGTTAGGCCTCTAGTGTATGAAGTGTGGATAAGAGGGGCACCACATGAATGGCTGACCAAAAGTTAAGTTTAAATTCTATGAAATATGACGTGTATTAGGTCATGTGACTACAAAATGTCATTTATTAAAATTGTACACTCAACATCATCAAACTATGTACTATAAATTCTGCAAGTTGCATAGTCAAGATGACAAATTTTTTTGAGCACTCCAAGAATTTAATGAAGACATCACCAAAAACATCTTTAAAGTAACAACATAAGAAATTCCATCTATAAACCTATGAAATCTAAGCATTGAAGTAAACATGATATATAAGACACACATTATTCTCATATGGGTGTCAACCTCACCTCAATATCAACCCTAGGCCCCAACAAGTTAGACACCTTAGTCTCCTTAGTACCAAGCAAGATGGACTTCCCCATCTCCGCAGTATCAACAACAATGGAATGTTATGTCACCCCAATAATAAAAATAAGTATGGGATCCATATTCTCCCCAGGGAATGTACCCCTATCTCTAATCACCCCCAATAATATTATTTCTAGCTTGAGATGAGAGAGACATGACAATGAGTTTTATTTCATAAACAAATGTCTACTAAAAGACTAAAATTTGGTCTATGAGAGACACATATTTTGAATCATTAGACTAATATATGAATCATATATGTGGATGTATTTGTATGGGTGTTTTAATTCTATAATGGACACTCTTTATCTTCATTAGGCTCTAAGACTGGAATTTATATTTGGTCAGGTTAATCCCTTAAGTGAGCCTTCTCATCCCTTAGAGTGCAAACTAGAATTTTTTTTATCACATGTTGTAGGATAAATTTGAGGGTTAGAGACAAGTTTTTAGCTCCTAAAGATCACATGATCAATCCTATAATCATCCCAGAGGAATCTTTCTCGCTCGAGATGAGTGAGACATGGTAACAAGTTTTATTTTACAGTTAAATGTCTCTTAAGAGACTAAAATATGGACTGTGGGAGACATATATTCTAAATCATTATCCATCAATAAACCATCTTAGTATATGTATCTAGATGAGAATTTTAATGCTAGAATGACCACCCTCCACTCTCTATCAATCCCTAGGACTAAAAGTTATAGTTGATCAAATGTATCTCTTAAGAGAATATTCTTGTCCTTGAGAGTATAAATTGGTCAAACTTCCACCATGCACAAAAGGAGAACCATGAGGGTTATAGATGAGACATCAAATCATATAGTTACATAATTGAGTTATATATTCACCCATTAGAGGATTCTTTCTAGCTCAAAATAAGTGAGACATGGTAATGAGTTTTCTCTCATAGCCAAATGTCTCTTAAAAGACTAAAAGATGGTTTGAATCATTATCCCAACTAATGAACCATATTTGAAAACATGTATAAATGGTTGTTTTAATGATACATTGTCCACCCTTAAATATATTTGAGGCCTCAAGGCCAAATTTTGTAGTTGGTTAAATGTATCTATTAAGAAAATCTTCTCATCCCTGAGAGAGAGTAAACTGACTAACTTTTATTGTGTGTTGTAGGAGAATTATGAGGGGTAGAGACAAGCTGTCAGATCCTATAGTTACATATTCAATTCCTATAATCACCCCTAGAGGATTAACACCATTTAAAGATGAGCGAGACATGACAACTAGTTTTTTATTATAGTCAAATGTCTCTTAAGGGACCAAAATTTGGTCAGTGGGAGGTATATATTGTGACTCATTAGCCAAATATAAGAACCATTTTTGCAAACATGTTTGGATGGGTGTTTTAATACTAGAATGGATACCCTCCACTCTTCATTAGTACTTGAGACTAAAAGTTGTAGTTGGTTAGACACATCCCTTAAGAGAATTTTATTGTCTTTAAGTGTGCAAATTGGTTAAACTTCTACTGCACATTGTAAGAGAACTATGAGGGGTAGAGACAAGTCATCAGTTCCTATAGAGTATATTTCTCATGCTTGCTAAGTTATATATATAATTTTCATCCTTTTTCTAGTTTTACCCTATATGGGGATTTGTCCTACATTGGCTAGTTAAGATTGAGTCTTGTTGCTCCTTGCCTACTTAAGTAAGGGTTCTATATTGTATTATCATCCTTTTCATATATTTTTCATATGATTTTCTAAATAATAGTTAGTTTATTTAGAGTTAATTCTTTGCGTGTATGCTAAAGCATGTATGGATATAGTAATGGTGTATTGGAGAGATCTTGGTTGAAGAGTGTTGTGAACTCTTTCATGGTATCAGAGCAGTCTCCAAGCAATCGTTACTCAACCTACATTATTGTATTATTTTGTCCTTACATTGACCCTCCTCTAAAGACATTCATCCTATCATACTACCCAAATTTGTGTAGGAGTATTTTTATCCCTAGAGGATGATTATGGAAAAATATTCATTTTAGAGAGCACACTACATTTTGTAGCAGATCAAAGTTCATGGTAATGTTCATTGAAGCTGTGAAAGGTGTTTCAACCTTTTGGTTTGCTCAATTTGGTCACCTGACATGCTAGATATGTTCAATAAACTTGTTGGTCATTAAATAATTTATAGGAATTCTAGATGTTTTGATGTGTATCTGACCATATAGATGCATTTAGAGTGATCAATTTAGTGGGGGTAGACATTCATTTGGCAAAAAATAGACTTGTGGTGCTCCTAGTTTGGTGAATTTTCACCATCAATTCTGATCATCCACTGGCTAAAAGGGTTTGATTTTTATTTTATTTTGGGGCTTATTTATTTATTTTATTATTTTGTTAATTCAATAAAATTAAATATAAAAAAATAAATTATAGTGGTTGAGCCATTGCTTGGCCATGTCTATCCTGTCCCTCCACAACCCTGTCTCCCTACACCCACACCACCCTCAACCCATGCTACTCTTTTCATGACCTAGCTCTGCATTCTAATGCCATACAACCTCCTCCCAAGATCTCATACTCCCCATGGCCACCAACATCCCTTCTATTACCATCCTTCCCTATGCCCATTACTCACCTACTACGTCCAACCAATAATTCCCCATTTGGATACCACCCCCTATACTCCCTCCACTGCCTAGCTACCTCCCATGCTCCACTTTAATGGCCTACTTCATGGTGTATTTCTTCTACCTTCCCTTGTGTACTTGTAACTAAAAATGAAACCAAATAAAATAAAAACCATGTTTTGACTTTTTAATAATTAGTGTTAGAATTGGCATTGTCTAGTTATAATTTGCTTGGTCAAAGTTTTTTAACCATTTTATTCAGTGTATATATTTATTTAAAATGTTTGAATTTTGATTATTTAACCAATTCAACCAATAACTAAGGATCCTTTGTAATTTTCCCATTGACATTATATGATTCAAATTCACATATGGAAAATTAAGTTTTGATTTGGGTTTGTATGCTAGAAATCATGCATTGAAATTGGCTTGTGTGAATGCATTGGCAAGATAAAGATTTCCATTAAAATCATGGGTGCATTATTTTTTTCCCTAAGGAGCATCATCTAATATTTTTTTATGTTTGTTGAAGACTGGTGGGTGGGGCCTAGTTTGACATATGATTAAACTCCCCATGGAAAAACTTGTTTTTTTATGAAACATTATTCCTTTCTCCATTTGGACTGCCTTTTGATGAATTTTGAGGTTGTTCGTGCTTGATCACACTTTTATAGGCCCCTTCCATTGCAAGTTTCTACAAATACAGTTGTCCATTTTCACTTATATAATGAGCATCATTTGGAGTTTTGAAGTGTTTTGTTTTGCATTGTGTTGGCATGAAAAAATTTTAGTAGGAAAAATCAATGACTTCGCATCAATAGTGTGGGGAACAAAGTCCTTTTCCTATTAGTAGGCATAGATACCTTTATTGAAAGGCAAAATAGGAAAATAAGAAATATTTACAAATAATGAAATGTAAATCATGGGTTAGTATTTTTAACTTGAAAGTACAAAAAGGAGTTTTGAGAAAGGAATATGTATAGAAGGAGAGAGAGTGAAGGGACAATTTTTGAGCAACAAAATCACCAAGTTAGAAATTGAGACTAGATGAAAGTGTTGAGAGAAAATTTGACTTTCAAAAGAGGAAAATCTCTCTTATTCAATGGGTCAAAAATACATAATCACATCCTTAAGGATATGAAACATACACCAAAATATTATTTAACTCTAATAACATAAACTAATAACCTTATGTATTTTCTAATAAAAACAATGAAGAAATTGCCTCTATTCCCACCAAAATTTTCACATGTATTGGAAATATAAATTACAAATCTAAATAAAACCTTTATAATCTAATTTCTTACTCTCGAAAATTTGAAATTTATAACAATGGCAATGAAAATCAGATACAATGAATTAATCAAAAGACATCATTCAAAATATATCACTAATGCAAAGTTTAGAAACACCTTTCTTGTATTGATTATGAAGAGTAGAAAGATTGATCTCCTTTTACAATGCTTTGCCAAAAAAATCTATCTATATCAAACCCTTATTATGAAGCCCTAACTTGTATTTATAGACTAAAATGGGTGGTTATGATGTAAAACCACCCATATTTCTTTTTTAAATAAGTGATAAAACACCATTGAGAAATTACAATTTTGAAACAGTGTAAAACCTTTTTAAGAAATTAGCACCATTTGATAAAACAACTTGGGTTTGTGCACTATTTGAAAAAGTACATCATCAACTTGCATAACTTAAAGAAATAATTTGGGAAAATTATAAAGACAATTTATAAAATTATAATGCACATTTACAAGGGGAAAAAGAGTGCAACAACACAAGTTAAGTACAAAGAAACAAGAGAAGAGATTGCAAGAACACTTAAAGTAATTCTTCATTCTTCTTACTGATATATTGACAATTCTTTCCCTTTCAAGAAGTCATCTGATCTCTATAGAATTACCTTGATCAATTCTTCATCTGGTGTATCCATGTACTTGTAGGCAATGTTTGCTGATTAGTCTAACTCTTTCATTTCTTGAAGCTTGCCTTAGAGATTGTTTATTATCAGATCCAAATTATCCACATTCATTTGGCATTTGGAAAACTGATGAAGTTATTCATAGCCAAATACAAATGTAGGATTGACAATGCCCTGAATTTGATCTTTGAATTCTCAAATTATGGTCTCAATTGAAAACATATTTCCCTCTTGATCCTTGTCAATAACAAAATGACAATCCAACTTCTTGACTTTAGTGTCAATTTCCATAATTGTGTGACTTCCACGTGACCTTACATTATTTAATTTCTAAACACATTCTTGAAGAGACTAAATTCTAAATTTGGTGGCCCAAAGAAATTCAATCTGATAGACAATTTCATCCTTATTTATGGCTCTTTTTTCAACAAGATCAATAAAAGGAAATTTAGATAATTTGACCAACCCATGAATGAGTTCCTCCCAATTTTGTTTCTCTTGAGCATAATAATTTTCCTTTATTGCTATTTATTCATATTGTGATTGAAGTTTAGAGAACATCATCGCTATGACAAGAATTGATAAGATCCCTTGATCAGTAACTTTTTCAATCTAGTCTTTCCCTACATTACCTTGGCCCACCTCTCTCACTTTTTCCAATGTTTTAGCATGAAGATTTGATGAAGTGATAGCTGGTTGAACTGTCTTGATTAATATATGTATTATTGAGTTCAATTGTTCTTCTTTCTCTTTTAGTCCATCTTTTGTCACCTTGTCTTCATCCATTTTTTCAAAGATGGTGCCAATCACCCATTGAACATCTCTTTTCATCCCTTCTCTTATTGATTTTACCAAATGAACCCTGGATACTTGGTAGTATTCAACCCTTATTTTTGACTTATCCATATCAACTATAGGAATGGCCACTTCTATATACTTTTCTCCATTTTCATCTGTCACCATTCACAAAACTATCCTTGCTTTCTTTGGACTTATAGTCATATAAAATATGAAAATTGGTAACTTGAGTGTGGCTAATGGCACCCAACCCATAGGTCCATATTTCTTACTTTCATGACCATCATAAGCATCTTTTCACTTATTTCTAGTCATCCATAGCCTTTCAAACCTAATCCTAGCTCAGCGAAATTTCTCTTTCCATGATAAATCCACCCCCCCAAGCCTTGTCAACTAAGGACAATAGAGCCTAACTTGAAAAACAATGTTGCTACCACTACTATCTACTTTAAACACTCCTATCCAAGTGTATTTTTAGCCCCAATGGTTGGTTCTTTCTAGTTCCCCATCCTTCTCCTTGTCGACCTAATGTGAGCACATTCAACCCATGACCAATAGATCCCTATAAAAGCCCATTGAAAGATCATTTAGAAAGATCTGGCAATTATCACTAAGCAAGCAAGATTACAAGCAAGACTACTCAAGAAATCTTCCTTATTCTCTCCATATAGCCATCCAACACAATTACAAGCTTATTTAAATCCTTACACTAGTCCCTAACCAACTCAAACACACCTAATTTTAGCATTTACATCTTCATACACACTATTGCACAAAGAATATAAAGTGGGAGAACTACATATAGCTCGATCCCTCTTCAAAGTATTGGTATGTAGGAAGCATGCCCACAAAAGGGGTGTGGATACACATTCAATGTATATTACACACACTAACCCCCTTTATTTCTCAAAGTTTATCAAAGCATCATGGAGTTTAGGGTTTGAAGATAAAATCTACTCTATAGAGAGTTTTGTAGACATCCAATAGTCAAAACTTCATAGGTAGGGTCACACAAACATAGCAAATAAAACCTAGAAAACTCAGGTCTCATAGACAATATTGATAGAGGTGGAATACAACATCTATGCCACTAGTATCTTATTTTAGCACTCCTATTTAATCATAAAATGAAGGCTAGACCTGAATTATGATGGTATCCCAGTCTTGCATAGTGAATACTAGACTTTGTCTCAGTCATCTCAGTTAGTTTCCAGCTAAGTCTTGTTTTCTAACCCTTATTACTATTTTTATAAAGGTTAAATTGCAATCAAATTTATACAAATTAGTAGCTTAATTATTGCATATTTGTTTACTAATTTTACTACTCAGACCCTTTAACTAAATTAAGAATAATATACTAATATTCCCAAAACTGTTAAATCATTTGGTGAACTTGACTTATTTCATTTATGCATAAAAAACCTAGAAACCCTAAGGTAATTTTTCTACTAATTTTTCATATATTTTTCTAATTTTTTACCTTCATAATAAAAAAAAATTAGCATTCAATTTTAAAATTTTATAGTAATTTTAAAATAATTTTCTTTCAAACCCTAGTTGCCCATACTAGGTCCTGATATTTTACCAGTAATTTTCCAATAATTTTCTCATTTTTTACTAGCATATTAAAATTATAAATTTACCTCAAATTTCAAATTTCAATAGTAATTCTCAAAAAAAATTATTTTTTAAAATTCTAGTAGCACATCCTAGGTCCTGTTAAATCATAAATTTTATAATAAATTTCTAATTTTTTACTTGCATACCTAACTCAAAAATTCACTTTAAATTTCAAAATTTTAAAATAATTTTCAAAATAATCATCTTTCAAACCCTAGTTGCATATACTAGGTCCCATTGCTTCTTGAAGTATTACTTTACATGTTTATGAATTTCATAGCTTTTTTATGCAATTTCCAATTCATTGTTTTTAGGACTTTATATTTCCTATATTCAATACTTTACTTCCATAGCACCTTTATTATTACAAATTATTACGAAAAATTCAATTAGTTTTCAATTTGTTTTCCTACCTTAACAATGGCCCAATACATCAGTTTTGATGAAATTGATAAAAAGGAACTTCAAGAACTTTTAACTAAACACCCTGACATGCAAGATGACATGCTTAAAATACTTTAAGAAGAACAACAAAAAGTGAACAATGGTCAATCTTCTAAAACCATAAAGAAACTAATTGTAAATGACACTACGAGGGTAACTATGTCTCAACAACTCCTATAGTAGTCCAACCTACCTCTATGCCACTAGCTACAACTAGTACATCTTTGTCTCCTGATGTGGCAGCCCTTATGCAAGAGATAAGATCTATTCAATCCAAGGTGATACATCTTGAGCAAGGTACCTCTAGACTTACGCAGGTTTTGGATTCTTTTTCTCTATTGCATACACTATTGGCATGTCACATTGCTTCTACACCCTTGCCACAAGGTTTTGTTCAACCCAAACTTACTCTATATTATGGAAAAGGTGATCTAAAAACACATTTGAGATCTTTTCACATAGCATGCTTGAACTATGTACCAAATGACTAGCTACTTACTAAGCTATTTCCATGGAGCCTAAAGGATTATGCTTTACAATTGTTATATAGTCTACCAAATCCATCACTCAATGCACTCAATCCTTTATCTGACATGTTCTTAGCTCATTTTAGCATTGACATTGGTGATAAGGTTTTATATGCCCAAGCTGCACAATAAAAACAAAAGTCAAATGAGCATCTCATAGATTATGTTCTTCGATATAAGATTATTTTGGCTAAGATGACTAGCCCCATGAATGATCAAGAGTTACAAGATCTCTTCAAATAGAGTCTTCTACTAGATTTTCATGAATCAATTATGTTCAAAAGATTCTCTTCCTTTAATAAATTGTCACACACTAAAGGAAAGATAAGTCAAACTAATTTAAATGGGCAAACTCAATTACATAAGTATATGAAATATAAAAAATAAGAGTAAAAACAAAGTCCCATACAAATTCAAGGTTAATGATCTCAAGAGTCATAATCAACTGATAGTTAATACAAATTTTGAGCCCCCTCAGTGAGTGGTTTTATCAGCACCTTCTCGATGAACCTTTACCAATCTACTAGTTTTTCTAGTTAGAGTTTTACAACAACTATTGGAATGTAACATCATATCTCTCATGTTAAAAATATTATCATTGAGTCAAAGGTCTAACATTATTGGTGATAGTGGCCTCATAGCATTTATTGTCTAAAGGTGTTTTTAATGTTCATATTTTTGCTGAAGTGTGTTGATATTTATTTAATATTAATGAATATATTTTTGGTTGCATAAAGTTAAAAGAGGACCCATGAAGAAGTCAAAGAGTCATGAGGTAAAGACAAAAGAAGGAAAGGATGCATTTTCTCATGAAGGGTCATCTTGAGGAATTCAAAGAGTCAACAAGTGAAGACAAAAGAGGAAGGACACATTTTCTCATGAAGGGTCACCTTGAGGAATTCAAAAAGTCACCAAGATAAAGACAAAATGGGAAAGGACACATTTTCTCATGAAGGGTCACCATGTGACTTTTCAAATGAAAGGATTCGAAGGGTCATGTAAGTTTGGTGCCATTTTCTATGTGGATTGAAGAGTCACAAAGGGTGAATTCTAAAGGTCATTTGGAAAGTTATAAAAGGAGGCTTGGGAAGCCATTTTAGATATGCTAGAGTGTGCATGGTTTATAATTATTTTATATCAGAAAAGAGGAGAGAATAGAAAGGGATATTGTAGAGTTGTATGATTTATTGAGAAAGAAACATTGAGAGATAGTTGTGTTTTACATAAGAGGGGTTAGTGCTCCTGTGGGTTGGTACTCACAAATATTTGTTGTGTTGGTACTTGACAAAGGGGTTAATGATCCTATAAGTTGGTACTTGAGAACTTTTTAATTTGAGTTGGTGCTCATTTATATACTTGAGATTGTTCTTCATGTTTTTTCCCACATTGGGCTTCCACATAAAAATTTGCTCTCTCTCTCTCTCTCTCTCTCTCTCTCTCTCTCTCTCTCTCTCTCTTGTGTGGTGTAAGTTATTGTTTCATTTTTATTGCATCTCTTGAATGTTGGTTAAGTGGAGTTTGATTAAGTAAATTTTTTATAAGATATATGATATACTAATTCACCCCCCTCTTAGTATATCCCCATTCTTAATAATTGGTATCAGAGCAAGTTCTTTTGGAAAGAGTTTAACAGCTTGAAGGTAGATTAGGGAAAGCACAATGGTTGGATCACATGAAGGTTTTTAAACATATAAGTCACCTTTATTTGATGGGAAAAATTATGATTTTTGGAGCATAAAGATGAGGATGTACTTGATGGCCCTTGGATTCAACATTTGGCAAGCAGTGATGGAGGAATACGAAGAGCTACAGACACTTGTGACTACTCCTACAGAAAATAAGGCAAATGAAAATAATGCTAAAGCTTTAAATGCTATGTTATGTGATTTAAGTGAATTATAATTTGTTAAAGTTATGCCATGCAAATATACTCATGAGACATAGGTAAAGCTTGAGAATATTTACAAAGGTGATGGAAAGGTTCAATAAGCTAAGCTTCAGACATTTAAAAGATAGTTTGAGAGTTTGAAGATGGAAGAAGAAGAAAATATAGCAAGTTATCTTTTATAGGTTGAAAAAATAGTTAATAAAATTCAAAGTCTTATAGAAAATTTAGAAGAATCAACCGTGGTATAAAAGGTTTTGAGATCTTTACCATTGAGATATGACGCAAAGGTTTTGACAATCGAGGAGATGAAGGATCTAGCCAAGCTAAATATGGATGAACTACATGGTATTCTTATAGCATATAAGATGCGAATCAAATAAGAGAAACCCTCAAAGAGGGAAGTTGATTTCAAGACATAAAAGAAAGACAAGGCTAAGATTCAAGAATCAAGTTATAACTCTAGTGGTGAGGAAGATGACAATGGAGCTCTATTCATCTGCAAGCCAAAAAAAGGCATAGGTAAATATCAAAGAAAATTACCATTTGAATGTTTTAAATGTGGTAAGATTAGACATTTTGTAGATAAGTTCCTAGATAAGAATAATGGTGACAATGAAGAAGGACAGCTTACATACAAGAAGAACTTCAAAGGCAAATTCAAGAAGAGATTCTATTCATGACCATACATGAAGATGCCTCTGCAATCAAAAGTAAAGATGATCAAGAAGAAGAACATGATGAAGCTGAGGTGAATTTGGAAGGAGAACTCATTTTTGCTTTAAAATAATTAAAATCTCTTGAGAAGAAGAATCGAAGATTGAAGCTCCAGATCAAGAAAAATGAAAAGGAGTCAAAATAAATAATTAAAGATCTACAAGAACATATTGAAAAAGCCAAAAAGATTGAAGAGCTCAATTACAAAAAGTGAAGAATGTGAAATATATGTTGTTAAAATTGCCTCTTTAAAAGAAGATATCGAGAAACTAAATAAAGCAATCAATGATTCAAAATTTGAGAATAACACTAACATATTGAATAAAATATTAGAAAGTCAAAAATAAATATCAAATAAGACAGGTATCAAATTTAAAAAGAAAAAAGAGCTATGTTAAATCCCTTACAAAAGAGGAAATAAAAAGGGAAGTAGAGGACAACTCAAATAATTTTTTTTGGAAGAAACAGAGCTACAAAAGACAACTAGGTCAAAGATACATAAATCAGAACAAGTTCTATTTTCATGGTTATTATTTTTATTGTAATTGTTATGGTCATAAGAAAATAGATTATTGGAAAAGAGCTAACAATTTTAGAAATAAGGAAAAAGAAACTCATGTAGAGTCAAGTAGAAGCCATAACTATTTTGCTCCTCTATTAAGATTTGATGAAGAGGCCATAGTATGTTACAAATATAATAATTTAGACACATAACCGGGCATTGCAAAAACATGGTTGAGTCATTCAAGAAGGACCAAAGTTTCAAGGCTCCATTCATTAAGAAGAAAGTTTAGATAGGTTCATGGTAGAAGAAATAACCTAGAATTTATATGTTAGTCTAGACAACTTTGCATGCAAGAAATGAAGAAAAGCCATGGTTCATTGACAGTGGATGTTCAAGGTATATGACAGGAGACAAGATCAAGTTCATAACTCTAAATAAGATTAATGGTGGCATAGTAGAATTTGGAGATAATACCACTACTAGAATAAACAAAAAAGGTACATTAAGTTTGGATAATGGTAGAACTAAGACTAAAAATGTTTCATGTGTAGGTCTTAAGCATAATATGTTGAGTGTAAGTCAAATATGTGATTAGGGACACACTAAAGTTTTATGCAGAATGTTGTGAAATTAGGAGAAAAGATTCAGATATGTTGATTGTAGATGCTTAGAGGATAGGCAACAATTTATATATATTATTAGATATCAAAGGTCAAAGATGTTATTTGAGTTAGTTTGAGGAAAGTTGGTTAATATGACACATAAATTTTGACAATCTTGTCAATATCAGCAAGAAACAAGTAGTTAGAGATATTTCAAATATTACAAAGCCCTCCAACATGCTTTATGAACCATGTCAGCATGGGAAGCAAGTTAGATGATGGTTCAAGATAAAAGAATACTCAACCAATCAGATGTTAGAGCTTGGTCACATTGATCTATGTGGACATACCAGAACTCAAAATACTCAAGGTGAGAAATAATTCATGTTAATTATTGATGATTTTATACATATGATGGGTGATGTTTTTGAAGAAAAAATTAGAAGCTTTTAGCCACTTCAAATCATTTAAGGCTTTAGTTGAGAATGAAAATAGTTTGAAGATTAAGTGCTTGAGATCAGATCTAGGAAGATAATTCATGTCAGATAAGTTTATTGAGTATTGTGAAGACCATAGGATAAAGAGTCATTACTCATCAGCCAAAAATCTATAGTAAAATGGAGTAGTTGAGTGGAAAAATAGAATAGTTTAGAAGATGGAAAAGAAAATGCTAAATGAATCCAAGATACTAGATAAATATTGAAGAGAAGAAGTAGGCACAAAATTGCATATCTAGAATAGAGCATTGTTGAGAGTTAACTATGATAAGACTCTCTATGAGCTATGGAAAGAAAAACTAGCTACTGTTGATTATTTTAGAGTTTTTGGTAGTAGATGCTTCATAAAAAGAACTAATGAAAAATTGGGTAAGTTTGCATCTAAAATAGATGAAGGTATATTTATTGGATATTCTTGCAAAAGTAAAGCTTATAAATGTTATAATAAAAGAACCAAGAAGATAGTTGAAAGTGCAAGTGTCAGGATAGATGAAAATGTAGCACAAAGAACTAGTGATCTGATAGACACTCCTGAAATCATTGAAGAAGAAGATTTTGAAGATTTAAAAGAAGACAAGGAGTAAAAAGACACCAGAACCCCATCTAAATATTTCCAGATGAATCATAATGAGAGTTAAATCATTGAGAACATAAATGAAGGAGTTCACACTAGAAAGATGATGGTAAGTGAATTTGAGCAAGTGAATTTTTATTTGTTATCCAAAATTCAACCTATAACTTTTTTAGAAGCTAGACATGATGAGCATTAGGTTAAGGTAATGGATGAATAATTAAATCAGATAGAATAGAATGATACTTGGGAATTAGTGCTTAGACCAAAAGATCAAAATATGATAGGAATAAAATGGGTATATAGAAATAAGTTGAATGAAGATGGTGAACTTACCAGGAATAAAGAAAGGTTAGTATGTAAAGGATATGCTCAGATTAAGGGAATAGATTTTGAAGAAAATTTTTCACCAGTGGCAAGGCTAGAGGCTATTAGAATCTTTCTTGCATAAATAGTGTTTAAGAATTTAAAAGTGTTTTATATGGATGTCAAGTCTACTTTCCTATATGAAAATCTAGAACAAGAGGTCTACATTGAGCAGTCTAAGAGATTTCTTCTCTCAAATGATAGTATCTATGTATGTAGATTAAAAAAAGCATTGTACAGATTGAAACAAGCTCCTAGAGATTGGTATACAAGACTTGATAAATATCTATAGGATCAAGGTTTCAAGAGGGGTTTTGCTGATAGTAATCTCTACATCAAAACATAAGGTGAGCATTAGTTGATTGTTTTGGTATATGTTGATGATATAATATTTGGAGGAAACATTGAAAAGATGACAAAAGAATTTTTTGATAATATGCAAAAAGAATTTGAGATGTATATGCTTGGAGAATTATCTTTCTTTTAAAGTTGAAATTATTTCAATAAAAAAAAGAATTTTCATATCTCAAAATAAATATGCCATGGAAATGTTAAAAAAAATTGGTTTTGAGGATTGTGCACTAGTTAGCACATCATGGGTATAGGGAATAAGGTGAGTAAGGATGAAGATTCATCTATTACATATCAATCTTTGTATAGAGCTATGAGTGGTAGTCTTTTATATTTGAGCGCATCGAGGCCAAACATCATGCATGCAATAGGCATGGTTGTGAGATATCAAGCAACTCTGAATAAGAGTCATGTTTAGTTGGTGAAGATAATATTCATATATGTCAAGAGAACATTGGATTATAGATTATGATATCCTATAGGTAGAGATTTCACTTTGGTTGCTTATATAGATTCAGATTGGGTAGGTTGTTTGGATGGTAGAAAGAGTACAAATGGAGGAGCTTTCTTTCTCGATGATAGCTTAGTATCATGGCTAAGCAAGAAGCAAAGCTCAATATCACTTTCTATAGTTGAAGCATAATATATTTCAACAGTGTTGTGTTGTACTCAAATGCTTTGTGGATGAAGCAAACTCTAGAAGATATCAAGGTAAAATATGATGAACCTATATATTTTTTTTGTGATAACACAAGTGCTATTAATATTTCTAAGAATCTAGTGATGCATTCAAGAACAAAACATATTCCTATCAGATATCACTTCTTGAGAGAGTAAGTTGTAGATCAATAAGTTAATTTGGAATATATTAGTACTATAGAATGGATTACAGATATTTTCACAAAGGCACTACCAAAGGACACATTTGAGTATCTACGAGAGAAGTTGGGAGTAATTTATTTTACTTCCTATCATTGAGGTTCAACATCAATTGAGGGGGAGCTAAGTGTTAGCTCCAGGATAGACCCTTTGACATTGATGTCAAAGGGGGAGAAGTACATAAACAAGTACATGAATAGGTATATGATGCCACAGTAAGGGAGAGTTCTTGTATGTTTTTCAATTGGCAGTATGTGCAGGTTAGCATGTGTAGTATATGTTTTAGGATGTGGCAATTTTAGTTTGAGGTTGTCATCAATGACAAAGGGAGAAATTATTGGAAATATTGTCATTGATGTCAAAGGTCTAACATTATTAGTGATAAAGGCCCCATAACATTTATTGCTAGTACAAATATCACTAGTGTCCATTTTTATTGCTCTTATCCAAACAAAAAAAAACTAGACTTTCCAAAAGTAGGTAAAAAAGTAGGTTCAACTATAGTTTTTCACAGCCAAACCAGTTCAAAATTAATAGTTTTCAGTACACTTTTGCTTAGAGAATATAGATATAAGAGGCGTCATTCATGAAATAATGGATTTCACTTCCAGTTTTAGATATGGTAGTTGATATAAATTTTAAATTAGAATACATGTTTTAAACATCAGAGATTAGGGGCAATGTGCACGACACATTTTTTTTGAGTTCAACATTACCAAGGCATTCTCAATAGTTGTGTGCATTATTCCTTCTGTAGGTGGTTGGCATCATTTTGGAGTGCATTTCATACAAGCCTAATTTCCAAATTTTGGAGTGGCTTTCATATAAGCCTAGTGCACCAGTTCGGAGTGTCTTTCATGCAAGCTTAATCTCTACCTTTCAAAGTGGCCAAGAGTGGCCTAGTTTCTAGCATACATGTAGCTATCCACACCAACATTGTTAGATCATAGTAAATTCATGAGCTTTAGGAGCCATCTCATATGACACATATTTCCTATCGATATCAGTTCATAACTTCACTTCATAGGGCAATGATGGAGACAAAGAACTCGTTAGCTTTTGTATTCTTGAGCCACCTATTTAGAGGGATTGGATGCATAGTCTAAACATTGATAAACACACGTATGACCACCTAGATTCACTTAATGGGTGATGATAGAGCCAAAGGACCAACTTTTGCATTTTTAAGCCACTTCTGGGGAATTGAAGACTCAACTCCATTCACAATAATACTCTTGGTTCAACACAAATCTAACATCACTCAACATCACAATAGTTTTTGTATAGTCCATGTACTTGATGAGGTGTATTCATTCTTTTTTCTTCCTCTTACCTAGCTTTGCATGTTCTTATTTTAGATATAGCGTATCTAGTAGAACTAATCTACTCTCTATTTTCTCTTGTAGATTCACATTTCATAGCATGCTCTCTCTATGCACACCCAACATCACATAGCTTCATGAACTTCACCCTTGCAGGTAAGTTCATGTATACTTTCTATTTTCCTTTATCCTAGTACTTCACTTTGCTATATCACTAGAATAAAGTGGGGGAAATGTAGTAATATAAAATATGTAAATTGGTAACTTGAGTGTGGATAATGCACCCAAACCATAGGTCCCTCCTGCTTGCTTTCATGACCCTCATAGACATATTTTCACTAATTCTCAATCATTCATAGCCTTCTAGACCTAATCCCAACTCAGCCAAACTGCTCTTTCCATGACAAATCCATCCCCTCAAGCCTTGTTAGCTAAGGACAATAGAACCCAACTTGGAAAACAATGTTGGTGCCACTACTATCCAATTTTGGTGCTCCTATCCAAGTGTATTTTTTAGCCCCAATGGTTAGTTCCTTTTGGTTCTCCATCCTTCTGTTTATTGGCATAATGCGAGCACATTCAACCCATGACCAATAGATCCCTATAAAATCCCATTCAAAGATCATTTGGAAAGGGTTGGTAATTATCACTAAGCAAGCAAGAATACAAACAAGACTACTCAGGTAATCTTCCCTATTCTCTACATATAATTAGCCAATATACTTACAAGCTTATTCAAATTCTTACACCAGTCTCTAGACACCTCAAACACACCCATTTTTAGTATTTGCATCATACACATTATTTCATAAATCACATCAAGTGAGAGAACTACATATGGCTTGATCCCTCTTCAGAGTATTAGTATGTAGGTAGCATGCTCACACAAGGGGTGTGGATACACATCTAGTACATCTTACACACACTAACCCCCCATTATTTATCAAAGTTTGTCAAAGCATCATAGAGTCTAGGGTTTGAAGATAAAATATGCTCTATAGGGAGTTTCATGGACATCTAGTAGTTTAAACTTCACAAGTAGGGTCACACAGACATAGTAAACAAAACCTAGAAAGCTTAGGTTACCTAGATAATAGCAATAAAGGTGGACTAAAACACAAGTGCCACTAGTGTCCTATTTCAGTGCTCTTGTCTAATCATAAAATGAAGGCTAGATCCTAAATTGTAATAGTGTCCCAATCCTACATAGTGAATTCCAAACTTTGTCTTAGTTGTCTCAGCTAGTTTCTAGCTATGTCTTATTTTCTAACCATTATTACTATTTTTAAAAAGTTTAAAATTGCAATAAAATTTATACAAATTAGTAGTTTAATTATTACATATTTGTTTACTGATTTTACTACTCAGACCCTTTAACTAAATTAGGAATAATACACTAATATTCCCAAAACTATTAAATCAGGACTCTTTGAGAAAGAAGCTATCAAGGTTCCAAAATCTATCTCTTCAGGTTCAACAAAAATTTTCATTCTTTTCACTACTATAGATAACCAATCTGAAGTTATCATGCTTGAGGAAGGCAATGGGACATAAGTTGAAATAGGTGGAACAAGCTTAGCTACAGTTGAAGAAGATGTTTTCTCAATTGGGACACCTTGAAAAGATGTTTCAATTTGCTCTTGTGTATTGATTGTTTTAAAATGAATTCTTGGAGATGGAGCAATGGGAAACTCAGGATTTGAGGGAGAAGATGAAGAGATATGAATAACCTCTTACAAAGGGAAATTAGATGACATAGAGAACATTGTATCATCTGAAGCTAAGAATTGCTAAGTTATGTTCTCTACCGACTCTTGAGATAATGGAAAGCTATCAATTGGAACCTCTTGAGGAATTGAAATTTTAGAAGAAGAAGAAACATTTTTACCAAACATTTTTATTTTTAGCTTGATAGTCTTCTTTGGTTGAATGTCTTATTGAGTAGCTTTAGATTCATGTGCCTCTTCTATCATGAGAGGTTATCCACTAGGGTTTGCCTCATCTATCTTTTTTAACTCATCCTATTGATTATATAAGTTACCAAATTTGTCTTCCCAAGGAGGTGTAGGGAAATCAACATTCACAACATCAACTCCCTTGCCTTTAAAGCATATAAGATTTCTATCAAGTATAATTCTTGTCTCACTTCTAAGAAAAGTAGATTGTTTTTTATCCTAATGTACTATAGGAAATAGCTTTGTTGTGATGACCTCTTTTTCAAAGATGGGGTCCAATGTGACCTCATCATTCACTAATTATTTTGGCACTTTCATTATGACAAATTTGATTATTTGTCTCATGGTAAACCATGAATAGTCTCTGATTCTCACTGCTTTCTCATCATGACAATCCATCCAATAGTCTTCAAAATATGGAACATGCTGAAATGGAGATCCAAGATTATGCTCAATTAGGCCTTTATTGTCAAATGAAAACCTGCTTTCAAATATCTTAAGTTTATAGTGAGATATGTATTGCTCAACTGTCTTGGCCTTCACTAGTGAAGGGAAAATATACCTACCAATAAAGATTAGAAACTTGATCCCTATTTTGTATTGACTTGTCAGAAAATTTTGTGTTTCAACAAGTTATCTCACCAATTCTATAAATGCCCATTTATTGTTGACATATTTTGGGAGCATGTAAATAGATACTTTACAATCATTGATTCTCAAATAACTGAATGTTGAGAACTATATAAACCAAGCTCCCTGCCTTTCTATTTATGTAGTGATCGCAACTGATATTCTTGTGTTGAAGAGTTCCTTTTCAAACAACTGGATGATGAAATGAAGAAAATAATTGTTTACCCTTTTAAAGTGATGAGTATTTTACGTTAAATCTAGCTGGGGATAGAAGTCGTACACCATCACTTTCTCAAAATCACCCATTATATATAATCCATCAAAATACCTTTGGCTTGCTACAACATAAATAAGGTATAATGTCATATAGAATTTTGACGTGTCTTTTACCTTGATGAATTATTTGTGAATGGCATCATTGATCAACTCCTCCCAATTGTTATATTACTTATTTATAAGGATGATCCAAATGAGTCTATACATCCATGTTTGAAATTTATTTGCCATTTAAATTCCCACTATCTTGTGTAACAATGTGATCATATCACTTGTCTCATTTTTGAAATCTGATCTTGCAAGATTTATTAGAAGCTGAGTGGAGGAATGTTTTAGCTTAATTAACCAAGATTTATTGACTTGTTTAAAACATGCTATAAAATTATCATCCCAAAAGTTTTAGGAAGTCTCAGGGGTTAGATGCACAAAGGCTTCATGATCTGAAAGGAAAAAAATGTTATCAATTTACTCAGGAGTAAAACTTACTACCAACTCTCCCTGGGGATCTCTTACCTCTCGTGTCTCTGAGCTATAATTATTTACCACAATCAAAACTAACTCAAGACACTGTAATGACATTGAAAATTCTGTCATCTATGCTACTCCACTGCCATAAATACTTTGACCAAAGTCCATCTTATGCATTGCATTCATTTTTTTTTATCAAAACCCAGCTAAGTTGATGTGGCCTAGATCAGTGTCAGTGATATTTCCAATGTTAGACTCTAGTGGCAAAGGAAGTTTCACACCTTGAAATTGGTACTTCATGAATTTTTTGCCTTTACTCAAAATTTCCTTTTCTAGAGTATGAGATAAAGACATCAATTTGACAATTAAATTGACAAATTTAAAAATTTGTAGAAAAGCTCTTGATTTATGAAAAATATCAGAAATGCAAATCAAAGTATGTACTCATAAATTGATTGTGAAATTTACTCTAGTGTATTTTTAATGCTCCTTATATGAATTTTAATTTCCCTTTGACCAAGTTTTCCATTTGCAAATGCACCTATAGAAAATTCCTCTGTGTAGCTTATTACAAACTTTTTTGGCCAACAAAAATGAATAGTTTTTTTTTTCTTCAAATTTTAAGCTATTTCCTTGTTCCTTGTATTTTTTAAATTTTACAAATTTTAAAAATCCTTCGAAAAATATTTTTTAAAACCACCATTCAACATTTTCTAGGTTAATCTCATGATCATGCAATGAACCAGAATGATTAAAATTTTGCCACCACCAATTATATTCCTAATTTTTACCAGTTCAAGGAAAAAAATTTACCAAAAAACCCTGTCAACCTTTTCAATATCCTCATATCTGAAAATGCACCAAGTTAAAAGCATGCGAATTGAATATTTACAAAATTGAAAAAATAACAATTATCATGCCCAAAATCTACCCATTCATTTTTCTCTTTTTTTTTATCCAACTTTTTCTTATTTTTCACTCAAAAAAATTTCACTTATTTTCTCCACTCAGTAATTTTTATTAGTTTTATATCTCCACTTAGCCTTTTTATTATTTTCTCATACCCTCCCACATAGTTGTATGACCTACCATATGAAAACCATATGGTTGGGTGTTGAGGGGCAAAATAAAAGTTTTTAAAACTTTTTGCTTAACCCTGATCACAAATGGAGCCATACGATTTCATGGAGGGGAATAAAATCAATTTTTTTTAAAAAATTTTTGGACCAAAGATGCTTAGTTTGGGCCATACGATTTGATTTTTGGAGGATAAAAACAATTTTTTTAAAGAATTTTATCCAAACTAATCAAAACATAGGCTGTATAATTTGATGAAAGCTAGGAAAAAATTAAATTTTTGACAAAGTCTGACCTTTTTGCAAGTCGTACGATTTGTTATGGCACCCATATGTACAAAAAATCATGAAAATAAATGCCAGAATGAACATATGGCATTGGTCGTACAACTACCAGAGCTGGGGAAAGGAAAAAATAATTTTTATTCTACTTGTTGGAAGCTGCATTACTTACTTAGCTGAGGAGAAAAAGAATTAAATCTTGCTTCTTTTTACGGTTTGTACAGCCGGAATGACACTTTAGTTGGTAGAGGAAATTAAAAAAATATTCATCAAAATGCATTAAAACCTAATTTTGTCTTCTTTAGTTTTTTTAGGAGAAAACTCGATGTAGCACCTAGCTTTGTCTTGGAAAAGATTTTTGAAATTTTCTTGGCATGACAATATTTTTTTTTCATCAATTTGCCTTCTTTCGAAGAACTTGAGAAAATTTCTTCCTAGTAGTTGCTGGTTAACACATGGATGAAAAGTCAATTTTTTAGAACGTTTAAAAATTACCAGAATGAACATGCAAATTTAAAAGATAAACTTGGAAGAAAGACAAACTTATTTTTTAAAACTACCCGAGGAAGCAATGATATTTGCATGACTGACGTAAAACATTTATGAGTTTGCATGTAGGCTTGAAGATAAAGCTTCAATTTACAACAATAATTTGTATGGGAAAAATGCAATTTGCAAAGTAGAAGTTTGCATTAAGATGACTTATAAAAATGTAATTTGTATTTACATGACTTGTGGAAATAGAATTTTGAGTTGCAGGAAAAAAAGAAATTTAAAACGTTTTTGAAAATTACATGAAGTTTTAAATGTTTTTACAAATTACAAGAAAATTAAAAGCTTTTTTTGCAATTTGTAAGATAACAAAAAATATTTTTGCAATTTGCACAATAACTGAAAACTTTTTTACAAATTACACCAAAGTTGAAAAAGAATTGCAAATTGCATAGAGATCGATTTTTTTTTTCAATTTGCACAACTTATGAAAAAGGAATGTGTGTTTTCACAACTCATAAAAGGCAAAATGATTTTTGCAAATTACAGGGCATGCTAGCGGCTTTTTGCACAGAGAATTTAAATTTGTTTTTAAATAGTTCAGGATAAAAAGTGAAATAGTCGTAAATTAATTAATCAATTGTTTGATAAATTAATTAAATTTTTTGATTTTTCAAGATTTTGACTTTTTTGAGAGAAAATAATTTTTTTAGTTGTTTATTAAAAATTGATTTTTCCACTGATTTTTCACCATTTTCAAAATTTGCAACATGTTATAAAGTTGATTATGAGATTTTCCACACAATATCTTCATTTTTTTGCTACTCCATAAGAATGTGTGACTATTTTTCAAATTTCTAGAGGCCTCGGTGTGAGAACATCACCAAACTTTTTGGGCATTTTTCTCCGCACTCACAACATATTTTAAAGTGACTTTTTTTGAAAGTGTGTTATTTTTCACCAAGAATACATATACTTTTTTTGAAAGTGTGTTATTTTTCACCAAGAATACATATTTATCATTCAATTTGATTCATATTGTACAGAAATATATATTTGTTCCATTTTTTATTTTAACTCAAAATTACAATTTGGTGAATTTTTTTTTGTAAATCTACATAATTATAAGCAGTTGGGGGGTTCTAAAGAACTATTTTGTGCCTTATTCAAGGAGGTTGATTGTGTTATGGGCCCTACTACTTTCTACATTATACTTCATGCATTATCTCAGATGCATTTTGACTGAGCCTAACATCTTTTTGTATGTGCTTTGTAGCTTGTTATTTTTGGCTACTGATCATTTTATGGTATATTTTTATATACATGATGGCTATTTTTTTATCATTTACCACACTCTTCCATCAACCCACGACATGAATTGGTATTTTGACATACGGGTAATTTGTGTCATGTCTCCTCAAGGCCTATTTCTTAGCACCTTGCCTTCTTCTATGGAGAGACCTTTTCACTCCTTTATTTTTGGAGCACCTCTCATTATTCTTGATGGCTTATTCAATAGGTCAATGGTCTTCTTGTTTAGAGTTATTATGGTGAAGCCTAATGTCTTCCTTATTTTGATTTGGGGTTTTTGTGTATGGGTTATATTATATTCAAATTGATTTATAAAGTGTCATGAGGGGTTCATCGATTCAACTTTGTCTACCTTCATGCATTTGTGTGATTTATTCTATACACCTTTTCACTTCTTTAGTTACATGTCTCTTTTATAACCACCATGGGCCATCATCTTTGAGAGAAATTTTTATATATTTTTGACACTATTTTTTAGACAATTGATAGTCTCCCATAGCTTGAAGTATAGATACTCTAGTGAATCCTAGTGTCATCTTTTTTTTTGATAGTTCGATGGTCTCTTTCAACGTGGTACGTAGTTATTTTGGTGTATACAATGTCAGCCTATTTGGTATTTGAGTAGTGGATTTAAACCACTCATGTATAAATGTTTCCTCCACTCCACCTAGTCAGTCGTATGGGGGGTGTGTGGTATACATTCTATTTCTTAGGTGTTGAGCATTCCTTTGCATATAAAATACTCTTTTGTACTCTCATCCTCACTAACAATATTCTTAATTAAAGCTATTCTAGTGAAGCTCAGTGTCATTTGTTTTTGTGATTGAGTAGTAAATTTAGAACACTCATGCAAATTGATTTCCTTTGTGAATTTTGAGTACTTAGAGTGTAGACTACTTCAACATCATCTTTGGGGGACTTTTTAGCTCTCTCTTCTTCTTTTATCCCTTTTAGGGGGAGTTTTTCCTATGAGTTATCTTTCTTTTCTCCACTTTATGAGAGTTATACATATATATATTGCATTTTTTGAGTGTTTTCTAGATTCTTCCTTTGTACATGGGTATTATCCAGGAACTTTATTTTTCATAACCCATATGAGGATTGTTACTTGACTCCATGGCCATCTAAGTGATTTTTATAGCGACACTAGTGTGGTAACCCCACTAATATTTGTACTCACTTATCACCATCTTATTGGAGGGTGTTAAATCAATGCTTCCTTGGGTTTATCATTATACCTAATATTATAGAGTGCAGTGTTTGTGTTTAGTGATCATTGTATTAAACACCATTCCTAATTCACTTGGAAATTACAATGAATTGACTTATATGTACTCCAACAAGATGGATTGGAGTCTATAAAAACACATGGCTTCACACCGCATCCTCTATTATTATCCCCTAGTTTCATTTGAGGGGGGTGTTAAAATATATTTCTCATGCTTGTTAGGTTTTAGCTAGGATTTTCATTTTTTTGCTAGTGTTGTTTTATGTGGCCATTTATACCACATTGGCTATTTAGGTATGAATCTGGTCTCTCTTTACCTACTTAATCAAGGGCTCTACATTGTATTATCATCCTTTTCATATGCCTTTTTGAATAATAATTAATTTGTTTAGAGTTAGTTCTTTGTGTGTATGTTGAAGCTTTTATGGCTATGGTAATGGTGTATTGGAGAGATCTTGGATAAAGAGTGTTGTGAACTCTTTCAGTTCCTATATTTTGATGCTAGAGTGCTATAAGAACCCATAGGAGGATTCACACTTGCTCAATATTAGCAAGAGATGATAATGATTTTTATCTCATAGCCAAATGTCTCTTAAGGGACCAAAAGTTGGTTAGTGGGAGACTTATCTTGTTACTAATTATCACAATTGATAAACCATATCTATAGACGCATTTAGATGGGTTTTTTAACACTAGAATAGACACCCTCCACTCTACATCAAGATTCAAGAATAAAAGTTACAGTTGGTTAGACACATCCTTGAAGAGAAGTTTATCGTCTCTAAGTGAAAATACTAAATAAACTTCCAGTGCATATTTTAGGAGAATTGTGAGAGTTAGAGATGAGCCTTAGCTCTTATAGTTGAATGGTTGAGTCCTATAAGCACCACCCAATGTATTATTTCTAGATCAGGATGAGTGAGACATGAAAATGATTTTTTTTCTTGTAGTTATATGTCTCTTAAGAGATTAAAAGTTGGTATGTGGGAGGCATATCTTTTGAATTACTAGCCCAATTGATAAAACCTATGACAATGCATCCATATGGGTGTTTTAATACTATAATGGCCAACCTACACCCTATGTCAGGCCATGAGATCAAAAATTTCAATCATTTGGAGGCATCCCTAAAGAGAAGCTTTTAGTCCTTGAGTGGGAAAATTGAGCTAACTTTTATTGCACATTACAGGAGAACTATGAGGGGTAGAGACAAGATGTCAGCACCTAAAGTTACATAGATAAGTCCTTTTATCACTCTCAAATGATTCTATGATACTTAAGATGAGTGATACATGGTAGCGAGTTTTCTCTCATAGTTAAATGTCTCTTAAGAGACTAAAAATTGGTTAATGGGAGGTGTATCTTTTGAATATTTATTCCAATGAACAAACCATCTTCGATGACATGTATGGATTAGCATTTTAATTCTAGAATATATCCTTAAATATTTATTAGGCCCTAATATCAAAATTTGTATTTGGTTGGATGCATTCCTAAAGAGAAAATTTTCATCCCTAAGTAGGAAATTTGAGTCAAGTTCTACCATACATTACAAGAAAACCATGAGGGTTAGATATGAGTAATTAGCTCTTAAAATTACATGTTCAAGTCTTATAAATAACCCCCATAATATTTTTTCTATCTAAAAATGAGTGAGACATGATAATGAGTTTTATCTCACAGCCAAATGTCTCGTAAGAGACTAAAATTTGGTTTGTGAGAGACATATCTTATGGATTGTTAGCCTAATCAATTAACTGTCTTCACAAACACATCTAAATGGTCATTTTAATGATATAATAACCCCTCTCCACTCTTTTTCAAACCTTGGAAATGAAAGTTACAGTCGGTCAAACACATCCCTTAAGAGAATATTCTCATTCTTGAGAATGCAAACTAGCCGAACTTATATAACACATTAAAAGAGAACCATGAGGGATAGAGACAAGACATCAACTTATACAATTTCATGGTCATGTATCATAAAAATATATATGATAATTCATTCTAGCTTGAGATGAGCGAGAAATTGCAATAAGTTTTCTCTCACAGCTAAATGTCTCTTAAGAGATCAAAAGTTGGTCTATGGGAGGCATGTCTTCTGACTCATTAGCCCAATTGATGAACCATATTCATAGATAATTACATATGGGAATTTTAACATTGTAATTATTCTCCTACACTCTCCATTAGGCCTTAAAATAGAAACTTACAATTGACCGGATGCATCCTTGAATAAAATCTTATCCCTAAGAGTGAAAATTGATTGAACTTCTATTATGCATTTCAAGAGAACTATGAGGGGTAGATACAATCCATCATATCCTATAGTTGTATGGTCGAGTCCTCTAAGCACCTCGAGGAGGATTCTCCCTAGCTCATGATAAGTGGGACATGGTGTGAGTTTTATCTTTCAGCTAAATGTCTCTTAAGGGACCAAAAGTTGGTCAGTGGAAGGTATATATTTTGACTTGTTAGCCCAATCAATGAATTGTATTCATGGATGTATCCAAATATGTATTTTAATGTTGGAATAGCCCCCCTCCACTCTATGTCAGGCCCGAGGACTAAAATTATTATTTTTTAGGCTTATCTTTGTTTCAAGAAGATAATATTCTCTTATCATAGCACCAACCACATGAAGGTGGAAGCTCATCTGCACCACTAACCTACATGAAAATTGTTATTAAAAAACTCAAACTTAAATAAACATATAATGATAAAATTAATTCAAAATTAAAATAAAATAAATCAAAAAATTTCAAATTAATTATTTGAAATGCCAAACAAATGTTAAACTAACCTTACCAAGTCAATCCAATATACTTTCAGGATCAGCTCTGATTTTTATTATTTCAAGAATCAATTCATGCTTAAATTCATGAACTTTCGACAAAATTTTATTTATAGGATTCCCATGATATTTTATAATTTGAATATCTATATAGATATTACCAAATTTGAATAATAAAGCACCACCCTATGTGTTTTAAAGTCCTTAACTACTGTCTTAATGTATACGATAGTATCTACGAAGCTAAGTTTCAGTAACCACCATGAACCCAATGGGATGAATTAGGTCTTTTTCATCCATGATAATTGTGATTAATTTTTTGCTTCTAAAAAACAAGACAAGTAGTAGTTTATTCCCTCATAATTATCCTCAGGTATAATTACTACAAAAATATGCCCTGCATTTAAAATATAATTAATTTTTAAGGACATGTAAAGAAAAAGTAAGGTATCACAAATATAACTAAGATTATATATTTAAAGTAAAAATAAAGTATACTTTGTTGCATAAGATAAGAGATATGGTCAAAGTCAACCAATGATGGCATTTCATTTTCTCCTAATCATTGAAATGAATCATTAGTCTCCATAGTTGTTAAGGGGATACAATACCATTCATTGACCCATTCTTTTGACTCACATTCATTCCAATTAAATTGCATACAATCCAAATAAAAGCATGTCATATCCCTATTATAAATAGTCCATGAACTAGAACTTGAGATTTGAATAGAGTGGAAAACATTAAATTTAGGTACTATACTACACTATTTATACACTGTCTTATATTTTTCATCCATTAACCAAAATAATCTTTGCACATGACAATATTTATTTGATCCATGAGAAAAAAAATAATGGAACCAAGTCATAATACTTACATCATTGATCAAATTAACACTATCCTTATTATTTCTCTATTTTTTTAAGGGATTCTTTTACACATGAAATTGCACCATCATGTTCCCCTTTGTCATGTCTAGCCTCAAAGAAACTCCAAAAATGTTGAACACCATTCTTCTTATGCATCCTGCATAACCGGTAAAATATTAGAGAATTCTTAAAATATCATGCAAAATTGTTTGACCAAATGTAGTGTGTATCGAACATGATTTATATTTCATTCATTTTTATATAAAATAACTCAAAATAACCTTGGACAAACTCTAGAGAATGTGATCTGTCATCACTCATATAAAAGTGTTATTCCCTCAAATTTTTTTTATCATTTGTATTATTAGGTGAATGTATAAATGTAATATACATAAAAATTATAACTTGAATTGAATTATATTACTATGATTGAACCTCATTTTGTGGTTGTAGGGTGTAGTTTTCAACAATGTCCACAACTGAAACAATGGTGCCAACAGGGAAGTTGTCTGTGCATACCTTGGATTGATTATCTAACTATTTTGCTTTGTGTGTGTGTCTTACATATTGGTAGAAAATATGATTAGTTAATTCTGACATGAAATCATATATAGATACTTGGTTCATAACCAACTTACATCTCGATGAATCTTTTCCATCTTTAAAAAAATACTTTATAGATTTGTACTTCTTAAAATCAACTAATTGCTTTACAAATTCATGTGAAATTTATTCATGTATATAGTTGCTCAAATTTGACAAACCACTAAAAGTGTTACATATTCCATTTAAACATTCTTTGGAAAAAAATTTATAACCCTCATGTCCTTGACATAAAAGACTTGGGATTAACTATTTTGATGTTTCAGGTGGGGAAACCACCAACATTCCTACATAATCTTGTCAGTATGTAAATTATAATGTATATGATGGAAAACATCATAATGCATAACAAATTCAACATGGATCCTACAATAATTTGTCATGCATACTTGATTGATTTTGACATAGAAAGGCTTGCACATCTCAAATGACCTTTGGATAATTATCAATTGCCCATTAAGTTTTTCAATAAACGTTTTATAAAATTATATTTGGGTCATGTCCAAGAAATGTTTTGCATGTGGCTCACAGTTTTTTGAACCTTTTATTATTTTAAATACATATTTTACATTATATGATACCCTTGTGTTTTTGTTTGAATTTTTTTCAATCAAATGTCTTGTTCCTTCAACTAATAACTTGTCTTTTCATGGGAGTCTACCACTAAATGTCCAAAAATATATCTGTGAAGGGTCATCAAGCTTTGTTATTCTTTTTATGACATTTATTAAAGTTTTCCTACTTAGGTTGAAGGATGCACTTGTTTGACTAAGAAATCAAGCTTTAGATGTTGACTTACTCATGATAGATTATGTTATTAATCGTCTTTCCACATTACTATCTTTTTTTTTGAGTTTTATTTCCTATTGCATTAAATGCATTAAATAGATTTTTTTCTATTGAATTATTTCTTCCCTCCATTTTGCTTGTTCTTAACCCTAAATTAAGCATCATATGACACATTTTTTATATTTTATTTTATTTAAAAACTAATTGACATCATTTTGTATGGCTTTTATTCTCAAATGCATAGTCCCATACATATTGAGCATGACATTGAATTGTATATTTTTGACATTTTACCTTCCATAGGTTCTAGTATTTTCTCATCTATTTAAACCAAATACCTTGTTATCACCATATTATCATTAGAGGTGTGGGTATAGGAGCTATATTTTGTATTAAATTAGATGGTGTTACCACTACAATATTTATACACTGTCATATATTTTTAATCCATTATCCAAAATAATATTTTCACATGAGAATATTTATCTGATCCATAAGAAAAAAATTCATGGCACTAAGTCATAATACTTGCATCATCAATCAAATTAGCACCATCCTTGTTCTTTCCCTATTTTAAGGGCTCTTTTTACACATAAAAATACACCATCATGTTCCCCTTTGCCATGTCCAACCTCAAAAAAACTCCAAGAATGTTGAACACCATTCTTCTTATGCATCCTACTTAACCAATAAAACATTAGAGAATTTTAAAACTATCCTACATGATTGTCTGACCAAATTGAGTGTATATCAAACATGATTTCTATTTCATTCATATTTATATAAAATCACTCAAAATAGCCTTGGATAAACTCTAGAGAATGTGATCTATCATCACTCATATAAAAATGTTACTCCCTCAAAATAATTTTGTTGTCATCTATGTTATCATGTGGATGTTTAAATGCAATATACATAAAAATTACAACTTAGTTAAATTACAATACTATGATTGAACCTTGTTCTATGGTTGTAGTGTGTATTTTTCAACAATGTCCAGAACTGAAATAATGGTGCCAATAGGGAAGTTGTCCTTGCATACTTTGAATTGATTATCTAAGTATTTTTCTTTATGTGTGTCTTACATATTGGTAGACAATATTCTTATATAATTTAGACATGAAATCATATATAGATACTTGATTCATAAAAAACTTAAATCTTGATGAATCTTTTTCATCTTTAGAAAAATACTTTACAGATTTGTACTTCTTAAAATCAACTAGTTACTTTCCAAATTCATGTGAAATTTATTCATGTTTATAGCTGCTCAAATTTGACAAACCACCAAAAGTGTTATATATTCCATCTAAAAATTCTTTGGAAAAAATGTTATATCCCTCAGATCTTTGACATAAAAGACTTGGGATTGACTCTTTTGATGTTTAAGGTGGGGAACCCACCATACATTCCTACATAATCTTGTGAATATGTAAAGTTTAACGTATATAACGAAAAACATAATAATGCATAGCAAATTCAACATGGATCCTACAACAACTTGTCATGCATGCTTGATTGATTTTGACATAGAAAGGCTTGCATATCTTGAATGACCTTTCGCTAATTATTAATTATCCATTAAAATTTTCAATAAATGTTTTATAAAATTATATTTGGGTCATGTCCAAGAAATGTTTTGCATGTAGCTCATGGTTTTTCGAACCTTTTATTAATTTAAAAACATATTTTACATTAGATGATACCTTTATTTTTTTTTTCCAATTTTTTTCAATCAAATGTCTGGTTCCTTCAACTAATAACTTATCTTTTCATGGGATTCTACCACTAAATGTCTAAAAATATATGTGTGAAAGGTCATCAAGATTTGTTATTCTTTTTATGGCATTTATTAAAGTTTTCCTACTTAGGTTCAAGGATACACTTGTTTTACTAAGAAATTTAGCTTTAGATGTTGACTTACTCACAATAGATTATGTTATTAATCATCTTTCCACATTACTATCTTTTTTTTGAGTTTTATTGCCTATTGCATTAAATGCATTGAATAGATTTTTTACTATCAAATTATTTATTCCCTCCACATTGCTTGTTCTTAACCCTAAATTAAGCATCACATAACACATTTTTTAATATTTTATTTAATTTAAAAAATAGTTGACATCATTTTATATGACTTTTATTCTCAAATGCATAGTACCATACACATTGAGTATGGCATTGAATTGTATCTTTTTGACATTTTAACTTCCATAGGTTATAGCATTTCTCATCTATTTAAACCAAATACCTTATTCTCCAAATTATCATTGGAAGAGAGGGTTTAGGAGCTATATTTTTTATTCAATTAGATGGTGTTACCACTTTAACCATAGAAGGTATATTAGAGTATTAGCTAGGTACATTAGACCCTATAGGTGAATTGAATTCTTCTTCATTAGGAGAGAGATGAATTAGTGTCATTAATTGATCTTGATTTTCATCATGCTCAAAAACTTCATTATGGATGGATGTTTCATCATATTTTGTTTCTCTATGTGTTTCATCAATCAATGAAAATTAATTATTTACATGTTCTACATTTTAAATTTAATCATTCAAAAAGGATTAATCAAGTTAACTTATCTCATTTAAAGACACATCTAAATTAAATTCCATAAAATTAAGCATGTTATTTTAATTTGAAATATTACCTGGTGTGGATAAATTACCTTCACCTTGCCTAGAAGCTCTTATGGAAGCTCTCCTATCTGCTTGTATTTTTTTTCTTTTTCTCTCTTCACTTCAATTTTCTCATTTGTTATCTTCTTAATTCATATTTTTTGATGAATACTGACCCATTACTTATATTTATTAAAACAATTCCAAGTGTATAATAAAATTTTAATAATTCATAGTGATTGAGACAAAGTGAATGGATAATTTGTAGATGTTGTATTTAATTAGGTCTTTCAGGTCATGGGCCTAGTCATGTGCTTACCTAGTTGTCCAGGTCAGATTTAAGCTTGTTCGATGAGGCATGAACCATGAATACTCCTAAAGTGCTCAACATTTATCCCTCAATAGCACTGGCATCAAAATACATAAGGTAAAAACTTTATGTTCTCACCTGAAGCACAACAAATAAGGAATCGAGGTCTTTTGGGTTAGTTGTGCCATATTGTAACTCTATGATTCATGGAATTAGTTGGTATAATGATGGTTGTGATTCATGGGTGAAATCCTTGGGTTTCATAGGCTCAAAGACATTCACATGCTTAAGGGTCAAAGAGGTCTCTAGTTAAGGGACTTGGTCATAGTCTTGCACTCATACACAGGTATCAATTTGGGCACAGGGCCTCAACAATACTTAGCATATTTCATGTCGAGGGTGTAAGGCTCATTATCATTTATAGATATACCATTAACAACCTAGATTATAATCTCATGATAAATTAGTACACTATTTTGATATAACATAACATGCACTCAATAAACATTCAAAAACTTAACCATTTAGTTCATTAACTAGTTATGCAAGAAGTATTCATTAACTTAGCTAAAAAATACATGCATGTTCTATATAATTGAGCAAGTGCTCAACACAAAATACTAAGGCCAAAACTCATAAGGAAGCTTGGGAATTACAAAGGGAAGCATTAAATTACATCCCAAGTTAAGTTCTAAACTTAAAAAATCTTTTAGTTGTAATTTTCCAAAGCTTCACTACTCTCTAGTTCCTCTCCCTCCTCTCTAGATAAACTTAGCTTCCTTTTATAGGCTTTAGAGAATCCTAGGTTCATGGGGAATAGATCACACCAATTATTGAGTTGGCACTAGAGGTACACATTCTACCACCTCCACTATGCTTCACCTTTAATGTGAATTTACTATCTTGTGCACCCACTTCCCAATGCTATGTGATTCAAAAAGGAGATGCTTGTGTTGAGTGGCTAGTCAATGTATCACACACCTAGTTCTTGATACTACTTAGAGTTGTTAGTTGTCAGCTTGATGGCACTACTAGAAGATAAAAATAATAACCATCCACAAAGTTGACTCATACCTAGGTATTTGTCATGTTGGCATGGATCTATTACTTAGCATGAAATGAGGCCCAACATTACCCTATACAAAAATGTTAGTTCATCCTTGGAATAACCTTCTAGCACCTTGGATGCATAAAATTTGGGCACACTCTACTTTAGTTCTTCATTGAAATCATCAAAGCCCTAGATCATGAGGTTGATCTCTTTATTGGTTCTATTTATCTCTATAGAGGCAGCCTCAAGTGTGAGCACATCCATTTTATCAAGTTTTTTTTCTGAAGGCCTCCAACCTTTCCTTAGATTTTTAGACCCCACCATACAATATGGCTCCCTACTCACTCAAATTTGTCTAGAAGGTGTAGAAAAGTTCTTATAGGTCATACTCTTAGGTCTTTAATTGGGCACTTAATGTATTCACATGTGCCATTATTTATGTGCACTTAGCCTTGCTGATAGTGAATGCTTACTTCATTAATGCATCCTTTTCTCCCTTCACCTTTTGGAGGCATGCATTGATGACTAACAGTTGGGTGGAAAAGTTGAAAAAGATGACATCATCATCATCTACATGCTCCTTTATCCTTGTGAAGAGGTCCTCTACCTCATCAAGATTTTCTTTGAGATCCTTCTTCATTGTTTTTCAAGGGTCCTCTTCCTCTTCCTATGTTGGATTCAAATGAGGGATCATCTATTCGACCAATGCCTATATCTTATCCACTTCCAAAAGCTAGGAAGTGTCAGCACCATCCAAAAGGGATGGATTTTCCTCTTCAATGTGTTTAACTAAGTCTTTGAGATTTATCTTCATGGTGTTAAGTTCTTCTTATACCTTGAGTGTAATATCTTTCCATTTGGTGGTGTGAACATTTTTAATGATGTTATTATGTACCACCTTAAAGGCCATCTTAAGGAGGGCATTAGCTGACCTCATAGGGTTCATGTCTTGGGGGTTGACCAGTTGTTAGTCATGCTCTTTTTCTATCTTTTTGGTGCTTTGTATTTCCTTGGAAAGTACCTCAAAATAGGGCTTGTACATGTAGTAGTCAAGTGCAAAGGACACCTAATAGCATGTAAATGTTGTTGCATCTCTAGAGGGCATGCATTCCAACATGTAGAAGTCCTCATCTATCATAAAAGCCTTCTATTACTTTTCTCAATAGCTTGGCTTGAATTCCTCTTTCTCATTGTCTAACTCCTTCTGCTCCTATACCTCTTCACTTGCGCTATCTCTTCCTTAGTGCCTTCTTCTTCCTCTCTTTCTTATAGGGGTTCTTCTTCTTCAGAATTTTTCTATTCATATGCTACTTCTTCTTCTTATATTTTCTCCTTTGAGGTTATATCATCACCTTCTTTGTCCCTAAGCTCCCCTTCAACACTAGGGCATGCCTATTCTATAGTTTTCTATGCTAGACTGGTGGGGTTTCTATGTGCCCCTACTATTTTGTCTTTAATGGGTTCCACACCTATGGTAATCCTTTTCTCTTCTTCCTCATTCCTATCCTTCTCCTTCTATGCCCTCTTTGTTTCCACCTTCCTCTTCTTGATGATCACACCGGTATTATCCTCTTTGGCCCTTATTTTTTTGGCTTCCACTATAAATTTTAACTTGGGACATGCCCTTGGACCTCATGGCCTTTCTTGTAGTATAGTTATAGTGTTGTATTAATGTGATCCTAATCTAGGCCCATGCCCTTCCATTTTCACTTTAACTCTTCTTCAATTGGTGCACTTGATGGTCCTGCTTCTCCAAGCATGGCAAAAGTGTCACCTTGAAGAGCCTCATGAACTTCTACCTCATGAGGCTTTTTACCTATTTTTCCTTTTTTTAGGTGCTTTTCTTTGGCTGTGGCTTCCTCACTTCCTTCCTCCATCATTCCTACCTTCTTCCTTTCTTATTTCCTCTTATACAACTCCTACACCTTTTGGATGTCTGCGTTGTTAAGGCTAAGCTTCCTCTAAGCTTGCTCTTGCCTTGCCTCTTTGATTTAGGGTGGTGGAAGAGTTTCCTCACTAGATGAGGAGTCTTATTTAGCCATAATATAAATACCCTTTCCAACTCCTTACCTCTTTTTTATTTCTTCTCATGCCTCAATGTCAACTAGAGTGATAGTGGGCATTGCAAATGGGAACTTTAGCTTTTTTTGCTTCTCTTTTACGATAGGAGAAGTTTTCAGCATGAACTTTATGCACTTATTGATCGAGATTAATGGAAACACTTCATTACCTGAGGTGATCTTGAAATTTATACAATCCTCTATTTCTTCTAGTGTCTTCCCTTTCTTCTTCTTAGGAGACTTCCTTTTTTCTACTAGTGTTAGCATGCTTTCATCACCAATCTTGATGGGGGGGTCATCAGTTTGCTCAATGCTAGAGCTGGGGCCGTTCCTCTGGGCTTCATCTCATAGTAAATATTATGGATGTAATTGAGTATGGTCACTTCTTAAATAGGGTAGATGTTGGTATGATTCAACTCATCCTCTTCATCCCTTATTGCCTTCCCATCTGGGTGCATGAACTGGCACCGCAACCTATTTCTCTCCATATCCAGTTTCCTCAGTATAATGTCCAATTATTGTGCATTAGGGATTTTGAATGCATCCCTAAAATATTTGGTTGATAATACATATGGGAGTTTTATCCAGAATGATATGTTGCCATAGGCTAACAATAAATGAATTATGTAAAAATGTTGCATAATGATAAAGGTTGTCATCCCATACATGCTCTTGGAGAGCTCCCATGAGATACGCCACTCGTCTTGAATGACTATTTATATTTTTCACACCATATCATCATGTTTTCCTTATAATTTTCATTAAAGTAACTAGGGTAAGTGAAGTCTTTTTATTTCTACACCAAGGAGCCATTGTGCTCCAAAAAAACCCAAAGATTGTCATCATCCCCATCTAGTATGCCAATCTCCTCCATGACTATCAGGATGGGAATAGATCCCCACCTAAATGTCCCCTTTTTTATGTGGAATTATAACACATTATTCACAAGCTCCTCAGTAATAAACTTGGCAATGTTGAACTTGATGCCCTGTACCATGGTATACGATGTAGAGGTACAATTTTGTTACGTCGATCCAACGATCGCTAGGGCAAAGTTTTGAGTTCATGAGGCATGAGGCTGCTCTCATGCCTAGGTCCTTATATATTTGATGGGGAATACAAATACCCCTTATAGTAACTTAGGAGCTTTACCACTTGCTCCACCTCTTCATCATCACCCGTCATCTCATGGATTTCTTTCTCAATGTCTAGGATCCTGGTTATCTTTCCAATGAGGCACGCATATATCATTGTGCTTTTCCCCATGAAGTATATGCAGTTACCATGAATGTGTGATAAAAATAATTAAACCATATCCTCTAGATTCCTAAGCATGATAAATCATACAACTAAGTCACATTAGAAGCTATCAGCTTATCTCTAATGACAATGTCAAATAGTGCCACACCCTGTTTCATCTTTCTCAATCTATCCACCATCCAATCTAACACCAGATATTCCACATGGATGGAAATGTGATGGATGTACTCCTTCAACTAATAGGTATGAGAAAATGTATTAAAATTTCCCCCCACTAAAACCTCAGGGGGGAATTACATGACTTGATAGTATATTTTGGTCAGTGCCTCAGGGTCAACTTGCATGACACTGACCCCTTCTACTATCAACACTACTATTTTTTCAAGGGTTAATTCTACCACCATGCACACCCAATTCAAACTTTGTTTCTATGAATCCATTCACTTCTGCTTCTTTCCCATATTGAACCCAATGGTGTTGAAGTATGATAGGTTAGGTCTATCGAAACCTTAAATTATTATTTTCACTTCGTAATCATAGGATCTATGATTATACCTTTGGATTTGAGATTCATATATTTTTAATGGCATCTTTATTACCAACTCACTTTTACACTAACTATTTCTTGCTCAAGTTCCTTTCCACACCTCTCTAAACCAATCATATTTTGGGCACAATTTCTCTAGCTTCACAGTCATTCACTCTAGGTGCTTAAATTGTCTCTCTAGTAGGGTTTATATGATTTGACTCTCTATTTCCTATTTTAATCTAGTTTTCTTGATGTCTCAAGGTTTACACAAAGTTTGTAATGGAAACTAGTTGATCACGTGGCATTTTATATCCTTTTCCATCTACCATATTTAATGTAGGTGCATTAATGGTGTGGTGGCATTTAGATTTCTTAAACCCTACAAAAATGCATGAAATTCACAAAAAAACTATACCACCATCTCATTTATTGTAGATATTTGTGCCTCTATCACCACCTCATTCAATATTTCTAATGATATTTTGGTGAAGTGACTTGTTATTCAAATGGTCACCTCCCACTTGAATTTGGGTAGATTCTAGCTATCTATGATGATTCTCCTTTTATACTTTATTTTCTTGGTATGACCTTCACCTTCAATATGGTAACCTGGGTATAATACCTCACATGCATGCAATTTAGCCTCCTCAGTTCCACCTCCTCTTGATACACTTTTATTTGAAGCATGCTTATCTATCTTGGTCAATTTATTATGCTTTGTCTTACTTTGGTCTATCCTACCCTATATAAATCCCTTGTGCTGGTCTTCTAATGCTTGATTCTTCTTTTTCAATTTTCTTGTGCATGATCATATAGTGCATCTTCATTATCTTTCTTGTGCATGATAAAGTTGTGCATCTTCACTTGGTACCTATTTTACCTAAGTTTGATAATATTCTTCCACCCAAAAACTTAGGTGTTTAGCCCGAGGTGCTTGGAAAGTAAGTGGGTTTGATTCACCTGATTGGCATTATATGCAAAAGTGCTAGATTATTTCTCCCTTAGACCTCCATGGTCCTATAATCTATCTCTTATGAACTTAGAGTTTGTGTATCTTATTCTTGAGTCCGGAAAGTTTTATGTGCCAACCACTTAGATGTCTAGCCTCATGCACTTTTAGAAAGCACAAGGGTTCGAGTCACATGATTGGAATGTGTGAAATGTTAGTATACTTTCTTGGTGGGCTTCAAAGCTTTGTTTCTACACTCTTTACATTACTGACTAAGAGAAAAAAAACAAAAAAATTTATTGGGCTTATGCCAAACATTATGCTGGTCATCTCAATACAAATTAACTAGTGACCAAGAAGTTAGTGGGATTATGGTGCAAGCACCACATTATTATCGATATAGCTTCAACCTTTTTCCATTGAAATGCCCAGGGAAAATTTCACCAATCAAAGTGCACAACTTTCATGCACCTATCTCTAATATTTGGTGGATTATATAGGGACCCACCCATCTTATCTATAGTTTTCTTATATTCTTGAAATACTTGGAGTCATAGAGAAAAGCAAATTCTCCTTTTGTTATCACCTTGTTCTTTATGTGCTTATTGTGTCAAATCTTCTAGTGCATATTTTATATTTACTTTCTCCATTTTTCTTGGGTGAATATCTAATCTAGGAGATCCAAGTCATCTAGCCTTATATTTAGTGATTCTTATTCATCTAGCTAACCAAGGCACATGATATACAATGATGGCACTAAAAACTCCATTGGAAGGATTGCCTTAGTGCCAAACACTAATTAAAATGGTGTAACCTTATTTAGGCACTTGTAGGTTATGTGATATGCCCATAGCACTACTAATATGTGATCATCCAAATCCTTGAAACCAACATCACATATCTTTGTGAGGCATCTTCCTAGAATTTTGTTAAATACCCCAACTATACCATTCGCTTGTGGATGATAGGGAGTCATTCTGTGGTGCACCACCATATACTCATCCAACAAGATGCGTACCATTTCATTGATAAATTGAGTACCCCTATCATTAGTTACATTGAGTGGGAACCCATATTGGCTTATGATGTTTTCCCAAATGAAGAATGAAGCTATGGTGAGTATGTAGTATTTGGTTGACATAGCCTCAGCCCACTTGGTGACGTAATCTATGGCCGCTAGGATATACCTTGCACTTATGCATCATGCTACAGGAGTGATCAACCTAACAAAATCACCATTTCTCAAATGGTGCTTGGGAAAGAATAGGGATGAGAAACACCTCAGCCTAATGGTTGGGATTCCCCATGAATTGTGCACCACCATATACTCAGCCAACAAGATGCATACCATTTCATTGATAAAGTGAGTGCCCCTATCATTAGTTACACTAAGTGGGAACCCATATTGGCTTATGATGTTTTCCCAAATGACGAATGCAGCTATGGTGAGTATGTAGTATTTGGTTGACATAGCCTCAACCCACTTGGTGAATTAATCTATGGCTGCTAGGATATACCTTGCACCTATGCATCATGCTACAGGAGGGACCAACCTAACAAAATCAATGTTCCATTTCTCAAATGGTGCTTGGGAAAGAATAGGGATGAGAAACACCTCAGCCTAATGGTTGGTATTCCCCATGAATTGGCATATATCACATGCCTTGGTGTAATTCTTCACATCTTAGAACAAGCTTGGCCACCACAACCCTGATTGTAGCACTTTTCTGACCATTGCATCTCTAGTGCAATGTCCTCCTGCTATGCCTTCATGTGCCTCCTAAAATATTAAGTCTCTTTCATACTCTAAGACACATTGACACAACACTTCATTTATAATTAGCTTACACAGCTCTCCATTGATGAGTTGAAAGGGAGTGGCATGAATTGCTAGTTGTTTCATTTCTTTATTTGTCATAGTTTGGGGTGCAACTATAGACATTAGAAAGGTGGAAATCTTTGAAAAATCCTAAGGGATGTGATGGACTCTATATAATTATACATTTAACATGTCATCCTCAATAGGTGTTGTTGCATCACCATAATTGATGTGGGATAAATGGTCTGGCCCCAAATTATGCTTTTCAAGCTTAACTACAATAGAGAATTAGAACTCTTGGAATAGAAATATCCATTTGCATATGCACCCATGTAAAATAGGATTATTCATGATGTACTTGAGTGCATCATGATTAGTGAAAAAAATGAATGGGGTTGATAAAAAATATTGTTTGAATTTTTGTAAGGCATAAACCATGGTGAGCACCTCATGCTCTGTGCTAGTGTAATTTTTCTCTGCTAAAGTCAAATTTCTATTGGCAAAGGAGATGGGATGATCTATTTTGCCTTCACCAAGATACACCAAGATTATGCCAATTGTTAATCCAGAAGCATAGACATAGACATGAAAAGGTGTAATCTAATTAGGGAATTGTAAGATAGGCACGCTAGCTATTCTGATCTTCAAGGTCTCGAAGGCATCCTCTTGTACTTTGCCCTAGTATAATGGTCCATTATTGTGAAAAACCTCTTCTAATGACACCAAAATATTCACATAACTCCTTGTAATTTTTTTTTAATATCCATAGTGGCCAAGAAAATCATGAATATCCTTTTGTGTGACAAGAGTTTGCATTTGAATGATGATGTTAATCTTCACTGGATCAATGAGAAAACCATTCTTATAAATGATGTGCTCTGATCAAGGTTCCAAATGGTGTTTTGAAGATGCAATTTTTTAGGTTTAGGGAAATCTAAATCTATTTTCACCTTTCAAATATTAGATACAAGTTGTCATAATGGTCCTTAATAAGGCCATACACCATCTAATCATCTAGATAAACTTGGAGGAACCTATGGATGAATTCCTTAAATATGGTGATTACCACCTTGGAGAACAAGGATGACGTATTATTGAGTCTAAAGGGCATCATATTATAAGCAAAACAACCCCATTCAGTCACAAATGTTATTTTGGGCTTATCTTCCTCCTCAATCTAGTCTTGTTGATAGCCATAAAACCCATCAGTGAAGGTATAGATTTCACAACCTACAATGCCTTCCAAGACTTTTTTGGTGAATAGAGTTGGGAAGGGGTCATTGACACAAGTAACATTCAACATTCTATAATTGATGCAAATGCAAATGTGCCTATACTTCTTGATGCTTATTACTATTAGGATCAACCACTCAAACTCATACATAGGGTAAATGACCCCTATGGCTAGCATAACATTGATCTCTATTTTCACCTTAGCATGGAGGTTTGGATTCATCTAGTAGGGGAACTTTTTTGAAAGGTCTTACACCATCAATTAGATTTATGCTCTTCTTTCCTAGGCATGGGTGGATGCCCTTCATATCCTGATAAGTCCTTGGGAATAAATCTTAGAATTCCTTCAAGAGGTCTATGATTTGTGCCAACTTTGAATTAAACCAAGAGGCACTTCAGAGTATCCATATTTGTCTCTCTTTCTACATTGATATCCACTTTGATGGTCTTGAGTCATATGAAGTATAACTCATTCCTCTCCTAGTGAGAATCCTCAACCTACTAGGTTCACTCCATTGTCTCAATGTGAAGATGAGTAGGGTCTTCTTCACTGGGAGTTCTATCATCTACTTGGTGCACAAGCTTTATTATAGTGATTATCATTTCCTAGTAGATCTACTTTCAAGTCTCATAATCTTCCTCACTAGAGTTGTTAAGTGTTTTTTCCTCAAATAAGGTTGGGAGTACTAACCCTTTTTCTTGGAATATGTCTTTTAAGCTCTCTTTGAGGATTGTGGTGTCCTTGAACATTACCCTTTGAATCACTTGTAACAGCTTAACCAGTTCCAAGTTTCTATAAGAAGGAGATAGATATGCACAAACTTCTCCTTAATAACCTCCTAACTAGTTATCTCTTGGTGCATCTCATTGAACACGTACCATTCCCATACCGATGCCTTCAGAGTCCTATAAAAGGCATGTACCTATAATATTTTTAGGGTAGTCATATCACATTTAATCTATCTCTTTGCATAAGTGTACATACACCATAGGGTTAGATTAACTAGAGTATGCCAAGATATCCAAGTTATCATTACTCCTCCTAAACTTGGTGCACATGGCTGAATTTACATCTAGCCAAGTTGGAAAGTTAGACCTTTGCATTGCCTACCAATGTCTGGTAGTGATCCTTAAGCTGTACACACGTGTGCCCATTCTATTTGTCTCCTTAGGGATGCATGATTAAAGGTCATTGACATACCTTTCCATTGGGTCTCTCCCCTCAAATTTTGGGAGCACTAAAAGATTACCTTTGCTCAGGTGGAGTAACTTTTTTCTCTCTTCTCCTAGCATGGGACCCATCATTTTAAAGCATAATCAATTTAGGCCCAGCTAGTCCTCACAAGTGTTAGCACCTTTGCATGTACCAAACAACATCTATGACTAGTGGCTTCATATGCCTATTCAATCCATCAATCATAAGTAACTTTATTGGTTTTTGAGGCTGATTACCCATCCTCCTAGGAAAGTACACCCTAATCAAAAAGATGGAGATTCTTGACACCTTGTGTTGTGATGATATAAATATGGTTGATATCATCATCTAGATCAATGCTCTCCACATATGGGGCCCTTAGTCACTTGAATTGGGGATCACTACCCTTTATTTTCCATTCTCAAAGGTCATATATCACTTTTTGAAGTACATATATACATTTTTGGCATAGCACCAAGGCCTCCTTAGAAGCACTAAGTAGTTATCATGTTCAGCCAACTCAATAACCTTGAAGTCAATGTGGAATTTAGCACCCATAATATATACAATAGCACCTTATAGAATTCCAATCAACTACACTCAGGTATTGTTGGCCATGAAGAGTACATGGAGGGAAGGTTTCAAGGTTGGCCTACCTATTTTCTCTTATGCATTCTTTATCAAGATATTGACCTTTACACTGATGTTGATCAGTACCTCATAGATGGACCAACCATATATGGTGGAATTCACTAGAAACTCTTGGTCATACTCTACATTATAAGTATGCCTTACTTCATGCACCCACTCCATATGCAGCATATCAACTTTAATTGTATGGGGCTTAGTAACTTCACTTGGCTTCTTCACTACATGCTTTAAGAGTAGATGTTTTAGTAGGAGAAGCATCCCATACATTTTTAAGAGGTGTAGGATCTCTATCAATTCATGCACTTCAACCTTATAGCTATTTTAATTTCTTCATGAGGTGTAGCTTGTGATTCAAGATCTTTAGCCAACTTGTTAGGATCTTATCAATAGAATTGATTACTATTGTGTAAGCAACTAAACACGGAATTGAACCAGAATAATAAGTAACTAGAATCAGAAATAACAAAGAATATGAGATACAAGAAACAACCTAAAAACTTGTATTAAACTCTTCCAGAAAAAAATACAATGAAGAAATCTCTCTTTCTTCCACACCTCTCAGATGTACAAATCTCTTTCCCTCAAGAGTTCTCTCCCAATTACAACCAACTCCAACACCTAGATTGATTCACATATACATGTATTGTATTGTCTAATAAACTATGAAGATCTAATCCTATTATATAATACTAGGATTCATGAGCATGCATTCTCCATCGTTAGATATACCTCCTAATCAAAGGTTCAAATCAATCCTACCAAAAATAGAAATGCGAACTTACAATTAACAGCTAAACTTATCATGCAAACAATCTGTTCATCCATGAAAATAGACTTCTGGATGCACAGGTGACTGACGTCGGTCCTTGCCTGTCTGCCTATGACCAACATCGGTCGATCCATGACCGACATCGGCAGCCTCTAGTCGACTCTTGACCGGCGTTGGTGATTGTGTAACTCTAGCAACTTGCATTCACTCATTTAGTGAAGCTTTTAGCTCCATAACTCAAAAATCTCCCACTTGGAGATAAACAACTGCACCTGTACCTGTATAGCATCATCTTCAAGCTCAATCTTGAAGACCTAAAAAATTTGAATGAAGATTCAACTTCTCCTTTGTTACCAGCTTGGTTAACATATCAGTAGGGTTCTTATCTGTATATATCTTTTCTAGCTTCAACTCACCATCCTCCAATACTTGTCTAATGAAGTGGTACCTAAGCTGTATGTGTTTGGTTCTTGAATGAAAGGCTAAATTCTTTTCTAAATGAATTGCACTTTGACTATCACTGTATAATCTACAACTCTTTTGTTCCTTTCCCAACTCTTCCATGATCCATGTCATCCATATCATTTCCTTGCTAGCCTCTGTGACTGCAATATATTCTACCTCTGTAGTAGACAAGGCAACAACCTTCTACAACTTTGAAATCTAGCTAACCACCATTTCACCAACAGTAAAAACATATCCTGTGGTGCTTCTCCTACCATCCAAGTCCCCTACCATATCCGAATCTACATATCCATGTAGAGAAGTGTTTGACCCTCCATAGCATAAATGCCTATTGCTGGTCCCTCTCAGATATCTGAGAATCTACTAAACTACTTTCCAGTGTTCCTTCCCTGAATTAGACATAAACCTACTGATGACTCCCACTGCTTGGGCTATATCAGGTCTAGTACATACCATTGCATACATTAAGCTTCCAACTGCTGAATCATATGGAACTTTATTCATGTACTCTACCTCATCATGTGATTTTGGACACTGTTCTTTACTCAACTTAAAGTGTCCAGCCATAGATGTACTTACCAGTTTTGCATCTTGCATATTGAACCTCTTCAACACCTTGTTCACATAATCCTCTTGAGACAAAATCAAACTATGATTTTTCCTATCTCTCTTGATACTCATGCCAAGGATTTTCTTTGCTGCTCCCAAATCCTTCATGGTAAATGTGTGAGCTAATTTCACCTTAAGCTCATCAATATCCTACATGTGTGAACCTATAACTAGCATATCATCTACATACAATAATAAGATAATATATCTACCATTATCCAATCTCTTGAAATAAACACAATGGTCAGACTGACATCTACAGAAGCCATGCTCTGTCATAAACCTGTCAAATTTCAAATACCATTATCTAGGAGCTTGCTTAAGACCATATAAACTTTTCTTCAACCTGCACACAAGTTTCTCCTTACCTTTGACCTCAAAACCTTCCGGTTGATCCATATATATTTCTTCATCCAAATCTCCATGAAGAAACACTATATTAACATCAAGCTGCTCAAGATGCAAATCCTCAATAACAGCTAAAGACAAAATAGTCCGAATAGAAGTCATTTTCACTACAAGAGAAAAAATTTAACCAAAGTCAATACCTGGTTTCTGTGAAAATCTCTTTCCTACCAACATGGCCTTATGTCTCATCTATCCATTCTCACCTTCCTTTACCCTGTAAACCCATTTGTTTTTTAGTGCTCTCATTCCAGCTGGCAACTCAACCAAATCCCATGTTTGGTTCTCTTTTAAGGAATCAATTTCCTCATTCATGCCAAGATCCCACTGTTTCTGGGTTTCCACCTGTATTGCCTCATCAAAACTCTCTGGCTCTCCACCATCAGTGAGCAATAAGTAGAATAAAGAAGGGGAATATCGAATTGGAGGTTTACTTACCCTTTTTGACCTCCTCATGGGTGTTTGAGACTCATTCATAGCTTGCTGTCCACCCAAATTCTCTATCAGTGACTGATCTCAGTCATCTCCTGGTTTGTGCCTGATCGATGTCAGTTCCTATGTGGCTGACGTTGGTCACTGGCTGATCGATGTCGGTTCCTCCCTGACCAATGTCAGTTCTTGAATGACTGACATCAGTGTCTATGTTTTCTTGTCTATGATTATATTTTCCCATGAGCTCATTTTAGATCATCACCTCGTCTAAATCACCATTGCTCTACTCAGTATTATTCAGCTTCTTGAGCTGATCACTGTACATCACCTTCTCATTGAAAACAACATCATGGCTTCTAATAATTTTTTTAGTTCCTAAATTCCACAACCAGAATCTAAAATCTTTAGAGCCATAACCAATAAATATGCACCGCATAGATTTAACATCCAGCTTCTTTCTATTTTCTTTATCAATGTGCATAAAAGCTTTAGAACCAAAAAATCTGAGATATAAAAGATCTACCTTTTTACCTGTCCATGCCTCTTCTAGAATTCTACCATCTAGAGTAGTAGAGGGTCCTCTGTTAATCAGATAAACTATAGTATCTATAGCTTCTACCCAAAACTATAAGGGCAAACTAGCATGCAACCTCATACTCCGTGCACGCTCCATTATTATTCTATTCATCCTTTCAGCAACTCCATTTTGCTGAGGTGTCCTTAGAACTATCCTTTCCCTGCATATTCCATACATAGAACAGTAATTTCTGAACTTATTGCTGCAGTACTCACCACCATTGTCAAATCTAAGGCATTTCAATCTCAACCCTGTTTCATTCTCAACTAAAGCTTTCTAGTTCTTAAAAGTGTCAAAGACATCAGATTTCTTCCTTATGCAATAAACCCATACCTTTCTTGTAGCATCATCAATGAAAGAAACATAATACTGTGATCCTCCAATAGAAGCTACCAGAGCTGGTCCCCACATGTCTATGTGAACAAGCGCTAACTTGTGCTTCCTCTTTGTTGACCCAGTCTTGAGAAATCTCACTCTCTTCTATTTCTCAAAAATATAATGCTCACAAAAATCTAGATCTATGCATTTCAAATCTAAAATCTTACCTTTTGACTTAAGAACAGTCATTCCCTTCTCACTCATGTGGCTGAGCCTACAGTGCCACAACTTTGCATCTACATCTGAAGTAGATAATATAGAAGGAGAATAATCAGTAATACAATTACATAAATAGAGATAACCTACTCTCTTACCTTTGGCTAATACAAGTGCACCCTTAGAAACTTTCCAAGATTCAGCTGTGAGAGTTACTGTGCAACCCTCATCCCCCAACTTTCCTATAGAAATTAGATTCCTCTTCAGGGTGGGTACATGCATGACATCCTTCAACACCCATGTGTTGCCATTCTACAATTTCAGCTACACTTTTCCTTTGCCAACTATTTTACAAGGCTCATCATCCCCTAAATAGACTATTCCAAAATCTCCATGGACATAATCATTGAAAAATTCCCTATTTGGAGTTGCATGGAAAGAGGCACCAGAATCTAAAACCCAAGATTCTATTTTATTATCCAAGGAAAATATAAGATCATCTTGTGCAACAATACCTACAACTTTTGCTTCTTCTTTACCTTCATGCTGATTTTCTTCTTTAACTTTCAACCAGCAATCTTTCCTTGCATGCCCTTTCTTTCCACAATTCTAGCAGATTATATTTCTGCCATTTCTAGATTTGGATCTACCTCTCATCTTTGAGTTAGACCTTGATCTCCCTTGCTTGCCCTTCTCTCTTTGCCTTCCCCTGCTTTCAAAACTTAAAGCATTACCTGATGTTTCCTCTGTGTTTTTCCTGTGAATTTCTTCATTCAAGATTACACTAACAACATCATCTACTTTCAAGATATTTGAAGCAGATGCAGTATTACTAACTGCCATAACCAAACTATGCCAACTTTTAGGTAAAAAGCATAAGATTAAAAGAGCCTTAATTTCATCATCAAAAATTATTTTAACTAAATTTAATTGATTTACAATTCCATGGAAATCATTAAGATGATTAGATACAGATCCACCTTCCTACATTTGCAAATTAAATAATTGCTTCATAAGATATACCTTATTTGAAACTAAGGGATTTTCATATAAATTTGCTAATGTATCCATTAACTCTACCATTGATTTTTCCTGTGATAAGTTGGATATCACAGAAGATGCCTGACTCAATCTTATAGATCCAAGAGCCTTTCTATCAAGAACATTCCATTCTTCATCTTCCATATCTGTGGGCTTGTTTGAAACCCCACCTAATGGTAAGTATAGATCTTTTTGATATAGATAATCTTCTATCTGCATCCTCCATAATTGATAATTCTTGCCATTAAACTTCTCCATTCTAGGTTTACTTTCTTCTGCCATTGCTTTACTCCCACTCAATCAAAAACCCCTGTGAGTGACTTGTAATCAACAAACACTAACTAGATCTGATACAACCTGTTAGTCAACCCAATGCTCTAATACCACTTTTTAGGATCTTATCAGCATAATTGATTACTATTGTGTAAGCAACTAAACATGGAATTAAACCAGAATAATAAGTAACTAGAATCAAAAATAGCAAAGAATATGAGATACAAGAAACAACCCAAAAACTTGTATTAAAATCTTTCAGAAGGAAATACAATGAAGAAATCTCTCTTTCTTCCACACCTCTCAGATGTATAGATCTCTTTCCCTCAAGAGTTCTCTCTCAATTACAACCAACTCCAACACCTAGATTGATTCACATATACATGTATTGTATTGTCCAATAAACTATGAAGATCTAATCCTATTATATAATACTAGGATTCATGAGCATGCATTCTCCACCATTAGATATACCTCCTAATCAAAGGTTTAAATCAATCTTGCCAAAAATAGAAACGTGGACTTATAACTAATAGCTAAACTTATCATGCAAACAATCTATTCATCCATGAAAATAGACTTCTGGATGCACAGGTGACTGACGTCAGTCCCTACTTGTCTACCTATGACCGACATTGGCCAATCCATGACCGACGTCGACAACCTCTGGTTGACTCTTGACTGGTGTCGGTGACTGTGTAACTCTAGCAACTTGCATTCGCTCATTTAGTGAAGCTTTTAGTTGCACAACTTAACACAACTATAGTTCTCCCTCAAAATTTTGTATTATGCTCATGGATTATTGTAGGATGTCTTTTTGATGCACTAGGTCAGGGTAGGGCACAAATTTTCACTCAGGCTACACTATGCACTTAGTGTAACTTGGTTTACCATATTCCTGGTGCAGCTCCTATGTTGGCCTATACCTTGATTGGATTTGTGCATGTTGGTTGTGCTTTTGGAGCCCACTTTGTATCCTTAGGCTCACATCTGATCATCCCTACACCTTTATTAGTGCCCATTTTACCTTGGGTCATATTTTTATATAAGTTAGGGCATTCTTTGACTACATGCAATACTCGATAATACCTACACATTATATGTGTGATGTAGTTGCATTGATAGTGTTCAATTGACCCATATGTGTAGCATGATCATGGTGGGATTTTTCCTCCATTGTATCCTCCACCTCACCCTATAGCACTTATTTGGTTCCCATAACCATTATTCTATTGACTATAACCTTTAATTCCTTAGTTCAGCTACCCTCCAACTGTTATAGTTACCTACCATGTGCCTCTCTCTATGTTTTGGTGCATTTCATCAATTACTCAATAGTCAACTATGTTGTGAGTGTAAGCATCATAAAACTTGTAGTAGATATGTATACTAACTCAACTAGCACATTATAATAAGGGGAAATTACAAACATCATGCACTTCATGATAAACTTCATAGTTGAAAATTAGTGTGCACACATTCCACTAAGGGCATTTATTTTTATTGTGACCTTCCATCTCATTATTAGTGCATAATAACCTACTTTGAGCATCTTGTGATGAACTATCAATTATATTATATATTTAGGAGGCCATGGATGTAATATACACCTCTATAAATGGTTTGATGCCTATATTGGTACTCTCGATTGTATCGGCTTTGAGTGCAACTTCAAGAACTTCTCGAGGGTCTATGAATGTCTTCATGTAGAGCACCCTTCTAAAGGGCACTAACAATCCTCCAATGAACCATTGCACATGATGGAAGGGGTGAATATCATAAGGAAGATTGAAAAGGAGTGTATTGAATCTAATGTCATATAAATGCACACTCTTTTATAATCCTTGGTTTATCTCCTTGAGCATGGTAATGTTCTGGTGCTCAAACTTAGGTATATTGAACTCCTTTAGGAAGGCTCCCTTTAAGGTGTTATAATCAACCATAGCTTGGTTAGGATCAAACTTCCTATACTAAGTATGGGTGTGATCCAACAAAGTTATCATGAACCAAGTTGCCTTATACTTGGATTGAGTTATTCCTTGAGTGTGACATTATAATTCATACTTGAGTATGTGTTCTATGGCATTTTCCATGCTTTAATACTCTGGTAATCTAGGGTTGGGGGTAGCCAGTGCCTAAGGTGCTTATCCTATTGAAACTTATCCTAATGTTGGTGCTCCAATGCCTCTAGCCACTATGCCAGGTGATGTTCTAGTGGTTACTATATGTGCTTTAGAAGAAGATGATGTCTTACTACTAGCTAGTGGCATAGAGCCACTTCTTATGGGCTATTACCCAAGTTCCATTGCTAACATTGGCTATACTAGGATGCTTATACTCAAGTTTATTCTAGTTGGGTTGGTTCTTCACGGTTTGGAGGTATCTTTAATTACCTCTTTATACATGACGACTTATTTAATTACAAAGTTATGGTGTCCAAATTTACAAAGAAATTAAAGTTTACATCAATAATAGGGTCAATTTTCAATATTCTATTCTCCTTGGGGAATATAATACATAAGTTCACATTATAGGTTCAAAGGGGGTAGGTGCATCTAGTGCATCTCCAATGGTCAAGTTTTGAAGGGACTTAGAGTATTTACCTACCAACTATGAGGCTTATTCCAAGGATTTGAGGGCTCCTTCATCTAGGTGTGGTTTCCTTTTAAGAGATCCTTCCCCATGCCCTCCCAAATCACTATGGGTCCTCTCAGCTCTTCTAGGTTTTAATTCTTCTATCAATCTATACCTCTTCATGTTATAAGCCTATCACCTGAGCTCTTAGTTTTCAATATGCTTGTTTCCTTCCATTGCACCTCACCTACATGTCCCCTTCTTCCCCATTACACTTCTCACATGTGAGAGGACTTTAGCTTTCCATCTTTACTATTTCAAAGCTGTAATCTGCCATCAGCTTCTTGAGTTCAATTTTAAGTTCTTTCATATATGTGACTCTAGATTCACACAAGAACTAGTACTCTACTTCTCTAAAGTAGGAGTACATTGAGACCATGAACTCAAGTATATAGTTGTTTAGTACCCCTTGCCATCATCTATCTATAACTTTAGTTCAGGTGGCATATAAATTATCAATCCTTTCTAGGCATTCTATTGTCTAGTTGTGGCATTGTCTATAGCTTTAATTTCTATGCGTTACATAAGAAACTAACTAGTTAGTTGTATACTTACTCTGGTAGTTTGTAAAATAACACCTCGTATAAGGCATCATACAAGTGGTTCTAGACCCACTTCCTTAGGTTATAGCCTCAATTAGTTGGATGCCTCAGTGCAAAGTTGTCTTCCATTTGTTCTAGCCAACGCTCAATATTCTTAAGGGAGAGTCAGAGCATTGTCTTGGTGCACCATTGTAGCAACAAAATTCAATAGTCCCAATAATGGAACCAAAATGTTGTAGTTAATTAGGTCTTTCAGGTCATGGGAATAGTCATGCGCTTACCTAGTTGTCAAGGTTAGATTTAGGCTTGTTTAATGAGGCACATGTATTGAATAGTCCTAAGGTACTCAAAATTTAGAACTCAATGATGCTAACATTAAAATACATAAGGTGCAAGCCTTTTTTTCTCACCCAAAGCATAGTAGAGAAGGGACCAGGCTCTATTGGGATAGTTTTCCATAACACAACTCTATGATTCATGAACTCAATTGGCACAATGATGGTTATGAGTTCATGGGTGCAAGCCTTGGGTTTCATAGGTTCAAATACATTCAAGAACTCAAGGGGTAAAGAGGTCTCTGGTGAAGGGACTTGGTCATGGTCTTGCACTCATGCACGAGTATCAATTTGGGTGTAGGGCTTCAACCATACTTAGCATATTTTATGTCAAGGGTGTAAGGCTCATTATCATCTATAGATCCACCATTAATGAACCAAGTTATAAGACCATGAGAACTCAATACACTATTTCAATATAACATAACATGCACTCAATAAACATTCAAAAGCTTAACCATTTCATTCATTAACCACTTACGTAAGCAATCTTCATTAACTCAGCTAAAAAATACATCCATGTTCTATATAATTGAGTAAGTGATCAACACAAACTAATAAGGCCCAAGCTCACAAATGAGCTTGGTATTTATAAAGGAAAGCATCAAAGTGCATCCCAAGATAAGTTCAAAACTTAAACAATCTTCTAGCCGTAATTCGCTAGAGTTTCTCTACTCTCTAGTTTACCTCCCTCCTCTCTAGCTAAACTCAACTTCCTTTTATAGGCTTTAAAGCATCTTAGGTTCATGGGGAATGGATCATGATAAATATTGAGTTATCACTAGAGGTACACATTTTTGCACCTCCACTATGCTTCACCTTTAATGTGTTATTACTGTTCCATGCACCCATTTCCCAATGTTACATGATTCAAAAAGGAGCTGCTTGTCTTAAGTGGTCAGTCGCTATCCTATGCACCTAATTCCTAATGCTTCTTGGAGTTTTTAGCCACCAACCAGCTATCATTTTTATAAGACAAAAATAACAACCATCCACATAGTTGCCTTGCACCTAGGTGTTTATCGAGTTGGCGTGAATCCATTACTTAGCATGAAATGAGGCCCAATAGTATAATTTACATAGTTTCAATAGTAAAAATGAGTTTTAAGTTTATAAAATGAAAAATTAATGAGTGAATTCCATATACAAACAAATAAAGTTCATGAACCATAAAGGGTGTATGTGATTTTAAAAAACACACATGCTCTTTGTGGTAGATACAATGGGCAAGGCTATAAATGTCTTTGTTGACTTCTAAAAGGGCATATGTCCTTTGGATAAGACAAAGAGCATACACCCTTTACAATTTTTCAAAGGTAATATACATTTTAAATATTTACAAATTTTTACTTTACCTCTGTCCCTCCAAAATAGACTTGGTTTTAGGCCTAGGTGTGTCCGAACCTAGCCTGAACCCTGCCATGAACTAGCCCAATTGATTTTTTAGAAATTTGCATGTCTTTTCCATCTTTACTGACACATCTAATCATCCAAATTTTATTATTTAAAAAAATAATTATATATATCTATAAAGGGGAAAACATAGTTTTTATATATATATATTTTAAAATGTCAAACTATCAATTGTAATTATTACTTAATTTCTACACTACACACCTCATTAAGGTCTATATACATATCATTACATAAACCTTTATAACTTTTTGACTATTTATCAAAATTTTATAAAACTTATATATCAACAATATAAACATTGTTAGCTATGTTTAAAAAAAATATTTTGAAGAAGTTAAGCTCAAAAAATTGTGTTTGTACACTTTCAGTTTTAATTTTGTAGCTGTCTTGACTTGTAAAATTATTTAAAAATATATATATATTAAAAAAAGTAATAAAAAATATTCTCAAAAATCTTCAACATTTCATCTATCCATATATGAAATTTTATATAACAATTCATTTGTTTAGTCAAAACAAGTGTGTTTGTACACATGCAATATCCTTATATTTTTATAAAAAAAGATCAAGCCATCATCATAAATGCATATATTTCACACACTTTTATCATTTGGATATTAAAAAAGACTATATATTTATAAAATACATTCAAAATTACACACATTCATATTCTTACATAATTTTTAATTTATTTTTACAAGTGTATCTAACTTTCTCTCCAAGTTCAACTATTGTTATTTTCAGAAAAAAAAGTGTCACTTTAAACCCCCTCCTTTTGTTTCCCATTATTTTGTATCTACCCAAGGACATATTAGAATTTCCTAAGTCCAGATAGAGAATACACACAAGAAATGAATCATGAAATCAAATATTAAAAACATGCATGGATACATATAGTTGATCAACATAAGCAATTTGTAACACTTTCATATTTAGTAACTTAGGTAACCAGTAAGATATCAATGTGTCAGTGCATGGACAATATTGATAGATGTTATGTAATTTAAATAAATGAGCTATGAACACTAAAATATATCCATATAAATAAAAAAACCTATGCGAGATATTCTCCTAGTGAGATTTTGATGTATAGACAAGCTATAAGAGGCGTGTGTTTGGTTTGGATATGAGGAATGGTAGGCTATGCTCACTAAGAAAATAGAATAATAAAGGGGTGCACTAATATGCGAATAGGGTACTATTATTTTAATTTAGTTTCTAAGTCTAATATAATTAAATGACCTATAACTAGGTCTAGGAATGGACTCATGTATCCTCTATAATCACTCATGTTCACTCATGATGCATATATGATATGAAAACTAGATATAAATAAGTACTAAATACTTTGCACAAATTAGTTAATGCACATGTACTAAAAATAATCATGCACAGGTCCTAGTTTTTTCATTTTTATAAAGTATTTTACATTCTCTATGTTTTTTACACATAAATTGGAAAATAAAATAATGATAAAGAACTAACTAATGAGTCCTGCAAGGGACTCACAATGAATAGGTCCTGTGTCTAGGCTAGGAATAATGACCTTTAGTGAATGGAAAGTGTCATATTTTTGTGACTGAACTGAACTAAATTCAATATTTGAATAATGGTTTACATATGTGCTATAAGTGCCATGAGCATAATGATGATCTATAGCATACCAGGCATGCAGTTGCACTTGATGAACTCTAGGGAATATTTTGGAACCCATTATGGGGTGGATGAACTTTGTGTTGGTTCCTTATGTGAAACACCCTTAGTGACTTGTAACATCAATATGGAACATGTAGGAGTAGAGATAGACTCTTTAAAATATGTGAAAAATATCTGGTGAATTGGCATTTCAAGGATAGGCCTTTTTGGAAGGGTAGATACTTGCTTTGGAATATTTTGAGTAGGATTCACCATTTTAGGTGACTCAAATTAATTTTTTTGTATTGGAACCATGTCATACTATGGTAGGGGTTATTCATATAGGATACCCTAAACTATGATTACCTCATTAACATATATATACTTTAAACATCTATGAATTGTAGAAAGAATAACATGAATTTGTTGAATTCAATAACAACCCATTAATATAACAAATATCCTTGCACTAGGTAATATTATGAATTTGTTGGCCATATGTGTTGCACAAACCTATAGTGGTAATGTAATCTCACTGATGAAATTATGAATATGACCATTAGATCCTTTTATTGCCTTCATGGTGAGAAACAAATATTGATAGATCTGTGTATCCAAGATAATGAATAAGTGAGTCATTATTGACCATGAACCTATGAATAAGTTGATGATAAATATGAGATCAAATGAACAGAGAGTGAAAATACAAGTCATCATCTTCTATCTCATGCTCTGATGAGTTGTCTAGAGGTTATTTAATTATGGTACGTACCAATGATTCCATTCAAAGGATGTGTTACCTCTATATGTAAATGATAAGAAGTTGGAGAAGAGTGTGCATCATATGAATAATGCACTCTCAATGTATCAGTTGTCTCATAATTTATATGCTTGGGATCACGAAATATTTTCATTTATTTTATTTCAATTGGTTGATATTTTTAAACTTATGTAGATGTGCTCACATCAATGATGTTTGGATCTATAAAATCCTAAATCTTGTGCCTTAAATTGATTCACTTATTAGTAGTATGTCCTAATGCTCTATGAAAGTCACAAAAGACATTTTGTTTAAATCCCTTTTTAGGATAACTATTCACATAAACATATTTAATGAGAGGGAGATATATGATATTTCATTCCAAGAGCATTTAGGGACCTTATATGGATATTTTGGTTGATTAGTAAACTATCTCCCTGGAGGAGATGATAATATAATGCACAAAGTTGGTTCTGAAACTACATGTACAACTACCTTTTAATCATTATTATTATTGGTTGGATTCACTTTCTATGGAGGTTTATTTTCATTTTTCATATTATAAACTATGCTATTTGAATAATTAATCTTGTTCATTTCCATAATTTGACTTCCCTTTCATTTACCATGTGGCACAAGTATAAGAATGAGGGAACTTATTTAACATGATTTATTCATGTAGGAATGGAAGTAAACTCTATTTGAATATATATTATATCTATTTATCTTCCATAAGATTGGTCATATTAGATACATTGTCTTGTACCTTAAGACATATTATATAATATGCTCATTATATTTCTATTTGAGTTGAAAAATTTGAGCATACGATATATTCTCATTAATATTGATCAATAAGTGTGCTAAAAACATATCATTTAAAGGATTCAATTCTTGTACTGATTGATGAGGTAAATCATAAAACCATTATAAATCATATTCCTTGAGACTTATTGTAAATAACTTAGTCATTAATCTATCATTGGACACATAATCAAAACATGTTGCATGGAATGCTTTAAAATGTTGTTTGGGGTCACGCTTTCCATCTTATAGTGTAAGTTTGCATGACATAAAACTTGTATGTAGAGGATTTGATGTTATATGTGGTGCCAATGGAGTATGCAATATAGTGTGAGAATCAAATGCTTGATTTGGTTTCAAATCACCCTTCTCCAAATGTAACTCTTTAGCCTTAAGAGTTTAAAGTTTATGCATAAGGGATTGTAGATTAGGAGAAGAATAATGGATTCTAACCAAAGGTCATGTTCCCAATGCCTGAGTAGGAATCAAAATATTAATTTTTTGAAGTGATTAAGTTAACTCCATATTAAATATGGGTACAAAAGTTGTATCAATGCAACTCATAGGTTATAAGTATTTGAGGATTGACCTTTGGTAGCTTTATTGATTTTTTATATAACAATTTGTATGAATTAATCTTTCATAACTTTATTCATTGAGAGAATAATTGTAACTATATTTTATCATTGACATAAAATTTATCAACCAACCTTGTCATGATGGTATTATTTACATAAATTGGGAAGGATATAACTTTGGGACAATCTAGGGTACCACAGTGCCTAAGGTAGTGGAAGATAAAATTATTAACTTTAATAAAAGAAAAAAAGAAAAAGTATAACATGGTTTCTAGTAAATAAATTATCAGATCTAAAAAACCCTAAGGTAATAATTAGAAATAACATGTAGGATAGAATCCCTAATAACATATATGGTTAAGGATTTAAAAAATTCAATCAATAGAGATGTTCACTGATATGCTTTATCCTATTTTGGAAAACTAGGAAATAAATTACCTAAACATGACAAACTATTGTGAAAAATTAGAATGCTAAAAATATGAAATAAAAACACAAAATAAGTTATAAATTATTAAATTTATAAATATACTAAATATGGAATGAATAATAATATAAAATTATTTGGACAATTGATATGAAGATTATTCCTAGATTTAATACCAACAGGGAGTTTGTGTTGACTGAGTATTGACCCATAATAGGAGTTGACATGGTTCCTATACAATAGAACATGGATATTGTCCTTAGGGAGTGTCAATATTTGGTATGTAACAAAGAAATAATATATATGGGTTATGATTTCCTTCACCTATTTATTATGTGGATTGTGTGGGAGTTTCTAATTCGATGTAAGGACTATTGTGTATCTCTTTCTTTGCTTTAAACCCTAACATAATAGACCAAGAAGACAAACACAATCAGGGTGTAAAAGGGGTTAGTGGTTGAAGTTTTTATTGACCTAAACACCCCCTATGTAAATCTCTAGACACATACCAATACCTTGAAGAGGCATCAAACTCAATGTAGCTATCCAATGTTATAGTGGTGTGTGTGAAAAATTGGTGCAAAATAGTATATGCTAGTGCAATCCTTGTATGATTAAGTTCTTCTACCATGACTTGTGACCTTAGAGGTGTATTTAGACTTTATATCAAGGATAATAGGGATATACATAATCACAATAGGTATAAATATTTAATTTTCTCTCAATGTGCAATTAAAATTCTAGTGTTTTCAGTGTGGAAGCCTATTGTGTGAAAAATGGTTTGAAATGTGGTTTTATAGTGGTATGTTTTGAATTCCTTTGATGGGGATTAATAAACTTGTAGGTTGAACCTTACATAACTTTAAATTTATTAAAATAGTCAATTTTTTTGGGAATAAAATAATAGGGGATTTGAATAATAGACTAGTGTGCTACTATCTGAATAAGGCACTATTGTTCAAGGGGAAAACAACTACTTTGGGTATCAGTGATAGTCCAAATGTGAGCCTAAACTAATTTTCATGATAGATAGGGACAATATGAAGTCATTTGGGTTGGTTATATGAATGGTCATCATGTATAAATTTAATTAAAATGGTCAAAAAGATGTAGGACAAGGCATGTTAAGTGTGCCAAAATGATGATCACAATGCATAGTTTTATCTTAAATGTTAATTTATGTGTCTATAAGAATAAATACTTGAGACATGAATATAATGAGCATATGAAATACATTAATATTTATTAAAGTGTGAAACAAGCAAAGACTTTGCATTCAATGTGAAAGGTACAATAAATAATATGAGATTGAATGAGATCCCAATATGATAACTATAATAAATTAAGATTAAATTTGAAATGGTACAAGGAAATTCAACCATAATTTGATCCAAATCTTAATAAGCCATATATAAACACTCTAAATTAGGGTTTAGATGTGTTATATGCATATAGAGACATGATATTGAAAAAAATTAAGAATAGAAGACATAATGGATGCGGAAAAAAAACATTAACTGTTTTTGGATTATGTAAATGGCATACTCTTGAGAAATATTTAAGGTATTATAAATTATACTATCCACTTATTATCTAATTCCTAAATATATTTATACATAAATTACAATATTGTGAAGGCCAAATAACCATTGTGGAAGCTAAGTTGTTTTGGCTTCCATGTGTAAATGTTTTTCTTTCGTCGATTATGTGGCTTGACTAATAGGTGAAAGGTATGCTGATTATTTTTGTGGAAAAAATTGAGCCTTAGAATTTCCATATAACATCATATAGGGTGGTATAAAGTTTTTCATGTTACCAATTTTTACTATTTAGGTTTTATGGAGAATGAACTACTTTATATGAATATGTTGTGTTATCAAATGATGTTGTGTAGAGTTTATTGCATAGTGAAAAGTGGTGTGGTATTTTTTTAGATTATTGAAATGGTCTATGTGGTATTAAAATGTTGAAATTTCAGCTATGCATCATGTTTCTTAGCACTATGTGGGATACACATGAGATGAGGAGTTCCATGGATCTAAAAAGTGTTTTGAGGGTTCCATGATAGTTATGTAAAATGTTCTTCATGTTTCACAGGAAGAAAATAATGCTAGGAGCTATGTGGTAGATAAAAAGTGTTAAAATTTGGATTTTGAGTGACGTGACATGTTTCATGGTACTAAAAAATTGATCCCTCACACAAGTAGCTACATAAAGGTAATTTAATCCCTAATTTTTATAATTTAACAATGAAATAAAACTAAATGTGTGGTAATGTGCAATTATGTAAACATAATTTATCCTTTATTGAGAAGCAATCATCCAAATTACATTTTTTTAGGAAGCAAATATGGCATCTTAAATCTTATATTATATCACAAGTAATTTTCCTAGGGATGTGTTGGATTTTTTTGCAATAAAATAAAATGAGTTTTTTAAATAGTAATTTGAGAAAATATCCCTCCTTTATTATGTGGAAAGGTTCTCTTTATTGAAAGTGGTAGATGCTTCAAATCAAATATTTAAAATGTGCATAGGAAAAATTGTATTTGTTGAGGTTTTTGTATTCATCTTTTTAACTAAGAAAATATATATTTTAGTTAACATGAATGGGTTAAAATCATAAGAACATTTAAAATTTTAACATGGCCTCTTACAATACTAAGAAAGGTAAAGAAAGGACAAACATTAAACATAAAAATAATGCATAACCATAAAGAATTAATGACACAAAATCCTAAAATATCTATCTGTATTGTTATTTAAAATAAACACAAAGCTTATTTATTTCTTTCTCTCTACCAAAAATTCTCAAAGTTGTGAAAAATCCTTATACAATTATCATCACTACTATTTATTACCCATAAAAGGATATAACAAATCTATAACTAATTTATTTTAAATATCTCTTTTATTTTATTTTTACATTTCACTTAAAATTTGATTTAGAATATTATAAAAGATAATATACTTTTTAATAGGAATATTAAAAAAATTTAAATGAACAATAGAGAATAAATTGAACTATAGTTCGACCTAGGTGGAGTTCCTAAGTGATGAGTCACCTCTCAGTAGGCCCAAATCATCATCATATTACACCCATATCACTATTATCTTTTCCTAATCTCTCCTCAAATTGTAAAATTTGAACTCACAAAGTTTGTCACAATTTATTTACTTGGAGTTATCATGTTCTTGCAATGAATAGCCATGACTTGATTTTTTTAATTGCATAAGGGAGCTCAGGCAATTTAGACAATGTTTTTTTGGTTTTTATTTTTATTCAAGAGAATTAGAACATCACTTAATTTTTTCATAATAATAATGATGAAAACATCAACCCCAAACAATTATTATTTCACCAAATTCCTAATTTTTTATTTGAGATTAGTTACTAAATGAGGGCCATAGTTCCTAACGAAAATATATTAAAATAAAATTTAGAGCAATTATCATCACTAAGTATCTATTGGTTATAGATACATTTTAGAGTTTATTTCAAAACATAAATTCTTTATATGATATGCTTATGCCAACCAAAAGAATCATCATATTCATTTTTATCAAAAACACCCCTAGAAATAAGAAAATTTACATCAATAATAGACATCTCAAACACATCACCTTTCATATTTTACCATATGAATAATTCTTATTCATAGCATATAAATTTAAAATCAAGTTATCATGCTCAACTAAAAAAAATTCACAAAATTTCATCACCTCATCGATATATTTCAATCTATTGATCAAGAGTTGCTCCACTCAGATCTTAATAGCTTTTAAAAAACTATTCAGTTCACTCAATACCATGATCATATACTTGTGAATCCCTAGAATTTGTAATTTAGAAGGAAATGATACTGCTAGATTTTCTATTGTTTTGAAAAGATATTTAACATATTTGGTGAGTTCACAAACTTTATCTTCTGAATCTTCTTGTATTTATTCATCTCCATAAAATATTTTATAGATTTTCCTTGTAACTAATTTGAAATTATGAAAGTCACTTTCATGAGTTAGAACTCCCATATATGTTATTTTTATTTTATAATCAACCAACATTAGTTCCTCATTTTTATGTCCAATGGGAGCTACCACCTCAAGGAATTGGGAAAATGATGAATCAAAGACCACTCTAGAGGTATTTTTTACTTTCTAAGGAAGAGGGGCCTAAAGAAGATTGGAAACTACATCAAAGTGATGGGTCAAATATTTGACTATCCTATTTTTAATATTCAACATTGATTGTGTTGATAGTGGAATAAAATTATAAAATCAAAAACTATAGATTTTTGATAAGTGTGTGATGGATATTAGTATATATAACATATTTCATTTTGTATGTGTTTGACGTATGTATGTATTTTAAAAGTCTATGGAATGTGAAAATTAGTCATTTGATCTTGAACAAAAATGAAGGAAATTTAAAGTGACAATGCATTGTAAAAAGTTCTATAAATAGTGATCAATTGTAATGAAAAAGAGCTATGAAAAGACATAAATTAATATAGAGATATGATAATGGTTTTCATGAACGTATTTTTTACTTGTTAAATGTGTAGTGAATGCTTTATTATTTTTAAATTTATTTAATCATTTAATAATAATGAATGTTTTGTACAATTTAGTCTTCATTTATATTGATAAATAAGTCATTCTGAATTGAATAAATACTAGAACTATTTTGTAATTATGTCTATGTTCTAAGTCTATATCCTGCTTTGCACATAACTACATATTAACATGTTTTGATGGGGTTTTCCAAGAACCTCTATTAAAAATGGTGTGGTGATAATGGAAAATTAAAACATTTTGAGATGGTTACCTGAATAGAGATACTGAGAATGATGGCTCGATGAAAAAATTCACAATTTCACAGAAGAAGAAAAAAAAGGATAAGAAGCTCTATGAAATAAGTTATTCATGAACATATATATGATGAAATATATGATTTTTTTTTTTTTGAAAGTTTCTTATAATACTAGATATGTGGTTATCAAGACTTGAATACTAATTTTTTTAGCTAGAAGAAACATAATTTTTGTTTAGATGGAGAGAGACTAGAAAACATGTGAAAGTTAGATACTGATTGGAATTGTGCAATAAATCATTGGATAAAAACTATTATCAATGAATAAATCATTGAAATTTATATATAGGGATAAAATAAATTCAAGGCTACTTAAGATCTATTTGAGAGGGGAATTATAGGTAAGTTTCTATAGTGACTACCTACTCTCATTAAAATATTGGTTGTAGAAAAGACCATGGTACCTAATAATACCAACATGGAGTAGTATCTTCAGAATTTAGGAGGATGTGTGAGATAATTAAGTGAATGATGAATAAATAAGAAGGGAAACTTGAACCTAAATCCAAAAGATGGAGAACATAATGAAGAAGAGTGAAAAGTAATTTTTAGGACTATAACAAGACCTATGACAACAAAGAAGATGGAATAAATAGGATATTTTTATTGTAGATACAATTAGGAGTATATTAGAAATTTTATAATAGAAAGAAGGAATGAGAACTAAAGGGAGAGAGTGATATATTATATTATTACTCATGTTTACTAGGTTTTAGCTAGGTTATTTGTCTTTACCTAGTTTTGTCCTATGTGTGTATTTATCCCACATTTATTAGACTAACTTGCATCTTATTTCTCCTTGCCTATTTAAGCAAGGGGTCTACATTGTAATATACATACTTTGCAATGATTTTCACATCTCATTTGTAAATAACAATTGGTTTTGTTCAGTTGGTTTATTCCTTGTATGTTGAAGCACTAATGGCTATGGTAATGGTGTGTTGAAGAGATCTTGGTTGAAGAGTGTTGTTAACTCTTTCATGGTATTAGAGACACCCTCCAATAGCTATTACTCAATGATTTTATGTTGCAACATCTATTTGCCTTTTATACTTGGTCGTATATCTCTTTTATGCACAAGATCTAATTGACCATACTACTATAGTTTTACTTACTATGAGTTTATAGGATTTTGTTTATTTTTTAGATCTTGTTGTATGGCTTCTGCTGCAATTTTTTTTAGATCTAAAACTTTTATCTACATGTTGTACCTCTTTTCAAATATTTGTGCATTTTTTTGATTTGTTTGCATTGATCTATGTTTTGAGTTGATGCTGCTTCTTTTGGATCATGAATAGTTTATACTTGATTGTATTGGCCAATGTTCATCTTTATGACTATTTTTGAATCGAGGTGATGCTCATTGGAATATTTGCATCTCACATTGCATAATTTTTTCCATTATGTCATCTAATCTACTACTGATATATAGAAGTCATACCTACCATTCAAGGTTCCAAGCTTGATGTCATTCAACACCTAGGAAAATCAAATGTAATATTCAACCTCCTACCAACATATGACCTCCTACCTATATCCTGATGTGGTGCTAAATGTAGTCTAGAAGATAGTCATTATATTTCTCCTCACCTTGGAGCAATGCTTTCCCATCCATGGGTCCTTCAACATTTGCATTCAGTGGAAGGTAATTTAGCCTTGGTTAACAACTCCTCCCCACCTTTAGAGACTCCACAACACCACTATCATTGTTTCCCATCATCCTTTTTGGCTTGACCTGATCCTCCAACCTATAGGCCACCAATTACCCCCATGACCTCTACTTTCCACCTCAATCTAGTCACACAACCCTGCTTTGCTATTTTAGCCTTGTTGTATTCTCCCCACTTTACCCATGTGCACTCCTCATTTGGTAAGGGAAAATAATGATTTCATAAATTTTTCAGTTGGGATTATCATCTATGGATCTATTTGGTGGGTTATATGGTTTTGCTTGGCCACCTTATTTTTAGATCGATTCAAAAATGGTAAAATGCAAGTAGATCAATGAATGAGATCTCGAGAAGGGAGAGTATGTGATGGGAGGTATGTTTACACATATAGTCTACCCCCTCAATTCAAATAACACCTTGTGGAAGCATGTGAGATTCTGAACGCATGGATGAATATGTGCTTGCACATTGAAAACTTGATTTTGGGCCAGCCTCTATCTGATAGGTCACCATGGTTTGCATTGATCTCTACCTATTCCTACATTCTTGCCATTCTTGCCTTTGTCATGACATGTAAAGTCTGCCTCTCACCTCTTTGCTTCCATTATTTTCCTTTGCTAAATTTCAAAACCTAATTCTACCCTAAAATGATTAAAATTAAAGCATGTTTTAATTTCATTTAAAATAGATTTTAAATTGTTTAATTAAAACTCCTTGTATTTATACCTTAAGTGGCTTATTTATCACTTTAACACTTACAAAGGTGTATAGGGGCATGGTTTTTGAATTTATTTAGTTTGAGGAGGTTTTTATTTCCATTTTAGTTCCAATGAGTGGTTAGAAGGCTAAGTCCACCTTAGTTATAGTGTTTTTTTTTTTAAATTTTAGTGCAATTTTTTATTAAATAGGCCTCATTTAAGGGAAATTGATTGTGTTATAATTTTTGATCGGTAGCTCAAAATTGAGCACCGTATTTTTCAAAAGTTCATATTTTTTCATTTCACATGCATTAGTCCTTTTACATTATAAAATGATTTAAAATATAAAGTGTCACATTCTGGGGGGGTCTTTTTGTATTAGTTGTGTTGTCTTATGCTTATGGTTTGTTTTCATGTGGTGACATTTTAGTGGTGATTCATTTTATATGTTATGAGAATTTATTGAGAGAATTTACTTGTTTTGCATGTACCTTATCTCTTTCATTTATCAAAGATCAGAGGGTGAGGTCTAGTCTGGTAGGAGGTCAGAACCCCTCACATGTAAAACAAACTTCCTTCTTGCTTCTTATAGATTGCATTATCATCATTTATTACACTCATGGATGCATTTTTGGTTGAGTTTGATGTCTTATTATTGAATGTACATTGTCACTAATAGGGTTGTTACCTGTGATATGGGCCCTACTACTTTTTACATTGTACTTCACACATGCACTATTTTAGATGCATTTTTGGCTGAGCTTGATGCCCTTTTGCATGTGGTTTGTAGGTTATTATTTTTAGCTATTGATCCTTTTTTTTGGTGTTTTTTTCATACATGATGGTTCTTTTCATTAATTTACACATTATTTTATGAACCCATGACATGCATTGATAATTTGACACACTTGTACTTTATGTCATGTATCTTCAAGGTCCATTTCTTAACATTTTGCCTTCTTTTATAGAGACATTTTTTTAAACTCCCTTGTGTTTGGAACATCTCTCATGATTTTTGATGTATTTTTTGATAGGTCAATAGTCTCCTTATATGGAGCTATTTTGGTGAAGCCCAATGTCTTCCTTATTTTCATTTGGTGTTTTTTTGTGTATGGGTTATATTGTACTCACATTGATTTATAAATTTCCATGGGGAGTTTGTTGATTCAACCTTGTCTACCTTCATGCATTTGTGTGCTCTATTCTGGTCACCTTTTCACTTCTTCAATTGCTTGTCTCTTCCATCACTACCTTGGGCCACCATTTTTTAGAGACCTTTTTCTATATTTTGACACATTTTTTTGATAGTTGACAGTCTCCCATAACTTGAATTGTAGATATTCTAGTGAATCCTAGTGTCATATTATCTTTTTTGATAGTTCTATGGTCTCTTTCAGTATGACATGGATCTATTATAGTGTATACAATGTTAACTTATTTGGTATTTGAGTAGTGGATTTAGACCATTTGTGCAAACCTTTTTACTCCACTCCACCCAATCAACAATTTGGGGTGGTGTGGTATATATTCTAATTCTTAGGTGTTGAGTGTTCCTTGTACATATAATATTATTTTATACTTTCATCACCATTGACATTCTTCTTGATTGAAGCTATTCTGGTGAAGCCTAGTATCAATTGTTTTTGTGATCAAGTAGTGGATTTAGACAACTCATGCAGATTAAGTTCCTTTGTGACTTTCAAGTACTTGGAGTGTAGAGTACTTCACCATCATCTTTGGGGGGATTTTTATCTCTCTCTTCTTCTTTTCTCTTTTTTGGGGAGAGGAGCTTTTCTTATGGGTTTTCTCTCTTTTCCCCACATTATGAGAGTTATATGTATATATTACACTTGTTTGAGTGTTTTATAGATTCTTCCTTTGTACATGGGTATCTTATTAAGTCACTTAGTTTTATAGAACCCATATGAGAATTTTGTACTTGAATCCATGGCCTTCTTGGTGATTCTTACAGTAACACCAATGTGGTATCCCCACCAATGACACCAGTTTGGCATCCCCACTAGTATTTATACTCACTTCTCATCATATTATTGGAGGGTGTTCAAGTAATAATTCTTTAGGTTCATCATTCTACCTAGTATTTTAGAGTGTAGTGTTTGTATTCAATGATCCTTGTATTCAACACCATTCCTACTTCAACTTGGTGGTTACAATGACTTGACATCCATGTACTTTGGCAAGATGGATTGACATCCATAGGAACACATGGATTCATACTGTATATTTTATTTTTAGCTCATAACTTCACTTGAGAGGGGGTGTTAGAGTATATTATTACTCATGCTTGCTAGGTTATAGCTAGGTTATTTATCTTTACCTAGTTTTATCCTATGTGTGGATTTATCCCACATTGCTTATACTAGTTTACATCTTATTTTTCCTTGCCTATTTAATAAAAGGATATACATTATAATATACATACTTTTCAATGATTTTCACATCTCATTTTTGAATAAAAATTGGTTGTATTTAGTTGGTTTATTCCTTGTATGCTGAAGCACTAATTGTCGTGGTAATGGTAGTGTTGGAGAGATCTTGGTTGAAGAGTATTGTGAACTATTTCAAAGAGATATAATTTAGAGAGGATAATGATGAGGAAATGAAAGGGATTTAAAGAAGATAAGGCATATATGAGAGTGTAGAGATAGACATAGATTGGAAAAGGGATGTTAGAGAGATGGAAGAAAGTGAAAATAAAGAAGATGAATGATTATATTGGTTAGAAGGTAGTTTTAAATCACAATTAAAAGGGATGATATTTTTTTGGAGAAGAGAAGGATTTTTTAAAAGAAGATATATTAAGTCACATGATTAAATCATTTTCAAGTTTAAATTAAGAAATATTTGTAGACATTGATCATTCATTTAAAGGGTACACAGCCCATGTGCCTATTTTTCAACAGATAGAATAAAAAGTGTAGACTATGTTAAAGATAATATGTGGTTTATCTATTTTACAAATAAATTTAGGAAATATAGTGTAGGAACCAACAAAGTGATAAATAAGAAGAACTTGATTGAGGTTGGATTTTAGGTCACAAAAAATAATAAGACATTAGAAAAATATAGTCCACTTCTGCCACTAGTTTCAAGAGTGAACACAAGAATCATGGATCTTAATGTAGGATTTTTTGTCACTTTGAAACTATATGATGTATCTATGGACCTTGAGAAAAATATATTAACATGAAAAATGAAATATAGGTAAAAACCATAACTACATATGATGTAAATAAGTGTGAGCTCATAAGAGCCTTAATAAGAAGAGATCTAGAGTTCATATAAAAAATATATGTTGCCAAACTAAGCTTCTAGGATGTCAAAGACCAAATGATAGGAGAATTCAAAGTGAAGAAATGTGTGAGTCAGATAATCCAAGATTTTAAAAATATTCTATAAAATTAGGTGAGTTAGTATGGGATTATGATCACAATTTTTTTTGATGTAGTGATCAAAGTGGACTTTCTATTTCAGGGCACAAATAAGGCCATATGGTTTTTAGAAGTCCTATGACCTTATATTAGGTTAAAAATTATTTAAATGTAGTTTAATAACAAGGTATATTCTTATGCTATTATTCTCCATGTGGATTAGATAGAGGTTTATGGGGATAACACACAAATTACTATGAAAATTGATGTAAAGGTACATGTTGTTTTGTGTAAGATGAAGAAACTGCATGAAAGTAATAGGGCCAATTTGGGCCTATAGTGTATGAAGTGTGGAAAAGAAGGTAAACACATGAATTGATGCCCAAAATTTAAGTTTAAATTATATGAAATATGTTATGTATTAGGTCACATGGCTATGAAATGTCATTTATTATAACAATACACTCAACAACCTAAAAATATGTACTATAACTTTTGAAAGTTGCATGATCAAGATGGAAAAAAATTCTAAGCACTCCGAGAATTTAACAAAGACATCACCAAAAACTTCTTTACAGTAAAAACATATGAAATTAACTCTATAAATATAGGGACTCCAAGCCCTGAAGTAAACATGACAATTGTGACACACATTGTTCTTATATTGGTGTTAATCTCACTTCAATATCAACCCTAATTCATAACAAGTTAGGCACCTTAGTCTCCCTAGTACCAAGCAGGATTGACTTCCCTATCTCCTCAATATCAATAACCATGGAACATTGTGTCTCCCCAACAACAAAAATCATGATGGGTGCCATATTTTTCTTAATGAATGTATGGGGATATGATGTCCAAAAAAAATAGGTATGGGTTTGCCCTTAGTGGTAAGTATGATATGAGGTTCAAAAACATTCGGATTGGGGTTTCCAAAAAATACAAGGGGGATATAAATAATGATATCAAGGTGCATACCAATGAGTTAATTGTAGATACTATGAATGACATGGACATTTAATGATTGTCTGCTACTTATGTGGTGAATACAACCACTTCACACAGAATTGTCAAACTAATCCTTAGAGGTAGATGTACTGTGTTTATTATAGAATTTTAGGACAACAACATAATGAATATTTTATAACATTGAAAAAATAGATAAAAAATAATCCTATGTGAAATGTGAACCTGATAAATTTGTACCCCAAGGATATTGAATTCATATAAGAAGTTACACGAAATAAGCATGCAAATAAGGGACTGCGTCCCTTAGAAATGTTGGAGGACTAGATAATCATAAAGGTTCAACAAGATGAATATCATAACCCTATGATAAAAAATGATTTGATATATCAAACAACTCAGGTTCTATATAATATTCAACAATAGACTATGTTGGAGGGCAATGCCATAACCATTGATGTGTAGATGTATGGATAAATTATACACATCATCATGAGGGAGTATTTTGCTACTTTAACTGATATCTTGAAACTTATAAGCACTCTAATAAATGAGGACATATCATAAAATATTAAAAATCTTATGCATAACCTGTTGAAATCTGCATAGAGAGGCCAACAACACACTGATATAGTATTATTGTATGTAAAGACTAAGAAGAATTTAAATGTTGACCCTCACATGGATATTAAATAGCTAACCATTGTATTTGATTTTTTAATCACATTAAATATGATTCCTTGATCACAGGGGAAGCTATTGGACAATCAAATCTTAATTATATTCTAGTAACTCTAAGTCTCGTAGACGATGGTAGGGTATAACCTATTAGTTGACTAGAGGATGTAGAAATCAAATTGCATGACCTAAGCTTACAAAGATATTTCAAATTAATTACCATGAATCTTGATGAAATACACTATACTTTGTTGATTAGTAAGAAGTAAGCTTATGATGGTTAGATGACCATTAATACAATGTGCAATCAACTGGAGGCACACCAAGGTGATAAGATTATCATTATTACCCTGAATATATCCAAGAGAAAGCCATATATCATACCCAAATAGCTAGATTCACCCTTTACCTACGGAGATAATAACTAATTCAATGTGAGCACAAAATATAAGCATAATGCATTGTGAGTTGTAGAATATCACTTTTTCCATATAAAAATAGAGCCTTTAAAACAACCCCAACAAATTGAATGGTTTTCTTCTAGACCTATGATAAAAAAAGGCATAAGTTCCACACTTCCAAATAGGAGAATGTAAGTCATAGTCTATGTGATCACAACTGACGTGTAAAGTGAATTTATTGTACAAAGTAATAGTTACTAACATGGACTACACTAAGCTAAAAAAAATAAATCATTTTACCTTGGGAAACTACATATTCAATCATTGAAAATTCATAAATCCACATGTTTAATTGGGTAAGAGGAGATCATGGGGTCAATTTGATGTGAATGGTTTTATCCATAGAATTCCAACTACCTCAATATCTTGAAACTAGTAATTTGGATCTATTCATCTTCAAAATATAACATATGTTCCTAATATAGACTATAGGGTGAGTGCACTAAACTATGCACTGAAGATAACTACTATGACTTGGTGGACAACTCACAAAAAAAACTAGTTTTAATGGGATGGGGCTTGAAAACTATTATGAGCTTGATTCTATGTACCACCTACCATTAGGGAATAATGAAAATTTATTGAGGAAAGACAATGTCTAAAAATGCATATCCATGTGTGTAGATGTATGGTCTATACAAGCTATATAACTCAAATATTGGGTGCATTTATTTAGGTATATATTTTCATCACTCACAATCATTTGGTACATGCATCAAGAACGTATAATTTATACTAAGAATTAGCCACAGGTCTAATATGAATTTATTAAAACTTTTATCTTTGAATATGATAACCCCCTGGTAAAAAAATATCTTCAAAATTTGAATATTTTATTATGTCATAGATAAGCAAAGGATCTCAGTAGTAGACAAGACTATGATTCATAGGAGGAAGTGGCTAAGGACTTGAATGCAACTTTGAAAAATTATAAGGAGAGTAAACATAAAGACCAATTTTTGATAAAACATTGTAATCAAATTATCCATAAGGAGGAATAAAATGAGTCCAATGATAGTTAAAAAGACTTAGATTTAAAGGGATAGTTTTAACCAAAGTGAGAGTGGAGGAACCTAGTCCCAAGATTGTAGACCAAACCAAAGATCAACAATTGTGAAATCTTAACATTCAGGAAAAATAAGGACAAATAACATTATAATATTCAATTCTAAGGGATTCCAACAAAATGTACTAGGATCCATTAAATAAGTTGGTATGGAATATTGGGACAAAGTCTACACTAAAACTTGCAACTTTAGGTGATTAATATATATATATATATATATATATATAATGAGATTTCATTAGTACATCAAGATTATTAGGATGTATTTCCAAAAAAGTTCAACTAAGTAAAAGGTGTAGACCCTTCATTGGGGGAGATGCACATAGAGCCAAAGGAGTACACACAACATGGGAAAAACTATCCATACAGGCTAAACCCAAACATGAAATTGAAGGTAAATGTTGAACTAGATTAGATGCAAGAAGTAATCATTATTTATCTTGAGGAAATCATAGACTAGATTACCCCAATGGTGGTGTGGCCTAAAAATTATTGAGAAATTAAAGTATGTGTGGACTATTGTTTGTTTAATGATGCTTGTATTAATGATCCACTCCTAATTCCTTTCATAGATGAAGTCCTAGAGTTAGTTTTAGTCCTTTCATAGATGAAGTCTTAGAGTTAGTTGTAGGACATAGAGTGTATTATTTTAGAGATAGGTTTAGTGGTTACCATCAGATACCAATCATAATAAAATATCAATCTAAAACCATGTTTGCAATGTAATGAAGGTCTAATACATATAAGGTGATGTATTTTGGCTTAAAAAATGCTCCCATTGTGTTCTCCAATGTTATGGTTAATGAATTTAAATACTTCATTCATGATTTCTTAGAATTCTATCTAAATGATTAGGTTTTTTTTTATTCATTCAATTAACACTTATCCAATCTATTATTGATGTTGGAACACTATCGAGTTATACATATTGCATTGAAACTAAATGAGTGCTTGTTGTTGACACCTTTTGGTGTCCTATTGGATCATATAATGTGTAGTGGTGGGATTTTGGTTGATCAATCCAAAATCATAGTTATTATTGGCATACCACCTCCTACAATCTCTATGGAGGGTATATCATACATGATACTATAATAAATTTATCAAAAGATACATATCTATATCTACCCCCATGAATAAGCTACTGTGAAAAGACACTAGGTTTAAATGGACTAATGAGTGACAAACAACATTTATGGATCTAAAACACATGTTAGTAATAACTCCCATTTTGGTGTTTCCTGATTGGAATAGACCATTTCATGTTCATGTAAATTCCTTAATAAATGCATTAGGATTTATTCTAGTAAAACCAAGAAATAAAGGGTTAGACTATCCCATTCATTTTATAAGCTAAAAACTATCAGTTGTAGAGAAATATTACAAAAATACAAAATGAGAAGCTATGGCAATGGTGTTTACAATTTTGAAATTTAGACACTAATTTATAGCATCATCATTTATTATTTATCACCAAGCTCTATGCTATACGGAAAATAAGCCCATGTTAGGAGGGGGGATATCTTAGTGGCTGATGTTGTTTCAAAATTTTAAGTTTAGAATCAATGTGAATATGGGGAGAGAAAATGTGGGACAAGACCACTTGATAAAAAATATGCAATGGATAGGAACTTAGAGAAATTTAATATGAATTATTGAATGCCCATTTGTTTTGTGTCTCTATGATTTTATAAAACATGGAAGACATAGTCAATTTATTGAAACAAGGAATTTTTCCAATTCACTATGTAGGAATGTATAAAAAGTAATTGATCATAATAGCCATTACATTTAGCATCATTAATGGATTTATGTAAAAAATTGGGTAAAGATTATGTATTGTGCAAAGTAATTGTTGACCAAAATTGGCCTACATATGAAATTTTTTCCTAGATGGAGCATGCCACTCCCTTAGACCCTTCAGTAACTTTCTACACCCATGACTAGTCCCTTTCTAGTCATGACTTGATGATGCAGTGCATTATCCTAGGAGATCCTGGTATGGTGTGAGAAGCTGAGTAGAGTCATTGCTAATTAGATGATAAAAAGGTGGAAGGATAAGATAGACCTCATGACCCTACCACATGTCGCTTGAAATCTTTTGAAACACTTTAAGCAAGCTTTAAGGTAAATTTGGAGATTGTGAGGAAAAGACCTAAAAACAGGTCTATAATTACAAGTGAGGGATCCAACAGGTTTCCATGGTGTTTGAGAATTCAAGGGAATTAAAAATGTTTTTCACAAAGTCTAAGAGATTCTAACAAGTCAAAAATGAGTCCTAGAGAAGCTATTATGCCCAAAAACCCCCAAAAGTGCATTATATGACTTAAGGGTCCTCAAAATAGAAATTTCAAGTGAAAAAGTAAATTTTTGAGGAAGTCAAATTGGTTTTGACTTCCTACCACCTGATTATGGAGTGTTTTTACCTATTTATACATGTTTAATGCCATTTTAAGTCATTTGGAGTGGAGGAGAGGAGTTTGGGAGTAAAAAGATGCATTTTTGATCCTTTTGGAGCTTTGGCATAACAAGTTTTTGAAGGATTTGATTTATGCATAGGATAATCTATAATATGGATTCATCCATGGTGTCCCTAATATCTTCTCATAGGACTTTGAAACTTATTCTAACATAATAACAAAAAGAGGTAACAAAAATCTATTAGCTGTAAACTAGGCATGAAATAGGTTTTCTACAGTTAATGGAGGTTCAAGAATTTCAAAAGGTTTACACAAGGAAGGAAAGGTAATTTAAAACATAAAAAATCTTTCCCAAGTTTTATATTGCATAGGTAGGCTTTTGGTTCTCCATGCTAAGGAAAAATCATTTTGTGCAGTTTTAGATAACTCTAGGAGAGCCTCAGCTTTTCACTCAATACAATTAGGAGAAAGAGTTGGGCCAGAAGCTTTTAGAAAGTGACAAGGACCCTAATTACCTTAAAATTTATGTCATTAGTGGTATAGTTTATCTCCCCATATTTATGAACAATCTCTAAGAGTTCAGGGGTGTCTAGATGGCCTACTCATCCAAACAAGGTCCACATTTTCCCTTGTTTCTTCACTTCAGAATTCAATGAAAAATAATGGTTTAGGGGAGTCATTTAAAGGTAAAATAAGACCTATTCCAATTAGTTTGAGCAACTAATTCCTCCCAAAAAGGTACTTATGGCATAAAACATGTTTTCCTTCTTGTCCTTGTGAATGGCCTATTGGATCAGTTTTAGAGTAGAACCTAGGTTAGAGGGATAATGTACCTCCTCCTCCTTGTTCCACATCAAATTAATCAATTTATCTTTACTCATCTATCCTCAATAGTTCATCAAAGTCATTACAAGATCAAATGAGGACTAGTATAGTCTAAGCAATCACCATCTACAACCATGATTTGAGGAAATAGGAAATGAGGTACTTGCTTTGGGGGTTTTGGCTTAATTGTCTCTTCTAAGTGAAACCATATAGAAAACCAATAAAGGAATTGGTTTTCACCTATAAGACAATGATCTAGTTCATAATTGAAGACCTTTTTAAGGTTTAAACTCAGTCTTAGATCATATAAAAGGTAACCTACAACCCTAATAGATTGAGGGGAGATCAAGAATGTTTTTAGGAAGTCTAAAGTTGTTTGAAGGTTGAGTGAAACTCAATAAGAATTCAAAATCAAAGTAAAATAGATCAGATTGCAGGATGAGGTCACCATTATCTAGTTGTAAACATGTTTCTCAACTCTCAGCTTACTCCCACTTATAGTCATGGTGTTTTGAGCTCTGAGCATGGTTATGAAGATGTGTTAAAGAGTTTCAAGGCATGAGAACCTTATTGGAGAATAAAAAATCAGGTCAAACTCTCAAGTCACACAAAAGGAGTTGTGACATTCAATGCAAATCTCTCACATGATCATATACCATGAATGAGTACCTACAGGTGTTATAGAGAAGATCAATCATGTTGATAAGAATAATTGATCGTATTTCAGGCCTTGGAGCATTGTGAACTCCATTTGAATATTTTAAAAGAGTATAAAACTTGTTGAATTCTCATACACCATGTGCATTATTTATATTGATATTCATTTCCTTGTTTACAACTATATCAACACCTACAAGAGACTAATAACATTGGAATAAGAATGTTTTAACATGTTTCAAATCCTTCAAGGTGGGAGGGATGCATTTGGAGACCTTGTGAAGGTCTTAGACTAATTGCAAGATTATATGTCATACATACTACCTAGATTCACAATCGCTACCTGCATACTAAGATGTCCACCTATAGGTGGCCTCATAGAGACTTGACCATGGTCATGGGAGGATTTGACATGTTTTGAAACCTCCATGAAGTTTTTGGATATTAAAGGTACCATAAGAATCATGTTTGAGTCCAAAAGTGGTAGGTAGGTTGGAAGAATTATGTGCATATGAGGGAACTATGTTTTAGGGACAAGTTCCCTAAAAGCTCCAAAATAGACCCCTATGTGATTTTGAGGCTACCATTTGATGAGGTGATAGATATCCTAGGTGAGATTTAATGGTTCAATGTTGTAGCATCCATATAGGGGTAGAACCTTACAAAATAGATTGGACATTTAACTAAAGGAACATGTTGAAAAGAGGCTTCCAAACTATGCATTTATCCACTAAAGAAGGGTAGTGTTTACTAAAATATTTGAAGTTGCATATGACCTCATGATATAAGGTAACCTATAAGGAGCATATATGCATGACCAATGGTCTTATGGGATTGATAAATACACCAGTGTTTCAAAAGTCATCAAAAGGGTTGGAATCAAGGTATTAACCACTATCAACACCTATAGGGGTGCCATTTCTCAAAAAAGTCACTTACAATGTGGTTGTACGTGTCTCAAAAACTAATAAATTGAACCTTGGGTTTTAGTCTAAAAAAACCATGATGTGGAGTGACCTAGATGACTTTGGGATGATTAAGACCCCCACAAGCTTGGACAAGAGAATGTAGGCCTATAAAACATCATATACAACCACCTAAATGTCACCTACAACTCACTAAAGACCATCTATAGCTAAGTAGGTGTAAGTGAAAAGTAGACAAAATGATATTTAAAGGAGGGAGTGATGGTATTGGTTTGATAATATGTTGACATGTTAAAATGTATACAAATGAAAAAACAAACCCTTGGTTTAATCTAAAGACTTGTTGGTCACACAGAGGTCCTGAATTATTACAGAATCTTACGTTAGGACTAAAGAGTTTGAGGTATATATTACATAAGCCTTATTATTTTATAGAAGAGGAAATTTAATCATTGGTTCTTATATCCTTGTGAAGTTATGAAGAATCAAGTACCTTGTAAATTGGAGTTTCCTCTGCCTTGCATAGTCAATGAAAACACATAGTTGACTGAGTTTTTAGTGTTTGAAGCATGAAATAAGTATAATAAAGGATATAAACCATTGGAATATGTGTAATAAATTTAAATAGACATATAAAATGTAATTTGGTCCTTTGAACCTTTGTAAAACTCAAGGAAATGAATTTTGAAGGCTTTTGGCTTATGCAAGATAATGTCTAGGGTTTCAAAAGGAAAAACCCTATAACTTTTGATTCAACCATAAAAATTAGTTAAAATTCATAATTTTTCATTTTTTGGTGTATGGAGAGTCAATCAAGTGGTCTTGGTTTGGTATAAGTCCGTACAATATGATTTCTAGACCTGTTGGTGTGCTTAAGGGCTAATTAGGCCTAATGAGAGATGGGTTACAAAGGAAGTGTACCCTAGGCATTGAGTTAGGTGATAAAATTTGATAAAAAGTTGAAGGAAGATAGAGGGTACTCTAATGTAATTTTATATCCTAAATAAAGTTTTTATATTTTTCAAACCAAGGGGAAATAGGAAAAAAAGATTACAATCCTTAAGAGAACATTGTGAACCTTGTGTGTGGAATGGAAGGGTGAAATGTGTTTGAGAAAATCTAAGGGGTTATAGAAGATGTGAATTGACCTTATATTAGCATATACCATAGAATCATGATCCCTTGACACCTATATCATCATATGGTACCTGAGACATAAAGAGGCTTACCAAGAGGAAAAGGTGAGTGAGGGCTTGTGGAAAAGGGTAAATGAGTGAATGAAAATGAGAAATGGAAGTTTAATGAAATATGATGATGAAATGAATTAAAAAGGTCTTGTAATGTGTTCAAATATGATATACAATCATGCCATATTCATCAACACCTATAACTAGGGTAAAGGTCTTTTGAAGTATGCAAGGTCACTGAGTCAAAGAACAAAGAAGGAACTTTTGTGTCTTGAGCATCAATAGGTTTTTTTTCTAGTTGTGAAGGATCATATATAATTTAAAGAGTTATTTTATAACATAGTTTTAAATGACACACAACTTATAGTAATTTACCTCAAGACAATCAACTACCAAGAAAGAACATAATCAAAGGAAAGAAAGCAAGAATGGTAAGAGAGTTTTTCAAAGTGGTGATAGGTTAATGATTGCTAGATTGATCATCAAATAAATATGGAGACCAGTAGCCTTAGTCATGAATCAATAAATCACACCATGATGTTTAAGAGGGGATTGAGGAGAAGAACAGTGGCCTATAGCCTTGTTTAAGACATGCCTTAACTATGTACAAAGTTTTTCAAGCTCAAGGTCTAGTGATTTAAGGTAGTTTTCATGATTCAAAGCCATAATCAAGGGATTAGTAATGATATGTATTCATAAATTTCATAGAGTGAATATCTCTAAAACACCTAGTGATACATCCATAATAAAAGACTATCTCATCTATAACTATCATGGAACATGGTTCCCATTTCAAGCTAGGTATATACCTAGTAAGATAGTGGTTTCTCTTGAAGAAATCCATGATGGTTTAAATCATCTAAGATAATAAGTGGAATTAATTTAGGTCTAATCATGATTGTAAATACCTTAAAATATAAAATACAGTGTTTCCATCTCAATTTACACCTACAACCATCCTCTTGGAGGGCTCAGACAATGGTACCAAATAAGGTTGAGTCCTACTTGAGGAAGGAAGGTCTAGAGAGAGTGGAGTTATCACCATGTAACAAAGGTGGACATCATGATTATATTAAAAAACAATGAGGGTATTGGTTTTCATCACTGAAGGACCATGTTCAAATTTGGAGATGGTCAATGAGAGCAAACTTATCTTCAAAAGGTAAAATTCTAGTTCAAGCAAGGTGCTCCATGGTGGATTATCATGGTATGAAAGTTTAAAAATAACATGTGGATATGGAATGGAGTATAGGTTTATGATATAATACCTCACAATGCAATCTACAGTCAGGCGTTTCATAACCATCACATACGTCACTGAGCACTCATGCATCCATAGATTTTCCTTGAGGAGCTTAAGTCATACATGAGTTGAATGAAGGTAAATGAAAACCAATGAAGAGTGGAATAACGTAGGGAGAAGTTTCATGACATATTAAAATCATATTCACCTTGTTATAGCTCAAACCAAGGCAAAAGGGAGGAAAACTCAATTATGAAATTTGACCAAAGAGGTACATGTCACTAGCTTTTGCTAAAATTGGCCTACAGGCCAAAATGTGCATGATATAATCACAAATTTTGTTAGAGAGAATTATTATTACCTAATATACATATTAAAACTATTTTTGAGGTTTTTTTACAATGGGAACTATTCACTATTTTAATACAGTCAACCCTATGTCTAATAACGATCAACATTGGAGCCTGCCTTGGAAGAATTGACCATTTTGGGGCATCTACAATTTGAGTCAAAGCATGCAATTTGCTATGAATGGTATAAATGAACCAAAAAATAATAATATTCCATCATAAATGTCTTAAAAATAGTGAAAGTACTAATTATTTGTTATAATATACCTTTTGCAGTCAAGAAGGTAGCCATTAAAGGCCAGTTGAAGTTTTGTCAAGTCTAGGTGCTAAGAAGGATTTTAGGCCTTATAGAGGTATTAAAATGGTATAATATGATTTTTTAAACATATATTTTCCTATATAAGTGATAAAATTAATGTTTTTAAATAAAAAGTTTGAATAAAGACAAGTTTAGACATGGAGGAAACATGCAGACAACTCAAGGTAAATTTTGGTAAAAAGGGTTTACATGACAAAGTACACATCCAAAAGAATTTAAAATTGGTAGGATTGGTAGTAATTAAATAATATACTTATTGATAATATATTTAAGGTCATGTGATAAGTGGAAGGGCCTTCTATTTTTACACAGTCCCCTCTATGTCTCATAATGGTCACCATTGGTGCATACATAGTTTTTGGAGTTTTAAGTTGTGGTTAAAGGTTAAAATCTCAGGGAATTATTTAAAAATAAATAATAGGATGTTTTTAATCCTATTAAAAATATTTAAAGATTTTTCATAATCCAAACTTCATGTAAATATGACAAGCAAGCTCAAAACCCCAAAGGGAATCTCAAAGGCATAAAGAACAAAGTTGGTTTTTGATCATTTAAAAAGGAGTTATGAGATGTTTTATGTGAAATTAATATTATTTCAAAAAATTAATATCAATTATAAGGTAAAATTAGTCTTTTGGAAGAATTCAAGTTTTTCAGGTCTAAGACACCCAATTTTAGCCCCTCTTCGGCTGCTCATATCTTTCATACCATGATGAGTTGGGCCAAGTGATTCTAGTATGTTTTGAGTAACCATATGTAATTTAAATTAATTATGGATTTATTTTGGTTAATGACTTGATTTTTATGAATAATTTATAAGAGCGTAAGCATGTCTGGAATGCTTGCAAACCCTACAAACAATTATCTTTACGTATGTATATTTTCATAAATTCCACATGGGATCCCAATATTTTAAGGGATGTTATAGGGGTATATTTAGTATATATAAATTTCAATAATTTTTGGAATAGAAGTTTTTATTTCATGAATAATCATCTTTAAGGTGAGCTTGTTTGAGTTACCAAAGGAGTTTTTTGACCAATTTTAGGTTTTTGGACTCATATGTCCATAAAATGGCCTATAATAATTTTTAAAACACAAATAATATGTATAAAACTCCCTAAATCTCTTTAAAAACCTATTTTGTAGAAGAATCTGATAGTTTTGGGTGCCTAGGAGGCCTAAAATGGTTAAAAAATGCTTACTTTTGCAGGTCTTCAAAGAGAGAAATGGTGTAAATACATGGAAGAGGCCAAATGAGACCTAAATAGTCTTTATATGTCACTTTTATATCTTAAAAATGGTTTATATGGTGCTTTATTGAGCTAAAGGGTTAAAAACCCAATTTTTTGACAATTTGTGCATTGTTACAAGTTTAATTTTGAATTTTACCATTATTGTATGTCTTGAAGGTTGTCCAAATATTCATTTTATTTCTCATATTCCTGACATGGATGTCATTAAGTCTTATACATGTCCAAAATTGGTCTTCAGGGTGCCAAATAACCTTGAGCGTAGGTTTCAAGGTAGTTAGTTGAAGGTGGCTCAAGCTTGAAAATTCCATCAATGGGGTGTATGAGAGTTTTAGTTTTCATGGAGTTTATTTTAGGTTGGAGGAGAAATGTGAAGTTGAAAATAGAATAAAACATCAAAAATCAAACTCTAAGAGATAACCTCCATGGTCAATTAAGCACTAAATGCTAAGATAACTAATTTTTTGTCTAACATCTTCTAGAAGTGCAAGTAGAGGGGGGTGTAGAAGTCCAAGAGAGAAGTTTGGAGGTTGGGAGGACAAGTGGGTAATTCAATGAGTTTTAAAATTATTTGGAGACTTCTCCCTTTTGAGTGGATCATGACATCATCCTCCTCAAAAAGTTTTGTCTTCTAGTGTGTTTCTAAGCCAATGAGAGGGCTTGAAGGCTATTTAGACTAATGAGGGTTTTTTTATTGAGGAAATATTAGTGCTAGTTGATCAAAATGTGGTTGAGACTCCATGGAATGTGGTTTTGTCTCATTTATTTATTTTTTATTGCTTGCTTCTCCTCTCTCTCTTCCCCTTTTCTTCTATATCTCCCATTTCTCCCCCATTTGTAAAAGATATTCTCATTTGACAAGGAAAAACCCTATCAAAATTTGTAATAAATACCTTTAGAAGTAATAAAGATCATTTTTCACCTATCTCTTACCTCTAACTTGTGTTTATCAAGCTTGTGTATGATGGCTTTGTGAAGAAGTGTTCTTCCATGTCCATTGTCCTTCTTGCTTGCCTCTTTTTAGGTGTTTTCAACCTAGTTATAGGTCTGAATTTGATATATTTATACCATTAATGAATGCTTATTATGAGTTTTGGAACTACTCTTTGATTCATGTATTTCTTAGTGAACCTAGTTTAATAAATACTTATGCAAATTATCTAGTTTAAGAGATTATGTGACCAAGGATTGTCTTATGCTAAGTTAGTGTTTATTTCAAGCTTGTGTGAGTGTCAATTAATTTGATGTATCACCCTTTTAGTGTTATTAGTCATCATATACCCCCTGTCTATCCCTTTTCCAAGAAGAAGTATTAGTTTAGGTGGTCTACCAAGAGGAAGTCAACCTTTTTAAGAGGTTCAACCTCAGTATAGGATACCCACAGCCTGAGGTTGCTCCAATATTTTATCTAGGAGTGAGAGAGCTTGAAAAATATCCCGTAGGGGTGAAATTATATGATACGATAATTTTTTGCATGCTTGATGAGGCCACTTTATAATAAGATTGGTCAATTTTAATGTTGGTTTGATCAAATTTTTAGTGGTTATAGCTTTCATCTTTCAGTATCTAGTGACTCTAAAGAACACTCAACTTTTTGATGGTAGAGCAAGTACCTATATTTCATGCCAATGGGGACTACAAGATTAACTTATATAGGTATTCCTTTTAAATTTATTGAATTAAACTTTAAACTCAACTATAAATGTTAAGATTTGCTAACAGTCACCCATACAAAGGAAACTTTCTTCCTAAACTAGTTTCAAAGTTTACCTCTACAAGAAGATCTTTATTGGGTCCTTTCACTACCATGGCTACTATTTCACTAAATTTTGCCTATTTTAAGTCTAAAGGAAAGTATAAATAAGGATGGGTATGAGTGATTAGAATGAACCTAATTTGGTTTGTGCACCGTATCTAGATGTTGTGAGCACTCCTCTTTGGCTGGGGAGGACTACCTATAAGTAAGAAAAAAACTACCACAAGATGTTTATTAGCAGATAAATGAGTGGGATACCAAGCTACACACTTGTTCTAAGAAGTGTGAAACTTCCCTAGAGATGAAAATCCACTTTTGAGAGATAAAAGAATAATAAATAATTGAAAGAGAGGTAAAGTGAGACTGAAAGAGAGATAAAATTATCATTATTAACAACTTGTATGCAACAGAGAGTGACAAGGTGCAGGTGAGGTACTTTGTTTATGTTTTAAAAGTTATCTAGATAGGTTTTGAAGAGGTTAGGGAATCCACAGTCACTGACATCAGTGAGTGATCGATATCAGTTATATTGTCAAGGTCGATAATGAGGTGACCGATGTCAGTTAGGTTGCTGAGGTCGATAGGGGCAATAATTATTTGGGAGCTTACAGAAGGTTTTTGGATTAGGTCAAGGAGGTTGGGAGAGTTATGAGAGGTAGATTATGGCTTGGTTAAGTCTAGTCAAAGGTTTGGTATGTCAGGTTAAGGGAAAATAAGCAAGAAAGCTTTATAACTCCCTCATAGGGGTATGATCAAAAATACATAATGTAGAGTAGATATAAAGAAATAGAAGAATAAATATTTAAATGACCTATAGTATTAATGATGTACTTAGCTATGGTGGTCACTAAATTGATAAGTGCCAGGTTGATGGTCTCTATCAGGGAGTCCAAACTTGAATGCCTAAATAGAGAGAACAAGCGGGTGTTGTTGGTCCTCAAGAGCTTAGTTGTTGATTATGATTGACTACATAGGTGATTGTAAGCCTGGATGTCAAAAAATAGAATGCTAAGAGCTTGAATGAGAGTAAGAGTTGATTTTATTAATTTCTATTGACCTAAAATATAGGTTGGAGTTTGGCTTATATTGTCGATGTCGATGATCCCATTGATGTTGACCATGGGTTGACTGACGTTGATGGCCCTAGAATAGGTAAACCTTTCTATTTTTGTCATATTTTCTATTGTTATGTGTGCCAAGTGTGACAACCATTATAAAATGGTAAAAATAAGAGGTTAGGAAGGAAGTAGTTGTTTAGGAATTTAGTTTTTAAGTGGGAATAAGTCTTGGGTAGTTAGGATGAGGGGACCAGGTCTTGAGGTGACTCATTAGGGGTGAATTAGTCATAGGGTGAGGTCGCTAGGTAAGTTGGAAATAGGAGTTTTTAATTAAATTAATTAAGTATTTTAAATTAATTAAATGTGTGAGGGGTAAAAGTATGGTTTAAGGGGATTAATTATTATTATTAAAATGGGTTTAGGGGGGTTTCAACATAGGGAGTTCCACACATGTGTGTGACATAATTTTGGTGTCTACGGCTACCCATAGAGATTTGCATTTTGTAGATTTCAATGTTTAGAGTCATTTTGACCTCAATCAATATGACTTTATTCCAGTGGCATCCCTTAAAAGTGTTCCTTACTTTATGGGAGACCAATCTACAACCCCTTCTAAACACCATAGAGATATAGCCAACTTTTGCAATATTCATGACATCAATGAAGAAAACATGGTTATCAGGTTATTGGCCATATAATTCAAGGGAAAGGCCCTAGATTGGTATATAAACCTTAATTATAAATCTATCACATCATGGGATCAATTAGGATATGCTTTCTAAAAAAGGTTTGAAGACAAGAGTGACCACTTGTCACTTGCAGAATAGTTAACTACAATCAAGAGGGCTCCTCATAAGGTTATGTAGGATTTCAATACTAGGTTTCAAAAGATGTGGGATAGGATTAAAATCTCTATTATGACTACTCCTAACTAATATTTATTTTACTATCTAAAATATCTTAATCATGATATTGTAATAGTGATTTAGTCTATGGGAGGAAACACACTACCAGATGCTTATAAGGTGGCAATCAAAGTAAAGAATAGTCTATTACAAGCTGGAAAGATTACACCTAGGCCACCAATGCCTTTATTTAATAATATTTAACCACTTCCTATTTCTATTCCTCCCCTTTCTTCTATTCCACCTATGTGAACACTTTCTGCCATACCTACACCAAAGCAAGAAATGATTCAACTGGTCAATCTAGTGACTCCCAAGAAAACAAGAACTTAAGATCATGTTTCAATCCTTGGGAAATGAATTAGTGAATTTTAATAGTTATCAATCTTATTTAAATAGACCTTATCAATCTCTATATTATCCTCAATAATCTTATCAAGCAAATAGGCCACCCTTCAAGGGAAATTTCCAAGGATAAGGGCAGCCTAACTATGCTAGGTAAAACAATTACAATCCTAATGCTGCAAGTACCTATATAATTTGGTTCATATTTAGAATAAAATTTCTCAAGAAGGTGAGGCTATTATTCCTTGGAATCATTCATTCAGTTAATCCATTATCCCAAACATTGAGTTCAATTAGGATTTCAATGATCAATGGCAGTAGGGTGCTAGCTATGGTTTTAATCAAGGTTTTATGGATCAAAATATAGAAGTACCTATGATAAATTTTTTGAAGAGCCTCAAAGAGTCAAAGGGATTAATGAAGGAAAAAAATCAATTTGTTGATACAATGGTTAAATATAAACAAGAAGAGTGTTATGAATTCAATTAGTAGGCTAGTTTTAGTCAAGCAAACATTCTAGTGACAACTAATATAGATTTCAAAGGAAGGAAAATGGATAGAAATCAGGAAGTAGTCAAAGAGTCTCCTAATATTAATCATCTACTATCAAATCCAAATGAGCCTAATACTAATCTAAATATTCCAATAACTCAAAAGAATCATAACCAAGGGAATGCCTTTATACCTCAAATCTTAGGTTTAAAGCAGGGTTGTGGTTCCCAAATCATAAGCAAAAGTTGGTGATTTTCCCATCAATATTTTTGAGCAAATGAAGAATTATAATGTGATTTTTCCTATGTGGGACATGCTTTCTATGCCTGGTTAGGTGGATATCCTTCAAGAAGGTTTTTCAAAGATCAATGTTTTTGAAAAGCCACCAAGTAAGGAAAATGTGGTTCTCACCAATGCAACCAAAGGGCCTAATGAAGTAAAATCAAACAAAGTCATTAAACCCCCTCCATTATACCTTTATATAATCATTGGTGACTCCTTAGTACATAAATACATGGTAGATAGTAGAGCAAGTACTTTAGTGATGCCAAAGTCAATAGTAGATCAACTTGGTTTGAAGTATGAACCCCAATCTAAGGGAATTTTATAGCTTGATGGATCTTCTACCAAAATAGTTGATATTATTAGAGGTTTTAACTTGACACTACATGTTTTTCCTAGTGTTTTAGTGGCTTAGTATGTAGTGGTTCTATAGGTACCTCCTCAGTTTTATGCTTATCTAGAAAATTCACAACTAAAATTAGGGGTTACCTATGAATAGATTGGTCTACATGGATTTTAGAACAAGGTATCAAACCAAGGTGTTTATCAAAGATAAGCCTATTACCCAATTGCACATTGAGCCTTATGGGCTACATATCCCAAATATAAATTGTACCATTCTAGATGAAGATGACCACCTTGTTGATTAATAACTAGACACTCATCCCAAGGGGAAAACTGATATGTTCTTGGATGAGTTATGGAGTGACAATCAACTACTTAACCCTTTTGAAGGTGTTTAAGAAAGAGACATGGGAGTCTATTGTTTGCATGAAGAAGATGAGTTCATGACATACCTCACTAGGCCACAGGAGGATACTAATGGTTTATGGAAATTATTCTTTTATGGACCAAAGAGCAAACATGGAGTAGGTGTAGGTGTAATGTTGATATCTCCCTCTAATGACAAGTAATTTTCATCTTACATGTTCCAATTTAGTTACTCTTGAAATGCAGTTGAGTATGAGGGCCTTATCCATGGCCTTTGTGGGATAGTAAGAGGGGAATTAAGAAATTACAAGAGTATGAGGATAGTGAGATGATAGTCCATTAGGTCAGAGTTATAAATACCACCAATAACCCCTAAATGAGATCCTACAAACACACAGTATGGGACATGAAATTTTTGAAGCCTTCAACATCCAAGTAGTGCCAAGAGAGAAAAATCAACACACTGATAGGTTGGTAGATATAAGGGCTAAATTTGATATCCCAAACAAATTTAAAAAGTCTAAAGTATAGCCACATGCCAAATTTTTAGTGAGACCATTAGTGCTAGATAATGAGGCTCATTGGTAGGTCTTTGATAGTGACAAGCATATTTATTGTTTCCTACAAAAAGAGGTAGAGTTTTCCTTAATAAACCAAGGTAAACATCAACAATAGTATGAGGATAAAAAATTTCATCTAAGGTCTAACAAACTTCCTAAAGGGATGGTCACCCTTGAAGGTCTTTTCCATGAGGGAGATCACATGAGAAAAGACAAGGTAGTGATGTCAACTAATAAAAAGAACTATGAAAGAGTCCTTATATTTAAAGATAATATCCTCAAGCTTAGAAAGGTAATTAATGAAGTAAAAAGGCATACTTTCATTAAAATTTGTAAGGAATAAGTAGACATCTTTGCTTGGGAGTACAGTGATCTGAGAGGCTTTAATCCCAAGCTAGCCCAACACACCATAGAATTGGAGGTCAATGCCAAGCTTGTGAGGTAGAAGAAAGGCCTATTAACCCAAATATTGAAGAGTTGATAAGGAAATAATTGACCAAATTTATTGAATCCATTATCATCTTTCCCATTAAGCACTCCTCATGGGTAGCTAACCTGGTGCTGGTGAGAAAGAAGAATAGTGAGCTATGGTTATGTGTGGATTTCATATACTTGAATAGGGTCTCTTTGAAAGGCCATTACCCCTTACCATCCATATATAAAGTCCTTCAAATGGTTTCTAGTTCAAAACATTTCTCTCTTTTAGATGAGTACTCAGGATACAACCAGGGACTGATAAGAGAAGAAGACCAATACAAGATTGCCTTCACTACAAAGTGGGGCACATATGCTTTTCAAAAGATATATTTTTGACTATCAAATGCTGGAGAAACTTTTAAAAGAGCCATGGAAATGGTTTTACAATGTTTTTTGATTTAGATGGTGTTTGTTTACTTGGATTACATAACACTTTTCTCAAAAAATCTAGTGAACACTTGGATCACCTGACGTTGATCTTTGAAAGATACAAAGAATATGGGATCTCATTGAATCCCAAAAAGTGTGTATGTTCTGTCCATGAGGCCAAAATATTGAGATATATTATCTTAAAATATGGATTAAATATTGATCTTGATAGAATAAGTGCCATCTTGGCACTATCCTTACCCAAGCATAAGAAGGGACTTTAGATTTTCCTTGGGAAGATAAAATTTATGAGAAGATTTATACCTAGTTTTGAAAGCTTGGTTAAATCCATCACTGCTATGCTGAAGAAGAACCAAATGTTCACTTGGTTAGGAGAAGGAAAATTAGGATTTGAGGATATCAAACAAGCCATTATCCAAGTAGATACACTCATGAATATTGATTTCTCAAAATATTTCATATTATATGCCTTTACCAATATTGAAAATATATTAGCTATGTTGATGCAAAATAATGGTGAATGACTTGAGAAACCAATTGCATTTTTAATAAACATATTAAAGGTTATGAAGTAAGTTATAATTTTGTAGAGAAGTAAGTCCTTTTAGTGGTGAGAATCCTTCAAAAATTTATACCAATGCTTTCTAATAACAAAATATATCATATGGCATCTCATCCTGGAATGAGAGACTTCCTTCTTAACAAAGACTTGAACGAGAAGAGGGCTGGTTAGATTATAAGGGTCATGGAGTATGATGTAGAGATCATCACAAAGATAGTGAAGGGCAAGGGATTATGTGAACACATGGTTTATTACCTTCATGAAGATAAAGAGGTTGTCTTGGTGACACAAGATAACTCAAAAATAAATGCACCTCCACCTCACACTAGTTGGCTCCAAGATATGACACATTTATTGATAATAGGTGAGTATCCTCAAGGTATGGATAGGGAAAAAATAAGGTATTTTATACTTTAGTACATACCTTATGCATTGGTTATTGGGAATCTATTCATAAAAGACCTCAATGGAGTGCTCTTAAGGTGCATAGATGATGACCAAGTGACTAGGCTCTTAGAGAAATTCCATGATGGGCCTACAAGAAGCCATTTTCCCCTAAGGAATACAACAACAAAATTGATGAGAGTTAGTTATTTTTGGTCCACCCTCTTCAAGGATGCATATTCTTAGGTGATAAAGTGTCAAAAGTGTGATCTCTTTATAGGTAATCAAAGATTGTTAGCCCTTCCTCTTTATGTGATTCAGGTAGAGCATCCCTTCATGCAGTGGGTTTTGGACTTAATAGGGATGATAAATCTACCTTCCAATATAGTACACAAATGGGTATTCACTTATACTAATTAATTCACCAATTGAGTGAAAGTAATTGATCTAAAAGAAGCCAATGAAATAACAATGTTGGACTTATATGACAACATAGTAATAAGGTTTGGTGTACTAACAACAATAATTTTAGATAATTCCTTAGCATTTGTTAACATGAGGACAAGTGAATGGGAAATTAAGATGGGAATATACCTTAGTACATCCTCTAATTATTACCTCCAAGGCAATGGACTTATAGAGTCAACAAACAAAAACTTGATGAGGATCATCAAGAGGAATATGGAAGAGAATCAAAGAGTGTAACACATAAAGTTAAGGACAAATTTACGGGCTGATAGAGTGACTCCCAAAGTTTCCATTGGAAACTCAACATTTGTCCTTATATATGGGAGAGAAGTAAAGTTTCCAATCTCTCTTGAGTTACCTACTTTGGAACTAACACATCAGCCTGAGTTGATGGAGAGTGAACCTATGAGCATGAGGATGGTAAAGCTCATGGAGCTTGAAGAAATGAGATAACTTGTAATGAAGAAACTATAGCCACAACAAGCTCAAGTCAAGAAAGACTTTGACAAGATATCCATAGCAAGAGGATTTAAAGAGGGGGATCTAGTCCTTAAGTGCTATTCAAATAAGGCCAAACCAAGTAACCGTACTAAGTTTGACAACTTGTAGAGTGGCCCTTGTTTGATCCATAGATGTAAACAACATAATGATTTTTAGCTTGCCCAACTAGATGGTAAGGTATTACCCATCCCAGTTAATGGGATTCATCTAAAGCCTTGCAATTAGAATAGTTTATAACCATTGTATAAATTTTATAATTTATATAGTTTTTCATGTTTTCCTCAAAGTTCCTTGTGCACATCCTTTCAATTATGTGTTTCCCTTCCCTAAGTGCTTTGGGCACAATGTTGGTTTTGTTTCTTGTTGTGATTATTGCTTCAAGAGGACGTTTAAAAAAATGGATAACCTTGTATCAATTTCATATTAGTTGGGAAAGAAATTTTTGTGACCTCGTTTGCCCAATGGATCAGACAAGATAACTAATATATTGCAAAGCAGGCATGCAATTCTAGGAGGTCACCAAAAATGTTGGATAAAATTTGACTACATATGAAACTTTTACCTAAATAGATCAAGCCACTCCCTTGGACCCTTCAATAACCTTCTACCCCCATGACTAGTCCCTTTTTGGTCTTGACTTAATGATGCAATGTAATATCCTGAGAGATCTTGGTGTGGTGTGAAAAGCTGAGTAGAGTTATTATTAAGTGGGTAATCCAATGGTGGAAGGAGAATAAAAACCTCATGACCCTACCACATGTCACTTCTAATATTTTGAAACACTTTAAGCAAGCTTTAAGGTGAATTTGGAGATTTTGAGGAAAAGGCCTAGAAACAGGTCTAAAATTATAAGTGAGGGATCCAATAGGTTTTCATGGTGTTTTAGAATTTAGGGGAATGAATGAGGTTTGAATAAAGTCTCATAGATTCTAATGAGTCAAAAAAATAGGCCTAGAGAAGCTATTATGCCCAAAATACCCCCAAAAGTGCATTAGATGACTTAAGGGTCCTCAAAATAGAAATTTCAAGCAAAAAAGTAACTTTTTAAGGAAGTCAAGTTGATTTTGACTTCCTACCACCTTATTATGGAATTATTTACCTATTTATATATTTTTAAGGCCATTTTAAATCATTTGGAGTGGAGGAGAGGAGTTTGGGAGCAAAAGGATGCATTTTGAAGCTTTGGCAAAACAAGTTTTTGAAGGATTTGATTTATGCAAGGACTCAAATATTATATGGATTCATACATGGTGTCTCTAATATCCTCTCATAGGCCTCTAAAATCATATTCTAACATAAGAATCAACAGAGGTAAGGAAAACCTATTAACTAAAAACTAGGCATGAAACATGTTTTCTACAATTAATGGAGGTAAATTTTTTTAAAAGGTTTATAGAAGGATTGAAAGGTCATTTAAATCATAAAAAATATTTACCGAGTGTTAGATTTCATAGGTAGGCTTTTGGTTCTTCATGCTAAGGAAAAATCATTTTGGGTAGTTTTGGGTAGCTTTAGGAGAGCCTCAAGTTTTCACTTGATACAATCAAGAGAGAGAGAGAGTTATGCCAAAATATTTTGTTAAGTGATATGTACCCTAATGGCCTTCCAATTTATGGCATTGTTGGTCTACTTCATCTCCCCATATTTATTAACAATCGCTAAGAGTTTAGGGGTGTCTAGATGTCCTACTCATCTAGATAGGGTCCAGGTTTTCCCTTGTTTCTTCACTTCAAAATTAAATGAGAAATAATGGTTTTAGGGGAGTAATTACAGGTTAAAATATTACCTATTATAATTATTTTCATTAGCTAATTACTCTCAGGAAGGTACTTATGGCATAAAACCTTTTTTCTTTAATATTCTTGTGAATGGACTATTTGATAAATTATAGAGTAGAACTTAGGTTAGAGGGCTCATGTACTTGTTCTATATTATGACACATCAAATTACTCAAGTGATATTTTCTTATCAATCCTTAGTAGTTCATTGAAGTCATTAAGGGTCAAATGAGGACTAGTATAGCCTGAGAAATCTCCATATACAACCATGATTTGAGGAAAGAGGAAATGAGGTACTCCTTTTGGGTTTTTTGGATTAATTTTATCTTCTTACTAAATGAAATCATATATAAAATCAATAAAGGAATTGGTTTTCACCTTTAGGATAATGATCTAATTCATAATTGGTGACCTTTTTAAGGTCTAAACTCAGTCCTAGACTGTACAAAAGGTAACCTACAAGCCTAATAGACTGAGGGGAGATCAAGCATGTTACAAGGAAGTATAAATTTATTTAAAGGTTGAGTGAAACTCAATAGGAACTAAAAAGAAAATCAAAACATATTAGATTGTAGGATGAGGTCACCATTGTCTAGTTGCAAACATATTTCTTAGCTCTCTGCTTAATCTAACTTATAGTCATGGTGTTTTTAGCTCTAAGCATGGTTATGAAGATGTTTTGAAGAGTTTCAAGGCATGGGACACCTTATTTTAGCATAAGCCATCAGGCCAAACTCTCAAGTCACATTAAAAGAGTTGTGACAGTCAATGCAAATCTCTCACACAGTCATACACCATGAATTAGTAGCTATAGGTGCTATAGAGAAGATCAATCACGTTGAAAAGGAAAATTGATCCTATTTCAAGCCTTTCAATGTTATGAACTCTATTTTAATATTTTGAGAGAGTATAAAACTTATTGAATTCTCATACACCATGTGCTTTATTTATGTTGTTATTCATTGCCTTGTCTACAACTGTATCAACAGCTATAGGAGACTAAGAACATTGGAATAAGAGTATTAAGACTTGTTTAAAATCCTTCAAGGTGGTAAGGATGAATTTAGAGACCTTGTGAAGGTATTAGAATAATTACAATCTTATATGTGATACAAACTAACTAGATTCACTATCACTACTTGCATATTGAGATGTCCACCTATATGTGGCCTTACATAGAGACTTGAACATGGTCATGGGAGGATTTGAAATGTTTTGAAACCTCCATGAAGTTTTTGTATATTTAAGGTACCATGACAATCATGTTTGAGTAAAAATGTGGTAGGTAGGTTGGAATAAATTATGTGCATATGAGGAAACTGTGTTTTAGGGATAAGCTCCCTAAAAGCTCCAAAACAAAGCCCTATGTGATTTTGAGGCTATAATTTGATGAGGTGGAATATAACCTAGGTGAGACTTAAATGTTTCATGTTGTAACCTCTATATAGGGGTAGAACCTTAAAAAAGATATTGTACATTTGACTAAAGGAACATGTTGAAAAGATGCTTCAAACTATGCATTTATCCACTAAAGAAGGGCAACATTTACTACAATATTTCAAGCTGCATATGACCTCATGATCCAAGGTAACCTATAAGGAGTATATATGCATGTCCAATGGTCCTATGGGATTAATAAATACACCAATGTTTTAGAAGTCATAAAAAGGGTTAGAAATCAAGGTATTGACCTCTATCAACACCTATAGGTGTGCCATTGCTTAGAAAAGTCACCTACAATGTGGCTGTAGGTGACTCAAAAACTCATAAAGTGAACCTATGGTTTTGGTCTAAAAAATACATGATATGGAGTGACATAGATGACTGTGGGTTGATTGAGACCCCCACAAGCTTGGACAAGAGGATGTAGGCCTATAAAACATCATATACAACCACCTACATGTCATCTACAACTCACTAAAGACCATCTACAACCAAGTAGGTGTAAGTGCCAAGTAGAAAAAATGATAGTTAAATGAGGGAATGATGATATTAGTTTGATAATATGTTGAAATTTTAAAATATATACAAATGGAAAAACAACCCTTGGTTCAATCTTGAGACTTGTTGGTGACACATAGGCTTTGAATTATTGCACAGTCCTATGTTAGGACTCAAGAGTTTGAGGTATATAATACATAAGCCTTATTATGATGAAGAAGAGGAAATTTTAGAATTGGAAGAGTGAGATAGTGGATTTAAAAACTTGTTTAAGGTCTTGTATCCTTTTTAATTTCCCAAGAAACAAGTACCTTGAAAATTGGAGTTTCTTCTACCTTGCATAGTCAATGAAAACACATAGTTGATTGAGTTTTTGGTGTTTGAAGAATGAAATGAGTAGAATAAAGGATATAACCTATTTTAATATGTGTAGGACATTGAAATAGACCTATAAAATGTCATTTTGTCCTTTTAACCTTTACAAAACTCAAGGAAATGAATTTTGAACGCTCTCGGCCAATACAGGATAGTGTCTAGGGTTTTAAAAGGAAAAACCCAATAAATTTTGATTCAATTATAAAAAATTAGTGAAAATTCATAATTTTTCATGTTTTAGTGTATGGAGAGTGAATAAAGTTTTTCGTTTTGGTAGGAGGCTATACAGTATGGTTTCTAGACCTATTGGTATGCTTAAGGGCTAATTACGCCTAATAAGAGATGGGTTACAAAGGAAGTGTACCGTAGGTGTGGAGTTAGGGCATGAAATTTTATAGAGATTTGAAGGAAGATAGAGGGTAATATAATGTAATTTTATATCCTTAGGAAAGTTTTTATATTTTTCAAACCAAGGGAAAAAGAGGAGAAAAAGGCTATAAACCTCAAGAGACCGTTGTGAACCTTGAGTGTGGAATGGAAGGGTGAAGTGTGTTTGGTAACGTCTAAGGAGTTATATCAGATATGAATTGAACTTATAGGATAATCTACCACATAATAATGATCCCTTGAGACCTATATCATAATTTGGTACTTGAGACCTAAAGAGGCTTCGAAGAGGAAAAGGTGAGTGAGGGCTTGTGGACAAGGGTAAATGAGTGAATGGAAATGATCAAAGGAAGTTTCATGAAACATGATGATGAAATGAAGTCAAAAGGTCATGTGAGGGTGTTAAAACATGATCTATAGTTATGACATACTCATCAACACCTATAGTTGGGGTAAAGGTCTTTTGAAATATGCAAGGTCACTGAGTCAAAGAATAAAGAAGGAAATTTTGTGTCTTGAATATCAATAGGGTTGTTGACCGGTTATGAAGGATAATGTAGAAGGTAAAGATTTATTTTATAAAATAAGGTTTCAATGACACACAACCTATAGTCATTTACCTCATGATAGTCACCTACTAAGAAAGAACATAGTCAAAGGAAAGAAATCAAGAACGGTAAGAGAGTTTTTCAAAGTGGTGATAGGCTAATGATTGATAGATTGATCATAAACTAAATATGAAGACCAGTATCATTTGTAAACTACTCAATAAATCACACCATGAAGTTCAGGAGGTGTTTGAGTAGAAGAACAGTGGCCTACAACTTTGTTTAAGATAGGCATGTAGCTATGTACAAAGTTTTTCAAGCTCAAGATCTAGTGATTTAAGGTAGTTTTCATGATTCAAAGACATGATCAATGGAGTAATAATGATATGTATTCATAAATTTCATAGTGTGAATAGATATAAATCACCTAGTGCTAAAACTACAAAAAAATACTATCTCATCTACAACTATCATGGAACATGGTTCCCTTTTCAAGCTAGGTATGTACCTAATAGGACAGTGGTTTTTCTTGAAAAACTTCATGATGGTTTAGATAATATAAGGTAATAATTATACTTCATTGAGGTATAATAATTCTTGTATATACCTTCAAAGATAAACTATAGTGTCTCCATCTCAATTTACACCTACAACCATCCTCTTAGAGGGCTTAGATAATAGTACCAAATGAGGTTGAGTCCTACTTAAGGAAGGAGGGTCTAGAGAGTGTGGAATTATCACAATGTAGCCAAGGTGGAAATCATGATTATATTGAAAAAAAGTGAGGGGATTAGTTTTCATCAATGAAGGACTATGTTTAAATTTGGAGATAGTCAATGAGAGCAAGCCTATCTTTCTAAAGGGTAAAAACTAGTTCAAGCAAGGTGATCCATGGTGGAGTCTCATAGTATGAAGGTTTAAAAAGAGAATGTGGAGAAGGAATGGAGTCTAGGTTTATGATATAATACCTCACAATGAAATATATATGCAAGCACTTCATAACCATCACCTACATCACTGAGCACTCATGCATCCATGGATTTTCCTTGAGGAGCTTAAGTCATGCATGAGTTACATGAAGGTAAAGGAAAACTAAAGAAGAGTGGAATAATGAAATGATATGTTTAATCACATATTAAAATAAAATTCACATTTTTATATCTCAAAGCAAGGCAAAAGGGAGGAAAACTCAGTTGTAAAATTTGACCAAGTAGGCACATGTCACTAGCTTTTGCCAAAATGGGACTACATGCCAAAATATGCTTAATCTAATCACAAAAATTGGAAGAGAGAATAATTATGACATAATTTACCTATTAAAAATATTATTTAGGTTTTTTTATAATGGGAAATATTCACTAATTTAGTACAGTCAACCTTATGTCTAATCACAGTCAACATTGAAGCCTGCCTTGGAGGAATTAGCCATTTTTGGGCATCTACAAGTCAAATCAAAGAAAATTTTTTGGTATGAATGGTATAAATGAATAAAAAAATAATCCAATTCAATCGTAAAGGTCCAAAAAATAATGAAAGTACTCACTATTCTTACACATACATCTTGCAGTCAAGAAGGCAACCATTAATGACTAGTTGAAGTTTTGTTAGTTTTGGGTACTAAGAAGGATTTTAGGAATTGGAGAGGTATTGAAATGGTATAATATGATGTTTTAAACATATATTGTGCTATATAAGTGATAAAATTCATGGGTTTCAATCCAAAGGTTGAAGACAAGTTTAGATATCGAGGAAGCATGCAGGCAACTCAAGGTAAATTTTGGTAAAAAGGGCCTAAAGGAAAAAGTACACATAAAAAAGAATTTAAACTTGGTAGGATTGGTAATAATTACCTATTATACCTATCCATAATCTCATTAATCTCATGTGACAAGTGTAAGTGAACATTATTTTTACATAGTCCCTTCTATGTCTCATAATGGTCACCATTAGTGCAGGCACACTTTTTGGAGTTTTAAGATATGGTTAAAGGTTAAAATATTAGGTAAGTATTTTAAAATAAATAAGAGGATGGTTTTAATCCTATTAACCAAATTTAAATATTTTTCATACTCCAAGCTTCAAGCAAATCCCACATGCAAGCTCAAAACCCCATAGGCAGTCTCAAAGGCATAAAGAGCAAAGTTGGTTTTTGATCATTTGAAAAGGTGTTATGATATTTTTCAGGTGACATGAAGATTATTTAAATAAATTAAGATAAATAGGAAGGTGAAATTTTTATTTTGGATGAATTCATGTTTTTCAGGACTAAGACACCCAGTTTTAGCCCCTCTTTAGATTCCTGTATCTTTCATACCATGAGGAGTTGGGATAAGTGATTATAGTATGTTTTGAGTAACCATATGAAACTGAAATTAATTATATATTTAGGTTGGTTAAGGTCCTGAGTTTATAAACAATTGCTAAGAGCATAATCATGTTTAGAATGCTTATAAACCCTATAGGTAATTATCTTTACATATGTATCTTTTCATACCTTCTGCATGGAAGCCCGATATATTTAGGGATGTTAGAGGGGTATATGGAATATATATCCATGGAAACAATTGGTGGAATATAATTATACATTTCATGAATAATCATTTTGAAGGTGAGATTATTTGAGCTACCAAAAGAGGTTTTTAACCAATTTTGGGTTTTTGGACTCATAGGTCCATTAAATGGCCTAAAATCACTTGGAAAACACCTATAATGTGTATAGGACTCCTTAAATCTCTTGAAAAACCTATTTTTAAAAAGAATCTGGCAAGTTTAGGTGCCCAAGAGGTCCAAAATGGCTACAAAAATGCTTACTTGTGTAGGTCTTCAAAGAGATAAATGTTCTAAAGCCATGGAATAAGCCTAATGGGACATAAATAATATTTATATGGAACTTGTAGCTATTCACAAGGGTTTTTATGGTGCCTTGATGAGATAAAGGGTTAAATGACTTAGTTTTTTGATAATCTATGCATTGTTACAGGTTTAATGGCGATTTCCACCATTGTTTCAGGTCTTGAAGGTTATCCAAATCTTCATTTTATTTATCATATACATGCCATGGATGTCACAAAGTATTATACAAGTCTAGAAGTGGTCTTCAGGGTGTCAAATGGCCTTGATATTAGGTTTCAGGGTAGTTGGTTGAAAGTGACTCAAATTTGAGACTTCCATCAATGGAGTCTATGAGAGTTGCAGGTTTCGAGGAGTTTATTTCAGGTTAGAGGAGAAAAGTGAAGTTTAAAATATAATAAAAAATAAAAAATCAAACTCTAAGAGATAACCTCCATATTTAGTTAAGGATCAAATGCTAAGTCAATTGACTTTTTGCCTAACATCTTCTATAAGTACAAGTGGAGGGGGGCGTAGAAGTCCAAGAGGAGAAGTTTGGATGTTGGGAGGATAATTGTAGAATTCAATGAGTTTTAAAAATATTTGGAGACTTTTACCCTTTGAGTGGATCATGACATCATCATCCTCAAAAAGTTTTTTCTTCTAGTGTGTTATAAGCCAATGAGAGGGCTTGAAGACTATTTGGACTAATGAGGGTTATTTTGTTGAGGAAGGATTAGTTATAATTGATCTAAAGGTGGTTGTGTCTCATTTATTGATTTTTTATTGGTTGCTTCTCCTCTCTTTCTTCCCCTTTTCTTATATATCTCCCATTTCTCCCCCATTTTAAAAATATATTCTCATTTGATAAGGCAAAACCATGTAAAAATTTGTAATAAATACCTTCTTAAGAAATAAAGATCATTTTTCACCTATCTCTTGCCTCTAACTTGTGTTTATCAAGCTTGTGTATGATGGAATTGTGAAGAAGTGTTCTTCTATGTCCATTGTCCTTCTTGTTTACCTCTTTTTAGGTGTTTTCAAGCTAGTTATAGATCTGAACTTGAGCTCTTTCTACCATTAATGGATACTTGGTGTGAGTTTTAGAACTCCTCTTTGCTTCATGTATTACTTAGTGAGCCTAGTTTAAGAAATACTTATGCAAATTAGCTAGTTTGTGAGATTATGTGAGCAAAGATTGTCTTATGTTGAATTAGTGTTTGTTTCAATCTTATGTCAGTGTCAATTAATTTGGTGTGTCACCCTTTTAGTGTTCTTAGTCATCCTATACCCCCTTTATATCCCCTTTTCAAGCATAAATATTATTTTATGTGATCTACCAAGAGTAATTCAACTTTATCAAGAGGTTCAACCTCACTACATGATACCCATAGCCTTAGGTTTCTCCAATATTGTAGTTGGGAGTGAGAGATACCAAATAACTCTCCCACAAAGGTGAAATTCTACACTACAACAATAACTTTAAGTGATCATAAATTATTCAAGAGGCACATCAAGGAATCACAATTGTACATTTTGTAGGAGAATCCACTACAAAGAATCTATTTCAATGTGGTATATGGTGGCCTACTCTATTTCAAGATATGCACCAAATAACAAAATACTATGGTATAAGTCAATGGATGGGAAGAACAAATCATAGGATGAAATGACGTTAAACCCTATGTTAGCTTAGCAACCATTTAAATAAAGGGTAATTGAATTTTTAGGACCAATAAATCTACCCAATAAATGTATTAATTCAAGATACATAATTATTACAATGGATTACTTCACTAAATGGGTAGAAGTTGCTATGACACTAGGTTGAAGTGTGAAGGACACAACAAAATTTTTGTATGAGAATATTATAACTAGATTTAAATGTCCAGTGAAGTTAGTTAGTGATAGAGGAACACATTTAATCAATATCACCATCAAGACCTTGATGGAAGAGTTTATGATATTACACCATAAAAACACAACATATCATCTACAATTCAATAGGTAGGTAAAGACATCAAACAAGATCATTGGCAAAATAATCACAAAAATATGAAATGTATAAAGATATGATTGGGATGATAAAATTCATGAGATCCTATGGGAATATAGGAAAAAATAAAAGTGTGAAATAGGTTTAATCCATTTGAGCTCATTTATGGATTATAAACAATCATGCCAAGATGCATTAGGCTTTCACATACAATTGTGCAGCATCGGGTTTGCACAAAACACCAAACAAGTTGTATCTTCACAAATGGATTACAATGATCATGTTACAAAGAGATAATGAATCTCTTAAATAAAGGCTAATAAATTTAACTAGGATGGAAAAAACATTCAAATAACACAATGAAAATAGGAAGTCAATATACAAAGTTAAAAAGTGTGGCATGATCACAATCTGTGATCCAAATAATTTTTTCCAGAACAAGTAGTATAATTATCTCATAACAAATTTAAGGCATTTCTAGTAAATCTAAACATCTTATGGAAATGACCTTACATCATTCATGATGTCTCATATAAATTAAAAATTGTGTTAAAGGACCTTTATGGAACCATTCTCCCATGACGTGTAAATGACTGCAGGCTTAAGCCTTACCATCAATAATATCTATTAGATCTTGTATAAAAATTAGAGAGGGTGTAAATTAGCACCATGTAGCTTAGGATTTGTGTTTAATATATTATTTTCCTTTTTTGGTTTTAGGTTTTTAATTTATCTATATAGCGTGATCTCTATATCATAAAACATTGAAACCAATTTGGAAAAGTCAATGCCTTAGAGCGTAACAAGGAAAGAATCCCAACATAAAAGGAACAATGTCATGAAAATTCAAACCATGGATCATCAATTAAGTCTAAAAATAAGGTGTTGATAAATAAATTATGGAGGAAGGATAACCAAAAATCATTCAAAAATCTGTTAATGATGACACACTTAAAATATTGCATCTTTACTAAAGAGGATAGAGTGTTAGAATCAAGGGATATACAATAAAATAAAGTGGATGAGGGAAAATATGATGTGATACATCAAAAAATACCACCATATAATCTAATGCTTTAATACATTGAATTTATAACATCAAATCATCAACAACTGATTGTAATTAATTCAACAATTATAACGGTGCATGAATAACCCCACATTCAAAGTGATGTGTCAAATAAATTCAAGTAGGAAAAGCTATATACACTAGGGCATGAAGAACATAATGAAATTATAAACTTTTGAGAAAAATATCCCTCTAACATTTATTCTCAATTCATTCATTTGTGCATGAATTTTTCACCAACACTATTTCAACTAAAACTATCATTTAAATGATACTAGAATAATAACCATGGATCATTCATAGATTTTGATTCTTATAAAAAATTCATAGAAGGAATAAATAGGTATTTGTATTCCTATTAGACAAATAATATACTATGATCTAAATCCATTTGACTACATTGACACAACATAAGCCATTTTTTTTCCAAATCATCCAAAAATAGTGTAATAAGGCAACCTAGCATTATAACATCACCTGTGAATAACTGATGCAGAACACCTTATAAAATTATTAAAATTTATCCAAATCAATGAGGTGATGATGAAAATTATTAGTCAATACAATGAGGATGCCATTCATTTGTCATAAGACATGACTATTTTCATCAAGACTTCTACCGTGGCACAAACGACACTGACTACAAGGGGTAAATCATTGGCCCCTTATAAGACAAAGATCCCACCCATTCATTTATATACGAGGGAGAAATAAAGTAGGTAATATAAGGGGATCCATATATACTATTTAGAGGATGTTTAAATGCATATTATTTTTTAATACATCATAATGCAACTTTGGTAGATAACCAAGAGCATGAAGCAGGCCACAAAAGGGGTGATAGACATCGATTATTACATGATTCAGCTAAATGAGGATTTCAAATAGACAAAAAATTCTCTAAGATCATCACTAATATTGAGGTCATAAACGAGACATTACATGCCTTATAATATTCATTATAAGTCTTATTTCTATGCTTGATGTAGTGAAAGTCCTGAGAGGGCCCTATCAATTTGGATGTATAACTTTGGCCTATGATCACATTCATAAACATTACCTAGATAAAAATAGGCCAATATTATGAACAACAAGGTATATTCAATGCATGGTGGGTGAAAATCTACTAGCTTATCCTTTCACATGATTTTATATCTGTATATGTCATGTATTATTTGGGGAAACATGATATAATGACTAAGATCCATGATGAAATCCAAATCAAAGTCCATGAGCTCTCAAAGTCACAAATCACTTCCTTGGCAATATTTATCAATATGTTTGATGTGTAGGCAGAACTTATGCATCAAAAAACATTGGATACCACTAAATACCACCACTATGAATAATCCCTCTAGGGGAACATCACCCATTGCCTCACCATTTGGTAGCATAACCACAACTAGAGGCACAGGGATTTCCTAAAGAAGAAACATCCCCATTACAAGCTGTTATGAATAATAAGAAGGCACCAACACATAGAGCATCACCACCTACACTAAAGAAGAATACATAGAGTAATAAATAATGAGCTTCCTATAGGAATGTCCCACAACTCATTATATAATATGATTTTACTCATCTCAACATTGCAGGGGAGGATGTGTAAAAATGTGTTGTCCCCAAAAAATTCCACTCATTTTTGGGACAACCTACAGACCAAAATTTCTCTCTCCCCTTCTCAAAATTTGTTCTGAGCTTTCAAATTCCTCATTTTAAAGATTTTTCCATAAAGGGATTCACAGGTTCAACAAGTTAAAAAAGCTTCTGCAGGCGAGTTCAGTCAAAAGAACAAGCTTCTAACACTTAGTCGTTTCCAGGATTGGTTCAGCGCCTCAGTTCAATCAAAAGAGTTCAATCGGCAAATGATAAAAGACAAAGGCTTGAACCATTGAAATTTGAACCACTTTGTTTCAAAGGTTCAATGGGTTCAATGACCAAGTTGGTTCAATGTGCTTGGTGCAAAATATCAAAAGGACTTAGCCAAATAACAAAGAATGAGCCGATTGAACCATTGAAACGTTGAACCAAAGTTGGTTCAATTGGTAGGTTCAAGGGGCTGCCCCAAAGCGAAAAAGGCAAGTGCCCTTGCGGAGGGCAGGTAGCATTAGTTCGAAAGTCAAAGAAAAGACAGAATTCCTTCGGATTTGTTCAAAGGCCCAAAAGGAAAAATTCTTTCAGAATTTTTGTCCGATAGAAATGGTAAAGTAAAAGAAGCCAAAAGAATTATTTTGGGAAGACTTTTCTCAGAAAAATGTTAAGGTAAAATTCCTTCAGACTTTTTGTCTGAAGGAATTCTTTCAGGCTTTTTGTCTGAAGAAAAAGCTCGAGACCTAAAAGCCCACTGAAGATGCAAGAACCTGCCAGGGAAGTTAAAGCCCAAAGGTCACATGAAAAATATTGAAGGATAGATACCCTTGTGGGGGACACCTGACGTCAGAGAAAGGACCATTTTAAAAGCCCGAAGGGACACCTTCCCTTCGGGACATTCCAAAGGCTAAACAAAGATGCAAAAAGGAACTTTCACAGACTTGGACAAAAAGGGGCTTCAAAGGATGAACCAAATGAACCAATTGAACCGTTGAACCAAAAGGTTCAATGGGTTCAAGGTTTAAAGGTTCAACTAGAGCTTAGAAAGGAAGCAGTGTTTGAGTGAGACACAGAATAAACTAATGAACTAATTAAACTTTAAACCGAAAGAGTTCAAAGTTTAATGGTTCATAGGTTCAAAAGTTCAAAGGTGGCCTTATTCAAGAGAGAAGTAGCAAATAAGTGGTTCAACGGATGGTTCAACCAAGGAGCGAAGAAGCGATTGAACCAAGAATCGATAGAACAAAAGAGATAGAATGAACCAATGAACCGATGAACTTTCAGTGGTTCAACGGGTTCAAGGTTCAACATGAATCAAGTGATCAACTGAAAAGAGAGATCGAAGACTCAAAGAGAGAAGATCGATGCAAAGGACCAGAAATGTCTTTGAAAGAGTTATTTCCAGTAGGTGGAACAGTGGATTGAGTAGACTTCTGAGCACACCAAACCAAGGATGCGGCTTATTTTTCTTCCATGAAGTAAAGATAAATTGGAAAAGGACCAGATGGTCTATACCAAGGAAGAAACATATTAGATGAAGGGACATGCCATAGTTATGGCAGCACACTATTCTTAGCATGGTCTCTCCAGACAAAACTAGAGATGCATTGAAGATGTTGACTGCAGCATGGGTCGTCCCATGGAAAAAGGTGCCAATCCTTGTGTAGTTGCTATAAGTTTGTATTTTCTCTCATTTATAAGGAAACTTTTCATTTTTTACAAGAGTGAACTTTGCCCATTTTTAAAGAAGAAGACTGAGACTTTGAGCTCAGATTGTAATTTCATTTCATTTTATCTAAATGAGAAAGCAGGTTATTTATAGACTTTGTGCTGTTTTGGCTTGTACCATTTTAGGAGATCATTCTTACGTCTATCTTCTGAAGGTGTTCTTATTCATTTGATTTGGCAAGTAGAATTAGTGAAGGTAAAAAGGGAGGTGTCTTGCAAATGATTGTGAAAAGACTTTGTGCTTTCAAAATTGTTTTCAGTCTATGTTTTTCCTTTATTTCTGTGTTGAGGATTCTGGGATGACTTTGTGCCCTCATTATCCTTTGTGTTATACTCTTTGGGTAGTTGAGGTGGAAACTTTGTGTTCTATTTCATCCTGCTGGTTACTGTGCTCTTTATCACTAGTTACTTTTACTACCTAAAAGAAACTCTTGCTATTTCCTGGAAGAACACTTCTAAAAGAAGAGAAGTGCCTTCAGTGTTTTCACCAGGCTTTTCTCCTTTGTCTATGAGCATCATCTCTAAAAGAAGAGAGATGGATGGTTTATCCCACCCATGTGTCTTACTTTCTGCATATATATGTATAGTATATAACCTCCACATATTTAATAGGGAACCTCCCCTTGATGAGAGTAGAGATTTGTCTCCGGTTGATGTAGTAAAGTAAAGATGCATACCTGGCCGACCAATATTCCTACTATGGTTGATCATACCTATTTTGTTGATTAGTACGCTGATTGACAAAATATTCACCCAACAATTTTTGGTGACTCTGTTGGGGATGAACGTGCAGTCTGAAGCCTCAAGTTTCAGATTGAAGTAGTCCCTTCCCTTATCCATTATATAGACTTTGGCGACTCTGTTCCGTGTCTTACCCATTATCCATTTATATCCTTACCATTTTCCTCCACCTCCATTATTTTATCTGGTCTGCAAAACTAGAGCTGCTGGAAAAGAGTACATTGTTTGAACCCTCAAGCCTCAAGCTGAAGTAGGTCCAGTTCTTTTCCATTTTTTGTTCTACAATCTGGCCACTCCACCCAGATTTGTTATCCCTATTTGTCATAATTAAATCATGGCAGTTCGAGGCCCTTGGGGTAACTCTTTTGGCCCACTCAACTTGAATCCACCTCTGCATGGACTTCCATGTAGTTTAAGAAAGAATTTCCCCAAATTCTTTGGTGATGGGAAGGTTCATCCTAATGAACACATTGCAGCTTTCAGCATAGCCTGTGATGTAGTAGGGGTGGAATTTGAAGACATAGTGGTCAGGCTATTCATGGAGACACTATAAGGCATTGTTGTAGACTAGTTCTACCATCTACAAGCTGGATCAGTGACTGACTAGGATACACTCAAAGCCAAGTTTGAAGCCAAGTTCAAGCTTGTAGAGGATACACATGCTTTGTTGGCCTAGCTCACTTAGATGAAGAAGGAACCTCATGAGCATATGAAGGATTTTATTTCCAGGTTCAAGAAGCTAAGGCACAAGATTCCCATGGTTACCCAGTTGACACCTCAAAATCTCAAATGCTTCTTGATCAACTCACAGCTGCCTGAAGTGAGTTTTCTATTGAGACAGGCTAGACACATAGACCTTGAGGCTGCTCAAGACTTGGCTACTGAGCTAGAAGATGACCTTATCTTGGTAGGAAAGATAAAGAGAGATCCTAATAGAGGTAAACCCTCTTCATCTTCTAAATACTCACCCACAACCACCATTGACCCAATGGTACAAAAGTTGGCAAATGAACTACTAGCCTTGAAAAGACAAGTGGCACAAAGTATGTCTTTTGCTCCTTCATATAGAGATGTACCAAGAAGGACATTCCCCAATCAGCTATATCAAGGCAACACTACCAGAAGTCAAGGGCAACCAAATCATCTTACTCCCCCACAGAGGAACCTTGCCCTTGAAGCACCTCCAACCAACTCAGAGTGGGATATCTAGAAACAGAACATGTTTCCTATTTCCAACCTGAGTTTGAGCAAGAAAATGATGCTGGTCTCTTCATGGAGGATCAAGAAGAATCATCTAGTGACTCCCACATTAGTTTCCTAAATTACCAGGATGAACCCAGAAGTGAAGGTGAAGCAGTCGAAGAATCATATGCAGTATTCATCTGATCCAAGAATTAGTCAGCCCAACAGGTTGACAAAGAGAAGATAGAGGAGTGACCCCAACCAGTAATTTCAATGTTGAGCAGAGAACCCCTCTTCCTTTTTAGTTAAAGGACCTAATGATTGCCAAAGAAGTAAGTACATCAAACATCTCTGCACCTTCTACTTCAACTTCATAGATTAGTCCCCCCTCCCAAAAACCAAAAGGATGAACTCCCATCCTCTCTTCCAAGTCCATCTCAGTCATTTGACATGATTGATCATGTAAAGAAATTTGAAATTCAAATGACTGAGTTTGAATCCCTACAAGCCAATCCTGAGCAGTTAAACATTGGTGAAGAGATAGGTGTGGACCTATCTGAGGCAAATATTGTGGTCACCCAAATGTTAGCCCTTGCTACTCAAATTTTATTTGAGCCTTCAGGTAGGGGTAATTACTCCTTGACCATAGAGGATGCTGATGTCTCAGCTGATCAAAGTCCCATGGCTGGTAATCCATGATTTGATCCAAGTCAAGCATCAAAATAATTAGTAGGACATAGTACAAATCAAGAGGGATCTTATATCTCTGATGATGAGAAATCTAATAGAAGATCAACTTCTGATGATGCTTGGATCCTAGAATCTGATGGCAGTAATTCTTCCACTCATGCTGGATGCAGATCCTATTGCTCAGATTGAAGACTACTCAGGATGAAGAGATCAAACTCCTTCACACCAAAGGAGATGTTGAGTTGATGGTTTGTCAGGGGTCTAATACTGACAATCAAAATATGTGTTGGACTAAACCAGCAGAACAACAAGCTATGGTGGTGGACCATACTATTGTACTCTAAAATTAGCAAAAGGAGCCCTTCACCAAGAGAGCAAGGAGTTATGGTTTTCAAATTGAAGACCACATCCTACCATGGGGCAAGAAGAAGAAAGAGCCAAGAGGAAGACACAAAAAATTGGTTTCCTGGTGGAGAGCTCTATTCACCTATCACCATTTTTGGGGATAGAATGGTTTCCTGTTCTTTTATCAGGATGGCATCCCCTTTTCTTCACCTCACAATGGGCAGTGTCTGAATCACTTCAATTCTTGAAGTGTCAGATAAGTTCACATGTACATATTTATATCTGTATAGTCTTTAGTTCTATTTTGTTCTTTTCATTTTCATTTTTAGAGCCTTTCTTCTTGGGTAGCGTGACTCCATAGCCCAATGGCACACTTTAAGGCACTACAAATTCTAGTTTCTACTCCCCTCAGCTATGTTTCAAGTTTCCAATTGAAGGTAGTTTCCCAATTGGAGCCAGCTGTTGTCCTCAAAAAATGCCACTCATTTTTGGGACAACCTACACACCAAAATTTCTCTCTTCCCTTCTCAAAATTTGTTTTGAGCTTTCAAACTCCTCATTTTAAAGATTTTTTTGTAAAGGGATTCACAGGTTTAACAGGTTAAAAAAGCTTCTATAGGTGAGTTTAGTCAAAAGAACAAGCTTCTAACACTTAGTCATTTCTAAGATTGGTTCAACGCCTCAGTTTAATCAAAAAAGTTCAATTGGCAAATGATAAAAGACAAAGGCTTGAACCATTGAACTTTGAACCACTTTGTTTCAAAGGTTCAATGGGTTCAATGACCATGTTGGTTCAATGTGCTTGGTGTAAAAGATCAAAAGGACTTAGCCAAATAATGAAGAATGAGCCGAATGAACCATTAAACTATTGAACCAAAGTTGGTTCAATCAACAGGTTTAAGGGGCTGCCCCAAAGTGAAAAGGAAAGTGCCCTTGCGGAGGGTAGATAGCATTAGTTCGAAGGTAAAAGAAAAGATAGAATTCCTTTGGATTTGTTCAAAGTCCCAAAAGGAAAAATTCTTTCAGACTTTTTGTCTAATGGAAATGGTAAAGTAAAAGAAGCTAAAAGAATTCTTTCAGGAAGACTTTTCTCAAAAAAATGTTAAGGCATAATTCCTTTAAACTTTTTGTCTGAAGGAATTCTTTCGAGCTTTTTGTCTGAAGAAAAATCCTGAGAGCCAAAATCCTTCCGAAGATGCAAGAACCCACCAGGGAAGTTAAAGCCTGAAGGTCGCATGAAAAATCTTGAAGGATAGATACCCTTACGGGGGACACCTGATGTCAGAGAAAGGACCATTTTAAAAGCCCAAAGGGACACCTTCCCTTTGGGATATTCCAAAGGCTAAACAAAGATGCAGAAAGGAACTTTCATAGACTTGGACAAAAAGGGGCTTTAAAGGATGAATCGAATGAACCGAATGAACTGATTGAACCATTGAACCAAAAGGTTCAATGGGTTCAAGGTTCAAAGGTTGAACCAGAGCTTAGAAAGGAAGCAGTGTTTGAGCGAGACACAAAATAAACCAATGATCGACTGAACTTTGAATTGAAAGAGTTCAAAGTTCAATGGTTCATAGGTTCAAAATTTCAAAGGCGGCCTCAGTCAAGAGAGAAGCAACAAACAAGTGGTTCAATGGATGGTTCAACCAAGGAGTGAAGAAGAGATTGAACCAAGAAGCGATAGAACAAAAGAGACATAATGAACCAATGAATCGATGAACTTTCAGTGGTTCAACGGGTTCAAGGTTCAACATGAATCAAGTGATCAACTGAAAAGAGAGCTCAAAGACTCAAAGAGAGAATATCGATGTAAAGGACCAGAAATGTCTTTGAAAGAGTTATTTCCAATAGGTGGAATAGTGGATCGAGTAGATTTCTGAGTGCACCAAACCAAGGATGCGGCCTATTTTTCTTCCATGAAGTAAAGATAAATTGGAAAAGGACCAGACAGTCCATACCAAAGAAGAAACATATTAGATGAAGGGACACGCCATAGTTATGGCAGCACACTATTCTTAGCATGGTCTCTCCAGACAAAACTAGAGACACATTAAAGACGATGACTGTAGCATGGGCCGTCCCATGGAAAAAGGTGCCAATCCTTGCGTAGTTGCTATAAGTTTGTATTTTCTCTCATTTGCAAGGATAATTTTTATTTTTTACAAGAGCGAAACTCTGCCCATTTTGAAATAAGAAGACTGAGACTTTGAGCTCAGATTGTAATTTCATTTCATTTTATCTAAATGAGAAAGCAAGTTGTTTATAGACTTTGTGTTGTTTTGGCTTGTACCATTTTAGGAGATCATTGTTACGTCTGTCTTCTGAAGGTGTTCTTAGTTATTTGATTTGGCAAGTAGAATTAGTGAAGGTTAAAAGGGAGGTGTCTTGAAAATGACTGTGAAAAGACTTTGTGCTTTCACAATTGTTTTCAGTTTGTGTTTTTCCTTTCTTTCTGTGTTGAGTATTCTGGGATGACTTTGTGCCCCCATTATCCTTTGTGTTATACTCTTTGGGAAGTTGAGGTGGAAACTTTGTGTTCTATTTCATCCTGCTAGTTGTTGCACTCTTTATCACCAGTTACTTTTACTACCTGAAAGAAACTCTTGCTGTTTCCTATAAGAACACTTCTATAAGAAGAGAAGTGCCTTCAATGTTTTCACCAGGATTTTCTCCTTTGTCTATGAGCATCATCTCTGAAAGAAGAGAGATGGATGGTTTATCCCACCCCTGTGTCTTACTTTCTACATATATATAGTATATAACCTCTGCATATTTAATAGGGAACCTCCCCTTGATGAGAGGAGAGATTTGTCTCTAGTTGATGTAGTAAAGTTGCACACCTAGCCAACCAATCTTCCTACTGTGGTTGATCAGACCTATTTTGTTGATCAGTACGTTGATTGACAAAATATTCACCCAACAAAATGAATGTTTTAGGACATAGTAACTAGGGTCTATGAGGAAGAATAATAAAAAGAGTTTCTCTTTTGGAAAGCAATGTGCATTGTTTAAGTGAAAAATAATGTTTTGAAGATCCTTCTAGTGGATATTCCCACACCTCTTGTGTTGATAATTATTAATATTATGGTATAAGAGAAATAACATAGACACATGATGGATACTATTTTTTAGGGAACACTAGGTAAAGGGACTTTAGGGGACCAAACAAGCCCACAATAGACATAGACCCCATAATAGCCATTAACATGAAAGTCAAGGACCCATATTATGCCCTAACTATCCCAAAATATTGTAGAGAATACAAGTTCCTTTGTTGAACCATAACTATTTGAGGAAGTTGAGTTGAAGGAGGCTCAAGTGCTAGAAGAACATCCAAAAGAGATGATCCTTGTATACAAATGGTGGAAAAAGAATTTTGTCCCTCCATCCAGACAAATACCCTAGCATGCAAACACACTATGGTTAAATCAACCTTTTTTTTATCTACTATACAATCACTCTCATATCCAAATTATTCAACTCATATGCATGAGCCACAAGAAATTTCATAACCACATCCTGAGTAGCCATCCATACAATAATATATTACATCATAGGAGCAAGCTACTAAGGATCAACTCAAGAATGAAAAGGTTCAAAAGGCAACTAAAAATAAGGCTAAGAAAAATGAAAATAAGGAAAGGAAAGAGGAAAATAATAAGAGGAAGGAATATATGCCACAAAATGTTTCTGAGGATGAGGAGTAGAGGAATAATCAAGAGGAAAAAAAGAATAACTAGGATGAATAAGCTATGAGGAAAGAGAAACAATGAATAAATCAAGAAGCACAAATAATGCAAAAGTAAAAGGTTGAGGCTAACACATCAACAAAGGTATAAGAATAGGAGAAAAATAAAGAATTCCTATGAAATTAGGAGGAAATATGGATAATAGGCCCAAGATCAAGTGGCCAAAGACTAGGCAGAGGTATCTACTAAATCAAAGGAAAAATTAGAGTGAAAAATACATGCAAAAATCACAACATAATAATCAATAGAACCCTCTGAGAAGGTGGTGATACCCAAAGTCCAATTGACATATTCCACATCACAAGGCTTAGGGTCAAATTAGGGGGTGTGTAAGAGGATGAATCTTAACATTAGAAATAATTCTATAGCTAATGGTTGTTGGATGTATCTATATCCTTAATGTGATGGACAACCTTTTCACTTCTAATGGAAAAAATAAAGAAGGCACCTATGACATTTGAGACTTGTATTTTGACCCTTGAAATAATGGTGTAGGAAGCATCAATCAATGTGTTCTAGTTACCTTTGTCAAATAAAATTGAGGGATAAGATGTGTTCTAATATTCTATCACAAAATGGCTTCTGCACTAGATTAAGAGGCATCACAACTAAGGAGAAAAATTTAGACTTACACAATCACCTCACCAAAACTAGGCAATTGATCGATGACACCTACCCTGTCTTGGTCATTCAAGTCTTTAGTGACTACGTAATGTATGAAAAAAAGTAATTCATAGTCCTTATGTCCCAACTAATAAAACATTGGTTTGTTGTGTAGAATTTATAATAACTTCAAACATAAAGTTAAAATATGAAGGCAAAAATAAAGGTTATTTTTGACCACCCCAAAGAATATAAGCAAGTCCTGGACACTACTATCCTCCAAGATTAACAATAGCCAAAAACATGCTTGAATAGAAACGACAACTAAATACCATATAGAGCATAGCAGTGTCTAATATGAATTTATTCAAACATTGGTATTTGAATATGAGAACCCCTTGGTACAAAAATATCTTCAAAATTTGAAGATTTTATTATGTCATAATCGAACATAAGATCTCAGTAGTACACAAGATTACACTTTGTATGAGGAAGTGGCTAAGGACATGAACATATCTCTAAAAAATTATAAGGAAAGTAAACATAAAGATTAGTTTTTGATAAAAACCTTGTAATCAAATTATCGATAAGGAATAAAATACCGAGTCTAATGATGGTAATGAAGACTTATATTCGAAGGGATATTTTTAACCAAAGTGAGAAGTGGAGAATTCCAGAGTTAATATCATATGCCAAACCAAAGATAAAAAACTATGAAATCTTAACATTCAAGAGAAAGAAGGATAATAATATTTAAAGATTTAGTTCCTAGGGATTCTAACAAAATATACTAGGATCCATTAAATAAATTGGTATGGAATATTGGGACAAATTTTACACCAAAACTTGAGACTTTAGCTGACTACAGGATGTAGAATGAAATTTTATAAGGACTTCAACTACTATAAGATTATTAGGATGTATTTCCAACAAATTTCACATAATTTAAAGGTGTAGACCTTTCATTGGGGGAGATGCACATAGAGCTAAAGGAGTGCACATAGTGTGTGAAAAAGTTTCCATATAGGCTAAAACCAAACATGAAATTGAATGTAAAAGATTAACTGGATTAAACACAAGAAACATGCATTATCTATCTAGTGGAAAAAATAGATTGAATTAGGCCAATGGTGGTACAACCTATAAAGTATTGATAAATTAGAGTATGTGGGGACTATTAGATTCTAAATGATGCGTGTATTAATGATCCATTCCCAATTTCTTTTGTAGATAGTGTATTATTTTACATATGGGTTTAGTGACTACCATCATATATCAATCATAATAGAAGATCAAGATAAAACCACATTTGTAATAGAATGAATATCTTTTACATATAAGGTGATACCTTTTGGATTGAAAAATGCTCCCGTTGTGTTCTCTAGGGTTGTGGTTAATGCATTTAAAGATTTCATTCATGATTTATAAGAATTATATATAGATGATTGGGTTGTTCTTTATTTATTCAAGGAACATACATCTAAGCTATGGTTGATGTTGGAACACTGTTGAGCTCTTCATATTGTGTTGAAACTAAATAATTTCTTCTTGTTGAGATGGGAAGCTATTAGGCAACTGGATCTCAGTTATAGTCTAGTAATGCTATGTCCTATAGACTATGGGAAGGTAGAACCTATTATTAAACTTGAGGATGTATAAATAAATGTGCCTAACCTAATATTTCAAGTACATTTCAAATTAATTGACATGAATACTGATGAAACACACTATACTATGTTGATTAGTAAGAAGTGGGCTTATGATGGTCAGATGACCTTTAACACAATGTGTAATTAGTTGGAGGCACACCAAGGGGATATAATTATAATTATTCCCTTGAATAAATCTGAGAACAATCCATATATCATACCCAAATATCTAGATGCACCCTTTACCGATGGAGATAATATCTAGTTCAAGATGAGCATAAAATATAAGAATAATTCACTATGAGCTATAGAATATCACTTTTTACATATAAAAATAGGGCCTATAAAACAACCCCAACAAATTGAATAATTTTATTCCAAACCTATGATAACAAAGGCATAATTTATTGATCAAAAGCATACACCAAGTCTTCTCTCACAATTCTTGTTTCTTAACTCACTACCTTTACACAACTTTGTCCACCTTGCTCATAGTCCTTGTAGCCCTATTTTTGGGCTTATTAGCTTTATATAGATAGGTACAAGTGTAACTTGAGAAAAAAATTAATGTTTCAAATTCATTTCACACTCTCTATCTATTCTCAAAGTTTCCAAACCAATCTCCTCTTAATCTACCTTTCTTGGCTCGTTAAGCTCATTGTTACCTTGAATTAGGTCTCTTAAGTCATTTTATGCACCTGTTACTACACAGGTATCTATAATAGTATGGACACATACTCATTAACCTTAAAAACCAAAAAATATGTTATAATCCTTCACAACCCAACTTTCCACCAAGTTTCCCTGATTTGGTCGATATAATCTCAAGATATGCATGAAACCCTAATTTAGGGTTTTTTAGGCCTACACTAAACTGAGTGAATAAAACTCCACAATGAGTGTCTTATAGCGTTTAAATAAACCAAATTTGGTTTATTATCACTTTAATAACCATTAATAACCAATCCAATCATTGGTTTACACTTTCTAATCCTCTGCTAAGGTTTTCCAACACTAAATAATCTTGACTGTGTCAAATAACTAGTGATTTACTACCCTGTGTTATTGCAGAAAAGAACAAATCCCAATATAAAAAACATAAAGGTTAACATTAGAAAAGACTTACCTTATGTTCTCAAGCACTGGACCATCATTTTTTAAATCATTCCTTACAATGAACATGTATATAATCCACTTACACAAGCCTGTTATAGGAAATAAAGCCTATTTTGATCCTTTAACTATGAATAAAGGGATTTATTGATGATCCTCAATTTGCACAGATTAAAATAAACTTCCAAATTATTAAAAATAGGATTGAAAATACTATTCCAACATTCTTTTCCCTAAAAAACAAGATTATTGTTTGGAACAATAACAACTTTTCACCCAAACAGGGTCTATGTCTGTGTTCTCTAGTCAGGGTTCACTTTTCTTATATCTTGGAGAAAATAAAAATCATAAAAACATTCTATTATCATCCACCATATATGGAACTAGATACCAACATCATTCACACATCAATTAAGACAAAAATAGTCTATAAATAAATAACTAATACAAGAACAGGGGTTTGTTTACATTATATCTAAACACCAATTGTTCTCCTCACTATTTCTTGTTACTTGTTATCACCAATAGAAAAAAATGCCTTTCCATGATCTTCCATACTTATTATAATTCAATTACAAAATTCAAATACTATCAAAAAACACATTCAAATGCTATAACAAGTTTTATCAGCCCAATATGGGTCTATATTCCTTTACTCTTAATAAGAAAACTTACTTTCTTGGATTCCTTGAAAGTCTCTCTTTAATAACACTTTAATTAACCTAAAAAAACACTTAAAACAATTTCCATTCTCATTCTTTCTTTAATAAACTCTTACAGTTTGCATCAAAGACCTCAAATAGGATCTGTCTTCATTTTTATTCAAAAACAACAGAGATTACAACCACATTAATCATATCTTCATACCAAAACTCATCAATACTTATCCCATTCATATACTTTGAATGAATTCTCATATACCATATAAAACTATTTCTTTTATCCCTACCAATATGCATAATTGAATCTTGTTTTCTTTTCCCACATAAAGGTCTTATAATTACATTACATTTTCTTGATTTTACACCATAAGACATATCTAGCAACATGACAATAGAATCATGATCATTTATGAACCTATTAAATTTATAAACCCTTAGACACATTTGATACAGATTTACACCTTTGAAAATACATAAAAGTCTTTATACATGGCTTGACAACATTCAAATTTGCTACAAGGAGGTTTTGGTAGGAAATGTCAATATTAAAATTTATTACACCTTAAAAAAACCTAGACTACACACAAAGACTACCTATAACCTCTAACAAGTATAGGACACCTAAAGACTAGTTTAAGAAAAAATTGAACAACTTTTAGGGTCCTTATAGGATGCACTTGCATCATACTACCACTCTAGAATTTTTTTGCCATAGGTGTTTATTGACCCTCTTGGTGTATGCTACTATCTGGTTGCAATAAACCTCTTTATAGAAGGAATTAACTTATACTTGCCTCTCATAGAGGTAAACATGATCTTGGTCCCCACATTTAGGCCTTATTTTCTTCATATCCTTCAAAAGCATACATGTACATGAAAAAAAATTGTTAAGTAAAACATTTTTGCTGCTCTCTTATTCTTGCATTGCATATCTATACCAACCTTCCTCCTTTAAAACATCATCCATCTTCTCCTTAACTTCATTATCAACCACTAATAAATGTATGCAATCTTCTTCCTTCATCCATGCTTCTTGTGCTACCCATTCCTCCTCATGCACATGTTCTTTTTATTTGCATACCACATACTTATGTAGATTCTTAGTTTGTTGTTGTACATCAACATCTTGACTTCCCTTAATCTACAACATCTCCAAGGTCTGCATAATCATCTTCACTATCCCATATGCTTGTTTTATTTCATGGGATTGTTGCATATTATCCAACTCTTGTACATCCTCTTCTTATTCAAGACTATCAACCATTATTTCCTTAGCTACCACAATCAGTTTAGGCTGTACATGCATCTCTTGTTTGTCTTCTACCTACTCCTTACCTACATTTTCATCACAAAATAACTCATTAGACACAAAATTTGAAACCTTCATGGCTCTTTCTTGATCTACCTCCTTGGACATTTCAACCTCCATCTTCCTCTTAGCTTTCTTAGTGTCATACCCAAACCATTTCCTTTCCATCTTAGCTTCAATCTCAGACTCTATTCTGATGTTATCTTTCACATAGGCTTGGCTTCCCTGCTTGGTTTGACTATCTTCATGCTTGAGAAATATCTTAGGTGTTATGTCTTCTTACATTTAAAAACTACTTGCTTCCACTTTAAATTATTCACTCCTCATATCAACCAACTCAATAAAAATTACCTTGTCTTCTTCCTTTGGTGCTTTAACCAAACCCAAACTTTTCAATTCTTGACTCCAATACTGCATCATCATTATCCTCTCATCTCTTCTTTCTTCTTCACCCTTTAATGGGACTAGAATGTGTACATATCCATGCTACTTAATGGTATATTTATTTTATTAAACATCATATATGGAATGCCTATCAAACTACCATGGTCTCCCTAATAAAAAGTGACAAACATCTATGGGCATAATGTCACATAACACTTCATCTCTATATCCTCATATCTTGAATTCAATCCAACTTTACTCACTTACCAAGATTTGATGACCCTTATGAACCCATGAAACCTTGTATGGTTATGGATGTGGACTTTTATTCAAGAAAAATTCTACACCATCTCTAAAAACATAATGTTATTAGTACCACCTCCATCAATTACCAAATTAAAAACTTTACGTCTTGTCTTGCATCTACTTTTGAATAGACTTCTCCTTTAGGCTGGTTCTTTGACTTGCCTCTGCTACAATAAGATTATCCTCATGAGTAAAGACTCATTTATTTCTTTCCTTCTCTCCTCATTCACCTCTCTTTTTATTTATTGTTTCATACTTCTATTCATATTCATTGGACACTCTACTGACCTATGTCCCTCTCTATGACAATGCCAACATTGTCCCTAAAATCTTTGTCTTGGTCCATTTCTCATTGGACCTTCAGATCTTCTCAATCTTCCATATATAAATGGTATGACCTACCTTGCATGGTGATACACTCCCATGACTTATTTAACTACTATTCATGCATTTTTGGTCTCTCTTGAACCACCTCATCATTTCCTATTTGCAAAGGTGCTACTTGACCTTGCTATCTATCAACTCCTTAATTTTCCTCTATCATTTCTCTTTTTTATATATTTTTGAGAGCATCCTCAATAAAATCCATCCTCAATACTAATGAAACAATTAATTGTGTCACTTGGTCCACCATTTGCTTGACCAAATCATCATCCCTACTTGTTCTCTCCCTGGAACATTGTACTTGGTTCCCTATCTTGCACTTCACTTCAAAACACATGATGTCAAATCCTATAGGAATATTTTACTAGATCTGATACCAAAATGATGTAGATCATACACCAAGTTTTCTCTCACAATGCTTATTTCTTAACTCACTACCTTTACACAACTCTATCTACCTTACTCACAGTCCTTGTAACCCTATTTTTGGGCTTATTGGTTTTGTACAAATAGGCACAAGTGTACTTTGAGAAACTAAGTAATGTTTCAAATACCATTTTCCACTCTATATCTATTCTAAATTTTTCCAAACCAATATCTTCTCGTAATCTACCTTTCTTGGCTTGTTAAGCTCATTATTATCTTGAATTAGGTTTCTTAGGTCATTTTATGCACCTATTACTACACAGGTCTCTCTAATAGTATAGAAATGTACTCATTGACCTTAAAAACCATAAAACATATTATAATCCTTCACAACCCAAATTTGCACCAAGTTTCCCTAAATTTAGTCAATGGAATCTCAAGATGTGCATGAAACCCTAATTTAGGGTTTTTTAGGTCTAGACTAACTCGAGAGTGAAAAAAAATCCATTATGATCATATTATAGGGTTTAAAGGAACCAAATTTAGTTTATTATCACTATAATAACCTTTAACTACTAATAAAATCATTGGTTTACACTTCCCAATCTTTTGCTAAGGTTTTCCAACATTAAATGCTCTTGACTGTGTCAAATAACTAGTGATTTACTACCCTGTGTCATTGAAAAAAATAAAAAATAAAAATAAAAAACACATAAACGGTCACATTAATTTATTTCACATTCCAAAATACTTACCTTACATTCTCAAGCAATGGACCATCATTATTTAAATCATTCCTTGCAATGAACATGCATACAATCCACTTACACAAGATTTCTACAAGAAATAAAGCCTATTTTGATCCTTTAACTATGAGCAGAGGGATTTATTGATGATCATCAATTTGAATAGATTAAAATAACCTTCCAATGTCTTAAAAATAAGATTGACAATACTATTCCAACATTCCTTTCCCTAAACAACAAGATTACAGTTTGTAACAATAACAACTTTTCACCCAAACAAGGTCTATGTATGTGTTCTCTAGTCAGGGTTACATTTTATTATATCTTGGAGAAAATACACATCATAAAAAAATTATACTATCATCCAGAATTTATGTAACTAATTACCAACATCATTCACACATCAATTAAGACAAAAACAACCTGTAAATAAAGAACTGATACAAGAACAAGGGTTTGTTTACATTATGTCTAAACACCAATTATTCTCCTCACTATTTCTTGTTAATTTTTATCACCAATATAAAAAAATTCCTTTCCATGATATTCCATACTCATTATAATGTAATTACCACATTCAAATACTATCAAAAAACATATTTAGATGCTATAATAAGCTTTATAATCCAACAGTGGCATGTACTTCCTTACTCTTAATAGGAAAACTTGTTTTCTTGGGATTATTCAAATTCTTTCTTCAATCGCACTTGAATTAACCTAAAAACACACTTATAACAATTTACATTATCATTCTTTGTTTAATAAACTCTTACAGTCTGCATCAAAGACCTCAAACAAGGTTTGTCTTCATTTTTATTCAAAAACAACAAAGATTACAACCATATTAATCATATCTTCATACCAAAACTCACCAATACTTCTCCCATTCATCTAATTCAAATGGATTCCCATCTATTTCATCTAAAATTGAATCTTTTATCCCTATCAAGATGTATAATTGAATCTTTTTTCTTTTCCCATGTAGAGGTCTTGTACTTACATTACATTTTATTAATTTTACACCATAAGACATATCTATCAACATGACAATATAATCATGAGAATTTATGAACCTCTTACATTTATAAAACCCTTAGACACATTTGATACATCTTGAAACCTTTGAAAATACATAAAAGTATTTATACATATCTTGACAACATTCAAATTTGCTACAAGGAGGTTTTGGTGGGAAATGTCAATATTCAAATTTATTACACCTTGAAACAACCTAGAATGCACACAAAGACTACCTATAAATTCTAACATCTATAGGATACCTAAAGACTAGTATAATAAAAAATTGAACAACTTTCAGGGTCCTTATAGGATGCCCTTGCATCATTAATACACTTCCAAATAGGAGAATGTAAGTCATAGTCTATGCGATTGCAACCAAGGTGTAAATTGGATTTTTTGTACAAAGTAGAAGTGATAGATATGGACTATACTGAGCTAAAAATCTAAGGTATTTTACCTTGGGAAACTATTTCTTTAATCATTGAAGATTCAAATACCCACATGTTGAATTGGGTCAGAGGAGATCATAAGGTGCATTTGATGTGAATGGGTTTTTCCATTAAATGTTAATTGCCATAATATTTTAAAACCAATAATTTGGATGAAGTCATCTTCAGACTAGAACATCATGTGCCTTATACAGACTAGAGGGTGAGTGCAATAAACTATGCACTAAAGTAACTACTGTGACTTGGTGGAAAACTCATAGGAAAAATTAGTTGTAATGGGATGAGGCTTACAAACTATTGTGAGCTTTAATCCAAGTACCACCCACTATTAGGGAACAATGGTGATTTGTGCAAGAAGGACAATGTCTAGAAATGCATATCCATAGGTGTGTAGATGTATAGTATATACAATATATAGAACCCAAATATTGGGTACACGTATTCAAGTATACCTTGAAATCACTCCCAATCATGTGGTAAATGCATCAAAAGTGCACAATAGATACTAAAAATTAGCCACAGGTCCAATATGAATTTTTTCAAACTTTTGTCTTTGAATATGAAAACCCTTTGGAGGAGCCTAAATCTTAGATCATAGACCAAAATTAAGATAAAAAATTGTGAAATATTAACATTTAGGAAAAAAGACAAATAAAATTACAAGATTCAATTCCAAGGGATTCCAAAAAAATATACCAATATCAATTAAATAAATTGGTATGGAATATTGGGGCAAAATCTACACCAAAACTTGTGACTTTAGGTGACTACTAGATGTAAAATGATATTTTAGAAGGATTTTAACTACTATAACATTATTAAGATGTATTTCCAATAAAGTTCATATAAGTAAAAGGCGTAGACCCTTCACTAGAGGAGATGCACATATATCTAAATGAGTGCACACAGTCTGTGAAAAAGTCTACATATTCTAATTTCTTAGATGAAAGAAGTAGGCATTATTTATCTAGTGGAAAAAGTAAATTGGATTATCCCAATGTTGGTGTAGCCTAAAAAGCCATGAGAAATTATAATATGTGGGGACTAATGGGCACTCAATGATGCTTGTATTAATGATCCATTCCCAATTCCTTTCATGGATGGGTTTAGTGGCTACCATCAGATATCGACCATAATAAAAGATAAAGATAAAATCATATTTTTAATAAAGTAAAGATCTTTTACATTTAAGGTGATGCCTTTTGACTTGAAAAATGCTCCCACTGTGTTCTTTAGGGTTATGGTTAATGCATTTATAGAATTTATTCATGATTTACTACAAGTCTATCTAGATGATTTGGTTATTTTTTTATATATTTAAGCACCACCTATCTAAGCTATTATTGATCTTGAAACACTATTGATTTCTTCATATTGCATTAAAACTAAATAAGTGCTTGTTATTGACACTTTTTGGTGTCTTATTGGGTTATATATTATATAGCAATGGGATTTTGGTTGATATAGCCAAAATCATATTTATTGTCAGCATGCCACCTCCTACAAGTTCTATATAGGTGAGATCATACATGATACTATAGGAAATTCATCAAATGATACATACTTATATTTGACCTCATGGAGAAGCTACTATGAAAAGACACCAGGTTCAAATGGACTAATGAATTCTAAACAACATTTATGGATATAAAGTATATATTATTAACAAATCCCATTTTGGTCTTTCCTAGCTAGATTAAACCATTTAATTTTCATGTAGATGCCTCAAGAAATATAGCAGGAGTTGTTCTAAGAAATTAAGGAGATAAAGGGTTAGACTATCAAATTCATTTCATAAGCTAAAAAATCTCCGTTGTGGATAAAAATTACACAACTATAGAAAGATAAACTCTGGTAATGGTGTTTTCACTCTTTAAATTCAAACATTACCTTCTAACATCACCATTTATTACCAATCACCAAGCTCTATGATATCTGGTAAATATGCCCATGTTAGGAGGGAGGATATCTTAGTGGCTAATATTGTTTCAAGAATTTATGTATAGAATCAATGTGAATATGGGGAGAAAAATATGGGATAGGACCACTTGAGCCAATTCCATAATTGAGAGGAACCTGAGAACTTTAAGATGAATCATTAAATGCCCATTTGTTTCATGTATCTACGATTCCATAAAACATGGAAGACATAGACAATTTATTGGAACAAGGAATTTTCATACACTCTATGTATAAATGGATAAAAATTAATTGATCATAAGAGCCATTCTATTTAACATCATTAATGGCATTCTATATAAGATGGTTAAATGACGTACTATGCATAGTAGCTTTAAGCAATCATAACTTCTTCAAGAGGCACATCAGAGAATCAAAAGTGGACATTTAATAGGAGAATCCATTACAAGGAAGATATTGCAAACTGGTATATGTTAGCCTACTCTATTTTAGGATACACACCAAATAATGAAATACTATGACATATGTCAAAGGATGGGAAGACCTAATCATAGAGATGAAATGATGTTAAACCCTATGTCATCTTACCAAGAATTTTAACACTAGGGAATTGACTTTTTAGGACTAATAAATCTACATAATAAATGCAATCATGCAAGATAACATAATTACTACAATGGCATACTTCATTAAATGGGTATAAGTTACTATGACACTAAGTTGTAGTGTTAAGGATGTAACTAAATTTTTGTATGAGAATATTATAACCAGATTTAGATGTCTAATGAAATTGGTTAGTGATAGAGGAACACATTTCCTCAATATCACCATCAAGACTTTGATGGAGGAGTTTATGATATTACACCACAAAATCACAACATATGTTCTGCAAGCTAATGGGTAGGCAAATGCATCAAACAAAGTCATTGGAAAAATGATCATACAAATATGCAATGCCCAAATATATGCTTATAATGATTTAATTAATTATATCCTATGGACATATAAGAAAAATACAAGTGTGTGATAGGTTTCACTCTATTTTAGCTAATTTATGGATTAAATTAAATCATGCCAATAGAGTACATAGTTCCTAGTCTATGAATTGCAATGATAATATGACAAGAAGATTTAATACACATAAAGTTTTTAAAATTTATCAATTATTTATGTTTTATCTCTTTTAGGAACACATCTAGTCTTAATCTCTCTAAGTGCACAGCTTAAAGGGTGTATCAAGAAAGGGGTGGGAAAACCATTGGTGCTTCACAGGATTGTAGTCCCCCATACCACCAATTAATATCAATCCAAAATTTTAATATACACTTCCCTAAGCTTTGACACCTCTCTTACACACTCTTATAAATATCTCACCACCTTCATTAGTACCTACCTAAGCCTAAAACCCTTTTTGATAGTTTACATTACACTGTCATCCTAGGCTGACCTTGTATTCAAATTGATAAAATCGTGTTATTGATCTAGGTCGGTTGTGGTAGACCTATATTGAGACCTAACTTATTTTTATCAATTAAATGATACAAAGTTGATTGGGATGACCTTGTCAGCTAAACTTTTATAAAGGTTTAAGGTTATACTAAGCTATATATACACATTCATTTCACTATTTCTTAGAGAGAAAACGAGTTAGTTATTCATTTGTGCTTCTTTATAATTTGCTCTTCTGCCATTATAATTAAGGAGTTATTGATCAGGGTTTATACTTGGATAAGAATCTTGTATTATGGAAAATTCTTAGATTCTTTAAACTTTCTTAGTGATCTTTATAAACCACAATAACCTCTTACAAAAAACCTTTGGCCAAGGGAGAGATTGAGTCTCGACATATTCATATTCAAGGTAAATATGTCTAACTTTACTCCTTTATTTTAGTAGATAGAAGTAGCATAAGTAATGAATTTTGAATCTATTGCTCTCTCCATGTATTAGGTTTTTACCTATACATAGTTTAATTAGGATTCTCCTATGCATGTTTATTTTTTATGTTTATTACCCCCACTTTGTGTCAAAAGTTTTGGTGAGAACTAGATTAGACTTTAATTCCCTTTACATTTACTTTATGAATATGAAAACAAAGGACCTAACTAGGGTTATTTAATAGTGTTTCTTGTCTATAGGTTTTATAACATGATAGATTTATCAAAACTCTTCAGCCAAGATCTCTCCAAGAACTCATTACTATAGCCATGAAACTATGCATTGCACAAAAAAAAATGCTATCTATTATTGACAAATAGATTAAAAGTGTAGAAACTCTTCACATATCTTCTCACCTCCTTCCATGTCAATACAATGGAGAGCCCTTGCTTAAGTAGGCAAGGAGAAACAAGGCTCAAGCATAATTAGCCAATGTGGGATAAATCCTAACATAGTACAAAACTAACAAAAAGAAAAAAATCCTAGCAATAACTTAGAAAACATAAGATAAATACTCTAACACCCCCCTCAAGTGAATCCATGTGTCCCTATGGACACCAATCCATCTCGCTAGAATACATAGATGTCGAGTCATTGTAACTACCAAGTGAAAGTAGGAATGGTGTTGAATATGAAGATCACTGAACATGAACACTATTCTCTAAAATACAAGGTAAAATGATGAACCTAAGGAATCATTGCTTGAATACCCTCCAACAAGATGGTATGAAATGAGCAAAAAGACTAGTGGGGCTACCACATTGGTGCCACTGGTAGGGATACCACACTGATATCACTATAAGAGTCACCAAGAAGGCTATGGAGTCAAGTAACAAATCCTCATATGGGTTCTAAAAAATAAAGCACTTGAATAAGATACCCATATATGAAGGAAGAATCTAGAAAAAACTCAAGTGTAAAATATACATATAAATCTCATAAAGTGGAGAAAAGAGAAAAAACCCATAGGAAAAAATCCTCCCAAAAGAGAGAAAAGAAAAGAAAAGTTCTAGAAGGCCCCCTAAAGTTGATGCTGAAGTAGTCTACACTCTAAGTACTCACAAGTCACAAAGGAACTCAATATGAATGAGTGGTCCAAATCTTATACCCGATAACAAAAGTAACTAAAACTAGGTTCCACTAGAATAGCTTTAATTAAGATGACTGTTAGTGGTGATGAAATTACAAAAGAAACTCAATATGCATGAGTGGTTCGAATCCACTACTCGATCATAAAAAATGACTGACACTGATATTCACTAGAATAGATTCAATCAAAAAGACCATTAGTAGTGATGAAAGTATAAAAGAGTATTACATGTGCAAGGAACACTCAACACCTAAGAATAAAAATGTACACCACACCCTCCTAACTATTGAATGGGTGGTAATGGAGGAAAAAGGTTTGCACAAGTGGTCTAAATCCACTACTCAAACACTAAATAAAATGATATTATATACACTAGAATAGATCGTTATCATGTTAAAAGAGACTGTCGAACTATCGAAGAAGATAATATGACACTTGGATTCACCATAATAGCTATACTTCAAGTTGTGGGAGACTATCAACTATCAAAAAAGCAGTGTAAAAAATACATATAAGGTCTATCAAAGATGATGGCTCATGGTGGTGATGGAAGAGACAAATAACTAAAGAAGTGAAAATATGCCCAAAATAGAGCACACAAACACATGAAAGTAGACAAGGATGAATTAATAAACCCCCCACGACACTTTATAAATCACTACAAGTACAATAGAACCCATACATAAAAAAATACCATATGGAAATAAGGAAGACACTAAGCTTCACTAGAATAGCTCCAAATGAGGAGAATGTCAACTTGTTGAATAATCCATCAAAAATCATGAGAGATGCTCCAAAAATAAGGGAGAAAAAGGTGGCTCCATAAAAGAAGGCACTAAGAAAGGGGCCTTGATGGAGACATGACACAAACTACTATTGTCAAAGTGCTAATACACAAACTAGAATAAATCATGTCATGGGCTGATGGAAGAGTATGGAAAATGGAGAAAAAATACATCATGTATGTAAAAACACACTTGAAAGGATTAACTACCAAAAAATGATAATATATAAATCACATACAAAGGATGTCAGACTCAGTCAAAAATGTGTCTAAGATAATGTAAAGTACAATAGTGGCATAAATAGTAAAATGTGGACAAAGAAAGAATAATGTGGGCCAAATCTCATGTTAATAGGATGTCGACCATAGCCAAAAATGGATCCAAAATTTTTAATGAGAGAGCAAAAACAAAAAAGGAAAAAATAATTTATGTGCTTGTGAGGGGGTTTGACCAGCTATCAAACCGAGCCTCACCCTCTGACCTTTGACAAATGAGATAAAAAAAGGTGAATAAAAAAATAGTTATAATTAATCTTCTTTATATATTCACATTATAAAATATTTATTTTATTAAAAATCAATTAAAAAAATGTGCCCTTATATATTGTTTTTATTGAAAAACAATAAACAACATGAGCAACCATCTCATGCTATATTGTTTTTATTTCTTATAGAAGTTAGTAAAATTGTGATAATTTTTTAATTTTTAATGAAATTCAAAAATTAAAAATGATTTAAAAAGATAAAAATAAGGTGCACAAAACCCAAATTTTTTTTGGTGTGATTCAATATAGTTAGAGATTTATTCACAGAAGAAAAGACGTGTGTTTTGATGAAAAAACAAAAATCTACACTTACAAATGATAGATCTGGCTTCCTTAGACACTCTAGATTCAAGGTAGAACTCAGATTTACTCCATGAAGTTCTAAAAAATGTGCCTATAACAAAAATCACAAATAATAGACCCTTCTAGAAACTAAAATTTCTTGCACACCTTTCTGATTATTAGGACCATCCAAAGAGGATGCAAGAGAAAAGCATACTTAGTATGGAAAGAATATCTATGGAAATAAAAATATCTATGAAAATAAAAAAATATATTTAAAGGTAATGACTTATTGGAGTAACTCTAATACCATGATAGAGTTATCAAAACTCTTCAGCCAAGATCTCTCCAAGAACTCATTACCATAGCCATGTAACTAATACATTGCACACAACAAAACAATGCTATCTATTATTGACAAATAGATTACAAGTGAATAAAATTTCCACATATATTCTCACCTCTTTCCATATTAAATATAATGGAGATACCTTACTTAATTACGCAAGGAGAAATAAGACTCAAGCATAACTAGCCAATGTGGGATAAATCCTCACATAGAATAAAACTAGCAAAAAGATGGAAATCCTAGCTAGAACCTAGCAAGCATGAGATAAACACTCTAATAGAATGCTCTCTAGTGATTTTATTATGGTACGAAATCCCTTGTTTAGGTGTATCAGATCCATCTTGGTCATGACCTTGAATATCTAATGTATCAATAATCAGAAGTGTAAGTAAGATTTATTTTTTTGGAACTAAAATTGATTAATTGATCAATTACATTTCTCTTTGTATACATTCTAGTGAACTTGATGAGGATAGAAATCTTGTAATTTTTATTTCATAATTTCATTTCATAATTATATTATATATTTATATTTTTTTAGTACTGTATCAAACCTATCAACATAGTTCTAATAGTTTATGTGCAGGTTCAATACATAGTCACTCCAAAAAGACTTTGTTCTGTCTATGTAGGTCTTATCAAAATATAAGTGATTGGATTTATCAACTTGACACAATATTCTTCTTTAATTCTATATTTGCATACATAGTCAAACCAGTTGAATCTATTAACAATCATCCTTTTTTAGTGTACAAGTCTACAAATATAGTCGAGTCAGTCAACTCTGTTCATAACTTCTCTTTCAACACACAAGTTTTGAAAACTTCATCGATCTAGTCAACTTTGTTAGAATTTTTTTTGAATCATCATTTAAGCATAGAAGCATAAAATTTTACAATCTAACCATATTCAATCCCACCAAGGTTCATTCTCACCTTCTCTGTCATTTCAACTTTTCTTTTTCAGTACTATTTTTCACAAGCTTGAAGTCTGTAAAATTGCAATCCTAAAACCAATTAGGTTAACCATCTTGACACAGTTCTATAGCCTATTTTATATTTAGAAGACATAGTTGACCTATTCAACTATGTTATTTTAGATCTTGTTTTCATAAAATAGTAGTGACCCAGTCAACTCTATTCTATACTATTTGCATATAGTATTACCTTAATTGATTATGTACTCTTCACAATCAAGGAATTAACCTCTTTTTGTTAGTAATTAATTCACCTTTCCTTTTAGTTGCATGTATGATTAGATTAACAAACATAGATTAATTAGGTGGTTTTTCAAATTACCAATTTATTCACATTATTTTTCTCTTTTACAAACACTTACAAATCACTTTACACACAAAAATCATTAAATATTTGTCTTCCCAAGGCCTCTCGACTTGGATTTCATCACCAAGGGGGAAGCCAACTTGATTTTATGGCCAAGTATAAATATGTGGTTGATGGTATATATTGATAAAACACTCAACACCCTTATCATTATGAGATTGTTAAGTGAGAGGGTAGGCCCAAATACTAAGTGAATATCATCACCAATACATATCCCTTTTAGGCTAAACTTCTTGAAACCACCCTTAGATTGCTTTCTAGTTCCTTATTATAGCCAACTTATAATCACATTATATTCAAAAAACCTCATAACTTAATAACACTTAGGAATGATCAATTGGTTGGATTTGATTTCAAGTTTCAAACTTTATATTAGCTATCATTGGTGCAAGGTTTGTTCTGTGTTACAATTGGATCAATCACATTGATCCAATTACTTGTGTGCTTAATTTCATTTGACTAAATATTATCTTGCAAACCTTTTTCTATTTCTATAGAACTGTCATCCCTGTCAATACAATCTTTTCCATAATTTCAATCTTGTTTATCTTTAATACATAGTCACTACCCATGATTGTGTATTTTATCATCTTGATCAGTTTCCCATTTTTAAGTACATAGTCAACCCATTAGATTATGTATTTTTATCATTTGTTTAGTTTCCTCATCTATAGTAGACTATAAACCCATACAATTGTGTATCTCTCTAGCCTCTTTAAATTTGATCCTTTGTAGAACACAGTCAACTAGATCGATTGTGTCCTTTTGCTTTCCTATTCTATGAAATTTATTCACATACTTTGTTGACCTAGTCAACTCTAAACATGTGGCAAACATTGTTCTCTGTCTAGTTGACTCTATCTCAAATTTTCATTATTATTTCTTGATCTCATATTATTTATTAAATCATCATGAAATCCCCTATTAGAATTTTTTTAGACAACCTGAATCCATTTAGACTCTATACAGGAATCTCTTTTTTTCCTACCTTTACTTCCCAAGAGGATCCTCACTCTTGAAATACCTCTTCTCCCTCATATTTTGATTACAACATGGTTCAAATCACTCCAATAGATGATATTGGTGGTTTATATCTTTTTCATGCTTATAAAAATAATTCCCATCTTAAAACATCTCACTATAATGTGGGGGACATTGATACAAGCCAATCTAATAACCCCGTAGGGAATCTACCACCTAGAAACCCTCCTACTAATACCAATTTGGGTAATCCTCCTAAAAAAACTAACCCACCAATTGATACAACTCAACTTATTGAAAAAATAGTGCAACAAATGAACATAATTCAAACATCTAACACCTCCCAAATGATGCAACTACAACATCATTTGATTAACATGGATAATCAACCTCCTGTTCTTCTCCCTCAAAATAATCAAAACTTTATTTCTCCACCTCTTAAAAATTTCATAGGTAATCTCATTCCCAAACATATCATTCATAATAAGATGCTTCAACACATCCAAAATGATCCTTTGTACCCTTTCATTATTTCTATTGATATTGGTAATATATCTCCAACTATTAAATATGATAGGACTAAATACCTTGCATCTTTTCTTAAGGCATTTAAGTGGATATAAACTAATATTTTAGCCACAACCAAAATCTTAGTTAAACAATTTATGGGTAATGTATTAGAATGGCATAACCAAATTTCCCAAAATTCTATATGGCAACTAGAGGATTTAGTTAATCCTCTATTTAAAAAATTCAAACACAATGATCTTCCCAAAAATTGCCTTAGTCATTTCATCAATGCTAAGAAATCCCCTACCGAATCATCTCTTGATTTTATTCAAATAATGGAAATATTTGGATCACAAGGCCAATCGCAACATGATTGATGAAAAATTGTTTAAACTCTTTATAAAAACATTAACACCTTCACTCCAATACAAGGTTCAAACTTTTGTTCCCCAAACTTTAAATGAGGTTCTCGACCAAACTAAGTGCCAAGACTTCTTAATGAAACAATTTGAACCTAATACTAAAATAATTAATGGATATTTTCAACATTCAACCAATGTGATAACCAAAAATATTCCTCAACCCAAACTAGGAGTAGCCAAAGTATAAAATCCCCAACCTTCTCATACGCCATTAACCATGCAATAAATGAAACAATTTTTAGTTCCTTATAAACCATTCACATACCCTAATAATCCCCGTAAATGATATGATCCTAATCAAATTTATTGGTTTCATGATAATATAGGTCATCCCCACAAAACATGTTGAGGGCTTACAAAATTTATTGTTTCTTTTATTTTTGGTGTTTCATTCAATCATGATACCATGATCAAAATCCATCATCAAAGTTACATTAACACTTCTCTAAAGAAACAAGCTTCCAAAGCTTATTCTTATAACAATCCAAAATATTTTTCTACATCTAACCCTCATCAAGATAACAAGGATATTTGTGTGATTTATTTTAATTATGATCAATACAACACCAATTCCCAATAGTAAATGTGGCTAAGGTCAATTATCAATGCAAACCATCCCATAAAGATCCTATCACCAAACCAAAGAAATAATCTTTAGAAGAAAAAAATCTTAAAGATACTACTAATACACACTTATTTTCTAAAACCAATGAGGAATTATCTCCTCCCTATAAACCTATAACCACTTCTCTTCCTCATAAACATATTTACCTTCCAAGCCTCGTGCTAATTCTTCTTCTTGCAAAACTCATTGGAACTTCTTAGAAGAACTCAAATATATGCTTTACAAAATTCCTCACATGGAGTTAGTTCATACATCTCCTTATAATTGTAAATTATTAATGCAAAAAATCTAAGAAATTTAAGAACCATATCCACTAGAAGAGGAACCATCTTATCATGAGCCTCAACTAACTAAAATTTATATCATTGAATCCTTTTATCCTTCTTTGAAACCTTCCATAGAGTTCTTCAAAGAAGACATGATTAATGATGAAATCCACTTTCAAGCTGATGATCCACCCATCTTTATTAAAATATCCATTAATACCACCCTCATTCACAAAGTATTAGTATATGAGGGGTTGAGCATTAATGTGACATCTCTCTAGATCATTCAACAACTAGGATATATAAAGGATCATCTCAAGCAAACTCACTTGACATGTCATGGATTTGATAAGACCAATCAAAATCTACTTAGTTTTATTTGGATCCCTCTTAATATTAGACCCAAAACTATATTTACTATGTTTATGATCCTCAATTTAACATTATCTGATAATATACTCCGAAGATGACCATGAACTCATCGCATGAGGGCTATCCCCTCTTATAGAAGCAAATGTGTCAAGTTCATTCATAATGGTAAATGGTATAAACATGAGGTCTATCCTAACCCATGGAGTATTTAGTTTCCTAATCCTAAATATCAATATAGGATTCCCACTATTCCAAAGATTAATAGTGCCCTTTTACTTGAATTCATCAATATGAATCTTGATTTACATGTCGCTCTTGTTGATTCTGATGAAGATGAGCCCAATAGTTGAAAAACACATGTAATACTACCAAGTTACCTCCTTACATCTTATAATGGCTACCTCCTTCCTTGTTACCTCATGATCATATCATCCCTTTTATCGATGACATCATAATTTTCATCCTCCATGTAATACATATGAAGCATCTTATACAGAAGATGATTTCATTTGTAATGATTATGGAGTGGCTAAATCATTTCAATATCCTTTAATTATGTCATTGAAAAAATTTAATGATTTAGGCATCTCAACTTCCAAATTTCCTTCTGAGTCATGATCATGTACTATTTCTCTAGCTTATGATGATAACTACATTATGGCCCAAGCTCACTCACAAGACTTAGATGTTCAAGATTATCAAAAAAAGTTAGCCTAAATACATGTTTTTAACCACAATGTTCATACCATTTCCACATATTTTGAGTTAGAACCTGAAGGTCATCTACATCCAATTAATTCTCCATTTCTTGATACTCCTTGGGTGGTTGAATAAATCTTACCCCTCACATATTCAAAAATTTTAGAAAATTATACAACTCTTATCACATTGGTTATTCTACCTGATCCTCTTCCCATCAATAATGCTATAGATACACCAATTAAATCTGATCAACCTTCTTCTATAGTTTCACCTACTCTTGAGATCACTCTTGCCATCAAGGCCATAGATGTATGCTAGATACAATCTAAATATGACTGCCATGGTAAAAAATTTATTGATTTTGAAGTAGATTGGAATATTATGGACCTATACCTATGTTACATAGCGATGAAGCCATCCTTGAATTGATCCATGCCTAAGAATCTCAACTTCCTTGGCAACATCACAAACTTGGGAATTTCAATCAAATTCCCCTCATTTTAACAACTTCATTGATATAATTGATCCTAAAACCAATCCAATTTCCTCTCTTCCTAACATACCATATCATTTTTAAGATAAGAATGTTATGCTTATCAAGTAGACTACAATAATTGAATATGGCACCTCTCACTCCCTTGATTTATAATAATTTCTATATAACTCACAAAAAATAAACATGATAACTTTAGTTTATTATTTAATAAATATCATGAAACTTTCACTTGGTCATATGAGGACATGCCTAGCATTGATACTAGTATCATGGTGCAAAACATCATCACATATCCTGATACCAAACCCATTTAGCAAAAATGGTATGAACCCCCAAAGTTTCCATCTTATGCCATAAAAATATTATTAAAATTTTAGATGACAAATTTATCAAACCCATGGACTATTCTGAATGGGTCTCCAACATTATCCCTATTTATTAAAAAATCACCATGGTCATTCACATTTGCATTGATTTTCATAATCTCAATCTCTCTTATCCCAAGGATAACTTTCCATTACCTTTGATATATGCCATTGTCGATTCCACTACTAGTTATGAAATGTTATCCCTCATGGATGATTTTTTGGGATACAATCAAATTCATATCACCCTTGAAGACCAATACAAGATAATTTTCACCATAGAATAGGGAACCTATTGCTATGTTAAAATTCCCTTCAGTCTTAAAAATACTAGAGCTACCTATCAATGGGATATGATCCACATTTTTCATGACCTTATACATAAGATTGTGGAAACCTATGCGGATGATCTCATCACCAAATCAAAAATATGCAAAACTCATCTTTCTGATATTTCTATCATCTTCAATCGACTAATCAAATATAAAATTAAACTAAACCTTACAAATATGTTTTTGGTGTCACGTCTAGTAAATTGTTAGGGTTTTTAGTCTCATTTATTGGTATTTATGTTAATCCCTCTAAGATCAATGTTATTGTCAACATGCCTATTTTTTGTTCCATTCCAGACATTCGTACTTACCTTGGAAAGCTTGGGGCAATATGATGATTTCACCCTGAAATAGCTTATCACATTTATTCTGTTAATTCCATTTTTAAGAAAGGTAATGATCTAGAATGAACTGATCCTTGGCATAAGGCATTTTAAAATATGAAAGAATCATTGATTGATTTTCCCACCCTTCATCCACCTTCAAGTGAAATTATTTAATTTTTTAAACTTCTTCCATACTTGTATTAGTTGGGGCAATGCTTTCCCAACATGATGATACTGGAAGAGAGTATGATATCTAATATATTAGTCGAGGTCTCATCAATTACAAAAAATGTTATACCAAAGTAGAATGTGATTGCCTTTCTATCTATTTCATAGCTAAAAAGCTCCATCATTACATGCTTTTATCAAACAACTTATGTCATAGTTCATTCTAACCCACTTCATCACTTTTTATCTAAAGACTTTCTCCCTAGAGATAGTAGATGGTTCTTTTAATGGAATTTGATCTCTATATCATCATGTAAAAAGATGTCAAAGGACAAGTCATTATTGACCAACTTGTAGTGGTACCCGTACCTATTACCAATCATATTCAAGATATAACTTCACTGCTGATTTAGAATCAAGTAATCAAGAATATTATTACATCATTATCGATACTAATAAATCCAAAGTAGTCATTGAAAAACTTCTCAACATCAACTTCGATTTACATGAATACATTGGGACCTTAATTTTGATGGTGCTAAATATCTCCAAAGAGTTGGGATAGGTTGTATACTCACTAGTCCTCATGGTAAATTATCCCTTTGGCATTTTTACTTACCTTTTATGTTACTAATAACATGGTAGAATATGAAACATTAATCCTAGGCATGTGAATGACACTTAACTTAGTTATTACATATCTACACACTTTAGGTGACTCCCAACTCATTTGTCGACATGTTAATGTTGATTATCAATGTAAAAGTGAAAATATTATTTTTTATCATCAAATAGACACTACCCTTGCCAAATAAATCACTTCTTTTACCATCAATCCCATCCCAAGAGATCAAAAATCTATCACTAATTCACTTGCTTCTTCAACATCCTTATTTCATCTGCATCAAGTTATCACTGATTCTAACTTTATTATTCAAATAAGAAAGTCCCCATATTCCATCAAACCACATGATTCACTTATTTGTCATATTGAGTCTATCACCATTCGACAAAGCCCATGGTATAAAGACATTATCCAATTTTTTGAGCATCAAACTAATCCTCCGAATATGGATTCTTGTGAAAAGACTCAAATTCATAAAGAAGCATTCAAATATGTCTTTAGATATAACACCTTTTATTATCTCAATATTGAAGGTACCCTAATCCATTATGTAATGAAATATGAGGTTCCTCCTCTCTTTGAACAAGCACATGGGGGAATTTGTGATGGTTATTTTAGTGTACATGCTATAACACACAAATGCCTATGTATGGGATACTTTTGGCCTAATCTCGAAAAGTATGATATCAAATTTGCTAAAAAGTGTAGTCATTTCAAAATTCTTGATGATATAATCCATTTACCACCAGTCCAACTCAAAACTATAGAATCTCCTTGGCCATTCTCCATGTGAGGATTAGATCTCATAGGTTTTTATCATCATAACTACTAAATATTTTACCAAATGGGTATAAGTCATGCCTCTCATCAATTTCATAGAAACTAATATTTACAATTTCATCCTCAATCAAATAATTTGGTTCCCCACACTATAATTTTTGATATGGCAATAATTTCAAAAATAAGTATGTGAAATAGCTATGTTCTAAATTCAAAATATCACACAAATTTTCCACACCCTATCATCCACAATGAAATGGCCAAGCTAAGGCCACTAATAAAATCATAAATAAAATTCTCCAAAAGACAATCTATGAAACTCACATGGATTGGCATCTTCATTTATATCCTACACTTTTGGCTTATGCACTAACATACACACTACCACCGGGGTAGCACCATTCTCACTAGTCTACAGTTCTGAGTCTGTCCTACCATTAGAAGTTGAGATTCCCTCCTTAAATGTATCTCTTCATGGTATCATACCCAATGAGGAATTATTTGAAGCTCACCTTCATGCTCTTAATATTCTTGATGAACACCATCTCACTACTCTACAATATAATCTCCAATACAAGGCTCATATTTCCAAACAACATAACAAAAAGGTTAAATTCTGCCCTTTTAATATTGGTGATCTAGTACTTAAATTAGAATATACCCATGATAAATAAGGAAAATATGCTAAAAAATGGTGGGGCCCTTATTTAGTGAAAGATATTCTTGGTCCTAACACCTATCGTCTCCAAATTAATGAAGGCCATGTTTTCAAAAAGCCCACCACTACACAATTCTTGAAAAAATACTTTGCTAAGATCCTTCCCTCCTTATCATGTCTTTTATATGTTATCTTACGAACAATTTTTTAAGGATTTATACATAGATCTCACCCTCTACAATAATTTTTCTTTCCACAAGCCTTAGTTCCTTCTCTTAGCCCTTTGCTTTCTCTTTCTCATGAGTTACATTGTAAGAATGTGGATAGGATCCAGTCTTCCTCATAAATTCCTTTTACTTTAATATCAAATTTGTTATTACCTAATGCATTTTACACCCTTTTGGGTTTTTATTTTATGAGTTGCAGTTTAATACCATGGATAGGATTAAGACTTCCTCATAAATACCATCTTTCTCATTTTTATTTTTCACATACTTTGTGCACCCTCTTAGGTTTCTCTTTTATGAGTTACAGTGTAAGACCATGTATAGGACCATGCCCTCCTCATAAAATTACCATCTTTAATTAATTCAACATTCCTTTTCTAGAATGTTAAGAAATGGTTACAAACTTGTGATCCTTTGTTCTCAGCTTTAGTTTTTGTTTTTTCATAGATAAACCTTGCACAATAAAGTATGTTAACATGTTTCCCTACACTTCCATACATTCTTATGATAAGGAATCATACTTTCATGTCATTGTTTCCCTTTTTCACATTGGTCACATTTTTTTGGTTTGAAGTAATTTAAATTGTTTCATGTTCATTTCCCTTCATTCCAATTTGTATAAACCAAGGTCAAATTCAAGACAACACTTTTATTTCACATGAATAAATAAGGCTCTTAGACACCATGATCTCTAAGATCTATTTTTTAGAAACCAAGTCCAAAGTTTTCAAATGATAGTCATTTTTAGCATCCATGTTTGGTTCTCTAAATCCGTATGGAGGAGGAATAAAAAAAGCCATCAAAAGTTAAAATCTAAATCATTAAAAATAAAAGGCCATGATAAAAAGGCAACATATAAATTCAAAATTCAAAATCACATCAAAAGACATGATTCATAACACATCTCCTATCTCCAATAGAATCTCAAAATCCATAATTGGCCTCATAATAGAGCCGAGGTCCATTGGGATGTGGTAGGCTAGTAGATTGGGATAGGATAACTCAAAAAAATCTATGGTGCTACTTACTTTTTCATAAAAGTACCCAATCATTACAGTAGACCAACAAATATATAAGAGGTCCTAAGGAATGGGGAACATGTGGGAATGTATATCTATTTTAATTTTCAGGCATATAACGTTCATGGGATGATATTCATACATCAATTAGTGACCTAAGATTTATGTGGTTAGGAGAAGTTCTTCAGGTTCCTTAATGTCAAAAGTCCTTTTGTTTTGACAAACCTAATTTAAGTGTCTTGACTTCGATAAAGAGTTTATCTACCTTGTTTAAAGGAGTTACCACATTAATTGGATTCAAAACACTATACAACCATATTTTTATCTCCAGGTATTCCTTATAAACCCTATATGTATTTAATTTTTTAGTAGATAATTAAATTCAAATGGAAAAAATGAAAAACTACTATTACACTTATAGTCTTGGTTTGACTTAGTTTGTTTGCATTTCTTACTTAAGGTGTACTTGTTTGAGTTTTTTGTCATTTTGTAGCCTTGGATTTTTAATTACCCAATTTACTCTAATTTTTTGACTTGGTCATTTGTCCTAACTTAGAATTTACATCATGCCTACACCAAGTCAATTATCTTGGCTTTTCCTGAATTTGTTTATTTTTGCTCTTTACTTTTGTATCCTTGGGTTTGTCCAAAGTAGTCTTTGTGCCCTCCATGATAAAAAATAAAAACACAATAGACAACCATCTAGTGATAAAGATAAGTCAAGGTACATATACATTACTTTAATTTTTTAGCTATTCCATTTCAGGCATTTATTTTTAGCTATTTTATGTTTTAAAATACTATAATTTATTCAGCTTCAACATTTTGTGTTGCTATGTTATTTTCTCAAAGCACCATCTTGTGTTTTATTTGAGTGACACATGATGAGCTTTGAGTGAGGCATATGTATACACCTAATAATTTCAAACTTTATCAAATATTGATTCTTTCTCTCTTGAAGGAACATATTAGCTCTCCATCTCTTTGAGTGAATGCCATAAAGGGTGCATCGAGAAAGGGGTGGGTAAACCATTGGTGCTTCATAGGATTGGTGTCCCCTATACCACCACTTGCTATCAATCCAACCTTCACCTATAAACTTCCTTAAGATTTGAAACCTCACTCACACACTCCTCCAAGCATTTCATCACCTTCATTGGCACCTACCTAAAACTAAAACCCTTTTTGATAGTTTACATTACACTATCATCCTAGGCCAACCCTACATTCAAATTGATAAAAGCACATTATGTGTCTAGGTCAGATCTAGCTGACCTAGATGGAGGCCTAACTTGTTTTTATCAATTAAATGATATAAAGTCGATTGGGCCAACCCTGTTGGCTAAACTTTTGAAAAGGCTTAAGTTGAGATTCAATTATATATACACATTAATTTTTCCATAGCTTAGAGAGAAAATGAGTTAATTATCCATTTACACTTCTTTACAATTTTCTCTTCGACCATTCTACTTGAGGAGTTATTGCTTAGGGTTTATACTTGGAGAATAATCTTGTCTTGTGTAAAAGTCTTAGATGCTTTAGTTTTTCTTATTGATCCTTACAAACCATAACAACCTTTTATGAAACACCTTTTGCTAAGGGAGAGATTGAGTCTCTATGGGTTTGTCTTCAAGGTAAGTATCTCCAATTTTAATCCTCTATTTTAGTAGTAAAATTAACATAAATAATGGATTTTGAATATATTGATCTCTCCACACATTAAGGTTTTACCTATACATAGATTAATTAAGATTTTGATATGCATGTTTACTTTTTATGTTTATTACCCCCAATTTGTGCCACAAGATTTGGTGAGTACTAGATTAAACTTTACTTTCCTTTACATTTATGTTGTGAATATGAAAACATATGACCTATCTAGGGTTATTGCACAGTGTTGCTTGACTAGAGGCTTTATAACTCTCTCTAGTGATATTATTATGGTAATAGATCCCTTGGTTAGGCCTAGTAGATCCATCTTAGTCATGACCCCAGATATATAATGTATCAATAATCTGAAGTGTAAGTAGGATTTATCTTCTTCAATCTAGGCTTGATTAATACATCAATTGCATTTCCCTTTATATATAGAGATCATAACTCTCTTTAGGAAAGATTGATGGATTTAAATAGGATGGGAAAAACATGCAAATAACACAATGAAAATAGGAAGTCAAAAAATAAAGTCAAAAATCATGGTATGATCACAATCTGCAATCCAAATATTTTTTCTAGAATAAGTAGTATTATAATATGATAATAGTGTTTAGGCATATCTAGGAAAACTTATGAAAAGTACTTTACATCATTCGTGATGTCTCAAAGAAAGGAAAAATTGTGTTAAGGGACCTTCATGGAACCATTTTTTGGAATAAAAATTATTGGGGGGGGGTGTGAATTAGTCTTCAAACTTTCTTATCAAATCCACTTAAGCAATTATCAACATATAGATCAAGCAATGCATAAACAATCAACTAGACAAACATGAAATAAGATTTCACAAGTCAACACACCATATATGTGATAAAACCTCAAGGGGAATAAAACTCACTTATATATACAAATGTAATATAGTCTTATAAGATAAATATCAACTTTAGTGAAGCACCAACTTTATATGGAGCACCAACCCCAACTAGTTAAGCACTAACTCAACTAGGTTTTAGCAAACACCCACTTGCAAGGAAGCACAACCCCTTAGATGACTCAGTAATAACTTAGTAACCTAAAATAATTTATAACATTTATAAATCTATTCTAATCATAAAACAAATGATGATCTCCTTCTTTAACTCTTCATACACTTCTATCCCTCTCAAACTAGCCTCTAGCCTTCTTCGCTCAACTAGCCCTCTTCTTGACTTGATTAGGTCATATGACCTTGATTATTACACACATAAACTCTATAAAATTTTCATCACTAATACTATATCCTCTTATAATTTTCTATAAGACCTCCTTTTGCTTTGCAATATCCTATCTTGTTTGCTTACACTTACACACACATAGGCCTAAAATTGCCTAATATTTATACAAGTCTTATGCTCATATCCTTATTAGTTGGAAAAACACCCTTAATCTCTTAGATCAAAAATGAAATTAATATTATTATATCTCATATACATGGATCAAATATGATTTGAGTCCATTTAGGTCTGACTTACCTCAATTAGGCTATATCTTAACTTTAGGTCTCATGGAGACCTAATCCCATTAGGCCTACTTAGCACACATTACTATTTGATCTTATTAGAGCACATTAAAACAATTTGCATAAAATAAAAAAATCATATTACATCCCAATAAGCCCATTATAAGATCATATAGGCTCCATAACACTTTTCATCTCAAACCACTACTTGGAGCACATCATTAGTACTGTTCATATTAGGCTTATGCATACCTAGAAAATATATCTTGAAAAATTGAATAATAAACACAAATTTTCCAAAAAATAATGGAAAAAATACATATATAGAATATACATGACCTTATGGTCATCACCATGTGCATTAGACTTCATAACTCAGGGTAAAAAGACTCAAACTCTTCTCTATAAGTAGCTCACTCAGAATTGCCAATTGGTCTCAAAACATAGTCATGAAGACTTGAAATTCAATCCATAAAAGAATAATTAATATGAACTATGACACCTTCAAGAGATTATTTTACATATATATATCACTCTCAGGTATAAATATTACAAGGGACCAATCTTTTATCTTCAGTAAACATAGTCAAACTTGAACCAGTCAACCCATTTTGGATTTACCATTTTAATCACTTTCATTGATTTTCAAGATTTTACAAAGCATGAATAAGACATTAATTTATTAAAAACAAAATCATATGCATTGGATGATTAAAATAAGGTTAAATATCCTCCAAATCATTTTATACACATAAATTTTTAAACTTTTATCTATTAATGACACTTTGTATCTTGCAGGAACCCATCAAGTCTCAATCTATCTAAGTACACACCTTAAGGGGTACACCGGGAAAGGGGTGGGTAGACCATTGGTGTTTCATAAGATTTTTATCTTTTTTAACACTTTATATATACATACTTTTCTCCTAAAACCATTTACCCTAAGCTTATTCTTCTCTATTGTACCCATTCCAAAAATTTGCCACATCTTTATCCTCCTTTTTCTTGCCTTGACCCCCTTTCATCAGTTGACTGTACTAGGTCGAATGGGTCAAACCTATACAATTTTAATCCTATGATTACTATACTAGATCAACTGGGTTGACCCTATATTATTTTTGGGTATTTTCACTTAATAATTTTATTAACCCTTTGGCTGACCTAGCTTGGGAACTAGTGATTTATCTCCTGAAAACATACAGGGTCGATTGGGTTGAGCCTATACAATTGACATATTTGAAAGGATTTAAGGAAATATATAACTATATATACAAGGTCATTTCCAACCATTTGAGAATAGATAAATGAATAAGAATAAGTGCAAATGAACATCTATTTATTGACCATTCTACTTGAAGAATAAAGCTTAGGGTTCCATAATTTCTTTAGAGATACGGATCTTGTCTTATAGAGAAGTATTTTAGATGCATAGATAGGTTGTGTGGCCTAGAGATGATTTATATTTGTTATCCTTACATACCACAATAATCTCTTTCAAAACACCTTGGCCAAGGGAGATATTGAGGCTCGACAGGTTTGTCTTCAAGGTGAGTATTCCTAACTTTATTTCTCCTTTGTAAGAGTAGATAGATAATGTAGTTGTGATTCTATCCCATGCATTATTATTTCACATACATTGACATGAATATATGTCTTCTATGCATGTTTAGTTTAGTTTTTTTTGGTTTTAACCCCCACTTTGTGCCATAAGCTTTGATGTGCAATAGATTAGGTTTAATTTCTTGTTTATTAGATATAGAGTGAACATTAACCCTACGACTCTTTGAGGCTTGTTACATGATTATGTTAGACTGTAGGCTTTGAAACCCTTCTTAGCATAGTGTATTATGATAAGTGATCCTCTAATTGGGTCTATCATATCCTCATATTGGTCATGCTCTCACTTAACAAATGTATTCCTAATCAAAAGTGTAGGTATACTCTATCTTCTCTAAGCCAGGATTAATTTATAAACATGATGCATTTTTGATTTCATAAATTTTGGTGAACCTAATGTGAACTAACCCTTTTAGGATTTGTTCACCTTATTTCCTTATTTAATTATTTTCATCATTATTTTTATCATATATTTTCCATACTGGCTTGACTGCATCAACCTAACTCTAATTTTTGTGCAGAGGTTTTAGGTATAGGCTAATGGATCAACCCTGTCAACCCAATATAGGTTTTAATATTTTTAGACATATAATCTAGACTAATAGGTCAACCCAATCAACCTTGTACATTCTAAGCACTCAACAAAAAGTTTTTACAAAGCTTGATCAACCCAGTTGACCTAGTTAGTGGAATTTACAAGCATATATCAAAGTTATTGAGCAATAATCTTCATTCTCTACATCTTTGATCCACCATGGTTTCTTTCTATCTCTATGTCTCTTTATTTATAGTCTTTCCTTTTATAGTTTATAGTATTTAAAATTGACCCTGCACAGTCAATTGGATCGACCCTACCAACCTAGTCTTTTATTTTGTGTTATTTGGATAACTGGGTTGACTTTGCTAACCCTATTCATTTTTAGACCTTGATTTCATAATATAGGTTTGACCCTGTTGACCCTATTCTATATTTTGTATAGACACTATTGAGCATATCAACATTATACCTTATTCAAATTTAGAATTAACGTTATATGCTAATAATTAGCTCAAACTTTCTTTTCTTATTGCTTGCACACTTATAATAGATCACATAGTTTAATTAGGTGGTTTTCAATTAATCATTTAGTTTCACTATTTTATATTTTATGCACACATAATGAGATCACAAAATCTAAAATAAGCATTTTTAAAATTTGTCTATCCAAGGCTAACCTACTTGGATTTCATCACCAAGAGGGAAACCAATTTTATGTTTTAGTCAAGTATAAAGCATGGTTAATGGTATATTTTGGCTAAGCACCCAACACCCTTATCATTTGAGTGTGTGAATTGATGGGGTAGGTCCCAATACCAAGCCTATATCATTACCACTATAGATACCTTTTAGCCCAAACTACCTGAAACCATACTTAGATTAATTTCTAGTTCCTTACTTATATCCAACTTCCCTTCACATTTAAAAACATATTTATAATAATCTAATAAACACTCAAGTTGACCAATTAGTTAGCTATTTACTTTTCAAGTTGATTTCGTGCTCTTTCCTCAATTGTATTTTGTATTTTAAAAACTTGCATTAGCTATTGTTGGTATAAGGTTTTGTGTTGTGTGCCTCAATTGGATTGGCCAATGTTAATCCAATTAATTATTTGTTTCCCTTTTACTATTTCATTTCAAATTACTTGCAAAAGTTATCTTGTTTCAATTCATAATCTATTATAGGCTTCTTAATTTTCCCTATTTGTTTTATTAGATTGACCTAGTCAACCTAGTACCTTTTTCTAGCCTCTATTCAGTGTACTATATTGACCTAGTTGACCTTGTACTATTTATAGACCCTATTTTCTCTTTTTCTAGTTTCTATTTACCATGTTGGATCGATGCAATCAACCATGTACTATTTATAGACCCTATTTTTGTGCTAGGTCGACCCAATCGATCTTGTACTATTTTTTCCATTTCCTATTTCTTTGCTTTCTCATCTCTCTTTATGTCACTTCATCATGGAATTTTTACTTGATGACAACACTAAGTTACAATCAATATACATGATGAATTTTACCAACCCTCATATGGTATCCCATAGACAGAGTAGGGTTCCTCTCTTGGATGCTATTAATATTCATATTTCCACTCGTACATAATGAACTATGGGACCCCTCCTAGTACCTCTTCACAATTCAATCATCTCTTCTCATTATAAGACCAACTTTAATTAGAGTATACCCATGAAATGCTCTTCTTTATCTCAAAATTTCCTCAACATCAAGGAAAAGATCCTTTTACTATTTACAATCTTATGATGAGTGGTTAATCCAAAGAGTATCATTCACCTACTCCTACATTCTCAAATAGATTTAGGGGTAACACTTTCTTTGATTCTTAGACCTATTCCTTCAATTATGACCCCTTCTCATACCATGACCTCTTACTCTCTAACTTCTTCCACCTCCATGCCTAGTATATCCACTAACATGGTAGGTTCCACATGTAATGGGCCTCTCATAAGATCCATTATCCTTAATCCTTCCACTAGTGCATCATTTTATACCCAAGGTAATCATGATACTATTTCTTCTTATTCTCAACCATTCACTAGTCCATCTTTTGCTACACAAGCAAATTTTGCCACTAGTGCCTCACATTCTCATAATTCCTCTCAAGCTCCTATCAACACCAATAGTGGTACCCAAGCCACTAATACCACCTCTAACACTTCTAATAATGCTAATCAAACACATAAACTATTGTTATAAACACTCAATCAAATGAATACCTTTTAGGCTCATAACACAAATCAAATGATGAGAATGCAAAAGCACCTTCTTAATCTTCAAACTCATCCTCAACCAATAGCTTGTGGAACACATAACTAGAATTTCCCCCCTCCTCCTCCTCCTTGATATTCTCAATGAAATATAATCCCTCAACCTCTTTTGGTTAACAAAACCATTAAGCATCTCCAAAATGAACCTCTCACTACTCAAATTGATAACATTGATATAGGAGGTATCACACCTATATTTCTTATAATGGATCAATCGATCCCACCCTTCATCTTAAAACATTTGGAAAATTTTATAAGGATTGGGTCAAATTAAACACCTTTGCTACTACCAAAATCTTAGCCAAAACTCTTATAGGTGATGCCTTGGATTGGTACAACTAACTTAGAACTCATTCCATTATTAGTTTGGAGGATTTAGTGAATTCTTTAGTTCGATAATTCCAAACTAGTGATCTTGAAAACACTTTGGCCCACTTCATAAATTGCAAACAACTTGAAGGCAAGACTACTCAAGCCTTTGTTAAAAGGTGGAAAACTTTGTCAAATAAATGTGAACATTACATGGCTGATGATAATCTTTTCCATTTCTTTACCACTGTCCTTTTTCCTAAATTACAATAATGGGTTCACACTCTCTCTCCACGCACTTTAGAGGAGGCTATTAACCAAGCTAAACAATGAGATTTCCTTATGCATCAATTCAATCCACCCCAACCTTCTTTAGGTCCTCATCTCTTACTTAAGAATAAAAATTAAAATATTACCAATGATGGTGTTACAGATTCTTATGACACCATTCACAATGTTCAAACTGTCATTCCTACCCCTTCATCAGAACCAATTCCCCCTTCTCAATAATATACCAATCCTCACTTATATTCACCAAACAACATTAATTTTCATAAGCCTCTATCCTCAATTGAATTTCTTAAGAATATATCTAGTCCTCTTCCATGAGAACTTGACCCTACCCATCCTATGAAATCCTAGTATGATCCTTACAAGTTTTGATGGTTTCATGCTAGTTGGGGTCATTCTCATGAGACCTATAGACAAATTTTTAATTTAGCTATGGACTTTCTTCTGGGTCATAATATTGATCATGATTCTATCATTAGAAAGCATAAACAAGCTTATGAAATTATTTTTAAGGATTATAAATCACATGATAAAACTTAATCCTTGAACCAAGCCAATTTTCATTTGGCTATCTACAAAGACCCTCTTCATAATAATCAACCTATCCAAGATAATCAAGAAAAAACCACCCCTTCCACCAATAATGTAGAAATTCTTGTGGAACCCACTTTTGAAGATAATTTTCTTAACATGACTAATATGTGAAGGGTGGTTGATTTTATCAATTCCCAACCTATCTAAACTCCATCTAGAACATATCATGTTATCCAAGAATCTTCTCCAACTCATTTAAATGAGTTGGGGAAAGATGAAATTATTAATTTTGATGATCCAATTTATGATTCTCCCTTAGATAACACTTTATTTTATATTTATACCACTATTCTATCATCTTTGAACACTAATTATACTCAAATTTCTACTAACACTTTCTACCAACTCTTAAAATCAACTCAAGTCAACTACTTCATCATCACAACATGATTTACAACCTTGTTCTAAACCTTATTCTTCTTTTTATCAACATAAATTCTAATGCACTCTAGCTCCTCCTTCCAAGGACCTCCTTAATCATTATGTACATATATCTAACAACCTTCTTATGGGTTATGATGAGTGGGATCCCATTACAGAGGTCACTAATCTCGCATCCTAGATTCCATTCCTTGAGCTTATGAAAAATTCTCCACATCATAGAAATATCTTATGCAATTATTGTTTGCAATGAATGTCCCTCATCCTCCCCTAGCAAGATGGGAGGCACCCTTATCTGGATCTGAGGATAGTAAATTACAATAATATGAAGAGATGTCTATCAATATTGATTAAACTATGGGCACTTCTCTTCCTTAATTTTCCTATAGCTTCTATAATTCTTGACAATATTCTACTTTATGTGGATGATACTCCCTTATTTATTAGTGTTCAAATAGGTGATATCCAAGTTAAGCATGCATTGATTAATGAGGGTTACAATACCTGCATTGCCTCTATCGACTTCATTAAGACCCTTGGATATTTAGAATGCAATCTCAAGTCTACACTCAACACCTATCAAAGATATGATAAAAGGAAAATGCCTCCTCTAGTTGTGTGTGGCTTCCCATTACTATCCCACTTGTTATCATTCATGTGAAGGTGATGATATTTAACTTTCCCATTTCTTATAACATCTTGTTTGGTTAGTTGTGGAATCACCATATGAGAGTTGTTACTTCTTTTGCCTGTCAATGCATTAAATTACCTCATAATGGATTCATTTATAGGATTCAGGGTGATACTAACCCTTGTAATTTCAAACAATTCCAAGACTGTGGTGTCTTTAAGATTCCTACTCTTGAACCTTTACCCAATGTTCCATTCTATGAGTCTCAATGTCTTAATTTTCTTATTAACTCAATTTGAGGTTACAATGGGCAACCCAAACTCATTAGGTACATTCCCCCTAACCTCTTAGATTTTGATGATGATGAGCCCAATGATATTAACCTAAAGATTAAAAATTTTGATCTTTCACCTCACCTCATCTCATAGTTTCCTAATTCTTTGCATCCTCATTCTCGTAAGCCTCCTTGCAATAATATTCCCTTAGTCTTGACCAAGACTCGACGTTCTATTCACCACACTTCCTTAGATGATAAGTTCATCCCTACTTATGTAATTGATCTTCACACCCCAGATTACAATGATGGATATTCCTTAGATGATCTATTCTTAGGTGGTCTTATACAGGCCTGTGATGTCAAGATTGTCTATTATCAATATTATTTACTTGAGTCTTTTCATGTATATTCCTATCTTAATTAATTTATAGTTCCTTATTTTAGTATTTTTTTAATTTATTATAGGGTAGAGATGGTACCAACACCTCTAATTTTTTAGGATCCTCATAGGAATATGTTCATGGATCATGCTATGATTGAGCCTTACCAATTTTATAGGTACCCTGATCACCATAGTTGGTTTAATCTTGAGATTAGTGTGAACGTTATTAGACCTTCTAAAGTAGATCTCACTCCTCCCTCAGTAGAGACCTTTTGATACCACTCCCACTCCTATAGTTGAGCCCATTCTTTCTCCTACTATAATTTAGCTTATTCTCACTCTTGCTCTCGTTGAACCTATCCCTGCTTCTCATCCCATGGTTCCTTATATTAATCCTAGTTTCATTCCTCCTCCATCACCACCTTCCCTTGGTGATGGTTTAATTTCTTTGCCTCATATGGCTCCATTACCCATAAAATGGGTCGATGAGTCTTCCTTGGCTTCTTCCACTCTTATTACACCTCCTTCTGTGAGTGATTTTCCTAAGACCACCCACAAGTGTATATGTTGATTCCATGGGATAGATAATCATTATTTTACCCATTATCACAATTTATGACATTATATTGATGCTTTACATCCTTCCTTAGACAAATCCATGCCTCCCCTAAAGGTTATACCTTAATATATACCTAATTATGGTGAGGTGTATTATCTGTGTCACCAATATGGCACCCATCACATCGATCATTGTAGCATCCTTAAGCAACACCTTAAGGATAACCTTATAGCTATTCCCAAACCTTCTTCCATTCCTCCCATAGATCATCCCCATGAGAAGGATTCTCCTTCTTCTCCCATGGCTCTACCTCTAGTGGTTCCATCCCCTCCTTTGGTCCCTTTATCACCTTATGTGCCTCCACCAGTGATTCCTTCACCTATGGACCTTCCCTCACCTATGGATCCTTCTCCACCCATGATTCCACTCATGAATCCTTCTCCATCAGTGATTCCTACATCTCTTGTAGAGTCCACTCCCATGCATTATCTCAAACATCCCTTGCTTGATTTCCCTCCTCATCATGATTCATCGAGTATTCCTAATTTTTTAGCTGAGGAGATTAGAAGATAAGTATTATCCCAATTTTCATTAAATATTGATAAGACAATAGCTGTAGTTCATATCTAGCTTCATAGAGATTTATTTGATGTCTTGGATAATGTGTGTGGATAGATTTATCAGTATTTATGAGCACATGCATGGTGCCTTTACATTTAAATTTTGATTGGATGTATGCTCCAATTTTATTTTTATCTATCTATTATATCATTTGACATTGTGTCAAATTCATATGTTTATTATATAGTGATATTACCTTTTGTACTATATCTTGGTTATATTTTCATTTATATTTACATATGATTGTCTATTTTTATCATTATCTTCTCTTTCTTTCTTGAGTTTTTCTCAAAACTCCCTTATTTCCTTCATGATTGTTTGCTTTCTTATCTCTATTTTTCACAAATAGTTATCATTATGATTTGGTTATACAAACTATGTTCCCTTCGGTCCTTGTATCCTGTTACCATGTGATAAATTAGCAACCAATGCATTTCATTATACTTTCCTTTCACCAATCCACCTTTGGATATCCTTTTTCCTTTCTTCCTTTTTCAAAAACTAAGTATATACATGATTAGGACTTGAGATCGCATGCTAGTTCACTGTTAACCCTAAGTGGCCTGGTTAGTCTTTGTCTTTGGTTACTAAGCTTATTTTAGCCTTAGCTTAAAGCTCATTTTTGTCTATCACTACATCTCTCATGATTGGTCATTATAAATTTGTATGGAGGAGGAATATTAAAAAGACATAAAAATTTAAAATCCAAATCATTTTACAAAAGGCAATGATATAAAAGGCAAAAATATTCTTAAAAGTCAAATCACACTAAAAGATATGATTCAAAGCACATCTCCTTCTTCTATTCAAATCTCAAACCAAATAATTGGCTTCACAATAGAGTTTAGGTCCTTTGGGATGTAGTAGGCTAGTAGATAGAAAATGAGAATAAAAAAATCTTTTAGTTCTACCTACTTTCTCATGCAAGTACCCAATATTCATAGTAGACTAACAACTCTATAACGGGTCCTGAGGAATGGGGAACACATCATGGGAAGGTAGGTCCATTTTACCTTTTCTTGTACCAATCTACCTTCATGAGTTGATATTAGTAGCACACTTATATGATTACAAAGCTTTGTGTCTATAGTAAACAAGTTTCCTTTGTACATTGATGGTCACTAGTCACTTAGTGTTTTCTCATGTCCTTAGTATGCTTCTTGTCTCCTAAGGTCTTCTCATAAGACACCTAAGTCTTGATTTTTACACTCCCTTTTCCATTTCATATATACCTCATATTTGTTCTTGAGAAATATTTTTTTGTCTACTAATCACTCCCCTTGGGATTTCATTTGTGAGTTGCATTATAAGATCACATATAGGACACAACGTTCCTCACAAATTAACACCTTTTTACTTCCTATTACCTACATCCTTTTTTAACTGATTGTCCCAATTTTTTCACCCCTATGGTTTTCTATTTGTGAGTTGTAGTGTAAGACCATGGATAGGATCCAACATTCCTCACAAAATTTTCTAATAATACAAGTCACAAACAAAGTTACATCTGTCAATTATGAGATAAGATGTGATTGATTATGAAATTACACATCATTGACATACTTCCCAACTTGATTTAGAATGTTTTTATGCTTATTTCATTTCTCTTTTTCTCTTATTTTCTTATTTTCTAAGTGCATGTGAGAATACAACCATTTCTTGAATTTTTCATACCTCCTAGCTTGAATTAGTGTGATAAATTTAAGACCAATCTTTTGCTAATTTTGTTTTTCTCTTATACTTACCAATGCGATTTAGTATAATTTATTGACTTAATTAATTTATTTTTATACAATTTGTGCCCTTTTACATACCTTCCATTTTATTAAATTATTTTCATACTTCCCAACACAATTTAGTATGATTTTACTTGTTTTAATTTGATGCAAAAATATTTCACTTGGGTTTAAAAACAAATTCCTTATACTAAGTCATTTTCTTGTTATTACACATTTACCAACTTGAAATAGTATGTAGTACATTTTTTATTGATTACATTTTACCAAGTCCTTTTTTCCCATTTATTTTTACCCATGCATGTGTTCTACATAATTCTAGAAAATAAAGCGCATCTCATATATTTCCTATAACACATAAAACAACAACTAAACACATGTGCTAGAAAAAAAAATATCCAAAGCATCCACAACCACAACCATGATAACAACATACACAATCAACATGAATATGCAAAAATGATACATCATATACATATATATATATATATATATATATATATATATATATATATATATATATATGTATGTATGTATGTATGTATGTATGTATGTATGTATGTATCCACAACCACAACCATGATAACAACATACACAATCAACATTAATATGCAAAAATGATACATCATACACACACACACACACACACACACACACACACACACACACATATAATGAGTTTTTGATACAAGTACAACCATATATACAATGCTCTAGCTCTATGGTTGGGCTCCATCTTGTCTATCTTATGGCCTAACCATGCTATCTACCAAGGCCTCAATCTAAATCCTCTAAATAGTATGCTATAAGGAGGCCATCTGAGATATCAATCCCTCTACCTATCCCTGTAGGTGTGCTACCTACACCTGTGCCTATGCCAATTAGGTCATGGTCACTATATGTGCCTATGTCATCTACATCACTGTAGATATTATTGTCCCCCAAAAATATCAACTCATTTTTGGGACAACATTTGAACTATTTTGGTCTTACAGACCAAAATTATCTCTTCTCTTTTCAAAATTTGTCTTGGGCATTCAAATTCTTCAGTTTTCAATCTTTTCTTAAATCTACAGACTCTGTAGGCTTGAATCTATGGACTTTGTAGGCTTGAATCTATGGAATTAGTAGGAAGAAAAATCTACGGACTGTGAAAGAAAAGGAAAATCTATGGACTCTACAAGCAGGTTCATTTTTACAGGTTCAAAGGCTTCTACAGGTGGTTTCAGTCAAAAGAATCAGTTTTTCAACACTTAGTCATTTTTTGGGACTGTTTCAGTGCCTTGGTTCAAACAGAAATCTCCATCAGCAACACCAATAGCAGGTTCAACGGGTTCAAGGTTCAACGGCGGGTTCAACCAAAGGAATGGTTCAATGGCTCAATTAAACCAAGTCGTTCAACACTTTATTTCACTCGAGTGGTTCATTCCTTTTATTTCAGTGTCTTTTGGTTCAATACTTAGTTCATCGACTTGGTTCATTCAATTGAACCATCGGCTTGAATTTTTTTTGGTTCAACCGATTGGTTCAACGTCTTGGTTCAACGAAAAGGTTCGACGGTTGGTTCAAAGGCAAGTTCATCAGCTCAGTTCATTCAAATTGAACCATCAGCTTGATCCATTTTTTTTGGTTCAACTAATTTGTTCAATGTCTTGGTTCAATAGATTGATTCATCGCCAAAGTTCAAAGAAGCCTAAAGGCCATTCAAAGACTGCCCACAGGGTAGATACCCTTGCGGGAGACTCTTCCCGACTCAAAATAGGTCATTCCTTAAGGCCCAAAAAGGCAAGTATAATTCAAAAAAGTGCCAAACAGGAAAGCCAAAAGAAGATAAAGGAATGACGTGCCCGAAAACATCAAATTCAACTCAGTGAATTAGCCATTGATCTTTTAAACATACAGACCAAAATACAATCACAGATCTCAAGGCCAAGACCAGTAGAATGCAGAGAAAGAATAGAATAGTAAATTAAATCCAGGACCCAATTCAATTAGCTGAACAAGGAGGAATGATGAAGATAAGACCAGATCACTAGGTGGAATATTGGAAGTTATAAACTTTAAATAAGCACGACTTATTTCCTTGCATTGATAAAATCAAATGGGTAAAGCACCCCTAAGTTCCAGTGTGTCTCCTTAATAGATTCCAATGCAAATTGATGTATTGATTATTCCCAAGTCCTTCTTGAAGAGGCTATATAAGGGACTTTATTCTATTGTAAAGAGGATCTCTTTTTTGACATTTAGAATGAAACTCTGCCCAAATTGAGAGGCATCATTGAGACTTTGTGCTCAGTCTGTTAATCATATTTTGTTACTGGAATAAGAAAGCAAGGGACTTTTTTAGACTTTGTGCTGTGATTTCTTTGTTATTAAGGAAACTGTTCTTATGTCTTTTTCCTTGATATATTTTTTGTTCCATTAATTCAAAAAGCAAAATTAGTAAAATTAGTTAGGAAGGTGTCCTGAAGAATCAATTGTGGAGAGACTTTGTGCCCCCATAGCTGCCTTTAGTGTGTTTTCTTTTCATTATTGTGTAAAGGACTTTGAGAAGACTTTGTGCCCTCATTGTCCTTCGTATATTACTCTTGAGCATTTCAAGTAGAGACCTTGCGTTGTATCTCAATTTGCTAGTTACTACGCCCTTAATTACATTCTACTTTTATTTCCAAGAGTATTCTTGTGGTTTGCTGAATAGTATTTTTGAAAGAAGAGGAGTACTATCTGTCATTTCCCCTAAGTTTTTCCTTTGATCCATGCGCATCATCTTTGAAAGAAGAGAGATGGATGATTTATCCCACCCATGAGTATTATTTTCTGTTTATATATATATATATATATATATATATATATATATATATATATATATATATATATATATATATATATATAGCATACCTACAAGGAACCTCCCCTTGATGAGAGGAGAGATTAGTGTCTTTCTGATGTGGTAAAACTACACATTTGGATGACTAATCTCCCTACTTTGGCTGATCAGACCTATTTTGTTTATCAGTATGCTGATCGACAAAATATTCAACCAACAGATATATACAAATCTCTATCCTCTATTAGGGATTACCATACTAGTATCTCAACTACACCCATCTATGTTGGTGGATGCATCCTCTCTCTTTATACTCATATCCATCTCACTGCCTTCCTTACTAATCTAAATGAACTTGTCTGATTTGGGGAAAATGGTACACAAGGTTCCTCTAATGTAGTAGGGTCATATGACTATAGAGTCTCATCCTAGACATCATGAAGTGCTCCCATCACAAGGGACCCCTATTTATCCTCTTTATCCTTAGCCACACCTAAAAAATCACACCTAGATAGATATTAGATCACTGCTATATCTCACAATATTTGTTTATCTCTAGTCTCTATTTCAAAATAAAAACTTAAGCAATAATTTAATCATCTTTATTACCTATCTATGTTTCAAACACTATGGTCTCACCATCTATGTGATCACCTAGCACAACATACCCATCTATGTGACCTCCTAACACCTCCTCTATAGGTCACTTCCTCATCTCAAATATGATTGTCATAGCTTGCATCTACCTCAGCCTACATATAAGTGGCTTATCTATCATCCAGCTCTCTTTTGGCTCACTTGCTAGGTCATCAAGGATGGTGATAGTTTCCACTCTCTCCTTTTCATACTTCTATCAACACCATATCCTCAATGGTTACTACTCATCTTGCTATAGAGCTAGTGGTGGTATCTTTGGTACCATTACCTTTGCACCCCTCTCCTCTTGCTCTGATCCCTATCATGTTCTCCCAATCCATGGTCACTCACAATATGGTCTGAGCATCAACCTCATCACTAGTGGTTCTATTCCCCTTTTCCCCATGGCTCTCTCACTTACTGATCCCACTAATTAGGCATCAATATCAATACCACTAGATGAGGTAAGCCCATATGTTCGGATACCCATCCCACTGAATGTGGCTCTCTCTACTAGGAATAGTGTTTGACGACCTCTATCCTCACTATAGCTGGTGTAACTATGTCCCAACTTGGTCATGTAGTTTTTATGTGCCCAAATGGCTACCATATTATGTCTATACATCTCACTATCTACAACACTAGCATGTGGGGCATGGCACATACTACGTGATCCTCTCTCCATCTTTATACTTGAGGTTACCTATTATCGACCACATGAGGAAACCTAACCAATTAATACATAGGAAACCTCTTATATATCTAAGCCATTAGTAATATGATCGGTCTTATCAACTTTTAGCCTCTGACCAATGCCTCATACATATCATATATGGGATGGACCCAGATTTCAAAACTGTGATCATATAGTACTCCCTCCTCTAAGATCATCCTACTCAATGCTACTATGAATAGTGTTACCTTGTTATCTAACTTGTGACATAGCATTTTTTGTATCAAAAACCTTATCATAGCTTTCCAGATAACAAAAATTTGTGATGTATAGACATCAAACATGCTAACTTTCTTGCCTGCCAATATCATCTTTGAGCCTACAACCCACATGACTAAGGCTCTCCTCTCCTCCATGTTGTCTGGTATCCCTATAGTCACTAGTGCTCCTACTTCTAGTATCCTTAAGATGGTATGTACATCCTCTAGAGTGATAGTTACCTCTACCACATCCCTATCTAACTCCCATCTAAAGGTGTTAGTCAGTCATTCCTAACATCCTAGGAACATGACTAACAAATCAACACTCAGGAGAATTCTGCACATATCAACTATCCTTCCTAGGCCTATAAATACTAGTGTAGCTCTATCTCCTATCATTAAACACTTTAGTAGATATGTTAGTCATGATGCATCTACAAATTTCCAAAATTAGGGTCATCCCTACCATCAGCAAATAATAAAATATGTATTATATCTTCCCTGTCATGTATAATCACAATACATTCTTTTTACAAATTTTAATAAAAAACAAGCCTAAACTACTTTAATTCATTCATTTTTACCTATGTTTAGCCTACTTGGTACTTTTTTCCCTTACTTGGTCATATTGGGCCATTCTAGCCTTCTTTCAATGTTTTACATGCTTTTTCGTACAATTTTGATTCTTTGCTCAACCTAGTTTGACCAAAATTTCCCTATTTTTTCCTTGATTGACTTAAAATTATAAGTCAACCCTCTTCTTTTCCTCTCCCTAATACTGCATTATCATTCTAGACTTCTCAGATCAAATTGGTAAATTATACTACGTTGATAGTCTATAAAAGATACAGGGTTGGCATATACCTACTGGGTCAGCAATGTGGATTTTGCTTTTTTTCAGCCTACTAGGTCAACTAGGTCAACCCAGTTGTTTTTGACTGTTGACCCCTTGCCTTTTCCTCAAAAAGTGACTGCTTATAGTTTTGTCCTTAATTCATTCAAACCCATTTCCCATCTTAGTTTTTCCTACCTATAGAATCTAATTTGACTTCATTCTAACATCTAGAAATGCTAAAAATTAAAATTTTATAAAAATACACTTAGTTCACTAAAAATCTCCAAAACTGGGTTGAGATTCATGGTTGCATACTTGTAGTGCACCCATTATTGTTCCTAGAGTTCCCCTTCATCTAGCTTGTTGTCTTCTCATCATCCTAGCTCATTTGGTCTTTAGAGTGCTTTTTCTCTCATTCATAAGTCAAAACAACCAAATCACTTCTCTTTCCCCCTTATTTAAAAACACTTTTCAAAATTCAAATTCTTTAATTATTTTTAGGCTGATTCCTTATTTTGCTTATATCTTTGTTTTTATTCATCCATTTTTCAAACCATAAAATGAATTGGATTTGTGATGACATAGAGAATATTTTCCCCTATAATATGCCTATATTCCAAAAAAATTATTTTTTTACTATATTTTGGACTAACTTCTACAGGTTTGCCTAGTGTTCTTCACATTGGATGCCTTCACATCTCTTGCAGTATACTTATTTATCTACAGCACTAAGGTAAATAAAGGTATGTGTTTTTTAATTTTGTCCTTTCATTTATTTTATTTACTTCTTACTGCACTTTACTTAGCATCAATGTTATGTGTTATCATGTTCTATTTCCTAAAGCACCATCTCATGTTGCACTTACATGACATGTGATGAGCTTCGAGTGGGGCATATGTATACACATAATATTTTTAAAATTTTATCAATTAATGACACTTTTTATCTTATAGGAATCCATTGAGTCTCAATATCTCTAAGTGCACGCCTTAAAAGGTGCATTGAGAAAGGGGTAGGCATACTATTGATGCTTCATAAGATTGTTATCCCTTTTTCCACTTGCCATCTTCACAATTGTTTCCTAAAACCATTTAACCTAAGTTTATTCTTCTCTATGGTACCCATTAAAAACATTTATCACATCTTTATCCGATTTTTTCTTGCCTTGAACCCTTTTTATTGGTTGACTATACTAGTTCAACTGAGTTGAGCCTGTATAGTTTTTAGCCTCTAATTATTGTATAGGGTCAATTGGGTTGACCCTATACTATTTTTGGATATTTTCACTTGAGAGTTTTATTAGTCTTTTGGCTGGCCTAACTCAAAACCTAGTGATTTATCTCTAAAAAATATACAGGGTTGACTAGGTCAACCCTGTACAACTAACATATTCAAAAGGATTTAGGGCAAGATCTGCCTATATATACAAGTTCATTTCCAACCATTTGAGAATAGAGAAGTAAATAAGAATAAGTGTGATTGAACATATGATTATTGACCACTCTATTTGAGGAATAAATATTAGGGTTCAATACTTTATTTTTAGATATGAATCTTGTCTTATGGAGATGTCTATTGGATGTATAGATAGGTTATGTAGCCTAGAGATGATTTATCTTTGTTATCCTTACATACCATAAAAATATCTTGCGAATCACCTTGGCCAAGGGAGAGATTGAGTCTCGATGGGTTCGTCTTCAAGGTAATTATTCCTAAATTTATTTCTCCTTTGTAAGAGTAGATAGATAATGTATTTGTGATTCTCTCCCATGCATTATGATTCCGTATACATTGACATGAGTATATGTCTTCTATACATGTTTAGTTCAGTTTGTTTTGTTTATAACCCCACTTTGTGCCACAAGATTTGATGTGCACTAGATTATATTTAATTTATTTTTTATTAGATATAGAGTGAACATTAAACCTAGGACTCTTTTAGGGTTGTTATGTGATTGTGTTAGAGTGCAAGCTTTGGAACCCTTCTTACCATGGTGTATTTTTACAAGTGATCCTCTGATCAAGTCTAGTAGATCCCCATATTGGTCATGATCCATCTTAACAAATGCATTCCCAATTGGAAGTGTAGGTATTATCTATCTTCTTTGGGATAGGATTTATTTATAGACATGATGTATTTTTGATTGCATACACTCATCACTACAACTTGCTTACCTAGATCTGCCAGTTTTACTTCAAACAAAGTCATGGTGATAATGACCTTCAAAACCTATGTAGACACTTTTAGAGACTCTTGATTCATGTGGATGATTATATGAGATAATTACGTAAATCTTAGTTAGAAATATACCATGGTCAAGTGACAATATTGGTCTTGTAGACCAATCACATAACCTTACACCTTCACTGTCTCATTTGTACTAGACAGGTCAAATTATGAGCAACATTTTAAACATATCCACTAACCTCCAAAACATATATCCAACATGATCACATCTTAAAATTATTTAATAATATCTTCATTTAATTGGATTCATCCCTATTCCATGATAACACTTCCCTAAACAACTTCTCACTTTTGTCTGGTTTTCTCACTATTTGCACCATTAGGCCTTTTAGTAATAGGTTGACTTGTATGAAAATTTTAACACAATTAAGTTATATAAAATACTAAAAGCCACCATGGACATAAAATACAAGTCTTAAGCTTCAACCTTCATCCATTTATAAACTTTGACTTGGTCAAATTTGATTGCTACAACAAATCTATGAGAAACCAGGTTTTTCCTATAGGGTCCACTCACTCCCTTGATAAACCAATCACACCTAGATCTATTTGGAAGAGTTAAATACAACATCCAATAACTTAAATATCCATTCAAAACAATTATGGTATATTTTGATCAATATCTTTCTCATTGGTCAATGTTAGTGTTTTAGAGAGGGTTAACACTATTTTTGGTGTTAACGATTGTTCATAAAGCTTAGCCCCTTATTCTAGAAACCAATGATTTTAAATTTGAGCTAATAATCTTACACATATACCATTAATATCTCATGTTATCATGCAAAGTTTACACATTCCAATGAATACTTGAAAGTTCTTCTTAGGTTGAGAATCCTTCATTTTGTGCACATAAGAAACCTCAAAACCACTTTTCATGCCTTTTATTACAAAATTTGACCTTATACTTGGTAAACACACCTAAAAAAACATTAAATACCTACGTCAATTCACACATACTCATACTTGCCTTGGAAATTGATCCGGATACCCCATCTGGCCACCATCTCTCTTTACTCTATAAGCTTTTATTACTCTTTACATTAAATACCTACGTCAATTCACACATTTGGCCTTGAAATTGACCTTATAGGAATTTTAAATGACATATCCACCTCAATCACATGATAAATAAATTTTTTTAAATTTTATAACACTAATTTTCATCCTTCATGGGCCTTGAAAATACCTCATAACACCTCATTAGGTGAGGTGGGTCTAGAAATAGTCTAGTTAAATGCTAGTTATGTAGGTTCTACCCCTATAAACTCACCTTAAAGCTCTCTTGAGTGATATAATGATTCATATACATAATAAATCATACTAAAAAAATAATCTTATGCCTTTTTACATGAATCTCACTAGGCCATCATGCTCTTTCATGCACAAGACTAGGCATCCTATGCACAAGCCTTCTCAAGTCATTTGCTAGGTTCAAACACTGGAAAAACTTTGGAAATTGATATTTAAAAAATTATTTCATGTTTATACACCTTTCTCACATGTATTTTAATATCATTAGACAATATCATACCTATGTACATACCTCTTTATGCTCATCATGCATATGCTCATGATATGACTATGCTTGTTATGACTAGGCTTCTCAAGACACCTAATACTCAAAATATGCTTACTTTGGCCTGGATATTGACATCAACCTTAGAATAATATATAGGTTTCCTTAAAATTCCCTCTCAAAAAATAGATAATAAGTTACCTTCAAATTCTCTTATCACATGGTTCATATCTCACAAACTACTCACTATGCATTTGTACCTTAACATCAATGATATCAACCTTGATGTTAACACCAATGACATCAACATTGATCTTGACATCAATGAAAAAAATTCTCAACACCATTCTCCCATGACATGTAAATTACTATAGGATTAAACCTTATCATTAATAATATCTATTAGATCTTGTATAAAAATTAGACAGGGTGATAAGTAGTACTATGTACCTTAGAATTTGTGTTTAATGTATTATTTTCTTATTTTGGTTTTAGATTTTTAGTGTAGCTATATAATGTGATATTTATATCGCAAGACACTAGAACTAAGTTGGAAAATTCAATGTTGTATAGTGAAACAAGGAAAGAAACCCAATATTAAAGGAACAAAGTCATGTAAAGTCAAACCATAGATCATCAATCAAGTCCATAAAGAATGTGTTGATAAATAAAGTATGGAGGAAGGACAATTAATGGTCATTCAACTATTTTTTAATGATGACACACTTAAAATATTAAATCTTTACCAAAGAGGATAGTGTGTTATAATTAGGGGATGTATAATAAAATAAAGTGGATGATGGAAAATATGACATGTTACATCAAAAACTCCCATCATCAGTTCTAATAATTGGCTGTAATTAATTCAACAAACATAATAGTGCAAAAACAACTCAACACATTCAAAGCAACGTGTCAGATGGATTTAATAAGGAAAAACTATATAAACTAGGGTATAAAGAACTCAATGAAATTAAAAACTTTTGATAAAAAGAGACATATAATATTTGTGACTAATTCATTCATTTGTGCATGGATTATTCACTTGCACTAGTTTAATCAAAGATATCATTCAAATAATACTAAAACAATAACCATGGATCACTCATAGCTTTTGATTGCTATGACAGATGAATAGAAGGAATAAATAAGATTGGTCTTTCACTAAGATAAACAAGATACCATGATCCAAACCTATTTGACTGCATTGACACAACATAATATAATTTTTTACTCAAAATCATCCAAAAATAGTGAAATCAAGTGCCCTAACATTATAACATCACCTATGAGGAACCAATATATATCACCTTATCAAACTACTGAACCTTTGGTTAGATTGATGAGGAAATGATGAAAATTCTTAGTTATTATAATGAGGACACCATTCATTTATCAAAAGACATGAACTATTTTCATCAACACTTCCACCATGGCACAAGTAACCACATTGCCTATGAGGGGTAAATCATTGGCCCCTTACAAGACAAAGAGCCCAACCTATCCATTCAAATATGAGGGAGAAATAAATTAAGGGGGATATATATAGACTTTGTAGAGGATGTTTCAAAAAATATTATCTTTGAATACATCAAAAAGTGACTTTGGAAAATAACCAAGAGCATGAAGCATGCTACAAAAGGTGTGATAAACATTAATTATTGCATGATTCAACTAAATTAGGATTTTAAATGGAAAAAAATATAGTATTTGAGCTCATTACTAATATTAAGGTCATCAAAAAGACATTGCAAGTCTTACAATATCAATGTTTGGTCTTACTTCTCTGCTTGAAGAAGTGGAAGTCATGAGAGGGCCCTATCAATTTAGATGTAGAAATTTTCCCTGTCATCACATTCATAAACATTAGTTAGATAAAAATATTCCAATATTATGAATAACTAGGTAGATTCAATGCATAGTGGGTGGAAATCTACCAGCTTATCCTTTCATATGCTTTGATACCCAAAAATGTCATGAAATATTGGGGGTAACATGTTATAGTGACTAAGCTCCATGATGACATCCAAATAAAAATCCATAAGCTATCAAAGGCACCAATCACTTCCTTGCTAGTATTCATCAATGTGTTTAATGTGTAGGTGGAAATTATATGATGAAAATATTTGGCTTCTCACTTAATACCACCATTGTGAATATGCCTCTAGGGGAACATCACCCATTACCTCACCAATACATAACACACTTGTAATTAAAGGCATAGGAACTACTTGTAGCAAAATTAACCCCATTACAGATTGTTGTGAAGAAGAGGAAGGCACTAGCATGTAGAGCATCACCACCTCCACTAAATAAGAATATGTAGAGTAATAAATTGTGAACTTTTGATAGGAATGTCCCACAACTCATTATATAATATATTTTCACTCATCTAAATATTACAAGGGAGGACTATAAAAATAAATGATTTAAGACATAGTAACTAAGGTCTATGAGGAATAAGAATAAAAAGAGTTTCTATTTTAGAAAACAGTGTTTTTATTTAAGTGAAAAACAATGTTGAATCAAATAGGCACACAGACACACCATGGTTGAATCTGTTTCTCTTAATTTCTACTCATTTCTTAATTTTAGAAGAAGATAAGAAACTAATAATAAGGGTGTGGTAGAAATAGTAGTTATTGATGCATGTGTAATCTAGATGAGTATGGAGAGATCTTATTTGTCTTGGAAGGAATAACCTATAGATAATAAAACACTAACAAAAGGGGTTGTTATCAAGATAGTTAGGTGGACTACCTAGCATGAGCTAGATCTAAGAAGCATGATCTTTCTAGGAGGCTGTCAATCCACTCTTTGATAAGAATTAAGTTGGAAATAATAAAATAAATATACTTGCATCAAATAATAGAAAGTATTGAAATGAAATACAATAAGTAGATGAATGCTTGATATAGAAAATGACTAAATATAGTAAAAGTGGGTCAATACTAGTGCTAAAGTAGATGGGGTTAGATTCAAAAAATTAGGCAGGAGTCTATGAATAGGCAGGGATAGAAAGTTAGATTTGGTTGGAGGTAAGGGGTCATAAATAACTTAATATTATTTCATGAAATAGTGACCATCGATAGTTGGGTTGACCATCAGTGGTTGGGATGATCATTAACAATTGGGTAACCATTAATAGTTGTGCTAACCATCGACAATTATCTATGGATTTTTGGAAGTATTAAAAAAAGAGTTGTAGAATGGGTGATTGATTCAATAGGGGTTTGGTTAAGGATAGGAAGGTCAAAAGATAGGTGTTGTAGATCTAATTTAATATTGGAAGTTAGAAACCAAACAAAGATAAAACATAAACTATACTTGTTTTCTAAATGGTTAATGGCTAGATAAATTTTGATAGAGTGAAGATACTTTGCCTTGAGAGTAATTTTGATAGAGGTTCAGATCTCTATTACCATTGCTAAATTAATGGAAGAAGACCAGTTGGGTCGCTGGAAGCTTGAATACCTATGTGCAAGAATGCTTGTGATGATCATTTTTCACCTCCTACTCCCTTCCTTTTATCGGCAATGAGAGATGGAGGATAAAAGGTTCCCTAGTAGGTTGGCTTGCTAATTTTGATACTTGTGAGTTTGTTAGCACCACATAAGGTGAACATATTTAATTATGCCTCATTATCTTAAAAAATTGGTATTTGTGTGAGAATAAGTAGGACCTAACCATTAACGGTCAGGCTAACTATTGATGGTCAAGTTAACCATTGATGATCAAGTATCTAGAGGCAAAGGGTCAAGGTAAGTTAAAAGTGGTGGGTTAAGGTTTGTTAATAAGTTATTGATTGTTAGTTAGCTAAGTAGCTAACTAGATCTAAGGTTTAATAGGTTGTTTAGTAGGTCAAGAAGAGTTAGGTGGTCCCTAAGGTATCCTAAGGCATTTTTACATCTAGAACTATCACGTGTAATTTTTTAGTGTTTACATTTTACCCTTTTTTGTTATGCAATTTTGAATAAACAAGATGCAAAACAAAAATAGATTGCTTGGTCAAAGATCTGGTTGCCCTGAGTATGGGAGGAGGTGTTTCCCCTCAAACTAAGGATTGATGAGGTAAAAATGAAATTGAGTCAAGGTTTGATAAGTTGTTTATGGTGAGTCACAAGGTTGGTGACAAAGGTGGTTGAGCATTCGAAATGCAAACATGCCCATAAAATGTGACTAAGTGTGATATTTAAGATCATACATAGATTAAGGTTACCAATGTTGGTAAAAATAAGGTCAATTCTAGAAGTACAAGTGATAAGGTAACCCATCCATAATGTTAGTCATAGCTGATCAGTTACTCTATAAGTATTCTAGATAAGGTTGATGTTTTTGTATTTATTTGAGGTAGCAAGTGCTCCCTTGAAAAACATAAATGGTCAGGTTGTGCACTAGGTGGTGAAAATGTAAAAGTTCAACATGGCAAAGTTGGTTAGTGTGGTCAAAAAGACTAGGCAAGGTTGTCATATAATATGTGATTATTCAGATAAAAAATGGCCAACATCGAGGTGGATGTGGTATAATGGTTGGGTGGAGAAGGGTAATCTCTAAAATTTCAAGTTTTGGTATAGGGTAGAAAGGTTATCTCTAAAAATTTGGCACTTAGGTGTGGGTGCCTTAAATTTTTTTTAAATGTGGGCTCTCTTAACTGTTGATGGTCAAGGATTCCGTGGTCAACTTTAGATAATTAGCCTGACCATTGATGATCAGGGGAAAACCCTAAAAGGCTAGAGGATAAAAAGTGAAAATAAAATTTCATTTTCACTTTTTGTAATTTGACCTTCTAACTTTTCATGAATTTTGATGATCTGGTGATTTGGCATTTAGCTGTGAGAGGGTTGACTGAGTGGTTTTTGACATGATTATTGTTGATTGGTTGAGTATGTGTTTGAGGTGATCCAATTTATTCCAAGATGTAGGGTAGATGAGAATGAAATTAAGTAGTTGAACATGGGCTCCATCATCGATAGTGGTCAAAGAATGAGGTAGGGGGTGTTTTAAAATTGTTAGTTTAGTTTATTTTGTTGTTGTGAAGTACAATTTATGTATTTGTGGTTTGTTTTGGTAGGATTTTGGGGGGTTTGACCTAAATTTAGGTTTTTCTCATGATTTTGGAAATTTATTTGATGAAATTGAAAATTGAGGGAGGATTTGGATTAGGGATAGGATCTAAAATAGAATTATGTAGTTTTATATTTATTTTAAATATTCTAATGGGTTTTTAGTAAGGTAGGTTAGGTGGTTTGCCACTGGTGGTTACACATAGTGGCCATCAATGGTTCAAACTAATTGTCGATGGTCAGACTTGATCATCGATGGTCAACCACCAAAGTAAAAAGCTCATCAAAATGTTGATGGTCATAATAACCATCAATGATCAAGTGTTTGAGGAAGGGATGATTTAATAAAAAGAGATAAGAAGAGTCTGTTTTAAAATGTTGTAAGGGGGTGAGGGGCATTTTAAAAGGTCAAATGTAAGCTAGGATAGGTGAAGTTCAAGTAGGAGTGATAGGTTAGGGTAGTTGAGATTATTGTTGGATAGATTTAGTTATTGGTTTAATAGGCTAAGGAAAGGTTGTTGAAAATTTTTTCAGGTAGGGTAGATGTTTGTGATAGAAGAATTAGGTGTTATTTGATAGGTTAGGGTAGATGTTAAAATTTTTGTGGGTGAGGGTTGGTTTTAAGGGCTATAGGTAATGATATAGAGGTAATGGTTATGTGTTAGTTTGTAAATAGGTTGATGTAGGTGGATGTAGGTTGATGTAGATTGGTTTAGATTGATAAAGAGGTGGATTCGGGTAGAATGATTGAAATTAATGGAAATGAGAATGGTAATGAAAAACTAAGTGTGTGTGCTAACTTGAATTTTTGTAGGCATGAGATCAGATCCAATTGAGGGATTGGGTTCCTAGGATCTTTATGGAGGTCCATGGAGGGATGACTAAGGATGATTGGACACACATGAGAGAGGTCTACCTTAGGTCTATGAGATATTATAAATTCTTGCCATGAGATGTGGTGATGATCATGACCCTCATCGAGAGATAGGATTTGACCATAAACACCTTCTTGCTATCAATATGAGAGATGAACATCCTATTAGAGGATGTTCATAGGATTACTTGACTACCTATTCGAGGGGAGCCTATTTAACATATAAAGATTGATGAGAGGGATGAGAAAATGGAGTTACTATACGATGAGGATTAGGCCCTTGCTAGGTGGTATGTAGGTGGTTTCGGTTATAGGCCATTATATTAGAGGGCTTTAAATAAGAGGAATTTGATGACTATGATGATGATGGTAGTGTCCTATTTGATGAGTGGTTAGTTTCCATATCTACTATTGGGAGTGTTGAAATAGATGTTACTTGAAAGGATAATGTTTGGGTGGGCACCAATTTTATTGGTCTAAATATACAGGGAGCTCTAGGCATTTCAATATCATAGGAGATATGGGATAAATGTTGGATTTGTGCTCCTTTATTGGGCATATGAGCATATCAGGGTCTTGAGACCATTGGGTTTACCATGGGAGGGCTATGCCTAGATGGCTTTTAGAGTGGGCTTCATGTGATGGAAGGGAGACTATGCATTGATAGGAGCTAGAGGTGGGGTGAGAGATATTGACTAGTTTAGGGATGCCTTGGATGGATTGGTTGTGGGTGATGTGGTGTGGAGGCCATATGTTGGCTTTCTAAGGTGGGCCTTCTATAGCCATCATACATTATACCTATAGAGCTAGATATAGATCTATGAGAGGAAAGAGGGTAAGACTAAGCTCATCCCTTTTGAGAGAGTTCAGAGGTAGTTTAGACTAGTGTAGGGGATTCTAGGTCCATTCTTGAAGTAGAAGAGGGAGGATGCTAAGTTTTTTTTACCTGAGCCATAACCAGAGGAGGTGGTCCTAGATTATGAGGAGATACTAGTTATTTTAGGGGTTGATGATGCTAGTTTTGTTAGTGGCTATGTAGTGTGGTACCAAGCCATTTATTTAGTGGTTGATTTTGGATAGGATGATGGGGGCCAATAGGCCATAGATGTGGATCCAGATAGTGGAGGTCCATACGTATAGGTATAGGGTAGATAGGTAGGAAAAACACTGGTTACTACATAGGCACAAATTATAAGACAGGGATAGGTGGCCACATTGCAGGGCTAGATTGTAACTTTATAGGGTTAGGTTACCACCATTACTGCTAAGCAAGATTAGGCCAAGACCTCCCTAGGTTTGGTGACCCAAAAGAGGGATACCTTAAGATAGAGGGTAGGAACAATGACAACACTAGTATAACCACCAATCACCATCCCTAAATCACATTAATTGGGCATAGTAGATTATTTAAGGTATTATGAGACCATAATTCTGGCATAGTGTCTTGAGTAGCCTTGATGGGGTGAGTATAGATATAGTTTAGTAGGTGGGGCAGCCATGGTGACTCCAGGTTAGTGGGCTACATCAGTGAGTGGAAAAGTAGACATCTAAGGAGGATTGACATTAGATGGTAGTGATAGTGCAGGTGTAGGAGGGGATAGTGGTAGTGGTTCCCCAGGGGCATGATATATGATATGAGATGTACATGATTTTGATATCAGCCTGTGTGTTGATGTAACAAGATGTACATACTTTGAGAGAGAGATTTATACATTATTATATGTATTATTTATGATGGATATGATGTATGTGATGTATGTTCCATGGTTAACTATTGTGATTCTTTATGCTTTGTGCTTATGAGATATGGACTTAGTAGCCTTAGGCATGTGATGGTTATGGATGATGTTTATGATTTATGGATGGTTTGATTATGGTTATTGATGGGATTCATGATATGATGTTATGATGATTTCATTTCTTTGATTTATGGATGTAATAATGTGTATGGTTACGATGTTAACATATAAATTAAGTTAGATAATAAATGTGAGAAAAGAGATGAGAATCATGAGACATACGTCTGTATGAACCAATGATGAGAGGATAAGAAAAATAACATGATGCCTTTTCATTGGTGAGGACAAAAAAATTGAATTTATATTGGCTTATGGAACCTAATCCTTTTGAATGCTTTGTATTATCATGATTTAGTTGATAAACAAGCGTCTTGATCACATTGTGTCAAGTAAGGTCATAATCCCATGATTTGTAGATGATCTAAGGGGGGTAGGTGATAGCTGATAGGTGAAAGGTAAATGGGTTGATAGGTAAGGTAACCTTATGTGGGTTAGTTTTCCCCTTCTATAATTGACCTAAGAACCATATTAGACAAGTCCATGTCTTCATGTAAGGTGTAGACTAATTGATGCGGGAAGTCTACTAATGAAAGATGATTGTAGCTTTCTTGGGATAACTTGTTCTAATTTTGATAAAGGGTCTTTTGTTAATGCAATAGAGGTAATGATTAGTGAAGCTGATTGATGTAGGAAGCTTCAAATGATTTATTTTGACCCATTTGACTTATCCATCCTTCAAGGGAGTAGTCTAGGTTTGGGTTTGCTTATTTGGTAGTTGTTCTTCAAGGGAGCAGTCTATATTTTAAGTAATTTAGTTTTTTAGGTAGATATCCTTCAAGGGATAAGTCTACAATGTTAGAGACATGTGATCCAAGTGATACTTTGGTATCCTAAATTTTTTTGATGCTAGTTTTAGACATGGACTTATCTGTATAGGTTTAGAGTTTTACCTTTATGAGGGAAAAAAATTAACATAAGAGGTTAATGATAGGTGAAAGGGGTAGTTTTGAGAGACAATGATCATGGGACTCTATCTGAATAGAGACAAAAATTATCCATGAGAACCATGCTATGGGTAGAGCCATGGTAACCACATTTATTATTAGGCTATAAATGTGATGGTAAATCACATGGTTCTATGTTGTAATCGGTTGTCCTCAAAGGGATAGGAGGAAGGTGTGAGGGTGAAAATATCATAAATCAAGGGATGAGATTAAGTTAGACAAGAAGGTGATTTTGATTCCCATTTAATAAAATAAAGGATTTAGATGCAAATTATCGAGAGGCTCATGTTCTAGTTTACCTTCGAGAGAGGACAAATGGTAATCTCTTGATCCATACTTATGGGTTATGATGTAGGGTCCAAGTCAATTGAAAGCAAACTTGCCTCTTTTGCTTTTATCCATATTGGTTAAATATTGGTTTTCCTTTAGGATGAGGTCTTCAATATTGAATTCTTATTTTTTTAGGTGTTTATTATAGGTATACTTGATTCATTCTTAGTAGACATGAAGATGGTTAAGCGTTGCTAGGCGATGCTCATCAAGTAGCTCAAGTCAGGCTAGATGTTCTTGATGATATTTACTCTTATAAATGATGTCTTACAAGGATATGTGAAGAGAATAAACATGGATTTTGAGAGGTAAGATGACCTCTACTCCAAAGACTAGAGAGAAGTGGGTAACACTTGTAGAAGTTTGAATGCTAGTGTGATGGGCCCATAAAGCGAAAGGGATGTGCAAGTGCCAATCCCAAGTTAAAACACTAACTATTTTGGTCAACATTTTGTTAAGGTTTTTATTAGAGGCTTCTGCCTATCCATTTGCTTATGGATAGTAAGGTGAGGAAAAGCTTAACTTAATTCTAAATACGTAATAAAGACCTTAGACTTGCTTGTTTTTGAAAGATTTACCATTATTTGTGATAATCTTATGGGAACACTGAAATGATAGATGATATGATGATTGATGAAGTCGACTATCTTGTTGGCTTTGGTTGAGATGAGAGGAATGGATTCCACCCATTTGGTGAAATATTCAGTGGTGGTGATGATGGATTGGTGTCCTTGTGAAGAATGAGGATTAATTTCCCCAATGAGATTGAGTCCCCATTGTGAGAAGGGCCAATAGTCTTTGGATATTTTTAGACCATGGGAAGGTGCGTGATGTAAATTAGAATGTTGTTGAAATTTAACACACTTCTTTACATAATCATAGTAGTCCTAGTTGAGAGTGGGCCAATAGTAGCCAAGGCAAAGGATACATTTAGCGATAGAAAAACCATTAAAGTATCCCCCATAAATTCCATCATGTATTTCCTTGATAGCATGATGAAGCCTCATGACTATGTAGACAATAGAGAAGGAGGCCATCTAATCCATGATTGTAAAGGATTCCCCCTAGTATGGTATAATGAGAGGTACTCTAAACAAAATATCTCTTCGACCATTCTTAGAGATATTAGGAGGAACAATGTCAAGGTTGAGGTAGTTGAAGGTTTACTTGTACCATATGTTTGATGGAGACACTTACACACTACATATGGTAGGAAGGTTATAATTGTATATAAGAGGGTGTGATAAGATGGTATATGGTAACAAAGAGTTTAGAATTGGTAGGTTAAGATGGGATTTGGGAAGTAAAGGAAACCATTGTATCTGTGAACTTATTGGTAGATCATGGAATAGATTGGATAAGGTAATGATCAAATAATGCTAAGAGTAAATCTACTAGTTATTTATAATTTTTTAAGACATCATTATTACATTGGTAGGACCCATTGACCTAATTTACCACAATTTGAGAATGACCTATCACTAGGGCTTCATGTTCAACCACATTATTGGTGCACTCAAAATCAAGTTTGAAGGAAAGGGGAAGAGTTTCACCAGTAATGGGAATGATAATAACTCTAACATCCTCACCACATTGGCATTTAAAGCCATCAAATAACATGGTCATTTGGTAGGTGGGGTCTTATTGAAAAGATTGTGATGGAATCATCAGGAAAAGTAAGAGGAAGTGATTGTTTATTTGGTAGAGGAGATTCAACCAATTAATCAGAAATGAATTTTCATTTAATCAACTTATAGTAGAGAAACTCAAGGTCAAACTTAGCTAAAAGCATGAACCACTTAGCCATACATTAGTTTTTGTATGGTTTAGATTACATGTACTTGAGTGGGTTAGTGTTAGTGATGATGAAATTTTTGTGATTTATAAATAATGATGAAGTTTTGAAGCCATAAAGACTAAGGCAAGGTAAAGTTTCTCATAATAGGTATACCGAGTCTCATACTCTATAAGTGTTCAACTTATGTAGTAGATAGCTTTCTCTTTGTTTTGTTCATCATGGTGAGTGAGCATTGTCCCTGAGGAATAGTTAGTGATAGAAATATAAAGGTAGAAGGGTTGGTATTCTTTAGGTGGGGTAAGAACTAGTGGAGAAAGGAGGTATTATTTGAGTGATGCAAAGGCTTGTTGGTAGTCCTTAGTCCACTTAAAAGAGGTATCTTTCTTGAGAATATGGTGAAAGGGTTGACATATATCCAATAATTGAGAGATGAAGCAACAAATCAATTGGAGCTTCCCCTATAGGTTATGGAATCGATTAAGGTGGGTTTGAGGTGGTATCTCCAAAATTTCTCTAATTTTAGTAGGGTCTACTTTGATTCCTCAAAAAGAGGTGATAAAATCAAGAAGCTTTCTAGATAGGACCCCAAAAATGCATTTCTTAGGGTTGAGTCAAACGTGGAAATGGATTAGGTGATTGAAGATGATGGTGAGAACAACTAGGTGATCCTTACAATGTTTGGATTTCCCAAGGAGGTCATATATATAGTCCTCTATGATTTTATGGATGAGATCATGGAAGATGTAGGTCATGGCACGCTGATAGGTTACTCCAACATTCTTCAGACCAAATAACATGACCCTATAGAAAAAGGTTCTCCATAGGGTGATGAAATAAGTTTTATGCTGATCTTTGGGGGAAATAAAGATTTGATTATATCCCAAGAAAACATCCATTAGAGATAACATCTCATGGCTAGCTATAAGATCAACAAGTTGGTCGATGCTAGGCAAAGGGAAGTCATCCTTTGGGCAAGCAAGTTTGAGGTCATGAAAGTTGATACAGAGGCAAAGTTACCCTATGGATTTGGTAATGGGAATTATGTTAGAAACCCATTGAGGATAATAGATGGGTTGGATGAAGTCGATAGACAAGAGATACTAAAGCTCTTCTTTGACTAAAAGGGTGATGTGAGGGTGTATATTACAACGCTTTTGCCAAACAAGTTTAGTGTCAAGATGTGTGACAATATTGTGGAAGGATATAGAAGGGTTGATTCTAGGCATATATTGATAAGACAAAGAAAATGCTATGCTTCAATAATGAAAGAAAGAAGGGTAATCTTGTTGATCTACAAAATCTAAGGATTGATCAATTTTGACAATGTGAGGGTTATCCTGAGTACCTAGTTAACATTGATAGTGGATTCATTCAACATGATTTGGTTATTAAGAGGGAGGGATTTATCAATAGAAGAATCCCTTGTACTAAGGTAGGTGAGAATAGAATCATTTCCATGATGTTGGATGGTGTTAATGGTAGGAGAATCATTTTCTACCATTTCAGGATGAATGAGAGGAAGGGTTTTAGTTTGGCTACCCTTTTGATACATCAAGGGGCCTAAAATAATGGTATTGATAAAAAAAATAGATTGGATGATATTTAAATCCTCATAGTTTGAAGGAGATGCGGTTTGATGAGGATGGTATATCCTCATCAAAGGTGGTGATGGGTTTAGGTGAATTAGTTGGTTGTTCTGGTGGTATGAACCCAACTCCAAATAACTCATGAGGTTTTTGAGTTCTGATGGAAGGTCATTCATGAGGTTCATGTTTAATGGCTTAGGAAAAATAACTTTTAGGCACATTTGTGAAGGTATAATTTGGCAAATTCCAGTTTATCAAAATAGAAGAAGTTAGAAGTAAATGATTAGATGGTAAAGGTAGTGGTGGAAAGCAAGAAATGGATGATCAAGTTCCCCATAGGTTAAATTAGTTTGATGGTTCAGAGGCCTAAAAGGGATGATGGTTATAATTTTGGGGTCATAACTATGATGATGGTTGAGGTTCCCATACTCTTAAGGATTAGGGAAAGCATCTAAGGCTAGAAGATGATACTCCCTAGTGAGAGATGTTGGAATGTGGGTTCTAAGGGGTCCTCTGTAGGGATTTGAGAAGAAGGGATAGATGCACTAATTGAATCTTAATCTTTGGTAGGGGTTGTTTTTTTGTTGGTTAGCAGTGAGGTGGATGAGGGAGGAAGAATAATGTCATTGGGTTGATATGTCATATTGCATGATGCAAAAGGATTAGGGTCAACTATTATGATAACAACTTGACCTTCATGTTCAAATTTGACACATTAAGGTATATGGGACATAACTCAAGGCATGGATCCAAGGCATCCAAGTAATATGTTGTATTGGAAATTGCCTCCTACAATGTAAAAGATTTTTGGAATTATGTGAGGTCCCAAGTGGATTTGGAGGATGATTATCCCTAAGGTAGTATCCATAGTATCATTGAAAGAGTGGAGGACCACTACAATTTCTAACATGATATTATTAGGTAATTAAATTTGGTCATACAGCATGGGAGGAGATAATGTTAATACTATCTCTTCCATCAATCATTACCCTTTTAATGTGGGTTTTATTGATATATATAGTGATGAAGAGGGGAGGATCAAGATCTTTAGAATGGATAGAAGGTATTTTTGATCCTAGAAGGTGATGAAGGTAGAAATTTGAAGGGATTTGATAGAGGATGCAAGAGGTTAAGGGTATTTTATTTGAACCTCTATCGATTATAGGGCCTTTATCAATGCTTGGTAGTGATGGGGCGAGGTGTTGATTATTTATAAAATGATCATCTTCACCAGTGTCTGATGAAGTTATTTTAGAACCATTTGTTGGATAGATTTAGAAGGGTTGGAAGGAGAGGCACATAAAATGGATATCTTGGGTTTTGGAGAAGGTAAGGGTAAAGGTGAGGGTACTTAGTTTTAGTTGGAAGGTTGAGGGGTGGAAGGGTAGGCCCATGGTATGGACACTTTGGATTTTCCCTTATCCTTTTATTAGGCCCTAGATTAGGTAACCATATGGATAGTGTGGATTAAGGGAGGTGTTGGGTAGATGGTTTCTTCAGTTCCTCCTCAATTTCAAATGAGAGTGGAGGAATAGGTAAATGTTAGATGGGTTGAGTTGGTGGTTGGGCTGGTAATGGGCTGGTTGGTAATGGGATCAAGGGAGGCTCATCTGATAATAGATAATCCTCATCCCATAAGCTATAGATAAGTGTTTGGAGAGATTTTTAGTTATCTATATTATGTTCAGGAGTCCTATGGTATAAAAAAATAAAATTGTCATTGAACCATGATGGTTTAGGACATGAAGGGTAGAAAGGTTTGATGGATGGTAGGGTTAAAGAAGAGGTTTGAAACAACCTTTATATAATGGTCAAATAATATTCAATCAAAGGCATTGAGGGTGTTGGGTTTTTGGTTTTAGGAGTGGAAGCCTTATTAGGAGTAGGCTTAACCATAGAAGTTGTAGGTGGTGGAATGGTTTTGGTAGGTGGTTTCAGTTGGGATTTCTTGGTTGGTTTGGAGGTGGATGATGAGGGTTTGGTGATAGGTGGGAAGGTAGAGGTGGATAGTTTAGTTAAGAATGATCGAGAGTTTAATGTTTTAGTGGAGGTAGGTGTAGGTAGATCAAAAGGAGAAGGTTTACTAGATGAGGAATAGGTAGTTTTTGGAGGGTTCATCTTCTTGTTAGAAGGATGAGCTCTTAGGATGGTAGAAGGATGGGTTTCTAAGATAGATGGTAAGAGGGAAGGAGGTGGTACATCTCTGGTTCAAGGTAGGAGTTTAGGTGGTTCCACCTTACTAGTTGGCTTGGTTGGGATTATATTTGGTGGACTAGATGGGGTTAAGTCCAAATTCAAATATGGGTGAACAAGGCTAGGTGTAGAGAGTATTCCTAGATTCTTGATGGGTTTGGTTAGAGAGACATAAGGTGATTTGAAAATTTTAGATGAAGGTGGGTTGGATGGTTCTCCTATGGTTTTAGATAAAGAAGTGTTTGAGGATGGGGTTGGGGTAATGATAGGTTCAAGGTTAAATGTTTAGGGTTATTTTTGGTAAGGGAGTCCAAGATGATGCCAAAAGGTGGCTCTATCCAGATTGGTTTGAGAAGTAAATTTATAGACTTTGGACCAACCTAGAGAAAGGTTTGTAAATGGGTTTGATTCCTTGGTCATTTGTTTCAAAGGTTAAGCCCATAGGTGGAGGTGTGGGAATGGTTTATTCACCTATGTTCTTGATGGAAGTTCCCAAGGTTTGGGAGGATGTTTCCTCCATGAAAGGTGTAGGTAAGGTTATATCTTCTTTTGGGATGGTTCCTAAAGAGAGAATGGGTGGTTCTAGGATATGGGAGGAAGGTGTGATGGACTCAAGTGAAGGGACATATATGGTTATTTCCTTTATTTATGTGTTCAAAGGAATGGAGGGTAATTCAACCACTTTAATAGGTGGAGTAGGTAAAGAGGTGGTTGAAACAATGGTTGCCTCGTTTGGTATTTCTATCAAAGGAGATGTGGATAGGTCCATGGTCTCATCAAGTAAAGAAAGAGGGGTGGTCACTTCCTCTATTTAGGTGTCTAAATGCATAGAATGAGATTTGGAAGAGGTAGTTGAGGTAATGGTATCCTCAATAATAGGTTCACTAATAATGACATTAACCATTTGGACCTCACGAGCATGAGATGATTCCAGTTTATTATAATCATAGTTGGTAGAAGGGGCATGGTTGGGAAAAGGTTTATGAAATATGTTAAGTGATTGATTTGGAGGTGCAGTTAGATTATAAAATACAATTTCTCCCTTATCAGTCATGTTTTGGATAATAGTTTTAAAGGTATTGTACCTACTAACATCATGTCTAATGAAGTGGTGGAAAGCACGTAGATCATTCTCATTATACCAACCAAATATATGGAGAGAAGCATCAAATTACTGGGGAGGTTTTATGGGAGGAAGTTGTATAATGTTTGCTCTGAACAATTTGTCCAAAACTGAAGCATAAGACTCCCCTATCAGAGTATATTGTTTTGGGGTGACTCAGTTTTGGTTTTGATTTTATTGGTTAGAAGAATTGGTTGGGTTAGGTTGGTTGACAGTTGGTGGTGGAACAATTTTAAAGACAACCAATTTTGAAAATGCCTTAGGTTTTGGATGGTTATATTGATTGGTGGTTTTGGTTGAGGAAGTATCATTGGATTTAAAGCTAAAATTTTTGTTCCACAATTTTAATTTTCCCTCATCAATGGCTCTAATTTCCAATTTTTGTGCCATGGTAAAAGCCTCATCAAAAGTTTAAAAAATTTGAAATTTAAGAGTAGGGGAAATATGCTTATCACAAACCCAAGATAAGATTTCAATCAACTTAGGTTGGCGTAAGGAGAAATAAAGTTGGTTGATAAGACCTCTCCATCTAGCTACTAAATCGGTAATTGATTCATCAACAAATTGCCTAATGGAGCAGAGGCCAGTAATAGAGACCTTTCTAGATATATTGACTAAGAAATGATATAAAAATACTTGGGAAAGTTGAGAAAAAGAAAAGATGGAGTGCTTAGTTAGATAACTATACCAATCCAAGGCTGGTCCATATAAATACATGGGAAAGGTACAAAGGAGAAGAGCATTATCATATGTAATCAAATAACAAGAATGGAAAAATGATATCAAGTGTTGTTGGGGGTCCTATTTTCCTTGGAACTTGGAAAACTTGGGTATTTCCCATTGAGGATGATAGGCTTAGATAGGGATGGATGGATAGGTTCATTATAGATTTGATCATAAAATAAAAGGTTATGAGCCCCAAAAATAGATGACTCTAGGTTGGTCATTTTGTCCATTAACATTTTGAATAAATCTAGTTGGGGTTGGGAATCTCCAGAATTATATGGTAAGTTTGGTTGAGGTTGGGTGGAAGCAATATATGGATAAGTGGTATAAGTTTGAGAAGATACCACATATTGTTATGTGATCATTGGAGGTTGGGATGGTGCCACAAGGGTTGATGGGCACAAAAGGTTGGGTAGAAGGTGCTATGTATCCTTGTGGATTAGGAACATATTGGTAAGATGTCATGGGTATTTGTTGAGGTATTGATATGGGTTTATTTAAAGGTATGGATCATTTGGTAGATGGTTGGGGTTGAGTGGTAACTCTTGTGATAATAGGTGGAAGGGTAGGAGGTGTGGAAAGCACCAAATTTTGAAGTGGTAGAAATTGGTGGATTGGTAGTAATAAGGGGAATGGTGGAAATAGGGGTAGAATATACCCCCATGGTAGATGAGGTATGGGTAATAATAGGTGAGATTTCTCTTATGTTGGAGGTGTTGGTTGGTGTTGGGGGTGTTTGGCTATTGGTTGGGATGTTGGATTGAGTTTGGGTGGTGGAAGTGGATGGGATATTGCTAGAATAAGATGATTAGATGATCATAGTTTAGGTAGAGGTAGTACCCACAATAAGATGGGGAGGAATACCATATGGTGTATCCATAGGAGAAACTAAAGCAATAAGGGTGTAGTGAGCTAAGGTGTTGAGGTAATGCTGGAGGGACATAGGGTTGTTATCAAGGAAGGTAGAGAAATATGCATCACCGTCAAAAACTATCTGAGGCATGGTAGGAGGAGGAGAAAGATGAGGAAAAATCTCAACATGTGAATTATACTCCATGGAAGAAGAGGAAAAGGAAGATATTAGTTCTTGGTTGGTTTGATTCCTCAATTATTGTCTAGTAAAGAGGATGTGAGGAATAGAAAAGAAATGATGAAAGCTCACAACTCAAACACAAAGCAAAAAAAAAGAAAAGAATCTCAAGGAAATCAAAATATACACTAAAATTTCATTTAAAACTTAGGATTAATTTTATATCACTTTTGTCTTATGCCTTAGAAAGTGTGAAGAAAATTTGGTTTATAGATCAGGGACTAAAGAGGAAATCGAAGGTTGGTTTTAGGTTGTGTTTAAGTGCTAAAAAATAATCTATATTAAACATCAATACATGGCTTGATATTAGAGCCTAGCCCCTACTTCACACACTATAATGATAAGGGTGTCAGGTGCTTAGCTAAGATATATTAAATTTAAAAGTTTATACTCAACCAGAGAGCTAAATTGGTTCTCCCCTTGGTAATGACCTCCAAGTGAGATTATCAAAAAAGGGTAAGGTTACTGCTAGGTGATGAAATCCTAGTCAGGCCTTGTCTCAAGTTGTTTTTGATGTGTTTATTGATTATGTGGTTTGGTAATGTGTGTGATAACAAGAGTGAAACTATGATTGATTACATTAATTTTAAATTAACTAGATGAACTAAAACAAACAAGCAATCAATGTATGTAAGGTTTATTTTAGGCCCAATTTTTTTTTCAGATTTCATTGTATGAGAAAAGAATAAAGGAAGAAAGGGGAACTTAGATGATGCTGGGGTCCCATCGGGTGTGCCAAATTGTTTCTCTTAATTTCTTCTCATTTATTAATTTTAAAAGAAGATAAGAAACTAGTAATAAGGGTTTGGTATAAATACTTGGTTATTGATACACACGTAATCCAGATGAGTATGGAGAGCTCCTCTTTGTCTTGGAAAGAATAATCCATAGATAAGAAAGTACTAAAAAAAGGGGTTTTTAGAAAGATAGTTGTGGACTGCTTAGCGTGAGCTAGATCCAAGAAGTGTGAGCTTGCTAGGAGGCTGTCAATCCACTCTTTGATAACAATTAAGTTGGAAATGATAAAAGAAAGATACTTGCATCAAATAATAGAAAGTATTAAAATAAAATACAAGAAGTAGATGAATGTTTGATAGAGAAAGTGACTAAATATAGAAAAAGTGGGTCAATACTAATGCTAAAATGGATTAGGTTAGATTCAAAAAATCAAGGAGTATGTGAATAAGTAGGGACACAGAAAGTCAGATTTGGTTGGAGGTAAGGGGTCAAAAATAAATTGTCATTTCATGCCATAGTGATTGTCGATGGCTGGGCTGATTGTTAGTAGTTGGCCTGACTGTTGGTGGTTGTGCTAACCATCAGTGGTTGCCTATAGATTTTTGGAAGTGTTCAAAAAAGAGCTACAGACTAGATCAATGATCAGGTAAGGGTCTATTTAAGGGTCTATTCAAAAATGCGGAGGTTGGAAGATAGGTGTATAAAGGTCTGATTTAGGTCTGGAAGTCAGAAACCAAAATAACAAAACAAAAGTACAAATATACCTATTTCTTGATAAATAGTTGATGGTTGATGGATGGAGAAATTTTGACAAAGTAAAAATACTTTGCTTCAAGAGCAATTTTGGTAGGGGTTTAGATCTATGTTTCTATTGATAAATTTATGGAAGAAGATTGGTTGGCTAGTTGGAATCTTGAATATCTATGTGTAAGAATGCTTGTGATGATCCTTTTGCACCTCTTACTCCCCTCTTTTTATAGGTAAAGAGAGATGGAGGATATAAGTTTCCTTAGTAGGTTAGCTTACCAATTTCGATGCTTGGGAGTTTGTTATCACTGCATAAGGCAAACATATTCAATTATGCCTTGTTATCTTGCATAATTGGTTTTTGTGTAAGAATGAGGAAAACTTGACCATCAACGGTCAAGATAACTATTGATGGTCAATTTGATTGTCGACAGTCAAGTGTCAAGGTGAGTTAAAAGGGGTGGGATAAGGTTCATTAGTAAGCTATTGAGTTTTAGTTAGCTAAGTAGCTAACTAGACCCAAGGTCTGATAGGTTGGTCAGTGGGTCAAGAAGAGTCAAGTGGTCCCTAAGGTATCTTGAGGCATTTTGACATCTAGAACCATTATGTGAAATTTTATAGTGTCTACAAAATCAACCTTTTCATCATCTACTTTACAATCATTATCATCTATAGATTATTCAACTCCTATTCCTAAGCCACAAGCGATTGCACAACCACATCTTGAATAGCCATCCATAAAAGAATATATTATATCATAAGAGAAAATTACTAAGGATTAACTCAAGTAAGAGAATGCTCAAAAGGTGGCTGAAAAGAAGGCTAGAAAAGAGGAAAGGAAGGAAATTAAAGAGGAAAATAAGAAGAGGAATGAAGATTCACCACATAAGGGTTCGTAGAGGAAGAGTCTAGAGGGATAGAAAAGAAGCATGATGAATAAGCTACAAGGAAAGAGAAAAAGTGAACAAATCAAGAAGCACAGACAATGCAAAAAGTAAAAGATCAAGGCTGACACATCAAAAAAGGTAGAAGAATAGGAGAAAAATAAAGAGTTCTTATGAAATTAGGAGGAGGAAGTAAGCCCAATATCAAGTGGCCAAAGACAAGGCAAAGGTATCTACTAAAAAAAGGAAATGTTAGAGTGAAAAACACAGGCAAAATCACAACAATCATTATAACCTACTGAAAAGGTGGTGATACTTGAAGACAAGGCTCAAGATAAACTTAAGGAGTGTGTAAGAGGATGCATCCCAACACTAGCCATAATTTTGTAACTAATCGTTGTTGGATGTCCTTACACCCTCAATGCAATGGACAACCTTCTCACTTCTAATGGATAAAATAAAGAAGGCACTTATAACATTTGTGGCTTATATTTTATTCCTTGAAATAATGGTGTAATAAGAATCAGTCAATGTTTCCCAGTTACCTCTGTCAAATAAAATTGAGGGAGAATATTTTTTCTAGGAGTTTATCATACAAAAGGATTTTACACTAGATTAAGAGGCATCACAATGAAGGGAGGCAAATGTAAACTTACACCTTTGCCTCACCAAATCTAAGAAATTGATATATGACACCTACCTTATCTTGGTCACTCAAGTCTTTGGTGACCAAGTCATGTTTGAGGAAAATTAATTCACAGCCCTTATCTCCTAACTAACAAAATACTGACCCATTGTGCAAAAGTTGCAATGGCTTCAAACATAAAGTCAAAATATGAAGGCAAAAACAAAGGTAAAAACAAAGGTTATTTTTGAGTTCCTTGAAGAATATGAGCAAATATTGGACATTATTATGCTCCAAGCTCAACACATAGACAAATGCATGCTCGACTAGAAATAACAGATGAACACCACATGGAGAAAAGTGAATCTAGAGTTTTCTAAGGCTAACAAATCTAAAATAAAAATAGGGGATCAATCTAATAATTTTAATGAGATGGATGTTACATTGAAAAATTCTCTTGAGTCAAGAGATAATATTATGCACAAGCCAAAAACATGAAAAAAATGAGATGCTTCACAATAAATTTTTTTGCATTCAAATGTAAAGACATATAGATAGACTAGAGGAGTTATCACAAGAAGTCCAGTAGAAGGTATCTCACACTAGGTCCATCCTCACCATCATAGAAGATGATGACATTCAAAGTCTTATGAGGTACCAAGTCCTATTCCATATTATGATCAGTTTGGTGTGGCAATTTTTTATTGATTGGATGGTACTAAATAAGGATTTTACCATTTGGATAGATTTGTCATAGAAATCATCATGGAACCCTAATTCATCCCACTAAACCAACTCCAACAAGATCTCTAGAAGATAAAATTTTCCACAACTACACAACCAACTATCCAAATGGAGCAAATGCCTCTAGCACCTAATTTTACACCTATGACTTCTTTAGCAACAACTCCAAAAGCACAATCTTTATAGTCTCCATTAGTTCCAAAAACATAGTATATGCCTCCACCTTCTCTCTAGATGATGCAAAGATTCCAATTTTAGAATTTTGAATAATTTTTATAGTAAATAAGGCCTTAAGCATTAGGAGTAGGGCTAGGTTGGTTGAAAACCTATAATAAGAGGCCACATGGTTATGCTAATATATTAAAAACCTCCAAGTGTTATAGATTGGTACACTAATTTTTTAAAAAAACACAAGAGTGGTTAAGTAGTGCAAAAGAGGTGAAAACCAATAAATTATACCTTGAACGATTACAAAAAGTAATGTTTTTGGACCAGTCCCTTAGTGTAGCCATTTATCTCAGCTCTTGTAGAAGACACACTTCTTGTGACTTTTTCTTGGGTTGAGACAACTATTTAAATCTAGGAAAGTGTTTATAGTTGAATAGAATTGTCAAATCATAGAGTATAGATGATTGACAAGTGTGTGATGGATATCAGTCTGTATAACATATTTAATTTTATATGTATTCAACGTATTTACATTTCCAAAAGTTTATGGAATGCGAAAAGAGTCATTCAAGATTCAACCAAAAGGATGTAATGTGAAGTGACAATGCATTATAAAGTTATATAAATAGTGATCAATTGTAATCAAAAGGATTTCCAAAAAATAGACATTAATATAAATATCTGATAATGGTTTTCCTAAACATCTTTTGTACTTGTTTTATGTGCAATGAATGCTCTATTTTATTTAAATCTATTTAATCAATTAATAATAATGAATGTTCTATACAATTTCATCTATGTTTTCCTAGATAAATAAGTAATTCTAAACTGATTAAAGGTTGGACCTATTTTGTAACTGTCTACATTTTGAGTTTGTATACTACTTCATACATAGCCATGTAATATCATGTTCTGATGGGTTTTTCTAGGAACTACTTCTAATAGACTACACCTAGTAAAATGTTTCATTAGTAGTGTGACTCATAATTTGAGTACCTAAATCTAAATTTATTTTTAGAGGTATTGAGAATGAAATTTGAGACATAAGAGGTAAAATTAAATGTCTTATAGGAGTGGTGTGAGGTGGAGACATATGAGGGCATATTGACCATAGAGGTGTCGCATGAGGTGGAGGTGTTACTATAGCTTCTTAAGAAACATAATGTGATTTAATTTCAAGTGAAACATTTCTCTTCCCCTAACCATAATAAATTTATTACTCCATGGTCTTATCAATCAACATAAATGTTTCTATAGGAAGAGTGGTAGATTCATGAGAAACAAATTTCCATGGAAATAGGGGTTTCTTATTATTAAATTTTACCTTTTTGGATGACCCTCTCCCACATGCCTTCTCTATCATTTTAACTTTGTTTAGGTATTATTCAACACCAACACATCCTATTGTAGCAACTACATGAGAAGTAACACTAAGAACATTGGATCTTGATGTCATTGGAAGACTCATTGATTTTAGTTTGGTGGACCTTGATGAATACCATGGATTTTTTGATCCTTGTGATGATATAAAATACTTCATATTATTATTGAACCAAGCCATGGTTATAAATATGATTACTTTAGTTTGAATGTCCAAATCAGTGATTTTAGGGGCTGACAAATAGTGTATTTTTATAATAGAGACTTATTATTAGTAACTACTATGTATTTACTATTGTAATCATTTTTTCAATTAGTTGTGCATAAAAAATGTGCATACTACAATTTCTAAAGTCTATGCATACATGAAAGTAGTTTGTGCAATATAAAATTAAAAAAATGTTATTTTCCTACCTTTCTATTGGTTGATGTGATAGGACAAGAAAATAGGTCTATTTCAGTTAATTTTTTATTTTTATTTCTATCATCTAATAAAATGATAGAATTAAAACTCAGTGAAAGTTCGGAAAAATATTTTATTATGTACAAAGATATGAAAATGTAAGAGGGAATATTTTGTAGGAGTATGTGGCAGGGAATGGGACCAATCAACCATTTTCCAATAGTAATAAAATTATGTTTTATCCTTTAGTTTATAGTAGATATTTTTAAAACTATACTCATTTGAAAGCTAAAGACGTGTGTGATAAAACCAATAATTTTTTTTTGATATTTCCTTTTAATAATGAGCAACAATCATATTTAGTTTTAAGCATCAACATAAAACTATAATAGAAGATGTATATAATTTAATAGTGATTATAATTCATTATTATTTTTTCAAGTGATTTTTTTTGCTAATATAATATCATAAAAAATTTTGTAAGTGAAATTTTTCAATATTCAGTTAAGACCAATTGAAAAAATGTGATTTTTTTAATAAATTATTTCCTAAACATCTAATGAAATCGAGTAAAAAACCTAATAAAATAACATAATTATATCACTTCCTACATCATATGAACGTCAAAACATAGATAATGAAGAATATTTTAGTTTAAGCTAAGCCTTCAGAGCTTTCATGGTCTCACTAAGTTTCCAACTAGAATAATTCTGGGGACCTAGAACACCAAAGGAATTAAGCCTTGGGGCCAAGGCTCGTGAGATTTTATAGTCCTATGGAGATGCTAAGTGGTAGTATTTTGGGGAATCAAAAAACTAGAGGCATTAAGCCTTTGGGATAATCTTCTTAAGCTTTTGCAGTCCCGTGAAGGTGCCAAGTGGAAGCATTTTGGGGACCTAGAATGATAGAGGCATTAAGCCTTTAGTTGAGCTTCCTTAGTCCATTTTGGGGACTTAGGAGCTAGAGGCATTAAACCTATGGGCTAAGACTCTCAAAATTTCATAGTCATGTGGAGCTGTCAAGTGGTAGCATTCTGGGGACTTGAAACGTCAAATGTATTAAGCCTTTGGCCATGATTCCTCAGTCCATTCTAGGGACTTAGAACCCTAGATGCATTAAGCATTTGGGATAAAATTATTGATCTTCTATAGTCCCATGAATCTACCAAATGGAAACATTTTAGGGGCCCAAAAAACTAAAGGCATTAAGCCTTTGGATGGGCTCCCTTAGCCCATTTTGGGGACTTGGAACCCCAAGAACATTAGGCCTTTGGGTTAAGCCTCTTGATTTTCTATAGTCTCATGGAGTTTTCAAGTGGTATCATTTTGAGGACCCATAAAGTTGAAGGCATTAAGATTTTGACTAGGCTTCCTCAACCCATTCTAGGGACTTGGAATAATGGAGGGATTAGGCCTTTGGGCTAAGCCTCTTGAGCTTCCACAGTCTCGTAAAGATACCAAGTGGCAAAATTTTAGGGACTAGAATGTCAAAGACATTAAGCCTTTGGATAGGCTTCCTCAAGCCATTCTAGGGACTCAAAACCCTAGATACTTTAGGCCTTTGGGATAAACCTATTGAGCTTCCTCAATCTCATGTAGTTTCCAAGTGGAAAATTTTTAGGGACTTGAAATGCTAGAGGTATTATGCCTTTAGACAAGCTTCTTTAGACCCATGGAGATGCCAACTGATAGTATTTTAGGTATTAAAAAACCTAGAGGCATTAATCCTTTGGGATAATTTTACAATCCCGTGGACTTGACAAATGGTAACATCATGGAGATTTAGAGTCATCAGGGCATTAAACAACTAAGAGGAGATTATGATAATTGATTCCTAAAAATATAATTTGGTGGAATTAGTATTTCAAGAAATAGGGGTTTGATGCCTTTATTTTTGGCTTTGGGGGTACTACCCTCAAGTGATAATAGTGGGGGGAAGTACCCCCCACACCCCTTATCAAGAAGTGGGATACAAATTGCACTATAAAGGGATCCAACATTTAACTTTGTTGTCACATATCTAATAATTATGATGGTTCTTATATATCAAGAAATCAAAGGAACAAACTATTTCTTAAAAACATGATAAGCTAAGTAGCATTATGTAATGCTTCGTTACCTTAGGTTTATTGAATTATGTTAGATTAGGAATAATATAAAAAATATAATACACCACTTCTTTGACCATATCATACAATTAAATATACAAAAAGAAAAATAATATATCTAATTATGATGCAATCATGTAAAATTCATTAATAATTTAATTCATTTAATATCTTTTGTTTCCAATCATAACATACTTCCTAGAAAATGAAGAAAATATCAAGTTATAGACATCATAATTATCCATTTTCCCTAAAAATTATAGTTTACACTTGATTCTACATATTATTACCTATCCTCTAAAAAATGTTTTTGCTTATGCAGAGTGGCACCACCTTTGGCCACTTTTAAAAAAAAAGTTTATAACACTAGTTCTCTAAATATTTGAAAATAAAGAACAAACCTCAACCATCTATAAAGAATGACAATCCATCCAATTATTATGAAAATGCATTGAAACATAAACAATGTGACTTTTTCTTGTACAATGAGATCTTGTTCATACAATTTTGATGCCCAAGAATGCAACACAGAATGTGACCACTAATTTGATGCCTACACTACATCTTGATCTTGCTAGCTCATAATCTATCTGGTAAACACTAGTTTAAAATCCATGATTTCAACACCTCTATTTTGGAGCTCTCCCATGAACACCCTTCATTTTACTCATTATCAATCTCAACAAATATTATAAGTATCTTGCAACTAAAACTAATCCCTGATGAATTTAACACATAAACGTGCCTAGCATAAAAGGACCACAAAAAAATAATTGAAAGTAAGAGAACATGACCTGAAGTAATGAAAAACTCAGTGGCAATGCAAGTGCATAGACTAATGAACAAGGAAATAATAGTTATCCAAAGCCCTATATAGGTTATAGTGGCCATGCCAAACATAAAATATCATAAAAACACACACACACACACACACACAATATGAGTTGTGCCAAATCAATTTACAATTACTTGACAATCAAATCTTTTAATTCCTCTTCTTGATATATGGACATGCTCACATTCTGTACAAAATGGGAAAATGTGATTTACTGTGCAAATTATCTTTAAGCGATCATAAATTTTTCAAGAGGTTTATCAAGGAATCACATGTGTACATTTCATAGGATAATCCACTAAAAGGAAGATATTATAAAGTGGTATATGGTGGCCTAATCTATTTCAGGATACACACTAAATAATGAAATATTATGACATATTTCAAAGGATGGGAAGACCGAATCATAGAGATGAAATAATGTTGAACCCAATATTAGCTTATCAACCATTTTTAAAGTGGGTAACTAAAATTTTAGGACCAATAAATCTACCCAGTAAATGTAGTCATGCAAGATACATAATTATTGTGATGGATTACTTCATTGAATGGGTAGAAAATGATATGACACTAAGTTGTAGTGCTAAGGATGCAACCAAATTTTTGTTTGAGAATATTATAACTAGATTTATATTTCCAATGAATTTGGTTAGTGATAGAGGAATACATTTTATCAATATCACCATCAAGACTTTGATGGAGGAGTTTATAATATTACACCATAAAATTATGACATATCATTTGCAAGCCAATCGGTAGGTAAAAGCATCAAATAAATTCACTGGAAAAATGATCACAAAATATGCAATGTGAAAATATATGATTGAGATGATTGAATTCATGTGATAATATGGGCATATAGGACAAAATAAAAGTATGTAATAGGTTTCAATCCATTTTTGCTCATTTATGAATTAGAAACAATCATGCCAAGATGCATTAGGCTTTCACATACAACCATGCAACATCAGGATTACATGAAATGGACCAAATAAGATATATCTTCAAAAACTTCTTATAATGATCATGTGACAAGGAGATTGTGAATCTCTTTAGGAAAGGATATGTAGTCATATAAAATGCAAAAATTGGTAACTTGAGTGTGGATTGTGACACCCAACCCATAGGTCCCTCTTTCTTGCTCTCATGACCCTCACTAGGCATCTTTTCACTGATTCCTAGTCAGCCATAGCCTTTTAGACTTAATCCTAGCTCAACCAAACTACTCTTTCCATGACTAATCCATCCCCCCCAAGCCCCATCAACTCTAGACAATAACACCACACTTGGACTATAGTGTTGGTGCCACTCTTGTTCACTTTTAGTGCTCCTATCCAAGTGCATTTTTGACCCCAACGGTTAGTTTATTTCAATTCCCCATCCTTTTCCTTGTTATCCTAATGCAAGCATATTCAACCCATTACCAATAGATCCATATAAAATCCCATTCAAAGATCATTTGAAAAGGGTTGGCAAATATCACTAAGTAAGCAAGACTACTCAAGTAATCTTCCCTATTCTCTACAAACATCCAACCAATATAATTAAAAACTTATTCAAATCCTTACACCAGTCCCTAGCCACCTCAAGCACATCTAGTTTAGCATTTTTCATATTCATACACTCTATTGCAAAAAACACATCAAATGGGAGAACTACATATGGCTTGATCCCTCTTTGGAGTATTAGTATGTAGGCAGTATGCCCATACAAGGGGTGTGGATACACATTCAATGAATCTTACACATACTAACCCACCTCTTCCTAGAAATTAGTCAAAGTATAATGGAGTATAGGGTTTGAAGAGATAATCTAGTCTATAAGGAGCTCTATAGGCTTCTAGCTACCAAAACTTCATAGATAGGGTCATATAGGCATAGTGAACAAAACCTAGAAAGCTCAGATCTCTTGGACAATAGTGGTAGAGGTGGACTACAACACTGGGACCACTCCTATCCACTTTTGGCACTCCTGTCTAATCATAAAACAAAGGTCAAATCAAAGTTTATGATAGTGTCCTAGTCCTGTACAATGAATCTCAAACCTATCTCAATTATATCAGTTAGTTTTAGTTAAGTTTTATTTTCTCCCTCTTATTACTGTTTTTAGAAATGTGAAAATTGTAATCTAATTTACACAAATCATTAGCTTAATTATTGTATATTTATTTATTAATTTTACTACTCATACCCTTTAACTAAATTAGGAATAATACACCAATATTCCCAATTTTTTAAAATCAAGCTGATGGATTTAACTTGGATGGAAAAAACATGCAAATAACACAATAAAAATAGTAAGTCAACAAACAAAGTCAAAAAGCATGGCATGATCACAATCTGTCATCCAAATATTTTTTTCCAAAATAAGTAGTATTATCATATGATAACATATATTAGGAATTTATACAAGGTTGCATATCTTCTGGAAAGGACCTTACATCATTCATGATGTCTCAAAAAAAGGAAAAATTGTGTTAAAGGACCTTTATGGAACCATTCTCCCATGATGTGTAAATGACTATAGGTTTAAGCCTTACCATCAATAATATCTATTAGATCTTATATAAAAATTAGAGAGGGTGTTGAGTAATATCATGTTGATTAGGATTTGTGTTTAATGTATTATTTTCCTTTTTTGGTTTTACATTTTTAGTGTAGCTATATAGTGTGATCTCTATATTATAAGACATTGAAACCAAGTTGGAAAAGTCAATGTCATAGAGTGCAACAAGGAAATCAACCCAACATAAAAGGAGCAATGCCATGCAAATTCAAAACATGGATCATCAATTAAGTTGAAAAATAAGGTGTTGATGAACAAAGTATAAAGGAAGTACAATCAATGGTCATTCAAAAATTTGTTAACGATGAGACACTTAAAATATTGCATCTTTACCAAAGAGGATAGAGTGTTAAAATCAAGGGATCTTCAATAAAATAAATTAGATGATGAAAAAGATGACATGTTACATAAAAAATTCCCATATATAATCCAATGCTTTGAGACATTGAATTGATAACATCAAATCATCAATAACTGATTTCAATTAATTTAATAAGCATTACAGTGCATGAATAACTCAACACATTCAAAGTGACATGTCAGAAAAATTCAAGCAAGAAAAATAATATAAACTAGGGCATGAAGAACACAATGAAATTAAAAACTTTTGAGAATAATATCCCTCTAATATCTGTGCCTAATTCATTTTTAAATCATGGCACAAACAACCACATTTCCTATGAGGGGTAAATCATTGGCCCCTTATAAGACAAAGAACCCACCCATCCATTTAGATATGAGGGATAAATAAATTAGGGAATATAGGGGGATCCATATAGACTATGTAGAGGATGTTTTAATGTGTATTCCATATGAATACATCATAATTCCACTTTGGTAGATAATCAAGAGCACAAAGTAGGCCAAAAAATGGGTGACATCAATTACTTCATGATTAAGCTAAATGAGGATTTAAACTAGATAAAAATTTGTCACTGAGCTCATCATTAATATTGAGGTCATCAATGGGACATTGTAGGGATTCTAGTATTCATTATTAATATTATTTCTATGATTGATGCAATAAAAGTCCCCAAAGGGCCCTACCAATCTAGATGTAGAATTTTGGCTTATGATTGCATTCATAAACATTACCTAGATAAAAACATACCAATATTATGAACAATAAGGTAGATTTGATGCATGGTGGGTGGAAATATACTAGATCATCCTTTCACATGATTTGATACCTGTAGATGTCATGCAGTATTTGGGGAAACATGCTACAATGACTAATAGCCATGACTAAATATAAATAAGAGTCTATGAGCTCTTGAAGGCAAAAATCACTTCATTGATAGTCTTCACCAATATGTTCAATGTGTAGGTGGAAATTATGTAACAAAAAACTTTAGATGCTCTCTCAATACCACAAATTCAAATCATGCATATAGGGGTGCATCACCCATTACCTCACCAATAAGTAGCACACCCATAACTAGAGGCATAGGTATTTCTTGAAGAATAAGTAGCCCCATTGGAAATTATTGTGAAGAAGAGGAAGGCACCAACACACAAAGCATCACCACCTCCACTAAAGAAGAATACACATAGTACTAAATCATGAAATTTTGATTGAAATGTCCTAAAACTCATTGTATAATATGATTTTACTCATATCAAAATTTTAGGGGAGGATGTGTAAAAATAAATGTTTTAGTACATGATAACTAGGGTCTATGAGGAAGAAGTATAAAAATATTTTATATTTTGGAAAGCAGTGTACATTTTTCAAGTGAAAAACAGTGTTCCAAAGATCCTTTTAGTGGAATTCCCACACCTCTTTCATCAATAATTAATGATATAGTGTCATAATAGAAAGAACACACATACATAATGGCTACTATTTTTTAGGGAATACTAGGCATAGGACCTTCAAGGGACCAAACAAGCCTACAATAGACATTAATACACAAGCAAAGGACCCATATTACACCCCAAATATCACCAACTATTGAAGAACATACAAGTTCCTTTGCTGAACCACAACTAGTTGAGGAAGTTGAGCTGAAGGAGGCTCAAGTGATAGAACAACATCCAAAAGAGATGATCTTGGTATACAAATGGTTGAAGAAGACTTTGGTCCCTCTAGCCAGACAAAATACCCTAGCATGTTGGCACACCATGGTTGAATCTACCTTTTATTTATCTACTTTACAATAACTCTCATCTCTAGATTATTCAAATCTTATGCATGAGCCACATGATATTGCATAACCACATCCTAAGCAACCATCCATACAAGAATATATTACAAAATATGAACAAGCTACTAAGGATCAACTCAAGAAAGAGAAGGCTCAAAAGGTGACTAAAAAAAAGGATAGAAAAGAGGAAAATAAGGAAAGGAAAGATGAAAATAATAAAAGGAAGGAATATGAGCCACAAAAGGTTGTAGAGGAGGAGCAAAGAAGACTTGAGAGGAAGAAAAGAATAATTAGGATTAATAATCTATGAGGAAAGAGAAAGAGTGAACAAATAAAAAAGCACAAATAATTTAGAAGTAGAAGGTCAAGGATGACACATCAACAAAGGTTGAATAATGGAAAAAAAGAAATAATTCTTGTGAAATCAGGAGGAAATATATATAGTAGGCCCAAGATCAAGTGGCCAAATACGAGGCAGAGGTATCTAATAAAGCAAAAGAAAAACTAAAGTGAAAAATACAGGCAAAATTCACAACACAACAATCAGTTACAGAACCCTCTAAGAAGGTGGTGATACCCAAAGTCTAACTAACATATTCCACATCACAAGGCTTAGGGTCAACTTAGGGGTATTTAAGAGGATGAATCTTAAAACTAATAAAAATTCTCTATCCAATGGCTTTTATGTCCCTAGACCCTCAATGTGATGGAAAACCTTGTCACTTCTAATGGAAACATAAAGACGTCACCTATGACATCTGAGACTTTTATTTTATCCCTTGAAATAATGGTGCACGAAGCATCACTCGATGTTTCCCAGTTACCTTTGTCAAATAAAATCAAGGAATAAGTTATGTTCTAGGAATCTATCACACAAAAGGCTTCTGCACTAGAATAAGAGGAATCAAAATGTAGGGAAGAAAGTGTAGACTTACACCTTCACCTCACAAAATCTAGGAAATTGATCGATAACACCTACCTTGTCTTGGTCACTCAAATATTTAGTGACCAGTTCCTATATGAGGAAAATTAATTCATAGCCCTTATGTCCCAACTAACAAAAGACTAGATTGTTTTGGAGAAGTTGTAACAACTTCAAACATAAAGTTAAAATATGAAGGTAGAAATAAAGGCTATTTTTGAGCACCTTGAAGAATATGATCAAGTCTTAGACACTGCTATGCTCCAAGCTTAACAATATCCAACAACATGATAATCTAGAATCAATATGTGAACACCATATGGAGCATAGTAGTGTCTATTATGAATTTATTCAAACATTTGTATTTGAATATGAGAACCCCTTGGTACAAAAAGATCTTCAAAAGTTGAAGATTTTATTATGTCAAAATCAAACATAGAATATCAATAGTACATAAGATTGCGCGTCATAGGAGGAAGTAGCTAAGGACTTGAACACAAATCTAAAAAATTATAAGGAAATTAAACATAAAGATCAACTTTTGATAAAACCTTGCAATTAAATTATTGATAAGGAGTAAAACACTGAGTCTAATGATAGTAATGAAGACCTAGATTTGAAGGGATATTTTAAACCAAAATAAGAAGTGGAGGAGCCTAGAGCTAAGATCACAGACCAAACCAAATATCAACATTTGTGAAATCTTAACATTCAAGAGAAAGAAGGATAATAAAATTATAATATTCAATTCATATGGATTCCAAAAAAATATACTAGGATCCATTACATAAATTGGTATGGAATATTGGGACAAAGTCTACACCAAAACATGTGACTTTAGGTGACTACTGGATGTAGAATGGGATTTCAGAAGGACTTCAATAACTATAATATTATTATGATGTATTTCCAAGAAAGTTTACAGAAGTAAAAGGTCTAGACCCTTCACTAGGGAAGATACACATAAAGCTAAAGGAGTTCACACAGTGTGTGAAAAAGTGTCCATACATGCTAAACTCAAACATGAAATTTAAGGTAAAGGATGAAATGGATCAGATGAAATAAGTAGGATTTATCTATCTAGTGGAAAAATTAGACTGGATAAGGCCAATAGTGGTGTACCTTATAAAATATTGAGAAACTAGAGTATGTGGGGACTAATATATGCTTAATTATGCTTGTATTAATGATCCAATCCCAATTCATATCGTAGATGAAGTCTTGGAGTTAGTCTCATGACATGAAGTGTATTATTTTACATATGGGTTTAGTGGCTACCATTAGATACCCATCATAATAGAAGATTGAACTAAAACCCATTTGTAATAGAATGAATATCTTTTACATACAATGTGATGCCTTTTGGATTGAAAAATGCTCTCGATGTGTTCTCTAGGGTTATTGTTAATGCATTTAAAGACTTGATTTATTAGAATTATATCTAGATGATTGGGTTTCTTTTTAATTATTCAATGAGCATATATCCAAGCTATAGTTGATGTTGTAACACTATTGATCTCTTCATATTATGTTGAAACTAAATAATTTCTTATTGTTGACATGGAAAGCACTTGGACAACCAAATCTCAGTTATAGTCTAATAATGATATATGCCATAGACTATGGGAGGGTAGATCCTATTAGTCAACTAGAGGATGTAGAAATCAATGTGCCTAACCTAATATTGCAAGGATATTTCAAATTAATTAACGTTAATACTGATGAAACACACTATAATATGTTGATTATTAAGAAGTGGGATTATGATGGTTAAATGACCATTAATACAATGTGAAATCAGCTGGAGGCACACCAAGGGGATACAATTATCATTATTCCCCTAAATAAATCTAAGAGTAAGCCATATATCATACCCAAATATCTATATGCACCCTTTACCTATGGAGATAATAGCTAGTTCAAGGAGGTAATAAAATCTAAGCATAATTCACTGCAAGCTATACAATATCACTTTTTCCATATAAAAATAGGCTTCTAAAACAACCCTAAAAAACTAAGCAATTTTATTCTAAACCTATGATAACAAAGGCATAAGTTATGTACTTCCACATAGGAGAATGTAAGTCACAATATATGTGATTGCAACTAAGGTGTAAAGTGGATTTCATGTACAAAGTAGAAGTGGTTGATATGGAATATAATGAGCCAATAAAAGAAGGCATTGTACCTTGGGAAACTATGTCTTAAATCATTACAAATTCAAATACCCAGATGTTGAATTGGGTAAGAGGAGATCATGAGGTGCATTTGATGTGAATGGGTTTTTCTATAAAATGCCAACTGCATCAATATTTTGAAATTGATAATTTGGATGAATTCATCTTTAGACTAGAACATAATGTGCCTAATATAGACCAGAGGGAAAGTTAAATAAACTATGCACTAAAGAAAACTATTGTGACTTGGTGGACAACTCATAAGAAAAACTAATTGTAATGGGATGAGGATTACAAACTATTATGAGATCGATTCCAAGTACCACCTGCCATTAAGGAACAATAGTGATTTATCTAGGAAGGATAATATTTATAAATGCATATCCATAGGTGTGTAAATGTATGGTCTATACGAGATATATAATCCAAATATTGGGTACATATATTCAGCTATACCTTGGCATCACTCCCAATGATGTGGTAAATTCATCAAGAGTGCACATTGGATACTAAGAATTGGCCATAGGTCCAATATGAATTTATTCAAACATTTGTATTTGAATATTATAACCCTTTGGTACAAAAATATATTCAAAATTTGAAGAGTATATTATGCCATAGTTGAAGAGAGGATGTCAGTAGTACACAAGACTACACTTTATAGGAGGAAGTGGCTAAGGACTTGAACGTAACTCTAAAAAAATTATAAGGAGAGTAAACATAAATATTAGTTTTTGATAGAACCTTGAAATAAAATTATTGATAATGAGTAAAAATCTAAGTCCAATGATAGTGGTGAAGACTTAGATTTGAAAGGATATTTTAAACCAAAGTGAGAAGTGGAGGATCCTATAGTCAAAATGCATACCAAAAGAAACACTCTTAGTGAGTCTAATATATCAACTTGACAAACACCTATTTTCACTACCAAGCCACCAACCATAAGATTCACGACTACCCCCTTCAGTTAGCCTAAAACAATATGCCCAACCACTCATCCTCTCCTCCTAATCCCTCTTTGAAAGCTATCAAAAAGCCAAATAAGGATGGTTGGACTATGGTAGGAAAGAAGAACAGTCCTACTAAAGCCATGAGCTCAAGCATAAGAAATCCTAAAGGTGGCAAGCCTTCAAAAAGTAATGGATCACATGACTAGGATCCTATTGAGAAAGAGCCTTCCTAAGTTGAAGCCCCAAAAGTAATAGAAAAACCCAGGATCTTCAATAACCCTCTTGCTACTAATGTTTTATCTCAAGGTCTAGAGGCTCTAGTGCTCAGTTTTTCCAATTTTTAGACTCACAACCAACTGCTCTTCCACTTCCTGCTTTGTGGGATGTACCCAAATGCTCTCACAACCCTCTTAGGAGGCATGAGGAGTCAGAGGAAGGAGAGTATCAGGTTGATCCTGCTATGAGGAAATAATTAGATGATTTTTTAAATGTCAATAATGGGAATTTTTCATAAAACCGATATGATGCCTTAGAAGGCTTAGACTCTGAGGATATGTCTCTTAACACCCATCATATATGAATTGATTTTCATGGAATGTTCAGGGTCTTACAGACCCAAAATTCAAGTTTGTTGTGTGTGATTTCAGAAGGAAGTTTCTTGAGATGGACATTCTTTGTCTACAAGAAGTAAAGATGGTGGATATTTTATTATTGGTAGTCAGTAACTCTATTTAGGATGATAGTATTATCTTGTATAGTAATCATGAATTAGTACGTGGAGGGGTGATCATTTTTATTTCTCCAAGGTGGTAGCTGCACTTAGTGCAATCTGGCATGGACCCCACCAACTAGTTAGTTTGGACCCTTTTTAACATTAAAAGCCATTCCTTTGGATTTATTGATATTTATGCCTCAAAAAATGCCATTAAGCATACCCATTTATGGAGATGGATTGCATATGATCTCCTTGATGCTCATTGTGTCATATATGGTGAGTTTAATATGGTGGTGTCTCTTGAAGGCAAAGTGGGCCACCTACCAATGCATTGGGTAGTTGGAAAAAGGGAGGTGTGGTATTATATGTGCACTAAATGGGGCTTTTATGACCTTAATTTAATCCACTAGCCTACAAATAGAGTATGGTAGACCTAGAACAATCTCAGGGAGGGCCTCATTCAGAAGTTGAAGTGCCTAGATAGGGAAATGATGCCCACCCAACTATATTTTTCCTTTGATAACAATTTTTCTCCTCCTATGTAGGCACTACCAGATTTTGAGCTTTCTGATCACTCCCCTATTTTGTTTTGAGTGACACGGAAAGTCATGAAACCCAAGGTCCAAAAAAATCAATTCTTTCTAAACACTTCCCTGCTCAAACATGGGCTCACTATGGTGCACATTCATAGAGTTTGGAATATGGATCCCTATCCATCCCAAGAATCTAGTTGGATTCTTTGGTGGGATGATTCCATCATAAGGACATCTCACTTTCTGAGAATATATGGTCACCAACTTGCTAAAATTTGAAGACAGTCTTACTCTGCTACTTCCTCAGTGCTTAGCTATATGGCTTTATCCCTATAAAAATATCCCTTCAATGATATCTTGTATGTTAGAGTATCTTATTTATGACATCATATCTAGATAGCAGATAATTAAAATTAATGTGGAGCTCAAGTCAAATCCAAAATCCATTAGCTCAAGATAGGGGACAAAGCTTCCAAATAATTATTTTAAATGCTTCGAGCCAAAAACATTAAGTAGCAAATCTAGGATATCTTTGATGCTAGTAGGAGATTATCAGAGACACCACAAATTATTCAAACTTTTATCCTTTATTATCAATAAGTGTTTAGATCTCAAGCTTCCTCTATAAAGTGTGATATTACCCTTCAAAAGTGCCTCACAGTAGTGCCTTACAAACTCACTCCTACTCAGTGGGTGACTTGATATAGGCCCCTCACTATGGATGATTTGCATGAGGTAGTGTCTCATATGGCAAATAACAAAGCTCCAAGCATATATGGTTTCCCCTATGAATTCTATAAAAACCTTTGGGAGCTTGTGGGTGATGACATACACCATGTTTTTCAAGAGGCCTTTTTCATACATTCTCTAGGGAAGAATATAAATAAAGGAAACATTAAATTCATACCTAAGCAAGGGAATCCTAAATTGATTTGTAATTGGTAGCTGATCACCCTCCTAAATTTTTCCTACAAGATCATTGCCAAAGCTTTGGCACTCTAGTTACATAATTTGTTGCTACACATCATTTAACTTGAGCAAACATGATTCATCAGAAGTAGATATATATTAGATAATATCATTGTGGTTTAGGAAGGAATGGACTGGGCTAGAAGGTCTAAGAAACAAGCTATGTTCATTAAAATTGACTTTGAAAAATCATATGACCGTATTGAGTGGCCTTTCATCATGTCCATGCTTAAAGCCTTGGGATTTTGGCCCAATTTCATTCAAACCATCCAAATGATTTTTTCAGATGCCTTAGCCATCATTTCCATTAATGGAATCACCTCTAATAAATTTGGTTTGTTTTGATCTATTTGTTAAGGATGTCATTTGGCACCCACCCTGTATGTGCTTGCAGCTAAGGGTTTTGGATATATTCTTGGTAATGTCCAAGCTAGGGGCCTTGTTAAAAGAATATATCTCCCTCCAGATAAACAAAACCCTCATGAATATATGTAATCATTGAATGGCCACTTTGCAGATGATTCTTTCCTTACTCTTATTGAAGATGAGAATAATGTGGACAATGCCTTACAATGTCTCAACACCTTCTAAATTTCCTCTAGATCAAGCATCCAATGGAAAAAAATCATTATTAAAAGAAATCATACCTCCCCCCACTAGCGTGGGCTACCAAATATGGATGGGCCTAGATCTAACATGATGAAATATTCAAGTTTCTTGGCATCCCTTTTACTTTTGATGATTCTCTACCCTTGTTGTGGTAATATGTTGTTGACAGAGTTGCTAAAAAGATAGAATATTGGGTGACTAATCCCTTATCATTAGTAGGTAAGTTCCAAATCTACTCAAAATTGCTTATGACCATCCATGTTTACTACTTCTCATGCTGGGTGCCTTCAAAGAATTCTTACCAAAAACTTGAAAAACTTCTTAGGGATTTTGTTTGGGCCAATTCTTCTCATGGACATGGATTCCATAGGGTGGCCTAGGATTACTGCTACCTCATGTGGGATACATGAGGTATGGGGCTCATTGATGTGGCTCATCAAATAATTACCTTATGTGCTAAATGGATTATGCAGGCCATTGATAGTAAAGAAGATTGTAAGGTATTGTTTTGATACCACATTTCTTCAAGATTGCCAAAAGTCAAGAAAGCCTAGAAAGGGATCGAATTCTCCAATATGATTATCATCAAATCCCCCATTCAAATTTTAAGGTCCTTTGTGGTGAAAATTATTTGGAAAGCATGGGAGGATCAAACCATGGATTCTATGGAATGGCTCAAGGTTCTGAGATGGGTTGTCTATTAACTCACATTCACTATGGTGGTCACCTATTATCAACTTCAATGAAGTCCCTCTGGTCGAGGTTCCTTGTATCAATGCTCTCAAGTTATTTTGTAGAGGGATTCATATTGTCCAAGATATTTTTTATAAGTAGTCTCTCTCCTGACTATCCTAGGAAGAGGTGAAAACCACATTTTGGTTAGTCAATGCTGATCGAGAATCCTTCCAAGAAATCCTTAACATTGTTCCACCTTGAATGCTTCATAATTTTTTTTTCTACTCTACTTGTCCTTGGTGGAAGGACTAGAAGTGATATGTTGAAACTCCATTTCATAATTACACCCCTAGGCTTGGTTATAGATGGCTTAATCCCCACATACCTATGGTGGATAAGTTTAACTCTCAGTGAGGTATGCATTCCTCTATTCGTACTTGGTGCTTCTATTTTCACACTATTTGGGAGGCTTTCTATATAGCCTAAGCTAGCTCATTTTGCTTGGTGTATCTTATATCAGGGTTTAACTATTGATAGAAGGCTTGTATACTTAGGAATTTCCCTTCCCACCTACCCTTTCTGTGTCCATTTGGAAATGTTCCCTCATCTTTTCTGGTACTGATCCAAAGCTTAAAGGGTTTGGAAATGCATTCATTACCTATTTAGGCCTTTCTAGCTTAAATTATTTCATTGGAAACATATCCTTCTTGGAGATAAACTCGCCTTGCCTTTTAAATATACCCAAGCCTGGCATACTTTCAGAGTGGAGATTTTATTTTGGTTATGGAAAGAAAGAAAGAATGCAGTATTTAGTAATGCTTCTTCAGAATGTAATTTTTTTGCTTTGAGAAAGTCTTAAATTATTTATAATGTTATTTTACAAATATAAGTGAAAACAAACAAAGTTTCCATGAAAATTGGACATCTCTAGGACCTTCTCACTCATTGGGGAGATGATCCTTGTGTTATGGCATGGGTTCCTCTCTCTCCACCTAGGGAGCACTGACTTGATGATAGAATTACTTTATCTCTTCAAGGTGGACAACAACATAACTGATCTTGGTGCTACTCTCATAGTGGCACCCCGTATTAGTGCATGACCCCTCCTAGGTAGCAACAAGGGTGGAAACCTCAACCTCCTTCCCCTATTGGGAAGGATGGTTGGGATGCTCCTCCTCTTTTACATCCAGATACTTAGGGGGATCCACTTGGAAGTTAGTTAGACATGATGGACAAGTTCCATAGGCTCTCTAAGTCCATTTCTCCTACTCAGGTATAATAAGATGATAAGGAGGATACTTAGGCTTCTGGTTTGGAGCTAATTCCAAATGGAAATTACTTACCAAGCTTGGGATGGGGTCCTGATGATATGGATCCTCCACCTTCCAGCCTTGCTCTATCAGCTTAATATTTTCTCTTATGATGTTCTAATGACTTGTTCTTAGGTAGGGCTTAGCTATTTTTGCTTATGTTATTTCCTATTCCTAGGCTTTTCCTTGTCTGATGTTGAGGCACGAATCAATACCACCTATTTTTTTTAATGAATTATTTGTATATTTATTTTATTAATATATATAAATATATTTCATAAAAAAAGTCATAGACCAAATTGAATATCAACAATTTTAAAAGCTTAACATTAAGGAAAAAGGACAAATAACATTGCAAGATTAAATTTCAAGGGATTCCAAATTTTTTTACCAAGATCCATTAAATAAATTGGTATGGAATATTATGACAAAGTATAAACAAAAACTTGCGACTTTAGGTGACTACCAGATGTAGAGTGAGATTTTAGAAGGATTTTAACTATTGCAAGATTAGTAGGATGTATTTCTAACAAAGTTCATAAAAGTAAAAGGTGTAGACCCTTCACTAGGGGATATGGACATATATCTAAAGGAGTGCACATAGTTTGTGAAAAAAATATCCATATAGGCTAAACCCAAACATGAAATTAAAGGTAAAGGCTGAACTGGATTAGATGTAAAAAGTAGGCATTATTTATCTGGTGGAAAAAATAGACTGGGTTAGCCTAATGGTGGTGTAGCCTAAAAAATCTTGATAAATTGGAGTATGTGGGGACTAATGGGCACTCAATGATGCTTGTATAAATGATCCATTATTAATTACTTCCATAGATTAAGTTCCAGAGTCAGTCTCATGACATGAAATGCATTATAATGTACTTGTTGTTGACACCTTTTGGTGTCCTATTGGGTCATATATTATGCAGTAGTGGTCTTTTGGTTGATCAAGCCAAAATCATAGTTATTATCAGCATGCCATCTCATAAAATCTCTACATAGGTGAGATTATACATGAAACTATATGAAATTAATCAAAACATACATAGTTATATCTACCCCCATGGAGAAGCTACTATGAAAAGACACTAGGTTCAAATAGACTAATGAATTCCAAACAACATTTATGGATCTAAAGCATAGATCGGTAACAACTCCCATATTGGTCTTTCCTAACTGAATTAAACCATCTAATGTTCATATATATGCCTCAATAATTGTAGTAGGAGTTATTCTAACAAAATAAAGAGACAAAGGGTTAGACTATCCCATTCATTTTGTAAGCCAAAAAATCTCAGTTGCAGATACAAATTACACAACTATAGAACGAGAAGCTATGGAAATGGTGTTTTCACTTTTTAAAATCAGACACTACCTTCTAACATCATCATCTATTACTGATCACCAAGCTTTATAATATCTAGTAAATAAGCCCATGTTAGGAAGGAGGATATCTCAGTGGCTAATGTTGTTTCAAGAATTTAAGTTCAAAATCTATGTGAAGATGGGGAGATAAAATGTGGGATAAGACCACTTGAATGAAATCCATAATGGAGAGGAACCTGAAGAACTTTAAGATGAATCATTGAATGCCCATTTATTTTGTGTCTCTATGATTCCATAAAGCATGAAAGACAGCCAATTTATTGAAACAAGGAATTTTTCTTGTGCACTATGTAGAAATGGATAAAAAGTAATTGATCACATGAGCCATCCCATTTAGAATCATTAATGCCTTTCTATATAAAATGGGAAAAGATGATGTATTGTACAAAGTAGCTTTAAGCTATCATAGCTTCTTCAAGAGGCACATCAAGGAATCATAGGTGGATATTTCATAGGAGAATTTGTTGCAAGGAAGATATTACAAAGTGGTATATGTTGGCCTACTCTATTTCAGGATACACATTGAATAAAAAATACTATGACATATGTCAAAGTATGGGAAGACCTAATAATAGAGATGAAATGATGTTAAACCTTATGTCAGCTTAATAACCATTTAACATTGGGGAATTTTATTTTTAAGACCAATAAAACTACATAGTAAATGTAGTTATGCAAGATACATAGTTACTATGATGGATTACTTCACTAAATGGGTAGAAGATGCTATGACACTAAGTTATAGCACTAAGTATGCAACCAAAATTTTGTATGAGAATATTATAACTAGATTTAGATGTTCAACAAAGTTGGTTAGTGATAGAGGAATGAATTTCCTCAATATCACCATCAAGAATTTGATGAAGGAGTTTATGATATTACACTACAAAATCACAACATATCATCTATAAGCTAATGGGTAAGCAAATGCATCAAACAAAGTCATTGTAAAAATGATCACAAAAATATGCAATGTGCAAAGATATGATTGAAATGATTGAATTGATTTAATCCTATGGGAATATAGGATAGATTACAAGTGTGCAATAGGTTTCACTCTATTTTAGCTAATTTTTGGATTAGATGCAATCATGACAATGGAGTACATAGCAGGGTATACTTTAAGAAACCCCTCCTTTAGAAAAGGTGTAAAAAATTGGCGAAAGGTGTAAAAAACCTGACAAAAAAATTTATTTTTTGTGGCAAAAAAAATAGTTTACAAAGAAAAAATAATAATCTCCATTGGTGAATCATTCATAGTCTCTCAAACAATGTGTAAAATCTGGGCGAATTGTGTTATTTTAAAACCACAAAAAAATTATACTATTCTATCACTTTGCGAGAGATATTTTCATACTATTCTATCACGCATACATCCCTTCATGCAGCGTTCATACCTCCTATGATGTCTCCTTGAAATCTTGAAACCCTAAAATATGGCTAAGTTTGAAACCCTGAAACCCTGGAATCTAACTAACTCTGAAATACGATAGGATCCTCCAAAACCTAGAATTTGCATTATAGCTCCTAGCGGTCCGAAACCCCTCTCAAACATCCTGAAAGTATATAAATAAAATATAACTTAAAGTATAAGAAACTAGATGTCCATTATAAATGTACACTTATACTATTGGGTTTGGAAAAAAAAAAGGTTAAATGAGCCGACTCCTCCACAATAAAATGAAACTGGGATGGCGAATTCTCCCTGACTGCATGAAATGGAAACTTCAAACTCGGCGAACATTCCACAATAAGCGTTACCTGGTCGGCTGTGTGAAAGGTGAATACCGCCAGGGAAAAACTCAAATGTAACATTTGCCTTGGCGATTACAATGCTAGCAACCAGGTAAACCCAACAAATCTTGGCGACCAGGAAACCATGGAAGGGCTCAAAAATTGCCAAAAATTACACTGGGAAAACCTCAAATTTGCCAAAATACGAAAATTCGCCACTAAAATATTCCCTGGTACATAGTACCTAGTATATGAATTACAATGATAATGTGACAAGGAGATCATGACTCTCTTTAGGAAATATTGATGGATTTAACTAGGATGGGAAAAAGCATGAAAATAACACAATGAAAATAGGAAGTCAACAAATAAAGTCAAAAATCATGGTATGATCAAAATTTGTGATCCAAATATTTTTTCCAGAACAAGGAGTATTAGTAAATGATAATAGATTTTAGGCATTTATAGGAAAGTTGTACATCTTATGAAAATTACCTTACATTATTTATGATGTCTCATATAAAGGAAAAATTGTGTTAAAGGATCTTCATGGAACCATTCTCCCATGACATGTAAATTACTATAGGATTAAACCTTACTATTAATAATATCTATCAAATCTCATATAAAAATTAGAGAGGGTGATAAGTAGTACCATGTAGCTTAGGATTTGTGTTTAATGTATTATTTTCTCTTTTTCGTTTTAGGTTTTTAGTGTATCTATATAATGTGATATGTATATCGCAAGACATCCGAACTAAGGTTGAAAATTTAATGTCGTAGAGTGCAGCAAGGAAAGTAACCCAAAATGAAAGGAACAATGACATGCAAATTCAAAACATGGATCCTCAATTAAGTCCATAAAGAATGTGTTGATAAACAAAGTATGGAGGAAGGAAAATCAATGGTCATTCAAAAATTTGTTAATGATGACACACTTAAAATATTGCATCTTTACCAAAGAGGATATAGTGTTAGAATTAGGGGATGTACAATAAAATAAAGTAGATGATGGAAAAGATGATGTGTTACATTAAAAACTCCCATCATCAAATCCAATAATTTATTATAGTTAATTTAAAAAGCATACTAGTGCATGAAAAACTCAACACATTCAAAGAAACATGTCAGATGGACTTAAGAAGGAAAAGATATATAAACAAGGGCATGCAGACCACAATGAAATTAAAAACTTTTGAGAATAAGAGATATCTAATATTTGTGCCTATTTATTTCATTTGTGCATGGATTATTCATCATCACTAGTTTAACCGAAGATATCATTCAAATTATATGAGAATAATAACCATGGATCGCTCATAGATTTTGACTCCTATAATAGATGGATAAAATGAATAAATAGGGATTGGTCTTGCACTCAAACAAACAAGATACCATGATCTAAACCCATTTGACCACATTGACACAACATAATATACTTTTTTAAAAAATCATCCAAAAATAGTGCAATCAGGTGCCCTAACATTAAAACATCACCTATGAAGAACTGATACAGGGCACCTTTGGCTAGATCGATGAGGTGATGATGAAACTTATCAATTAATACAATGAGGAATCCATTCATGTGTCATAAGATGTGACTATTTTCATTAACACTTCCTCTATGGCACAATTAACCATACAGGTTGTGAGGGGTAATGATCCAGACAACAATTTAGATGACAATTCGGGTGATGGGTCCACCCCAATTGATGATGAAACTTCTGGGAGCCATAACTTTTGCACCGTAGCTCCAATTGACTCGCCATTTGAACCGTTGGAAATATAATAATGAGGGGAACATTTTGAGATGGCATGAGCTCTTTTCAATGAATTTTGACCCTTAAAACCCAATGGAAGTGTCCTAAATTTCAATTTTAATAGTGTAGTCTAAAAATAGTAAGTTACTAAAAATAGTAATTCCTCGAATTTTGTATTGTTGTAAATCATGGAATTCAAACCGATTCATCTCCCTCGAGATTGGTGACCTTCCAAATCCTCCCCACACCTTAAAAACATGTATAAATGAAGATGTAACCTAAAATGGAAATCAGACATCTCTTCTCAGAGATAAGCATATGTTTGGATCTGCAAATTTGATCAATAAAACATCTCTTATCAGAGATAACATTATTTAAATTGTTTTTTTCTTATTTATTGAATTATCTTTCAACCAAAGCTTTCAAGTTTTGGATCAGTGGTATCAGAGTGGTTTGTCTTTAGAGTGTATGATCCCAAGGATGAGGTCAAATTATAGGAAGCTTGGGTGGAAAATAGAACCAACAGAATATCCACCTATTCGCTCCAAATGACTTCAAATGGCAGACAACACCAAGGCATCCGATCCTTTCAATGAAATGGTGAATAAAGCCCTCCAATAGCAATAAGTGTAGATGCTACAACAATTTGCTCAAATTCTCCAACAAATATTGATGGGAAATTCTGGCTCTTCATCTGCACCCACACATCCTTTCAGTGCCTCAACACCCTTCAAGGTTCAGGTGAATTTTGATATCCCTACATTTGAAGGAAAAATCAATGCTGATGTAGTAGAAAATTGGTTGGATCAATTATCATCTTATTTTTCTATAAATAAATTCATTGATAAAGAGAAGATTACTTTTGCTCTTTTGAAAGCATCATTGCCTGTCAAAAATTGGTGGACAGTGTATAAAAAGAGATTCAGTGCAGATGATATTGGCCTTGAGACAGAGCCTACATGGGATGATTTCATAGATGTTGTAAAGGAAGAATACTACTCCATTGGAGAATATGATGATCTGTATATAGAGTGGCAACAACTTTGCCAAGGTAAGGAACAATCTGTTCAAGAATACACTGACATTTTTCATTCTCTATCTGCGAGATTGGGCATCCAAGAAAGTGAGAAACACAAGGTTCTCGAATATCGTGGTGGAATAAAATGGTACATACGGGGAGAAATGGAACTCTTCAATTTGGAAACCATCGGTGAGGCATGCAAGTTCGCAGTGAAGATTGAGCAGAAGCATGGAAGAATGAATATAAAAAATCAGTCTTCAAAATGGAAAAGTGACAAAGAAGGTCAAAAATGAGGCCAAAATTGGAAGCAAAAGGAAGGAAAGACTGGGAAGTGGTGTGATTATCACAAATCTGGAACTCACTCCAAAGAAGAATGTCGAGCTATCAAATCACTGATTTCTAAGTCACAATCCTCAACATTTACTACTCTACCTCATACAGACCCTACAGTCAAAGAGGTTGAAGAAAAAATTATAGATGCTGATCCTAAAGCCATTGTTGCTTCATCATAGACACACAACGAGATGCTAGATGACAAGGAAAGGTTGTTTCACTCTAAGTTATGGGTGAAAGGTAAGCCTCTGCATTTCATTCTTAATAGTGGAAGTCAAAAGAATTTAATCTCTGTTAATGTTGTGAAAAGCCTAAATCTGTCCATGAATCCTCACCCAAAACCATATAGTATTGGATGGTTGAGTCCAGCGAGAAACCTCTGTGTCACCCACCAATGTCTTCTCTCATATGTAATACAACCTTTCCAAGATGAGGTCTTATGTGATGTGGTCAATCTAGATGTTTGTGATGTACTCTCTGGTCAGCCATTCATGTATGATCGACATGGTATATATGAATCAAGAACTAGAAGGATCACTCTCACTCTTGGAACATAGTGTTATAGGGTACTAGAAGTACCACCTTCTACATCTGTCTCTCTGATTAGTGCCAAGAAATTTGTTCTTATGGTGGTCAAGCCACAGGAATCCAAAAGGGCTGATGTTACATCCCTGACTACACAAACAACATAATAATAGAATAAAATAGATGTCAAGCTAAAGAAGTTCATGGCCTTCCATCCACAGATTGATGGTCAGATAGAAATGGTGAACAATCGGGCCCTACGCAGTTCCATAAATCACAGTCCCTTCCAAGTATGCATCAGGAATAAAATCAAATTACAACTACCACACTTGATGACAAATCATGATGCAATGGGGACCATTTCATCTCAAGGAGGGAGGAATGATTCGGACAACAATTTAGATGACAATTCGGGTGATGGGTCCACCCCAATTGATGATGAAATTTTCGGGAGCCATAACTTTTGCACCATAGCTCCAATTGACTCGCCGTTTGAACTGTTGGAAAGTTAATAATGAAGGGAATGTTGTGAGATGGCATTGAGCTTTTCTCAATGAATTTTGACCCCCTAAAACCCAATGGAAGTGTCCTAAATTTCAATTTTAATAGTGCAGTCTAAAAATAGTAAGTTACTAAAAATAGTAATTCCTAGAATTCTGTATTGTTGTAAATCATGGAAGTCAAACCAATTCATCTCCCTCAAGATTGGTGACCTTCCACATCCTCCCCACACCTTCAAAACATGTATAAATGAAGATGTAACCTAAAATGGAAATCAAACATCTCTTCTCAAAGATAAGCATATGTTTGGGTCTGCAAATTTGATCAATAAAACATCTCTTATCAGAGATAACGTTATTTGAATTGTTTTGTTCTTGTTTATTGAATTAAATTTCAACCAAATCTTTCAAGTTTTGAATCAGGTAAATCATTGGTCCCTTACAAGATAAATAACCCACCCATCCATTTAAATACGATGGAGAAATAAAGTAGGGAATCTAGGGGGATCCATATAGATTTTATAGAGGATGCTTTAGCATATTCTCTTTGAATACATCACAAAGTGGCTTTGATATATAACCAAGAGCATGAATCATGTCACAAAATGGGTGATAAACATCGATTATTACATGATACAACTAAATGAGGATTTTAAATGGAAAAATATTTTAGTCTCTGATCTCATCACTAATATTAAAGTCATCAGCACAACATTATAGGTCTTGCAATATCAATTCTTGATCTTACTTCTCTACTTGATGTAGTGGAAGTATCGAGAGGGCCCTATTAATCTAGATGTAGAATTTCGGCTTATGACCACATTCATAAACAATAATTAGATTAAAATAGGATAATATTATGAAAAACTAGGTAGATTCAATGCATAGTGGGTGGAAAACTACTAGTTTATCCTTTCACATGCTTTGATACCCACAAATGTCATTCAATATTTGGGGCAACATGCTATAGTGACTAAGCTCAATGATGACATCCAAATTAGAGTCCATAAGCTCTCAAAGGCAAAAATCACTTCCTTAATAGTATTCATTAATATATTCGATGTGTAGGTGGAAATTATGTGACAAAAATATTTGGACGCTCACTCAATTCCACCACTATGAATGATGCCTCTAGGGGAACATCACCCATTACCTCATCAATCAGTAGCACACCTACAAGTAGAGGCATAGGCACTACCTGAAGTAGAATTAACCCCATTATATGTTGTTACAAATAAGAGGAAGGCACTATTATGTAGATCATTTCCACCTCCACTAAATAAGAATATGTAGAATAATAAATCATGAACTTCTGATAAGAATGTCCCACAACTCATTATATAATATGATTTTACTCATTTTGACAATACAGAGGAGGATGTATAAAAATAAATGATTTAAGACATGATAACTAGGGTCTATGAGGAAGAAGAATAAAAATATTTTCTCTTTTGGAAAGAAGTGCCATTTTTCAAGTGCAAGACAATGTTTCGAAGATCCTTTTAGTGGACATTCCCACACCTCTTGCATCAATAATTATCGATATAATGGCAAAAGAGGAAGAACAGACACACATTATGGATAATAATTTTTAGGGAGCACTAGGCACATGGAATTTAGGGGCCCAAATAATCCCACAATAGCAAGGAATCCCACAATAGCCATTAATACACAAGCCAAGGACCCATACTATGCCCTGACTATCACCAACTATTATAGAGCATACAGGTTCCTTTGCCAAACCATAACTAGTCAAGGAAGTTTATCGTAAAGAGGCTCAAGTTCTATAAGAACATCCAAAAGAGATGATTCTAGTATACAAGTGGTTGAATAAGGCTTTGGTCCCTCTAGCCAGACAAAATACCCTAGCATGTAGGCACACCATGGTTGAATCAACCTTTTCATCATCTAATTTACAATCATTCTCATCTAAAAATTATTTAACTCCTATGCATGAGCCAAAAGATATTGCACAACCATATCTTGAGTAGTCATCCATACAAGAATATACTACAACATAGGATCAAGATACTGAGGATCAATTCAAGCAAGAGAAGGCTCAGACAAAGGATTAAAATAAGGATATAAAAGAGGAAAAGAAGGAAAGAAAAGAGGAAAAGAAAAAGAGGAAGGAATATTCAACATAAAAGGCTACCGAGGAGGAGGAGTAGAGGAAGAATTAAGAGGAAAAAAATAATAAGCATGATGAATAAGCTACAAGGAAAGAGAACAAGAGAACAAATAAAGAATCACACATAATACATAAGTATAAGGTCGAGGTTGACACATCAACAAAGGTAGAAGAATATAAGAAAAAGAAAGAATTCATATGAAATTAGGAGGAATAAATGTATAAGTAGGCCAAAAATCAAGTGGATAAAGACAAGGCAGAGGTATCTACTAAAGCAAAGGAAAAAACACAGGCATAAGTCACAACACAACAATCAATAGAACTTGCTGAGAAGGTGGTGATACCTAAATTCAAATGGACATCTTATACATCACAAGGCTTAGGGTCAACTTAGGGGGTGTGTAAGAGGATGTATCCCAACACTACCCATAATTATCTACCCAATGGTTGTCAGATGTGCATACACCCTCAATATGATGGATAACCTTCTCACTTCTAATGGATAAAATAAAGAAGGCACCTATGATGTCCATGACTTCTATTTTGGCCCTCGAAATAATGATGAAAGAAGCATCACTCGATGTTTCCTAGTTACCTTTTTCAAATCAAATTGATGGAGAAACCATGTTTTAGGAGTCTATCATACAGATGGATTTTGAATTAGATTAAGAGGCATTATAATGGAGGAAAATGTAGACTTACACCTTTGCCTCACCAAATCTAGGAAATTTATTTATGACACCTACCTTATCTTGGTCACTCAAGTCTTCAGTGACCAAGTCATGTCTGGGGAAAAGTAATTCAACACCCTTATGTCCTAACTAATAAAAGACTATATCGTTATGCATAAGTTACAAAGACTTCAAACATAAAGTCAAAATATGAAGGCAAAAATAAAGGTTATTTTTGAGCTCCTTGAAGAATAAGTTTTGGACACCACTATGCTCCAAGCTCAACACATAGATAGAAGCATGATCAATTAGGAAAAAACTCTAAACACCACATGGAGCAAAATGAACTTAGAGTTTGATAAAGCCAACAAACACAAAATAATAATTGGGGATCAATTGAATACTTTTGATGAGCTGGATGTTGCACTGAAGAAGTATCTCGAGTCAAGAGACAATGTGATGCACAAACTACAAACATGAAAAATGAGATGCTACACAATAATGTTTTTGGCATTTAGATGCAAAGGCATATAGATAAACTAGAGGACTTATCATAATAAGTCCAACAGAAGGTGTCGTACACTAAGGCCACTTCACCATCATAGAAGATGATGACATTTAGAATATTATGGGATTCTAGGTCTTGTTGCACATTATGATCAAATTGGTGTGGGAAGTTTTCATTGATTAGATTGTATTAAAAAGGACTTGTCTCATTTAGATAGATTTGTCATAGAAATCATCATGGATCCCTAATTCATCCCACCAAACCAACTCCAACAAGATCTTTAGTAGAGAAAAATTAACACAACTACACAACCAACTATCCAAATGGAGCAAATGCCTCTAGCACCCAATTTTACACCTATGACTTCTTCATTAAAAACTCCAAAAGCACAATCTTTACAGTCTTCCTTTGTTCTATAAACTTAGTCTATGCCCCCACCTTCTCTCTAGATGCTGCAAAGATTATAGTTTTGAAATTTTAAATAATTTTTCTAGTAAATAAGGCCTTAAGCATTAGGATCAGGGCTAGGTTGGTTGAAAACTTGTAATGGGCAGCCACATGGCTATGCCAATTTATTAAAAACCTCCAAGGGTGATAGATTGGTCCACTACTTTATTGAAAACACACAAGGATAACTAAATGGTGAAAAAGAGGTGAAAACCAATAAATGACACCTTGAAAAATTATTGAAAGTAATGTTTTTGGACTATCCCCTCAATGTAGACATTTCTCTCAAATTTAGTAGAAGACACACCTCTTGTGACTTTCTCTGGGGTTGAGACAATTATTTAAATCTAGAAAAGTGTTTATAGTTGAATAAAATTATAAAATCACAAAGAATAAATTCTTGATAATTGTGTGATGGATATCAGTTTGTATAGTGTATTTACTTTTATATGTATTTAGCATATGTACGTTTTTGAAAGTTTACAGAACGCAAAAAGAGTCATTTAATATTCAAGAAAGAGGATGGAATGTGAAGTAACAATGCATTATAAAGCTATATAACTAGTGATCAGTTATAATGGACTTGAGTTCCAAAAATATAGATATTAATATAAAGATATGATAATGGTTTTCTTGAATGTCTTTTGTACTTATTCTATGTGCAATAGATACTATATTTTATTCAAATATATTTAATCATTTAATAATAATGAATGTTTTGTACAATTTATTCTATGTTTCTCTAGATAAATAAGTAATTCTGAATTGAATAAAGGATGGATCTATTATGTAACTATGTCTACATTCTGAGTTTGTATTCCACTTTGCACATAGCTACATAATATCATGTTTTGATGGGTTTTTCTAAGAACCACTTTTAATCGATTGTAACTTGTTCAATATTTTGTCAGTGGTGTGACTCATAATTTGAGTACTTGACTTTAAAGTTCTTGCTGGAGGATTTGACAATGAAATTTGAGACACAAGAGGTAGATTTGTATGTCTCAGAGAAGTAGTGTGAGGTGGAGACACATGATGGCATATTGACCCTAGAGGTGACACATGAGGTGAAGGTGGTAATAAATCTTGTTGAGAAACATATTGTGAGATTATTTCAAGTGAAACATGGCTCTTCCCCTAATCATAAGCAATGTACTACTCCATGGTCTTATCAATCAACACAAATGTATCTATAGGAAGAGTCGTAGATTCTTGAGAAATAGATTTCCATAGAGATAAGGGTTTCTTATTATTCAATTTTACCTTTATGGATGACCTTCTCCCACATGCCTTCTCTATGATTTTAACTTTTCTTAGGTCTTCTCCACCACCAACACATCCTATTTTAGCAACTATGCAAGAAGTAGCACTAGGAACATTGAACCTTGATGCCATTAAAAGACTTGTTGATTTTGGTTTGGTGGACCTTGATGAAGACCATGGAATTTTTGATCCTTACGATGCTATAAAATATTTCATATTATTATCGAACCAAGCCATGGTTATAAATATGATTATTTAGTGTGAGCATCCAACTTGGTGATTTTAGGGGCTGAAAATAGTGTATTTTTTATAATATAAATTTATTATTAGTAGCTACTATGTATGTACTAATGTAATCATTTTTTTCAATTAGTTATGCATTGAAAAACGTGTATACTATAATTTCTAAAGTTTATGCATCCATAAAAGTAGTTTGTGAAATACAAGATTAAAAAAAAGTTATTTTCCTGCCTGTCTATTAGGTGATGTGATAGGACGACTATTTTATTCGAGAAAATAGGTTTATTTCAATTAAAAAAGTGATTTTTTAAATTATCCAATAAAATGATATAATTAAAGCTCAATTAATGTTTGGAAAAATATTTAATTATGTACAATAATCTGAAAAGGCAAGAGGGAATATTCTATAGGAATATGTGGCAGGGAATGTGACCAAGCAACCATTTTCTAGAAATAATAAAATCATGTTTTCTCCTTCAATTTATAGTAGATATTTTTAAAATTATACTCATTTGAAATCTAAAGATGTGTGTGATATAATTATTCTATATTTCTTTTCAATAATGAGCAATAATCATATTTATTTCTAAGCATCTACATAAAACTATAGCAGAAAATGTATATAATTTAACAATAATTTTAATTTGTTGTTATTTTTCAAGCAAATTTTTCTACAAATATAATATCATAAATAATTTTACAACTAAATGTTTTTAAGATTTAATTAAGACCAATTAAAAAAATGTGAAAAGTTTTAATAAATTATTTCCTAAACATCCAATCAAACTGAGTAAAAAACTAATAAAAATAAATAATTATATCACTTCCTACATCATGTGAACATAAAAAAATGGAAAATGAAGAATATTTTAGTTAAAGATAAGCCTTCAGAGCTTCTATGGTCCTATGGAGTTTCCAAGTGGAAGTATTCTAGGGACTTGGAACACTGGAGGCATTAAGCATTTGAGCTAAGCCTCATAAGCTTTTATAGTCCTATGGAGCTGCTAAGTGGTAGTATTTTGGGGACTCAGAACATTAGAGGCATTAAGCCTTTGGGCTAAGCCTCTTGAGCTTTCGAAGTCCTGTGGAACTACCAAGTTAAAGCATTTATGGGACTTGGAATGTTAAAGGCATTAAGCCTTTTGTTGGGCTTCCTTAGCGCATTCTAGGGACTCAAAACCCTAGAGGCATTAAACCTTTGGGCTAAGCCTCCTGAAATTCCATAGTCTTGTGGAGCTCCCAAGTGGTAGCATCTTGGGGACTTAGAATGTTAGAGGTATTAAGCCTTTGGCTAGGCTTATTAGCCCATTTTAGGGACTCGAAATCCTAAATGCATTAAGCCTTTAGGCTAAGCCTCCCAAGCTATTTTATTTTGGAGCTGCCAAGTGGTAGCATTTTGAGAACCTAGAATGCCAGAGGCATTAAGCCTTTGGTCAAGTTTCCTCAGTCCATTCTAGGGACTCAAAACCTCAAAGGCATTATGCCTTTGGGATAAGCTTCGTGAGCATCTACAGTCCTATGGAGTTGCCAAATGACAATATTCTAGGGACCTAGAACACCGAAGGCATTAAGCCTTTTGTTGGGTTCCTCAGTCCATTCTAGGAAATCAAAACCACAAAAGCATTAGGCCTTTGGGTTAAGCTTCCCGAGTTTCTATAGTCTCATGGAATTTCCAAGTGGTAGCATTCTAGGGACCCGAAATGTCAGAGGTATTAAGCCTTTGGCTAGGCTTCCTTAGCCTATTATGGGGACTCAAAAGAATGAAGGCATTTGGCATAAGCCTCCTAAGTTTACACCGTCTAGTGGAGATGCCAAGTGGCAGCATTATAAGAACTCAAAATGTCGAAGGCATTAAGCCATTATCTAGGCTTCCTCAACCCATTCTGGGGACTAAGAACCCTAGAGGCATTAGGCCTTTGGGATAAACCTCCTGAGTTTCCGAAGTCTTGTGTAGTTGCCAGTGGAAACATTTTGGGGACTTAGAGCACCAGAGGCATTAAACCTTTGGTCGAGCTTCCTTAGCCCCATGGAGATGCCAAGTGAAAATATTCTAGGGACTTAGAACCCTAGAGGCATTAATCCTTTGGGCTAAGCCTCTTGAGCTTTCACAGTCCCATGCAATTAACAAATGAAAACATCATGGAGATTTAGAGCCATCAGGGCATTAAGCAACTAAGACGAGATTATGATAATTGCTTCTTAAAAGTAGAATTCAGGAGAATTAATCTTTCTAGAAATAGGGGTTTGACATCTTTATTTTTGGCTTCGAGGGTGCTACCCCAGAGCAATAATAAGTGGGGGGCAATGCCCCCCACACCCCCTGTCAAGAAGTGGGACACAAACTGCATCACAAAGGGATCCAATGTTTAACTTTGTTGTCACATATCTAACAATTATGATGGTTCCTATATATCAAGAAATCAAATGAACAAACTTTTTCTTAAAAACATGATAAGCTAAGTAGCATTATGTAATGCTTCATTACCTTAAGTTTATTGAATTGTGTTAGATTAGGAATAATATCAAAAATATAATACACCACTTTTTTGACCATGTCATACAATTAAATATAACAAAAGAAAAATAATCTCTCTAATTCTGATGCAATCATGGAAAATTCATATAAATTCTAATTCACTTAATTACTTTTGTTTCCAATCATAGCATACTTCCCAGCAAATGAAAAAATTATCAAGATTATAAACATCATACTTATCCATTTTCCCTAAAAATTACAGTTTGCACTTGATTCTACATATAATTGCCTATACTCTAAAAAACTTTCTTGCAAATGCAGAGTGGCACAGCCTTTAGCCACTTTTAAAAACAAAGCCTATAACACTAGTTCTCTAAATATTTGAAAATAAAGAAGGGCTCTCAACCATATGTAAAGAATCACAATCCATCCAAGTATTATGAAAATACATTGAAACATAAACGATGTGAATCTTGCTTGCAAAATGAGAACTCCATACAATTTTGATGTCCAAGAATGCAACACAAAATGTGACCACTACTCCGACGCCTGCACTGAATCCTGATCTCGTTAGCACATATTCTGTCTGGTAAACACTAGTTTACAATCCATGATTTCAGCACCTCTATTTTGGAGCTTTCCGATGAATGCCCTTCATTTTTGATTGTAGCAATGAAAAACTCAGTGGCAATGTGAGTGCATAGACTAATCATGAACAAGGCAGCAATAGTGGTCCAAAGCCCTGTATAGGCTGTAGTGGCCATGCCAGGCAGAAAATATCACACAAGCAAACACACACAGAGTGAGTTGTCCCGAATCAATTGAAAATTGCTTGCCAATCAAATCTTTTAATTCTTCTTCTTGATGTATGGCGGACATGCTCACATTCTGCGCGGCAAACGCTTCAACTAACTGGATACTAAAACCGCAGGCCGCGGGAGCATTGCCGGGAAGCCAAAGGGCTACTTTCTGTTTGGCCTTACATATATCCCACAGGATGAATAATGTGAACACGGCTACGCCCCAAAACATCCTCCAGTACTCCCGCTGGATTGCCATTGCTTCTCAAACACTCATCAACACAAGTACACAGATTATTCAACGCTCGACACCACCTCAAGATGTTTTGTATTCAAAATATTTGGTATATATAAACACTTCGTAAAGCTATAAATATTCTTCAAGTAAAGTTTAGTCTTATTTTTCATTTTGAAATCCATTAAAATAGCTGTAGTCGATTCCGCAAGCACCATCAAAGAAAAAGGAGCCATATTCCTTCCAACAATACAATGAAGGTACTGTAATTATGGTATAATAACAAACATTTTACCTATCTAGAGTACATGCAGTAAAAAAATCGGTCTGGAATTAGTAAAGACCGTTGAGTGGTGAAAAACGTTGTGCATTGCACGCGATATCCGTATTACAAGTAACTCTTCTTACTACAGATACTTGAAGGGTACTATAAATCTGTAAAGCTTTAAAGAACAATAATCTTCCACTGCGCGTAAAGAGTAACATTCCATGTACTCATTTTGGAAAACCAGGTGGGGACGAATGTCGGTTGCTTTCCAAAAGAATTAAAAGCATAAAGATAATTTGATTATTTTCGTTTTCATCTAAGTAATTTAAAGAGTATTGCAATGTGATACATTTTGTAATTTTTATTTATGTTCTCAATTATGTGGATATGAAATCATTTGAGGGTAATTAGTCGACGTAAATAATTTGTTTTTTTTTCTTCTTGTCTAAGTAATTTAAAGAGTTTGTAATGTATCTAATATATTTTGTAACTTTTATTTATATTTTCAATAATGTGAATATGAAATCGCTTGAGGGTAATTAGTTGATGCAAAAAACTTTGTCGACAAGTTTTAACCTCTTGTTATATCTTTTCAACTGCAACAACCTAACCATTTCGGTCGTATAGATATTTAAAAACTTTTTATCGATTATTCAATTTATAATTGACCAGCATTTATGCTCAATCCCTTGATCAAGAGTTGCTCCACTCAAACCTTACTAGCTGCTGCAAAACTATTGAGTTCACTCACTACATAATCCTTGTGAATCAACAAAGTTTGTATTTTAATAGAAAATGATATTGCTAGAGTTTCTATTGTGTTGAGAAGATATTTAACATATTTGGTGAGTTCACAAACATTATCTTACAGATCTTCTTAGTCTTTGTTCATCTCTGTCAACTCTTTTCTAGATTCTCCTTGAAATTACTTTGAGATTATGAAAGTCACTTTCATGAGGTGGCACTCCCATATATTTTCATGTCCAATGGGTGCTGCCACCTCAAGGTATTGGGCACGTGATGAATGAAAGATTATTTTAGAAGTGGTTTATATTTGTAAGGAAAGGGGGCTTGGAAAAGATTTGAAACTACATAAAAGTGAGGGGTTGAAGCTTTGACTATCTCATTTTTATTATTCCAACATTGATAGTACTAGTCAAGATTTTGTAAATGGCATGACTCACAATTTAAGGACCTGAATTTGAAGCTCTTGTTGGAGGAGTTGGAAATGAAATTTGAGATACGAGGTGGACTTAGATGTTTTAAAGGATTAGTGTGATGTGGAGACATATGAGGGGATAGTGATTTTAGAGGTGACACAGAAAGTTGAGGTGGTAACAAATTTTGCTGAGAAGCATATTGTGATTTTAGTTCAGGTGAAATGTGGTTTTTTTATTGATTAGAAACAATGTATTGATCTGCGATTTTATCAATCAACACATGTATTTATACAAAGAGTGGTAGCTTCTTGAGAAACAAATTTCAGTGGAGATAGGGGTTTCTTAATATTCAATTTACCTTTGTGGATAAGCTTATTCCACATACCTTCTCTAACATTCTATCTTTGTTCAGATCGTCTCCATCACCACCACATTTTATTACCTTTGTAGATAAGCTTATCCTACATACCTTCTCTAACATTCTATCTTTGTTCAGGTTGTCTCCATCACCACCACATTTTATTGTAGCAACATTATGAGAAGTGGCACTAGGAACATTAGACTTAGATGCCATTGAAAGAATTGTTGATTTTTGTTTGGTGGACCTTGATGAAGATCATTTACCTTTGGATCCTTATAATGCTATAAAATATTTCATATTATTATTATTAATCCAAGCCATGGTACTAAATATGCCTATTTTAGTGTAAATGCCCAAGTTAGTGATTTAAAGCGTTGATAAATGGTGCATTGTTTATAATAGAAACTTATTATTATTTGGTTCTTGAAGTTCATGACCATCATCCACAATCCCCTTAGGCACATTTTCTAGTTTATACTATACAATTTATTCCAAACTTCTTTTGCAATTGTTCATGCTTACTTCTTATAGTTTATATGTATATGGGATGAAAAAACAAAGAGAGTTTGTTAAGTTTATAGGTCAAATAAACTATTGCTTCTTACAACAGATATGAAGTGCATTTGTTTTTCAGGTTTTTAAATGTTTGATATCTGACATTACTTTCAGACCTTGTTGTAAAGGTATGATGCATTCGAATACTTGCACTTTGTAATTTATACCTGCAGAAAATATTAATTAATGATAATGACAGGTATAATCATTACCTGTTATACGAATCAGTAAGTTGAAGTATTAAGAGTAGCCCTTAGATTTACATTAGTATTGCATGTAAAGAAAGGATTGGGTAGTAAGAAGGCATTCAAAACTCTTACAGAATTAAGGAATCAATATACTAAAAAGTTTAATGATCTTATACTACTATAATGTATGAAACTAACTAATCAATCAGAAAAATAATACACAATGTTGATTTCAAGTGATTAGATTTGTAGGAGGGAGCCATACAAGGAAATTAATATAAATCAAGCGATTCGTCAATTATGAAGCAGGTGTTTTAGTATTGATACCTGAAAATGAGCCTTAACAGTCCACCCCACCTTCCATTTTTAACATTTATTAGTTCATAGCCCTATGTAATAGGAGTTTAATTTTATGGTCCTCATGCTCTGTACTTAGACGAATCTGAGGAGGAAATAAGTTGAGAAACTTGATTATGCTACTCGTCCACCTCATCGGTCATTATCCCTTTCCATTATCTTTATTTGTGATCCATATTCGCTACCTCAAAAGCATTTTAGAAAACAAAAATAGGCTAAAGTGTGGGTATAAATGAGCGTAAGGTGGTGATTGTTATTCTGAGTAGAGATATTAATGTGTTTTGTGAGAACTTCATGCAAAGTCTCGATAGACCTATACTTGAATAATAAAGTTATAATAAATGTTTCATTTGTCAGTTTAGATTTTAAGTGTTATTGAAAACTATGAGGAACAGTAAATTTCTCAGATACAACTCTGCTTTGTTATCAGTTCTATAATTTTTATTTCTGGATTCATATCAAGGATCACTCTTTTCCATAAATAAATTTATGCTTGGATATTATCCGAGGCTTAATTTATTAATAAATTTATAAGTCTATACTATTCTGAAAGTGAAAAAGTGATGGACTTTAGGACTTGCACTTTTGCTCCAAAAGTTAAAATTATATATACATGATAAATCATCAAGGATCAGTGTAAGAAAAACTCATTAAGACTCTACCAAAACTGCATAAATGCATTGGTAGCTCATTTTATTCTCATTTTATAAATTTCAAGAAAGACGACAGGTGGTTTCCATTAGGAATTTGTTGGCATTGAAGAACATGCAACACTAGAAAAACACGTACGAACCATCTATCCAAATATATCATCATCAATTAAAATAACTTCTAGAATTTTTAGCCACAAATTGTTACAACAAAATCAGGAACATTCAAACGCCTCAAAATATAAGAATAACTTCCAAAGAGACGTCTAGAAATAATTATGGATTGACTAGTGGAGAAGTCACTTTTTCATTGTCTACATGTATTTATTCAGTTTTACTTTACCTTTATTGATAAGGTATTAATCAATTGAGTCTCAATATCTCTCTTGATGGTTTTCATATAATGGTAAATAATGCTGTGAAAAAATGAACAAAGGACTAATTTTATGGTGGCATGACAACTTACAAACTTAAAATCATAAATTGGCTCATCGAAATTTAGGCATGTTCAGATGTCTCAAAGGATCATAGTCACTTCGAAAAAGGCATCTATAAAAAAGTCCCTCGACAAAACACGATGCCACTTTTTCTTTATCTACATGTATTTCTTCAATTCTTTTGACCCTTAATTGATTATGGGTTAATCAAGATAGTCCCAATCTCTCTCTTAACATTTTACTATACAATGGCAAATAATGACGAGTAATATTTAGAAAAAAAGTAACCACAAGAATTGCTAGAACAAGGCATTAATGCTAAAAACATTTCATCATGTGTGTTACCCATTGTGATGTTACGAAATAAAGATGGCTCTTAGAGGATGTGCATTGACTACCCTACCTTGATCAAGATCATTATAAAGAATTAATATTTGCTTCCACAGATTGATAATTTATTGGTCCAACTTTAATATGATAAGTACTTCACAAAGTTGCATCTTAAATTACGTCATCATCAAGTTTAAATGGAAGAGGTGTTGGGAATATAGAGAAGGGAAGGGAGGAGAGGAGAGACAAAATACTAAATTTGCTAGCTCTTGACAAATCCTAGAGCCAGAGTATAAGACAAAAAAACATAGTTCAACAAGTTTAAATCTTGCTAAAATAGAGGATGCAAAGATTAAGCAAAATACACAAATTTTTGCATAGATTATATTCCTTAAAAATATTTATTACAATGACTGATTAGAGGTATTGAATCAATACAACTACATGTATTTTAAACTTACTACAAAAAGACATTCAAAAACTTACATTTTGTTATGTATTGATATTAATTTTATCCTTCTATTCTTTAATGTTGTAGATACTCAGATTCCTCTCTCTATTATGTTGAATATTCTTTTACTTGACTATTGTAGTTCTTCTACTTATACTTTTTGTTGCACACTCTTTTTACTTAGACTTTTGTCATACTAAATATTCTTGTTTCTTCTTTGGTCCTATATTATGCCTTGTTTAATTTCTATAGGGTATTGTTGTTCCATGTTTTTCTACATCTTTATTTTGTCTTTTTCTCCCTGATTTGTTTTCTACTACACTCTCACTACTTCTCCACCTACCAAATTCTTTCTCTCTAATCCAAACAGTTTCCTACGTTCAACTTTCAAATTATTGTGTAATAAATTTTGTTCGGTGAGTTTAAATAACTGTTGACATAGGAGTTTGGAACTAGAACTTAGGTAGGTGAAAGGAGAAGCATAATATTATTTTAACACCCCCCTTATTTTTGACCTTATTTATATTCTCTACTGAACACTTTTCAACCCATAAAATATATTTATAACTTATTCTTATATTCTTATATGCTTATGGAACTATTCTAAGCATGTCTAAAGTTATTCTATTCATCTTTGGAGGTTGAATGGTGGACTTTGTAGCCAACCTGATGGACTCTAGAGCTAACCTATGGGACTCTAAAGCTAGAATATGGGACTCTGGAGTTAGATTGGTGGACTATGGAGCCACCCTATAGTATTCTAGATCCAAATTGGTAGACTCTAGAGCTAGCTTGGTGGAATCTAGAGTTAGCCTATGTAACTCCTAAGTTAGATATAGGTCTATGAAGCTAACATATAACCTTCTAGAGCCAATTTTGTTGCATCTATGACCCCTAACCTTTTTCTTAAACATATAAGACTATATTTGGGTAAAGGCTTAGTGACCATATAAATGGTTTGTTACTCTAACTTGAAAATTTTAAGTTTTATCACATTTTTTTTCAATTAACTCTCTAATAAAACAATACATGATTTCAATATTCTTGATTCTACCATACAAAATAGGATTCTTTGATAAGGCAATGGAGGATATGTTGTCATAAAATATTATTGACATTTCTTGCTGCTATTTATTCAAATATTATATAATTCTCCTAATCCATATGACAAGACATGTTGTTGTATTTATTGCTATGTACTCTGCTTCAGCTATTGGAAGTACAACTATGAGTTGTTTCTTTGAAACCCAAGAAATCACTTCTAACCCAAGATGGAACACATAACCAAATGTACATTTATTATCCTCTAGAATACCAGCCCAATCACTATCCATGTATCCAATTAACTAAAATTTATCTTTTACTACACACAAACCTCCATATCCTCTTATGTACTTAACATATGTCAAGATCATCTTGCTTTCTTGTCAATGTGTCTCTTTTGGTGTCTTCATGAATCTAGATATGAGGCTGATTGCATACATGATATCTTGTCTAGTCGTAGTCAAATACATAAAAGTTCTATGATACACTTATACCATGTGGTGTCCACATTGTTGCTACAATCTTCCTTGTGTAATTTCAAATTTATTTCAGCTAGTGTAGATATTAGTTTGTTTCCCAACATCCTAAACCTCTCCAAAATATATTTTTCACACTTGTCTTGTGATATAAATATGCCTTCATTCATTGGTTTAACTTCTATCCCAATAAGAAAACTCAACAAACCTAAATAAGTAATCTCAAACTCTTTCATGGTTGATTTGAACTCTCTTATGGACTAGTTTGCATTTCTAGTGAAGATTAGATCATCCACATATAAGTAAGAATCAAAATACTTTTTTTTTGTCTTGATATAGAGTGTGGGATCACTACTACTTTTATTAAAACTATTTCTCATCAAAAAATATTCTATTTAGTTGTATCGTGCCCTTGGTGCTTGCTCGAGCCTATATAATGTATTTTTTAGCCTATATAACTTTTTCTCATGCTCGATAATCTCATAACCATGTGGTTGTACAACATAAATCTCTTCTTCTAACATTACATTCAAGAAGGTTGACTTGACACCCATTTGATTCACCTTCCATTTGTGTTGAACAATTATTACAATGATTGTTATTACTATTTATAGCCTTGCTACAAGGGCAAATATCTCATTGTAATTATGTCTAGGCCTCTACTTGTAACCTTTCACTAATCTTGGATTATGTCTCTCTACCTTTCCTTTAGGAGTGATATAGGTTTTATAAACCCACTTCACTCCAATGACCTCTTTTCCTGATAGAAGGTCTACTAGTTCTCATTTCTTATTTTTCTATATTCCTGCATTTCTTCATTCATTACTTCACACCAATTATTATCCTTGATTGCTTAGATAGAATCAACTACTAAAAAGAGAGAAAAATTCATTGTTTCATCTTCATTTTCTTCATACCTTGACTACTCATAGATTTTTTTCAAGTTTCTTTTCCTTGGTACTTAGCATTGACTTGAGTTGAAGGAGGATGAAATTGACTCATGAGCTACTCCTTGACCTCCTTTTTTGGTTACTGCCAGTTCTTTCTCTTCATCTATTATTTGTTCCTCTCCCCCTACCTATTACATTCACATTTATCTTTAAGACTTGTTCATGGGAAGAGGTGGCTAACCTGTTCAAATTTTATTCATGCATTTGCAAAGAACCCATTAGCTCATCTATTGTAATTTGTATCAAGTCCTTAGACTCCTCAATTGCAACCACTCTAGGTTCAAATATGATTTGAAGGCTCATCAACACCTTCTCTATGGTTCTATGATCTTTAAAAGTATCTCCATTTGTCTTAATTTGATTACTATGCTCATAGTCCTTTTGAAAAAGTCACTAATTGATTCATTTTCTTTCATCAGCAATGTCTCAAAGCCCATTCTCAATAACTATAATTTGACAAGCTTCACCTTGTCATTACCTTGATAAGCATTTTGTAAAATATCCTAATCTTGCTTAGAATGAATAGTTGTTTCTATCCTTGGAAAAATTGAATCAACCAATGCCATTTGAATGTTGTTTAGAGCCTTGACATCCTTCTTTCTATTCTCTTTCAATAAATTTCTTTGTGCTTGAGTGAGGGTATTGAATGTTGTCATGTCTACAACTTTTGTGTATCCACCCTCTACAAGTTCTCAAAGATCTTGTGAACAAAAAAATGTCTTCATCTTGATGCATTATACATTGTAGTTTTTTCCTTCAAACGTAAGAGGTTGCTTCCATGAACTACTGCTACTAGCTGCCACGTTTGACAGTCACTAAAGACCTAAGCTCTATTACATGTTGTTGGGAGTAAAGGGCAAATAAAGGAGGAGAGGAGCTAAAACATTAAAGTTGTTGGCTCGTGACAAATCCCAAAACCAAAGTTTAAGGTAGAAAAACACAATTCAATAAGCTTAAAACCTCTTAAAACATAAGAGATAAAGATCAAATAGAACACACAAACATTTGAATACATTATATTGCTTAAAAACCCATATTCCAATGACTTATTATAGGTATTAAATCAGTACAGCTACAACTATAATAAACTTACTAAAAAAGACCTTCAAAAACTTATATTTTATTCCTTACCAAACTATTAATTTTCTCTTGTTATTCTTTGTTGTTGTAGATACTTTGATTCCTTCCACTATTATGTTGAATCTTCTTGTACTCTGACTATTGTAAGTCTTTTCCTTCTAATCTCTACTGCGCAACCTTTTTGCTCAGACTGTTGTCATACTAAATACTCTTTTTGTTGCTTTGTTCCTATGTTTTGCCTTGTCTATTTTTGGCAGGTTACTGCTGCTCCGTGTTTTTTTTCCCTCTTGCTCTCATCTCTTTTTCCCCATTTGTTTTCTACTACATTTTGAGTACTTCACCTAACAAACTCTTTCCCTCCAATCCAAACAGCTGCCTAAGTTCAAGTTTTAAACTGCTGTATAATAAATTATGTTTGATGAGTTCAAACAAGTGCTGAGGTAAATCTCCGGAGCCAAGATAGAGGTAGATGATAGGGAAAGAATAATATTATTTTAATAGGAATATGTATGGAATAAAACCTTCAAAATAGGACAAGGGTTTTAGAAATGGTTGGTAATTACTTTTCATTTATGGCATTCCCTGAAATATTGACATTTTGCACATCTAAGTATCCAACCAACTATAGGGCGAGGCCACAAAGAGCCAGGGCATTGTTGGAAGGCCAATGAGCTCCCCTCTGCTTGGCATGTCAGAGACAAATAAGCAAAAAAGAAAAGAAAAGAAAAAATAAAGATGTAGATTGCTACAACAATCAGAAGAAATTTTCAATCTTATTATTTCTCTGTCTAAAGACTGTGAACTAGGCTTACATAAATAGAGTTTCTTGGCTAATCTGATTGAAAATAAACTAATGTTTGATTGCATACAAACTGAGACTGAACTAATTCTTTAACTGCTTGAACGAACTAAATGTTAACTGTTATTGTGCATGCAGATTGAGGTGCTGAGCATGTAGACTGCGTGCATGAGAGCGTGAACAAGAGAGGGAGGTGGAACAAACAGTTTAAATAATAAGTGGAGAAATTAACTCCCATTGAATTTAGTTTCTAACACTCCCCCTTAATTTCTACCACTAACTACTTCAGCATTTATAATGCCTAAATTTTGTCTTAGATAATCAAAGGTCTCCTTTGCTAATGCCTTTGTGAATATATCTGCCAATTGGTCTTCAGATCTATAGAAATCGAGATGGATTTCTCCATTGTTCACTAACTCTCTAATAAAATGAAATCTTGTATCAATGTGCTTGCTCCTCTTGTGAAAAACATGATTTTTTGATAATGCAATTGCTGATTTGTTATCACAAAAGATTGGTGTTGACTCCTTCTATGCTTGTAATAAATCTGTCAATACTCTCCTCATCCAAGTTGCTTGACATGCTCCTAATGTGGCTGCTACATACTCTACTTCAGCTGATGAAAGTGTCACTATAGGTTGTATTTTGGATGCCCATATGACCACACCTGTTCCAAAAAGAAAGGCATGTCTAGAAGTACTCTTCCTATCATCAATGCTACCTACAAAATCACTATCAGTATAACCAATCAAACTAAAATCATTAGTTGTGGAATATAAAATTCCATATTCTGTTGTTCCTGCCACATATCTCAATATCCTCTTTCCAACTTGCCAATGTGAGTCTTTTTGGTGACTCCATGAATCTAGAGATTAAACTGACCCCATACATGATATCTGGTCTTGTAGCTATGAGATACATCAAACTACCAACTATTCTTTTAAATGTTGTAGAATCAACATTAGACCCTTTGTCTTCTTTGCTAATTTTGGTCCTTATAGCAATTGGTGTAGGTGCTGGTTTACAATTCAGCATCTTAAACCTCCTTAACACATCCTTTGCATATTTAGTTTGACAAATAAAATTTTTCTTCTCTGATTATACAACTTCTATGCTCAAAAAGTAATTCATTAATCCCAAATATGTCATTTCAAATTCTTTCTTCATTGCTGATTTAAATGTGTCTACAGACAAATTTCCAGTGAAAATCAAATCATCAACATACAAACACACAATCAAAATCTAACCTTCTTTGTTGATTTTTGTGTACAATGTAGGCTCACTATTGCTTCTACTAAATCCATTGTTTGTCATGTATGAATCAATCCTACTATACCATGCTCTTGGTGTTTACTTGAGACCATAGAGGGCCTTCTTCAATCTGTAGACTTTTTCTTCATATCCATGCACTTCATAACCTGGTGGCTATTTCACATACACTTCTTCATCTAGGGAACCATTCAAGAAAGCTGATTTGACATCTATTTGATGTACATTCCAATTATTTTGTGCAGTTATTACTAAAACCATTCTAATAGTATCAAGTCTAGCAACTGGAGCAAATGTTTCATTATAATCAATTCCGTGTTCTTGTGCAAAACCTTTTGCTACTAACCTTGCCTTGTGTTTTTCAACATTTCCTTCTACATCAAATTTGGTCTTATAAACCCATTTGACTCCTATGCAATCCCTACCTTCAGGTAGATTAGTTAGATCCCATGTTTGATTTCTTTCAATGGCATTCATCTCTTCATCCATTGCTTTTATCCAATGTTCCTCATTAACTGCTTCTTCATAATACATAGGATCATGAGAGAAAAGAGCAAAATTTAAGCATAAATCTAACTTCTCTTCTTCTTGATTATAAATCTCATTCAAGTTTCTCATTTTCTTACCTTTAAATCTTGATCTTAAAGTGGCAAGAGTTGGATCTGATTCATCACTTGTGAATTTGGAGTAGGATGACATGCATGACCAGATGATTCACCTTGTGCTAAGCTCCTAGGTGTTCTTATTGGAGTGATTGTTCTTGCTTGTGGAGAGGATTGATCACCTTGAAAATTTTGTTCTTTAGATTCTTCTTCGTTTTGGGGAATTGGTGCTCCAATTGTGATGGTTTTATCAATGCTACCATCCCATGCTTCTTCTTCCTTAAATTCAACATCTCTACTAATAATCACTTTCTTTGAAATAGGGTTATACAGATTATAAGCCTTTGATTCTTCACTATAGCCAATAAAAATGCATTTCTCACCTCTATCATCAAGTTTTCTTCTCAATTTAGATGGTATAAGAGAATATGCAATACAACCAAAAATTCTGAAATGATGTACACTATGCTTCTTACCATTCCAAGCTTCTTGTGGAATTCAATCTCTGACACTCTTTGTTGGGCTTCTATTCAGAATATATACTGCACATGCTACTACTTCTACCCAATATTCATTTGTCAAATGTTTGGCTTTCAACATGCTTCTAGCCATCTCCATGATTGATCTATTCTTTCTTTCTGCTACACCATTCTGCTGTGGTGTGTACCTTGTAGTCAATTGCCTTTTAATGCCATGATATTTGCAAAAATATTGAAATTCATTAGACATATATTCACCTCCTCTATCTAATCTAAGTACCTTGATGTAAAGGCCACTCTGCTTTTCAACCATAGCCTTGAATTCTTTAAACTTTTCAAAGGCTTCAGACTTATTTTTGAGAAAATATATCCACGTCTTTCTGCTAAAGTCATCAATGAAGGTTAGAAAATAAGAACTACCTCCAAATGATGGAATTTGCATTGGTCCACATAAATCACTATGGACTAGCTCCAATATTACCTTTGCTCTATATGAGGCTCCTACTAGAAAGCTCTCTCTATGCTGTTTTGCTAGAATGCAATTGTCACATGAACTTCCTGGCTATTCTATTGGTGGTAATCCCTTCACCATATTTTTTTTTGTAACAAATTCATACCTCCAAAATGTAAATGTCCATACCTTAAGTGCCATAGCCATGATTGGTCTAGATGCATGGTTTTGAAGTGGGCTTCCTCTTCTCCTTGGATGCACTGAATTCGAAGAGGGAACATCCGATTCTTAGTCATCTCCACTTTTCCTATCACCCTATCATTTGGAAACTTGTCTAGTATTGTGCAAACATTATCCATAAAAGATACTCTGTAACCTTTCTGTACTAACTGTCCAACACTCATAAGATTATGCTTGAGTCCAGGTACAAAATAAACATTAGGAATAAACCTTCTTTCACCATTTTTTGCCAAAACATTTATTACTCCTTTACCCATTACATCCACTTTGTTATCATTTCCTAATTTAACTTCAGATTTTATGGAATCATCAAGAGTTGCAAAAAATTCTTTATTCCTTGTCATATGATTACTGCATCCACTATCTAAGAACCAAATATCTCTAGCATTTTCTTGAGTAACATGACAAGTGAGAAATAAGCTTTCAGAATTAGAACTAGATTCATTTATGTAATTAGCATTCTTCTTGTCCACATCTCTTTGTTTCTTTCTGCATTCACTTGCATAATGTCCATATTTTTTGCAGTAATAACATTGAATGTTAGATTTATCAAACCTCTGTTAACTTTGTTGAAAATGATTGTTGCCATGTCCTCTATTGTTGTAGTTTTGATTATTGTTTTCACCTTGATCTGGATTGTTCCTTCCATTTCTGCCTCTGCCTCTTCCTCTAAAGTTTGACCTTCCTCTTCCTCTGCCAAATGATCCCTGAAAATTGAAAGCATTTTCAAAAGAAGTATTGTTGTTCCTATTCATTCTAGATTCATGTGTTAATAAGGATCCCATTAATTCATCTACTGATAACTGTTCCAAATCATTGGTTTCCTCAATAGCTACAACTATTGCATCAAATTTGCTAGGTAAACTCTTGAGTATTTTTTTTATGATCTTTTGATCCGTTATTGTTTCTCCATTATATCTAATTTGATTCACTATATTCAATACTTGATCCATAAACTGATCTATAGATTCTAAATCATTCATTTGCAAATTTTCAAAACTTCTCCTAAGAGATTGTAATTTAGCTATTTTCACCTTTGTATTACCTTTATAGGTAGTCTCCAAGATTTTCCATGCCGATCTAGATCTTGTTGCTGCTACAACTCTGGAAAAAATAGATTCATCCAATGCCTGTTAGATTAGAAATAGAGCTTTTGCATCCTTTTTCTTGTTCTCTTTAAGCTCTTCTTTTTGTGCTCGAGTTAATACCTGATGGGCAACCTCATCCTGTGGTTCTACAAAACCATTCTCTACCAAATCCCAAACATCTTGTGAGCAAAACAATGTTCTCATTTTAATTGCCCAAAAATCGTAATTCTTACCATTGAAAATGGGAATTTGAGGCTGAGAAATACTATTATTTGTTGCCATGTCTCACGCTGAACCTTTCAAAATGAACAACTTCTTTAAATTTCTACTCAGTGACTAAATCCTCCTAGCACCAAAGCTTTTCTTTGACTACGCTTGGCAAATCTAACTAAGGCTGCGATCTTTTGTCCTTTTTTTTTTTTGTCTTATGTATTGTTGCGAAACTGTTGACTATTCTTCTTGACAACAACAATCTCTTTTCCCTTACAAGCGTCGATTAGGGTTTGCTTTCAATTTCAAGATCTTTGTACACGTCCTCAGCCTCTTGGCTGCGTGTGAGCAGGTTTCAACACTCCAAGCTTCTGCTGTGCATGATCCGCTTCTACACTTCGGCTGCCAAATTGGATTTTTGGTGCCACGATCAGATCCTCTCTTCTATGGCCGCCGCTCAGTCAGAGTTTCTCCAGGGACGGTTTCCACACTCAAGACTTCTGCTCTTTGCATGACTCTCCTCCAAAATCGCAATAAGACTCCTACGATCTACATTTCAGTCATCTTCTCCACACACCATGGCAGTATTTTATCGAGCACTTGTTGGATGGCAGGCTTGCGTCTTATCTTTGCTCTTCACCTGCACTTTTCCACGATTGAGATGGCTCTCCTTCTTGCTAGGCGCCTCTCCTTGGCGCTCCCTGCTGTGTGAAACTTGTGTCGGATCTTCTTCGCCGATTTGCTGTTCCACTTGACTGCTGCACTAGCTCTAATATGACTGCGCTTCTCTTATCAGGCTCTGTTTGGCTCTGATACCAATTTGTCAGAGACAGATAAGAAAAAAAGAAAAAATAAAGATGCAGATCGCTACAGCAATTAGAAGAAATTTTCAATCTTATTATTTCTCTGTCTAAAGACTGCGAACTAGGCTTACATAAATAGAGTTTCTTGGCTAATCTAACTGAAAATAAACTAATGTTTGATTGCATGCAAATTGAGACTGAACTAATTATGCAAATTGAGACTGAACTAATTCTTTAACTGCTTGAACGAACTGAATGTTAACTGTTATTGTGCATGCGGATTGAGGTGCTGAGCATGCAGACTGCATGCATGAGCGCTGTGAACAAGAGAGAGAGGTGGAACAAGCAGTTTAAACAAATAAGTGGAGAAATTAACACCTGTTGACTTCAGTTTATAACATGGCATCGTGCCCATCCACATCAGCAAGTCCTCTCATATTTCATGATAATACAAATATTTCTGCGCTTGACACCACCTAATTTTTTTTTTCATGAAAAAGCATTTCGGAAAATTATAAATATTATTAATTTGTAGTTGTCTCATATTTCTTTTCTTAAAGTGGCTGAAACAGTTAAAGTCGATGCCGAAGGTGCCATCAAAATAAAGACCAACAATATTATGTTTCCTTTGAATAATATAATTGAGGTACTGTAATTGTTTACAGGAAAAGTTAAAAACAAATGCTATAAAAATATAAGTACAATAAATTTAAAAAAAAAACCTAGAATAGTTGAAGGCAGTCCGAATAACATCGTATAAAAAGGTTATATCTCATTACTAAAGCATTCCCGACAGCGTTGACTGGAAGGGATGATTGTGTTGTTCAGATTGGGCCAGAAAAAGGTTTTATCTCATTATTAAGCCTCTCGGAGGGAAGATTGTGATCTTTCTTTTCGGAAAGCAGATAAATGTTCTTTCCTTGATCGCTACTCCAAGCAATCTGAAACAGAATATTGCAGTATAGCCAAGGTATTTGATAATTTTCAATTCTTTTGATAGAGAGCAAACAGTTAATTTTATTTTTTTGGTCCGTGTCGTCGTAGCAGTACGCGTTTCTTCTGATTCCTTTCAATGCACTTGACAGTGTTTATTTTATTTTATTTTATATTTTTTGTTTTGATTTTATTTTTTTGGGGATGTAACTTTCATATGTAATAACTGGCATTTCTAAAAGGTGGTTATCATTTTTTGTTTGGTCAATTTTTTTTTTTTTTTTGGTTTATTTATATTAATTTTTGATTAATTTTAATTAATATTTTTTTACAATAAAATAATAAAAGAGAGATATTTTAAAAACTAAAGAATTACTCTATACAATTAATTCATGTAAAAACTAAAATTTTAATTTAAAAAAATAAAATAAAATCTACAAATAAATATTAGAATTTCAAAACAATATAATTTTGAAAATCGATTTTATGAATTACAATAAATCAAAAATTAATTTCATTGAAAAATATTGTGTTGAAAAAACTACTATTTAAATTACAAATAAATATTATAATTAATCTCAAAGATCAAATTGATCTTTATGTTCAATTGTATATAATTGTAACACTTATACTATTAATTATGAATTTTTATATCAAACAGCTTATACTCCTCAATCCAAAATCCATTTAACTAATTCTTGTGTGTTCAGTCTCTTTATGCACTACATCTATTTTTTTTTTTAACGTCCACCTCCTCACTTGTAAGGGGAACCGCTCTCATCATGTTAGTTTATTCTACCAAAATATATACAAAATCTATAGTAATAATATTGAATGTTCAATTCCTATATATTTTTAGTTAAAGTTATTATAGATTTTATTATTGAATTGAGTTATAGTGTTAGATTTATGATAAAAAAGTTAAATATTAGATTTTTTTGTTAAATAAGTGGCGATATTTTATGTAAAGTAGGAGTTTGAGGGCAGCACCTCCGGAACTAAAATTTAAAGAGTCAAATCCTATTTCTAGGAAGATGAATTCCACCGAATTCTATTTTTATGAAAAAAGTCTTAATGACATTTTTTATACTCTATTTTTATGATAAAAAATCTTAATAATGTTTTGTCAATTAAATGTATTTATCTTTGTGAAGTTCATACATAATATATGACAAATTTATATATAATCTATTTATTTTAAATTAATAAACCCTGATATCTAATATTGTGAATGTTTCCTTAATTCTATTAAAAATTTATCATATAATTTTAATATTTTATCTTATCTCATATATATTGAATTGAATTATCTTTATTATAACAAATTCATATTTTATTGATTAATTATTTATTGCTACAAAATATCTAATTTCTTAACATACAAAAATACATAGGTGAAGATGGTTCAAATCTGGCACGATGTCCTCACGTTTTTTTCTCTTTTGGATTGACGTGCCAGTTGTGGATTTTGGCCAATGCAACATTAATATGATATATTTTGGGTCTATTGTTTATTGAAATTGAGGTAATTGGGTGTAACGGTGAATGCAATGCATATATGCGAACATGCAATCCCACCTGAACTTTTATCTCCATTTGCGAAAGCATGCCCGCATGTTTTTTCATTGGAAGATCAAGTATACTGTTTTTCTAGCACTTATTACACCCTTAATATAATCTATCTCAAATGGTAAGTTTAATTCTAAAATGAGTTCGATCTTCCCACAGAAGCTCTGAACTTTGTGTGGTACTGGTGCGTACTGGGGAGGATTAAAGAATTTTTGGAGTATGGAAATCCCCGTTTCCGAAACATGTTTTTTTAATGTAATTTGCAAGACACTCTCTTATATTTTTAATGTTAGAATAAAATGTATCATCCAGTTGCATTGGGATCCAATCATATGACTAAAATCAGAACGATTAATTTTATTGTAGAGTATTATGGTGCTTTTGTACGTCCATTATCCCTCGAGTGTAAAACTCCTGCACACGTCATGAATGTGTCATATAAATAATGGAATATATAGCCTTGATTGTGGTGGTGGTGGTAGTATACAGGTGAAAGTAACTATCGCCTGCATTTGTAGTTAATTGAATTTTCAAAAACTTATTAAAACGTAACAGCATGTTACATTGTTATTTTGTTATCTCCGCTCCATATATAATAATAATAATAATAATAATAATAATAATAATAATAATAATATTATTATTATTATTATTATTATATATAAAGATATATAATATACAATTTTTATATGATTCACTTTATTATATATATATATATATATATATATATATATATATATATATATATATATGTTATGTACGGTGATGTTCGGGTTATCAATTTTTCATTTTCATTTTTATTTTATTTTAAGTAATATAAGTTAAAAATAGATAAGTAGATAGTTATAAGATATTGACATAAATGAATGTTTAAATTGTAAAAAAATAAAAAATAAAAAAATGTGAGTGAATAATTTATAAGAGTTAAATGTAGATAGAAAACAAGTAAGAAAAAATAATATTATAAGTATTATAATAAATTATTTATAAAGAAAAAATATTGATAATTTAAATATGAATAAGTTTTCAATAATTCAAATTAGATAGTAATCTATAAAGAAGAATGAAAGTAAAAAAATATACCTATTATATTTCACAATGATAATAGATATGGATAAATGCTTTATCCTAAACATCAATACAATGGTAATAGATATAGATAAACACTTTATCCTAAAATTAATGTTTAGCTAATCTATCTCCATGAAAATACGTTCATTAATAAAATTAAAAAAGAAGACCATTTAATTTTTCTATTATAAAATATTCCTAAACATAGTGTTACCTTATTTTTAACCAAGACATTTGGCCTTCCTTTAGGGGATGATAAGTCTCAAGACCCTAGAGTCTTTAAAGACTGTCCAAGCATATAACAATCTATAGGATGGAAATCATTTTTCATTTTTTATTACTTTAATAATGATGTAATGCTTGTGTCACTATATGTTCATGTTAAATGTTAAGAGTCTTTAATTAAAAAATTCCTATTAATTTAGGGGTGATCGATATTATCTAGGATTTGGTGGCACTATCCTAATTGAGTGTGTAAATCTATGTCGCCTCATACTCTTATCACTGCCTTTGTATATATCCTCTATACGTGCACTCAGCTTCAATCCTCTACACTAATTCTTATTTTTATTTTCCTTATTTTGAAACCCTAATCAAACTTTTTACATAGGATAATCTTTGAAAAAAGGGTTAGTAAGTTGGGTTGCACAACACCAACCACTCCTTACGAATTGACTAAGTATTACCTATGTTCTGATACTATAAACATGGCTCAATTCATACATCATTCTCCCACCTAGGGGAGTGTGTGTACACGTGTGTGTTTCCATTATGATCAAACTAAAATATAATTCAATGTTTGGTTTTCAACACTTGACATAATGTAATTTAGACTTATGCTTGTATTCAAACTTTGCTCTAAGGCTACTCCTTTGAGGGGTTTTCAAATGTGTATGCCTTTGTAATGTCTTAAGAGAGTGCTAATTTATTTCTCAAACTTGTTAATACTTCCAATTTATGTATAACTTTAGGTTTTATTTATATTTATAACCAACTCTTTTATATTTTTTTCCATCTCTAATCGATTAAACATATCTAGGTTGACCTAATGAGGACTTTTCAATTTGACAAATAGGTATTCAATATTCTTGGACATTATTAGATAAAACAAACACTTGTATAAAAATTACAACTATTTGACTATTGCCAATATTGTCTTGGGAGTGAAAATCAGTGATTTGATATATGATGGTAATCTATTTAACATTTTGAAAGGTTCTTATGTAGACTAGGGTGATATTGAATATGTGTATTGGTAATTTTGGGTAGAAAAGATAATAGGTGGGCAAATAGATAGGGGAAGCATGCAAAAAATTCAAATGTGTATGCAATTTTCAATTATGTCAAAGTATTCCAAAGTTGATGTTACAAAATTTAGGTTTCTACACCTTGCTATTTTTTTGGACTTCAAATAATGTATAAGTGTATATGTGTGTGAATTTTACATAATTAGGGCATGCTAACAATATCATATCTAATATGTGTGTGTGGTCCCTCTCATCTTTGACCCCTTATGGATTGTATGGTTATAATAGTGAAAAAAATGGCCACTAGTTGATCACTGGTAGGATGAACACACAAGTATAATTATGTTTTCAATGAATGACACTGAGTTAAGAAATACTAATTGCATTGGTTTGTATATGTGATAAAAAGATCACAAAAGGGATGAACATATAGGTGGAAGATAGGTGAATCCCAACCATATCATGCATATGGGACTAACTTTCTCAAAATAGATAGAAGTAAGTAATACAACCAACATCCTCATATATGTGGGATAAAATTCTTCAATGTACATAAAAAGTGACTAAGCAATCTAAATAGTATCGTACACTAACACCCCCTTAAACCTAGCTTAGGTGGGAAGATAAAATGGATTCCAATAGCAAGGCCTGTGAGGTATTCATATACAATCAAACTCTCATAAAGTGGAGAAAAGGAGAAAAACAATAAGAAAAAACTCTCTTGCCTCCCCTGCCCCCCCCCCCCCCCCCCCCCCCCCCCCCCCCCCCCCCGCCCAAAAAAAAGAGAGGACAAAAGAAGGCATATCTAAAAATCCTCTTCGAAGATGATAGTGAAACAATCTGCACTTTGAGTAATACTCGCAATATGACCAATGTTGATAATGAGATCCTCTACCTAAAGAATAAATAAGTTCCATCCACATCGAATGATGTTTTTTCCCTTTGCTAAAGGAAGAACATGATGTGTGTACTGAAAGTCTACCCACAATGGAAGATGAGGGCAGTAGTACAAGGGTATCTGGATATGGTCTAAGGCTGAAATGTTGCTTATGTCTAGCAATATCATGCACCAAGGACAAAAGGTAATGCCACTAAATTATACCTGTTAGAAGAAGGACATGGAACATTTGATGAAAGAATGTCCATGTGAAATGTAGAGCATAGATAATCAACTAAAGAAGGAAAGCATGGACCCATAAATAGAGATGAGTTGGCGATGCTTTAAAAATGTGTGCTCTCATGGAAAATAGTAGAATCATCCAAAATATAATTCTATGATGTATCTGGAAGAGCAACATTCTATATATAAATGAATGTAGAATCTAGAATAGGACAACTAAGGTATGGTAAAATCTCATCTCATAGTGGTGGGTACATAGAAGGAAAAACACTATCCATGAAGAATGTGTCATCACAAGAAAAAGATGTAGGAAGAGAGAGTACAACAGTCTTCAAAAGATAATAGGAAAAGGAGGAGGAGGAGGAGCTATATAAATCTCAACAAGACTATGAAAAGAGACTAAATAATGCTCCAAATAGTGTAAGGACACTATGTGTACTCTACATGGTAACAAAGATTCATGGAAACATGTAACAATAAGGTACTAATAACCTTATCACAAGTGTTAGCCCACTTATTTTACTAACCTGAGTCATTAAGGGCAAAAACCTATATATATATGAATGGAGTATGATTATTTTCATGAGCAAATGTTATATATATGCATGCCAAGAAGCATGGTCTTTCCTAGAAAACCCACACATGTAGAATCAACTCTCCTCTTCCATTGGTATCTCTTAAGTGAAGTCAACATGACTGAATAAACACACCAAGAAAGTGAAATAAGAAAAAAAATACACAATACAACCGATAATGACCTCCCTAGTGCATACACAATGTGAAGATGTTAGACTCAACCAAGGATGCATCCATGAATAAATAATCTATGCAATGAATTGACAATTAATAGTGCATGCTCTAGAGATGGACTTAGGAATAAGATAGAAATGAGTCCACATAAGTCAGATCAATTAGTGTAAGAGTGATAATGCATGCTTAACATTTGGACTTTAGACATAGCTGACATTACATCCAAGAATGTGAGAATAATATGTGAAAATGAAATCAAAGTGGTATGTAAGTTGTAAAAGCTAGTGTGTGCAAGAGAGAGAATGTAGGGCCCATAACAATCTTTTGAGATAATCAATAATAACACCTTGTGTTTGTAATTACAAAGCATGCTCAAGTGAATAGATGTCATGGTCAACTGACAATGCATCCATGAGTGTAAGAGTAATTTGTGCTAGTGATGCCAATACCAATGCACACTCTAGGTATGGGCATCAAACTCAACCGACAATGCATCCAGATAGATAAGAGCAAATAGTACATAAAGTGATAATGTATGTCTCAACAAATAGGTGTTAGAATATGCTAACAATGTGTCCATGAGAATGAGTAATCAATGAAATTAACATCAAATTAATACACATGAAAAAGAAAACAAGCCAAGAGTGATATCGATCTCTACCGATAATGTGTCTATGTATAAATAGAAACAAGGCATATAGGATGTTGTTGTCAAGGGATATAACTGCATGTCAAATCAGACTTCACCCTTTGTTCTTTGACACTCAGAATAATGTACATTGAAAGTATTGAATAAGGGGCTACAATGTGGGATCTGGTGATAGGAGCCCCCAATGGGGTCAAGGGGTAGAGCCCCTTATAAAATCCAAGGGCAGAGCCCTTGATACATTCCAAGGGGTAGAACCAAATGTAATTTGAAACTTATGTGGTCTTTTGAATTTCCTAAAATCCACTATTTTAATCAAAAAATTCCTCTTAAAATGAACATTAATTACCATTGAAAATATGTTTGTAAAGAATACAAATTAAAAAATAATATAAAAAAAGTGAGAAATTAATTTATTTTACATATAAAAAGATTTGATCTCGTATCAGATCAAACCTCACCCTCCATCTTAAATTAAAAAAAAACAAGATAAAATCAAGAACCACCATTCACAAATAACTCTTTATATCAAAAAGCTCCATGCCACCCACCCCCTCTACTTCCTTATAAAATAATTAATAACCCCATCAATATCTCCATTGATACCATCTTTATATAAAAAGAATAAAAAACTTGCCTTTACCATGATAAACCCCACCATGATGAATAGAGTGTCCACCGTAATATAATTTCCTCACTTTCAAAAGTGGAAAACACGCTACAAAATGACCCCCATGAGTTTATTTTGTTAACCAACTATCCATTAAAAAAAAAAAAAACTTTAACCTTGAAAAGACTCATAAAAAGCCACGTTTTCTTGGTTTTGACTAAAACTTAGGTAGTTTGGTAAAACCACGGCTTTAGATGAGTGGCGACACAGTTTTGGCTGGAGATGAGAGTTTGACTCAGCTCTGGGAGAACAGTGAGGATGTAAGCAACAGAGCTTTGCAGGATGAAGGTAGACGTTAAACGACAATACACTCAATCCTAGATTGAAGGCATTTGTGGTGGAAGCTTGAATCAACCGTGGATTAACGGTAGTGGACAACGAAAGGTTTGAAGTCTCAAACAGTGAATGGAGGTGATGTGAGTTGCCAAGAGATCTTCGTAGGCACTCTGCAGGCTTGGATTATGCAATGCTGGAACACATTGTTAAATAATCCATCGACTGAGCTATATTACTGCAGGTTTACACAGTCATATTTTTTCTCTACCCACTGGAAGACATATGGATGGTACATTATGTTGATGATGTCATGCCATGGGGAACCAGGTTCATTTGTTAGCATCAAATTCTCTTCCAACAAGGGCAGTCCAACGCCAAGCTAACTGCCTATTTATCTAAGCTAACTAATGCATAAGCAATTCCTTTGTTTTCACCACCTTCATGCAAATAAGGATGGTTAAATAGCAGTTGAACTCTACTTTTTCTATCTCTTTCACCACTTCTCTTTGCTGCAGTTGATTAGCTTTTGTAACCTTTGTTAAGGCTAAGGCTTTTTTCAATTATTATTAAGGAAATACAATAGTATATGTAATTTCTTTCCTGCTCTATTTTTTTTTTGTACTTTGTTTTTCTTGCTGCTCTGTTTTTTTTTGTATGATTGATCTATGCAGTTGTAGCTAAAAATTTCACATGGTATCAGAGCCTGGTTGCCAGAAAGAAGTAAAGTATTTTTTTTTGAAGATATAGAAGATCAGAGCTAAAAAATGGAATGTTCACCCTCTGCCATTCTCACACCATACAACTATTTTGATTGGAAGCCAAAGATTCTACTTCAGCTCAGAAGTAGAGGGCTCTATCGGATAGTTATGAATACAGAGGTTGAACCCAATCTAGTAGTTGAAAAATATAAATACTTCAACCGCATGGATGAAGCATTTGGTTTGCTATGCTTATCCATCTCTCCAGAATTGTTGTTTCAGGTTGAGGCATGTACAACTCCAAACCAAGTTTGGAATACATTGGAGACTCTTTTTGCAAAGCAAGATGAAATGTGGGGTCATATCCTTGAAAATGAGCTCAACTCATTAGATCCAAGGAGTTTTGATAATATTCAAGATTTCTTCACAAAGTTCAAGGCTTTATTGCTTTAGCTCAAAGGATCTGGTATTGATAAATCCAAGGAAGAAAGCAAATTAATCCTTGCTATTCTATCAAATTTGGGTCTAGAATATGCAGTATTTGTCTCTGCTTTCCACACAGTTAGGCTCACAACAGGGGCAACTTGGAAGATGCCCACACTGGATACCTTCATTGAGTCTCTAGTACATGAGCAGGATAAGCTTATAAAGATGGGCACATTGAAGAATTCCAAAGCTCATGCACTTGTTGTGCATGCAAGTGGGAAGAACAATTCCAAATCCAACCAACAATTCAAAGGCAAAGGGAAAAAGGATTCATATCCAAGAAAGGAAGGCAATCCCAAACCTCCAGATGGATCTACCGGCTCAAAAGAAAAAGACAAAAAGGGCCAATCAAAGTGCAGCTATTGCAACCATGGGTACCATCCAGAATCATCATGCATGAAGAAGATCATTGATCTCATGGCTCAGACACTTCAACAACATAATCTTGGTAGCCTTATCCCTGAGAGTGCCAAGAAGCAGGAAGAAAAAGCACCTAAAACAAGAGACAATGATCATGCATTGATTGCTATTCATTCTTCTTCAGATGCATGGATCATAGACTCTGGAGCTTCACACCACATGGCAGCCACAAAAGATGCTCTTTCTTCTTTAAAATCATATTTTGGTTCTCCTATTCTCATGGGAGATAGTTCTCCTATAGAGGCAACTGGAATAGGAAGGGTAGAGGTTGGAATTGGAAGTTTTGAGAATGTCTTACATATTCCAAAGCTTTCTGTTAATCTTCTTTCTGTGTATCAAATGACACATACTGGAACCGGTAGGAGAGTTGAATTCACCCATGATTCGGTGACCATATTTGACATGAAAGACAACTCCAAAATTGCTATTGGTAAGGCAAATCATCAATCTCATCTGTACACTTTTTTTGATTTTGTTGCTAAATCAGATTCTACTTTACTTCTAACAAATTCAAATGATGAAAGTAGAATTTGGCATGAAAGATTTGGTCATTTAAATTTTAGATACATGTAGCAACTTAACAAACAGGGAATGGTTAAAGGCTTGCCAGCCATAGACTTTTTTGATGGAATTTGTGAAGGATGTGCTCTTGGAAAGCATCCACAAGAAAAGTTTCCAAAGGTGAATGCATGGAGAGCCTCTTCTCCTTTAGAGATTGTTCATAGTGATCTTATGGGTCCATTTCCTGAACCTTCCATGAGCAAAGCTAGATATGTGCTAACATTCATTGATGATTGCACAAGAAACACATGGGTGTATTTTCTCAAATTCAAATCTAAGGTGTTTGAGAATCTCAGGATTTTCAAAGCCCATGCAGAGAAGCAGTCTAGAAAAATGATCAAGATCCTCCATACAGATAATGGAGGGGAGTATGTCAACAATGATGTCCAACATCTTTGTGATGAAGCAGGAATACAAGTGCAGAACACAGTTCCATACACTCCACAACAAAATGGGGTAGCTGAGAGGAAGAACCGATCTTTGAAAGAGATGACCAGCTACATGTTGCATGCTATGTCCCTTCCCTCCAAATTGTGGGCTGAAGCAATCAATTGTGCTTCCTACATACAAAATAGATCTTTTCACAAATCTGTCATAGGCTAAACACCTTTTGAAGCATGGAGAGGCATGCAACCAGAAGTCACACATTTTTGCATCTTTGGATCCCATGCTTGGACACACATTCTTACAGATAAGAGGAAGGCTTTGGAGCCTCAAAGCAAAGAATGCATCTTTGTTGGATATCTAGATGGTGTAAAGGGATACAGACTACTAGATCTTTCCACAGAAACACTCTTTATTGAAAGGAGTGTCTACTTTGATGAAAGTCTTCCACATGCATCTCAGGTACAACATGCCACCACCTCTATGCTTCCTTGTCTTACAAATCTCAGAGATACATGCAATCATTTTGATCTTATTTTAGATATTTCTGAATCTGATTCAGAGGAACATGAGCATGCATATGCTGATCCACAACCAATCCTTGATTTGGATTCTAGTGATGATTTAGTATCCTATGTGGAAAATCAAAGAACAAGGAGCTTAGCTGATATATATGAAGTCCCTTGTGCACTCTCAGCTACCGAGCCCATCATGCCAATGCATGCTTATGTGGTTCTAGCATCTGACCCTCAGACTTATGCAGAAGCTACAGGGAATCCGCTTTGGGAAGCAGCCATGGATGAGGAGTACAACTCCCTCATTGCAAACCAAACTTGGGATTTGGCTCCACTTCCTTCCAATCGTAAGCTTTTCAGATGTAAATGGGTCTATAGGACAAAGAAATCAATAGATGGACATGTGAGCAGATACAAAGCATGGTTGGTCGCCAAAGGTTTTCAACAAGTTCATGGCATTGACTATGATGAGACTTTTGCTCCAGTGGCAAAAATGGACTCCATTCGATTGGCTCTTGCCATTGCAGCATCAAGAAGGTGGGAGGTTCATCACATGGATGTGAAGAATGCATTTCTTCATGGTGATCTCAAGGAGGAGATCTACATGGAGCAGCCATAAGGGTATATACAAAATTCCTCATTGGTATGTAGACTTCAGAAGTCACTCTATGGCCTCAAGTAGGCACCTAGAGCTTGGTATGCTAAAATGGATTCTTATCTTTTGTCTCAAAATTTCATATGATGCAAATCTGATCCAAATGTTTATATGCTAAGAACCTCTGATTCTTTGTTGCTCATAGTACTCTATGTAGATGATCTACTAATAACAGGTGATTCACCCACTGCCATTGTAGCAATTAAAACTATTTTGCATGATAGATTTTCTATGACAGACATGGGTCTCCTACATTTTTTTCTTGGCCTTGAAATCAACCAGAATCAATCAGGAATCATAGTTTCTCAATCCAAGTATGCACGAGATCTCTTGGTTCGGTTTCACATGACTGACTGCAAGTCAGCTGTCACATCTTTCCTCTTTTTTTCCTCCTTAATTAGCTTAAGGGGGGGTGTTAGCATCAAATTCTCTTCCAACAGGGGCAGTCCAATGCCAAGCCAACTCCCTATTTATCTAAGCTAACTAATGCATAAGCAATTCCTTTGTTTTCACCGCCTTCATGCAAATAAGGATGGTTAAACAACAGTTGGACTCTACTTTTTCCATTTCTTTCACCGCTTCTCTTTGCTATGGTTGATTAGATTTTGTAACCTTTGTTAAGGATAAGCCTTTTTTCAATTATTATTAAGGAAATACAATAGTATCTGCAATTTCTTTCCTGCTCTATTTTTTTTGGTACTCTATTTTTCTTGCTGCTCTATTTTTTTTGTCTGGTTGATCTATGCAGTTGTAGCTGCAAATTTCACATCATTGACTATAACAATTTATTCCAGATATTTCATGAGGATTGTCGACCATACCGTGTCTGTCTATGGCTCCTCAAAAATTGACATCGTGGAGACCTTTAATGAGGGAAGGTCGTGTTTGGTCGGTGGAACAAGTTTTGCCAACATAGTCTTGTTGGAAAGCCAGATGCCTGCGTAAAAGGTAGGCTCAATAGACATTACCCAATTGGATGCATATGATGCCTTGCTAAAACTAAACAAGAAACACACATAGGCCAAACATGCAATAAATGTAAAATTCTATAAACGCTGTTTAGATGAGAAGATTGCAAATGATGTATACAGATCCATAAAATCTTCAAAACAATATGCAATATTCCTCTTAATCAATTCAAAAAATACAAAATAGATATAAAAAACTATCTTCAAGTGACAAAATGATGTTCATTATTAGAATCCAGGGTTCTAATATCACAAAACCATGAAAGAGTTGATCCCTGGTAGGATGGATACACAACAAGAATTACATTTGCAAAGAACGACCTTAAGTTGAGAAAGTATGATTACTTTGGTTTGTATATATGATAAAAAAAAACTCACAAAAAAGATGTATATTTAAGTGGAAGATAAGTAAATCTTAATCATATCATGTATGTGGGATTAACTTCCTTGAAATAGTGAAAAGTAAGTCATACAACCAACATTTTCATATATGTGGGATAAACTTCCCCAATATACATAAAGAATAATTAAGTGAGTTAAATAGTAGGAAAATATTATCTTACACTAACAAATATGTACATCATTGTAAGATTGATTACAAATTATGAAGGATATAAAAAAGGATTCAATTCATCTTCTAGATGAGTGATGGTTGGTAAAAGAGGACTTCAGTGTTAGCCATAATTTTGATAAATGTTAGCCATACTTTTGATACTGAAGGGTCAACACGAAGATCAATGTGGTTATGAATAAGAATACAATTAACAAGATAAAAAAGTAGTTGATTAAGTGTTAGCCATACCCACATTGAATTACCACATAAAATAAATGAGAATACTTTTGATAAGTGTTAGCTGGATGCTTTTGATATTGAAGGTTCAACATGAAGATCAATGTGGGTACGAATATGTTTTCAAAATGGCAAGTTAAGTACAAGCATGTCAAGTACTATAAACTAGATAAAGATACTAAGGAAAAAATCTTTGTACAAAATTTAGGTATCTACATGATGTTATGAATTTGATATGGGTATGTGAGTGTGAGTGAATGCATATGCATGTCAAAGTATTAATATAAATAATTTACATGTGTAACTTCACATACTTAGAGAAGAGTTAATAAAATTTTATGTATGCTCAAGACAAGTTTCCATTCACACTTGACATTTCTTATGTACCTAAAAGAATTGTAGAATTGCAACAAATAATCAGCGATATATCATGCTCATAGTAAATATTTGTAAAATGTTGAAGTTTTACAATTTGAAATTTGATAAAGAGCATAGTAATAAACACACATATCATTATTTATAACAAATATTACAAAAATCCTCTTCCGACACTAAAATTTAGAGAAGATCAAAATCAAAATCAACACTCCTCTTGTAATTACTAGTGCCCACTACTCACGATAATAATTGTCTTAAAAGCATTCACACATAGCCAACAAATATCTAGAGTTACTAGGACCCAAATGACTTCTTGATTAAGGAACTAGAGAAACCTTTGTTATTGTAGTGATACCAAGAAAAATTGCTCATGTTTCACTACTATGGATACTGAAAAAACTTATCATGCTTTGCTAATGTGATGATATTGGAAGTTATTGCTCCTGATTTATTACTATGGATACAATCTAAAACTATTTTGGTATATATGTGCCTATTTTGAGGCAAGTGATGTGACCCTATTTCTTCACTCAGTCATCTCAACATAAAAATCTAAATATACCACAAGTTACCAAAATAATATATCTGAAGCATCAATATCCTAGATCATGTGTAATAATCATGTAAATCATTGGTATCACTTTTGATTTTTTCATAAAACACTTGTAATTGTCCTAAAAATTGCATGCAAAGCTCCATATAGTATGGATAAATTGATATCTACTCATGTCTTAATAGTAATTTATCTATATAGAAAATTTGATGTAAAACTGTAGTCTATTGTAGGAAATATAATATCATATATGGCTCAACATAGGATGGGGCATTGTCCCCTATGGAAAGTCAATATCAAAACAACTGATATCTCCTAAAAATTCATAAAATATATCCTTCATCGGGTAGGTATAATAATGAGAAAACACAAAATTCACATAAAATTATTTAAAATGCAAGATGGAAATCATGCTACCAATCATAGTATAGATATATGCATGATATATGTTGTTGCTACAAGTATAGTGTATTAATAGTCAATCATATTCGAGACCACACAAGTTAGTGAGACAATACACAAGGATGTAACTCAAATATATGACAACAAAAGGATCCTCTATTGATAAGGATTGACAAATAATCATACACATACAGACATAGGCAAGCACCTGCACAAAATAGCCAATATAACTCATGGAATAATCAAAATATAGATAGCCATGTAAAATGCAAGATTAAGGTACTAACAAGATGTGTAATAAATGTAACTAACTCACTATGATGAATAAATAGTAATGAAATATATCACTAAGATAATATATTATAAGAAGATGCCCCCATGGTAGGGATATCTACTTTAAAAATGCCTCTTGAAGGGATAAGCAAGAGCATATTGAAAGAGTGTTTGGACATTATGTAAAAATAGAGGACCAAAATAAAGGGCTTGCAACATTACAAAGTTGAATGGCCATTCAATCATGTCATATTACTTTTCAAAATATATTTTACTAAATATAACATTATATTGGGAAGTGTGAGCCCATTTCTTTCTGTCGTAGACCATAAAAATGTTATCAAGTATATATCTACCTTGAGTGAATACAGTTTGCTTGAATAACTAAATGTCAAGGGAAGGAGGTACCTAATTCTCAAGGGCAAAGCCTTGGTAATAGTTTTATAGTAAACATTGAGAAGAGTTATAGGCCTCAAATTGGTGAAAATATCAAGATTGTAAGCCTTGAAGATAAACTATATATTTCCTTTGTTGATGAGCTTGCTAAGGGAGAAATTGACCATATCTTAAAGGTATAATTGTTTCAAACCAATTCCAACATAATCCTATAGTGTTTTCTATAAATCATAGGGAAAACCATCAATTCCTAGGGTTTTATCATCATTTATACCAATCAATGCATTTTGAAGCTCTACAATAAAAATGGGCCTATAACAATCCATTTTTTGGTGATGAGTAAGCTTATACAAAAGCAAACCAATGCATTTTATTAAAACATACTACTTTGCTTGTGAGGGTGATTCGGATTGAAATCATTGTTTATAATAATGAACAAAGCCTTGAAAATTGTATTTAAGACTAGTGAAAACGTCTCCAACTTTCTTGATGGCATTAGTATGCAAAATATACTATATAGCTCTTAAGTTATTAAAAAATTCCTTGAAAAACATTGTGGAGTCAATCATGAATTTGAGCATCACAAGTTTGGCAAATATCAACTATCTTGATTTGTCATTAGCTCAACACTTTTATTTTGTAGAGTCTCATTTAGAGGAGATAGTTATAATTCCTAAGATAATGTATTGAATTCCCTTAGGTGGGTAGAGTTAGCCTATTTATTCCACATGGCTAACTTAGTTTGCATATATATCTAGGCCTCTCATTCGTGTAAACACTATCTTATGGGTAAATCCCCTTATTGTTTCTTAGAAAACACCACCATGTAAAAATATCCACATAATATATAGTTGGTGTCAAGGATTTGCTCTGCCAACCACCACTAGAGAACTTGTATTTCTAAGATATCATTGGAGGCTTAGACATTAATTAAAGTAAGGGACTTCCTATCAAAATCAAAGTCCATCCAAATGGAATTGTTAGACTAGTTTAATCCCTGTTCTATTACAATCAATAAAAAAGTGGTGTTATCATAGTGATTATTCTACCACCTCCCATGTCATGGCTAGACATGTGACAAGGTAGCATCAAGCCAAATTATTTTAACTACCATTTGGAGGAAGAAACTGGTTCATTTAATTTTGTACAAATAGAGAATATGCAAATCTAAAAAGTTCCAAAAATTGGCCCTAGTCATATACTTGTGGGTGAATTCAGTTAAATCAGATAAATTCCATGAATAAACATTCATTACAAACAATCTAGTTACATAGTTTCACCATCCTATCCTTCAAGTAGTTGTTGATAAAATTTTGTTATTGAAGTTTAGAAATAAAGTTTGCAAGTAGCACATGCCACCTCTTACTTTTCAAGAAATCCTCCTCAATTTCTCCAGGGGAAGGACTCCACAAACATTGTGATTGTTTTCATCAAGGAGAAGGAGAATTTTTATAGGCTTTGGAGCTATGATAGGGGACATTAGAGTCAAAGACTCTTGTGGCTAAAAAATTTACAAATTGAGATCTAAAGACTCCCACAATTTGAAAATCACGTTGTCTTTTTGTAGGGTACCTGACATGATTAATTTAGGGATTGGTTGAGTAGCCAAAAAGGCTTATGGAGTTTGGGTTTGAATAACTAGTGATAGATTTGCCACATTGGTGGCCATGTTTGGATTAGATTAGTGACAAGTGGCATATTATTATAGTTATACTAAATTTTTTGTCAACCCACATCTTTCCAGCTATCATTAGCTTCCATTTGGTGATTGTTTTGCTCCACTATGGCCTTATGTTTTGGATTTAGTAGGACCATAAGAGGGAAATACTTAATATTGTTGAATGAAGATTAAGAATAGAAACAAATATTGGGAATCTTAATGTACACCACTAGTTACATGTAGTGCTTCCTCTTAATATGCATGCCTATTGTCTCATGGAGGTATTATGTGAGGTCAACCTCAAAACAAACACTTCTTTATGGTCTAATAGTGTAAAACATGCCAATTTAAAAGGAAATGAAATGACCTAAGGATTTAAGTACTTGTTCCAGAAATGGCCAAAGAGGCATAGGTAGGTCAAGAAATTATGCCCAAATTGAGAACTTCAGTTTGGCTTTCTCAGAGATATTGAAGTCTTGGGTCTTGAGGGAGGAAAAAAGTTATGAGATTCTAACCTAGCAAGGGTTATGTTTGTGAATAGAGGCGCAATGTTTAGGGGTTCTAAAACTAAAAAAGGAAGAGAGGGGCCTTTAGTCATGTTTAACACCCTATGAGCTTGATGCGATGAGGATGTAATTGCATTTGAATGTAGATTTTAAACCTAGTTTTAGAGTGTATTCAACCAACAATATATCCAATAAGAGTATAAGATTCAAGCTATTGGTAAGCAATATCAAATTCAGGTACATCAAACAAGCATAAAGATGATTTTTTCAAGAAGGAAGTATATTATTTTGTGGACAAACTTGTGAGCTTTTTTTCATACCATTAGTACTTCCTACAAAGTGCAGTGCATCCAACAATCCAAACTCTTATGAGGAGCTCATTAAGTAAAAGAAAAACTGGCCAAAGGATGATTTTCTAAACAAAAGATGATTAATTGTTAATCAAATCTAAAGAAAAACCTCTCGTAATTGAATAAAATGACAATGATATAACAATAACGAGAAAACGCTAGAGCATGGCAGAGGTGACGAGTAATCCAAAGGAGTCTTTCCTAGTTCTAGCTACCAAACTCATTTTGAATGAGGGCATAAGAATAAAAGAAAAAGAGAAAAGAGTGTTTTGTTTATTTGGCATGAGTATGTTAATAATGCAACGCGCAATAATTCAATGCTCGGCAATAAGCTATGGTTATTCATATTTTGAAATGTCAATCGATTTTATATCGAACTGGCCTTCGCTATCTGTGTATTGATTGCCAAATATTTATTAAATTATCATTATTGTTTTTTTAACGGGTGTTTGAGCTATCCTATGATATTTGTTGAAGTAATTACAAAGAAAGGGATCATTTATAAATGCCCTTGAAAAGAAGAAAAATCACTGTTCGCTTTGATATTTTCAAAAAGGCAACGGACAATCTCATAACTCCTCAACTATAACCAATCCTGTCCATTATACGGAGTTGCAGTTTTCATACATAAGATTTTGCTTTAGGCTTCTATGGACATACTAAAAGTATTGTTATACTCAAGAGAAACTATGGAATTTTTGGTGTTTTTGCATGCTTCGGCTTCAAGCATTCAATGGTACTACAGTTAGAGTCATACGTAGTATATACGTTATGGCCGGGCCCGGAAGGGATCGGAAAAGAAAAAGTTAACCAAGTCTTTACTTTAAGCTTTGAATTATACTCTGATTTAGGAATGTTCAGTTTCCATGTAAATAAATAAATAAATTATTAAAAATTAAAAAAATGGGTTCAAAACATTGTGAGCCCTGAAATCATATCTGTATTCTTGAGCTTGTGTCTGTGTTTTCAGGCAATGGCGTACACCATTGACAACGTGACGATGCTTGGAGGCGTAGGTTTCTTCATGATATTCATCAGCTTGGATATAATGACGGCACGCAGCAGAGGAGCTCCTTGGCTCCCCTGAAATGCATTGATTCTGTGCGCTCTGGTTGTCCAGTTGCTTGGCTCGCGAGACGCGCAAAATGTTAGCATTTCAGGTCATGACAAAGAAAAAGAGCTTAAAGCATTGGTTGGAAGGCAACTGTCAATTGATACTTCCAGACTCACACTCTTTGTGTTCGTGGGGTATTTACTGCCTGGTATGGGTTCTGCTGCAGGGGTTTGGACCAATATTGCGGCATTAATTACGAGTTTATCTACTCATATTGCCGTCGAGTTCTATATTTTCACCCAGTCTTATGCTACTCGGAAGGCCGCAGTTGTTATGAAGCAAAATGGGATTTGGCTTATCGCGTCTGGTCCGGTTCTGTTACTTTCGATCTCATGGTATCGCGTTTCTTCTATACTGTGCAATTTCCGTTGGTCGCTTTGTCCGGATAGTTTCGGTAGCAGGATTCCCATAATCCTCTCGCCAAATAGTAATAACGTCCAAGCCTTAGCCCATTCGTGGGAGTCCTTTAAAGAGGAGTTTCTGAAGTCATGGATTGTAGGTCGCGTGTGCCAGCCGGAATATGTGTTGTCCAGGACGCCGTTCAGTGCATCAATTATTACTGAACGGCGTCCTGGACAACACATATTCCGGCTGGCACACGCGAGCTACAATCCATGACTTCAGAAACTCCTCTTTAAAGGACTCCCACGAATGGGCTAAGGCTTGGACGTTATTGCTATTTGGCGAGATGATTATGGGAATCCTGCTACCGAGACTATCGCGCACAAATCACATTTTGTGTGGCATTTTTTGGTGTCAAGATCTCAGATCTTTATTGCAGGGAGGATTTCCATTGTTCATCCTTCAGTCCATTTTCATTTTAATTGGATGGATCATGGTATTGTATAGATGGTTCACGGCAGTCACTAATTTTCCAAGATTTACGAAATCTAAGTTAAATGTTGTTGGCTTCTTTACTGCATCTCTTTCTCGCCAGGATCAGGCATTAGGTATTTTATATAATCTCATTCAAGTGAACTGCGAAAGGAGCTGTTTTGCAGTTGGTGTCTGTCTAGGTAGATATTGTGTCCTGCTGGGTCTATTATATTTATTGCTGAGTGTCTTTGTCATATGTGTGGTCTTTCATTCTTTGATACTCTCTTTGCTATTACCTGCTGCGTTGATCTCTATACCGATATTTTTGGGCAGGTTTTGTTGGCGTATGTCTGGGTGGTTATTGGATTACAAGTTTATCCAGTTTATCTGCAGAATTGATACAAACTCCTGGAGCTCTGCGTCATCCGACGAAGAGTTTTCCAGATGCGAGGCCGCTTTGAAGCGTGCCTGCATGCCCGGAGAAGACCCTGCCAGTTTATGGGTGGCTAATAAAAGCTCTTTGCATCACATACAGAGCATTATGGAAAATGCCTATGAAAAAGGCAGAAATCGCAGAGGATTGATTAGTTTAATCCAGAGCAAGTTTGACGAAAATCATCCTGAGAGCTTGTTTGTAAGTCAATTACATGAACTATTGAAGGGTGTAAAAGAGTATTTCCCGCTGCTGAAGGAACCCTTTTGGAGGTGGACAGCTCTCTCGTTACTAAGTATCATGAGGAAAGTGGGCAACTATGGTACTGATTGTCCAGACAATGTAAGACCAAATGTGGATACTAGTTTAATGGAAAATGCTACAATAGCTTATACGGAAGCAGTGGATCTCATGGATGTTGCTGACTGTCCGGACAATGTCAACATAACTTTGGAGCTGATTGGCACGTCCAATGTCGAAACGTTTGCAGTGAGATTTGGGGAGTCTATATAATTGGAGAAGGAAAATCTGGCAAACAAGCCGTCAGAAAAAAAGCGTGCCGAAGAGCCCATAACCACCATTGAAGAGGCTGTTGAGTACGTTAGGAAGTTGTACGAGGGCGCAAAGCAGGAGCTTGAAAAGACGCGCCTGCTCGAAGATGACCCTGTGCCAGATGCTCTGTGTACACATTGGGGAAAAGCAGCACTCAGTTATGCTCTTTACAAGGTATGCAAAATAATCCTCGACGGTCCTCCTAGCACTGTTGAGCAGATGTACTACGATGTACTTAACTCCTTGGCGGATGTAATTGCTCATTCCCTCAGGGATTTGCCGGAGATACTACTTAAGAGCTCCAGGAAATGGGCTTCAGAATTCAAAGAGGATAACATATCTGCTGCAGCTGAGATAGCAGGGTTGGCATGGGGAGTGATAGATGAAGGAAGAAAACCCATACAAGATACTCCTATTCCACTAAATGCCACTGCAAGTACAATCCGTCCGACCAGTCCTGACACGTGTGTTATCAGTCTAAAATGATCAAGTTTGTAAATAATTTGTATTTTCTAAATATTTTTGTATCGTTCCATTCGACTCTATGGCGGTAAATTTTAAACTGATCTGGTCGAATCAAGTGGATTGGCAACCCCCAAATTTCCTCTTCACAGGGTTAATATTATTTCTAGAAAGTTATTTGTCGAGTGCAAATATGTTATGTTCGACGAGATTTGAATTACAAACAGAGATTTTAAAGCTTGAAATTATTGGTATACAATGGTCTCTGCATACATGAATATTGAAAATTTTAAAATTATATGTCAGCATTGATTTGTCAGTCTATATTTTCAACCAAATATTCACACAAATAAAAGCCTGCCCAATTAATGATGATGAATTCACATAGTTGTATATGTGTGGTCTTTATATATATAAAAATAAAAGGTATTTATTATATTAAATTTATTTAAGATTTAAATTTAATTTATTTATTTTTATTTTAAATTTGTATTTTGATAGATGGCATAATGATAGGTTTTACTATTATTTTTATTAAAAGAATTATAATTTTTTTTGATGAAATATATCTATATATTAATTAAATAAAAAAATATATATAATTCATCAAAAATAACGCAGTATGAGAGCACGCCACGACACACTAGGCGGATCCTACGAGCAAAATCAAAGTATCAAACTATCATCTATGCAGAGCCTAGAAACAAGCAACTAAATCACAAAATCATAAAAAGAGAGTAAGGCCAGCAGACAGAGGATCCATATCATCAGGTTCCCAGTCTGAACTTGGCAAATCATTCCCATCTGGAACAGGCTCCCAGCCAGTAACTTGGGCAGTGTCTATATCATCATCTGCTTGTGTCCAAGTGGGTGAGATAGCCAAAGAGAACCTAGGAAACTTATCTAGCACATCCACACGGCCTCCAGGTGGTGCCCCCAAGCATCTAGGTACATAGGAGGAAGAAGAGCACCCCAGCCATCCTGCCCAGCAGGGGAAGGAGGCGGTGGCTACCACCCTCACTGATGCCCAGGAGGGAAATGCACTGGTATGGGGTGCCACTATGAGAGCAACTCTTGGAACGACTACGATGATGCCCACCATGAGGTGGCTGAGACACTCTATCATCCAATCTAGGATCCTTGAGCGGAGAAGGAGGAGCTCGAGCCATAGTACAAGGAGCATCTCCCCAATGGAAGAGGAGATCTTGAAGATACCCAAGCTCCATAGCGACTTTATTGGCTTGGACTTGAATTTTCAAAATAACATTGAAGATGATAGAAGATTTACACAAAGCAAAAACATTACAATCAAAAAAAGCATGATCAAACATAGAATTATTTCTTTCTTTCCAAATCCAGATGAGTATCTCCCCTCTGAAATCATTCCAGACTTGCACGTAAATGAAGGGCATTGTGGGTTTGTCACCAAGGAAGATATGCTGCCAAAGGAAGAATTCGGGTTGGAAAGGCTTGAAGAGATCATAGATCCAAGTCCAAACCCTTGGATGTTTGGAATAGTACTAGAAGAGATGAGGGAGTGTTTCAAGGTGGCCACAGAAGGGGCAAGTAGGTTGGTGACCTCTAAGATGAACAAGTCTTCTATAAATAGGCAAGCCATGGTACAGTATACATCAAGCAAAGTGGTCAAGCTTGGGCTCCATGCAAGCCCCCCAAATAGTGTTAAAGTGAAAGATCCATGTTTTAACAGATGAGTGTAGCCTCTAGCAGGGGTTAAGCTTGTAAACCATGGGCAAATAGGGGGTGATCCAAGCATAGCCTAGCTGAGGAGTGTATTTATGGAAAGGGGTCTCAACATACCATTTTCAATCCTTCCACTATGGTTGAGTAGAATGGATTGAGATTTAATAGAGCATAGATGCTGGGATGACATTGAGAATCACTTGGTAAGATCCCTGATCCACATTAGCTAACTAGAATTTAGCTTTTGCCTCCTCTCATGATAGTCAAGAACAAGAATGCCTATAGAAGATATCTTAGACGGAATGAATTCCACTACAAAAAAGCTTGAGGGCATTGATCCAAGGGACTTATACCAGGGGCACTTCATTGCAATAAAAAATGGGAGACCACCACAGAGAGTGGGAGTTAGTAGAGAGCCCATTACAAAAAATAGAACCATTCCAGAGAAACCATGGCTTAATATTTTCCCAAGACTTCCATATGCTTTTAGACACAAAGGATTCATTGATCTAGAGGACAGACTAGATGAAGAGCAAATTGGGGAAGCCGAGCCCTTTCCAAGTTTTCTTTCCCTTAGGCAAGCCTAAGGAGATACAATGTCTGAATAACACCTTCCAAGCTTCTGGACCCTCAATGGTCCACACAATCCATTTGGAACACAAGGTAGTTCCTTGTCAAGCTGTGTCGATGAGTCCCATCCCTTCAGCTTAACGCGTGAGGCAACAATATTCCAAGGCCACCCTATGGAATCCTTTACCTTGTGGGGAATTCGCACTAAGGAAATCTTAGAGTAATTTCTCCAACCTATGGTAAGAGTTTTTATAAGGTACTCAGCATGATGAGTAATACACATGGGTGGATGCAAGAATTTTCAAGCAAATTTGAAATTTTCCTGCCAACGAAAGAGACTTGGTCACCCCAATATTCTAGCTTCTTGGTAACTCTGTCAACAACATATTGCCATAATAAGGGTGGTGAAATATTGAAAGCAAAGGGGATGCCAATAAATTTAAAGATTTCATCATGTTAGATCCAATTTAAACCGAATTTAGTATCCCATGCTAGAAGAGGAAGGTAATACTATCTATAGCAATGAGCTTTCTGCCATTGGATGCTAGAGCCAAAGGCTAGGCAAAAGGTGTCAAAACATTGTAAGGCATTGTCCACATTGGTTTCATCTTCAATGAGGGTAAGGAAGGAGTTATCTGCAAAGTGACCATTAAGTAATTGCATATCTTTGTGTGGATTAGCTGCATCAAGAGGGAGATAAATTATCTTAACAAGACTACTAGCTTGGGCATTGCTAAGAAGATATCCAAAACCCTCAGCAACAAGAATGTACAAGGTGGGAGCCAGAGGGCACCATTGGTGAACAGAACAGAATAATTTAAAAAGCTCAGAAGCGACTTCATTAATAGAGAGGACAACAAAGGTATTAGAGAAAAGCATCTAAAAAGTTTGAATGAAGATGGGCCCAAAACCCAGAGCCCAAAGCATAGTTAAAATAAAAGGCCACTCGATACGATCACAAGATTTTCAATGTCAATTTTGATGAACATATCTTGTTTTCTAGACTTTCTAGCCCAATCCATCCCTTCCCAGATGGAAATAATATTATCCAAGATATAACAACTTTTGATGGAGCTAATTTGTTTTGGATGCATAATGAGAAGCAACATATTGTGTAGCCAAATTGTCAGAGCTTTGGCAATAATTTTATAGGAAACATTCAGGAGGGTGATGGGATGCCAATTATAGATCAACTTAGGATGTCTCTGCTTAGTTATGAATTTGATATTTAATTTATTTATATTTTTACCTAGTGAATGTGTGAAAAACACTTCTTGATAAACTTGATGCAAATCACTGCCCACAAAATCCCAAAGAGTTTTATATAAATCATAGGGAAAGCCATCAATGCCAGGGGCTTTGTCATTATCCATGTGAGATACCACTTCATGCAAATTTTCAACAGCGAGGGGCCTATCATAAATCACCCACTGGCTGGGAGTGAGTTTACACAGCACCGTTGAAAGCCATTGTTTAAGGGAAGATTCATGCTTAGTCGAAGATGTTTGAAATTTGAAAACTTGATGATAATGGTACATAAAATCTTGCATAATTTATGGAGTTTCTGTGAGTCTATTACCAACCTCAAAAATGACTTGAATTTGCTACTTTGAGTTTTTGGCTCGTAGCAATTGAAAGAACTCCTTAGAATCTTTGTCTCCTATTTTAAGCCAATGAATATTGGCTTTGAATTGGGCTCCCCAAGCATTGTAGTTATCTACAATCTGAATGTGATGCCTTAAATACATAACTCTCACATGTAAGATCTTATTAAAGAGATCTTTTTCTAGAGCTAGATCCGTATGGCTTAGTTCTAAGGTAGTGGTAGAGTGGGAGTGTCTCTGAATTTTGGCTAGTTGGTGACCATAGATCTACAAAAAGTGAGAGGTCCTCTTGATGGCATCATCCCACCAGAGAATCCAACTAGAATCTTGGGAAGGACATGGATCTAAATTCCAAACTCTCCTAATGTGTGCCACCATAGGCCCATGCTTGAGTAAGGAGGTGTTAAGGAAGAATTGCATTTTATGGACTTTGGGTTTCATGAACTTCCATATCACATGAAGCTAAATGGGAGAGTGATTAGAAATCCCAAAATCTAGTAGTGCTTGCATTGGAGGAAGAAATCCATTATCAAAAGAGAAGTGTCGTTGGGTGGACATCATTTCTCTATCTAGACACTTCAAAATATGAGCGGGGACTTCCCTGAAATTACTCCAGGTGTACCAAATTTCATATATAGGTCAATGAGTTAAATTAGGGTCATAAAGGCCCCATTTAGTGCACATGTAAAACCATGCCTCCCTTTCACTAGCTGCCCACCTCATAGGCAAGTGGCCTATTTTATCCTCAAGAGATGTCACCATATTAAAGTTACCACATAACATCTAATGGGCATCAAGGAGATCATCTACTAGCCATCTCCATAAATTAGAATGCTCCAAAGCATCATTCAAGGCATAAATATTAATAAAGCCAAAGGAGTGGCTTTCAATGCTAAAAAGAGCTCATACTAATCAATTGGTGGGGTCCACACCAAATTTCACTAAGTGTGGCTGCCAGCTTGGAGAAATGCATGTGATCATCCCTCCATATCTTGTGGCATGGTTTCTATGAAAAGTTATACTGTCATGCTAGATGGAATTACTGATAGCCATAAGAAACTATATGCCACCTTGGCTTCCTGTAGATAGAGAATGACCATCTCAAGAAACTTCCTTTTGAAATCATGCACAATAAACTTGTTTTTTGGATCTATGATACCTCAAACATTCCATGGAAAGCAATTCATAGATGATAGGTGTCAAGGGACATGTCCTCCAAGTCTAGCCCTTTCAGGACGTCATACTGATTTTGTAGGAAGTGCCCACTTTTGGCACTCAAGAACTCATATTATTTCCTCAAGTCAGGGTAAGCCAAAAACTTCCCTTCCTCCATCTCATCAATTCTCTGAGGAGGGATGTGAGAGTGTTTGGGCATATCCCACTGAGTAGGAAGTAGAAGGGTCGCTGGCTGTGCGTTTGAAGAATTGAGCCTAGAGGCCTCGACACTTTGGGATAAAAAATTATCAACCAGAGGAGTGTTGAGCAGTCTAGGCTTTTCTACCAATTTTACAACTATAGCTAGCGAGGGCTCTTTTGAAACACGAGCCTACTCTTGTGGGCCATTGCTCAAAGATGGCTTGCCTCTTTTGATAACAACATTTGAGTTTATGGCTTTAGTACAAGTGTTCTTCTTCCCAATTATAGTCCAACCATCCTCAAATGGTATCTTGCTAGCTTCAAGAGAGGGCTTGGGGGAGATGTTGTGTAGGTGGATGCATTATTATGAGCCAAATGAAGGGGGAAATCCTATATCTTGTGGTCCGTGGCTTGGTAGTAGAAGAAAATGTTAGGCAAGTTGATATACAGGACTTGTCGAGAGTGCCCTACATCCCCGACCTAGATTTCCACAAACTCCTTGAGGTCCCAAGATAGGTTTACTTCTATATAGACCCTTTTTTTGGTCTAGCATAGTAGAACCAATTTTGTTCATGACAAACCACACAACCTATGGAGGATGTTGTGTAGTGAATAATGTGCTAGCATGGGAGCGGGAGGCCTAGAAATTCAACCTAAATCGAGACTTTAAGAGCGAAGTGCTTCAAGACCACAAAGTCTCATGTTCAGGGGAAGAGAACCATTAACGAGTTCCTGACATACCAAGTGGCAGACTTATGGAGGATTCCTCTGGCATGGGATGGTTCAAAAAAGTGGAAGAGAAAGAAATACTTAGTCATGTTCTGGATGCTTTCCAGCTTAATTCCATGAGATGCCTAGTGAGTTTGAACCCAAGACTATAGCATAATTTCAGAGGGGATTCCCCTGACAAAATATCCTATTAAACAAAATTTCTCTAACCATTGACATATAGAATTAAATTCAGGAATGGGAAATATAACATCAAGTTCTAAAGCATTATCTCGTGGTATACCTTCGGGATAAACTTCTTCGAATGCTTGTAGGGGACCATTGCTCGGTGCTCCTCCATTCTTCTCTGTTGCTAAAACAGCTAGGATAGAATGGGGAGAAGACATTATAAAGGTTGGTCTTGCTTGAAGGTGAGAAATCTTAAACAACAATAAATGTTAAGTCTCATAGGTGCTTAAGGCCACAGTATGATACAAGGCTGATCAAGTAAAAAACTAAATGCTGACTCAATGACATGCATGTAGAAAACCCTAACAGAGCAAAAACTACCATGCCCATTTTCAAATAATTATTTAATAATTTATATATTTCAAAATGTAAAATATAATAATAATTCCCACTTTATTATCAAAAAAAAAATTGAAAAACACTTTACAAACTTAAATAAATATATAAATTTAGAAAAATCAAATATCAAAACTCAAATATTTAAAACAACTAAACTTAAATATATTTATGTGGAAACCTATAATAGTTTCCTTAAATCTTAAAAATTAAAATTACTATAATACTAATTTCCTTTCAAGATAATAATTATAATTAATCTAATTGAAGTATGTAGTCTTTATATCTTAATTATATTATATAAAAAAGATAATGTTTGATTATTTGGTTTCATATTACAAATAGTTTTCTTATTTTAAAGATTGTGAAAATTGTTAAAATGATTTGATCTGTGATTATAATATTTTGCGTTCAGGTTTATACTCTTATTTAAGAGCAATTGTTGTTAGTATGCTTATTTTATATATCGAATTGTGATCAATTTTTACGAGTCTACTTTCACAATATAACAATTTTATTATAAATAATACCCATATAGCACAATAATCTATCTTTATGACACCTCTACTTTATGCCGACAATTTCAGAGTAATATAAATCTCTAAAACTTTAAAGCACAATAATCTTACACCATCTATCACTCCGCCTAAAATAAACATTCCCTGTCCTCATTTGGCCCGAATAATGTGTTTTAATCGAAAAGCATAGAGAAAATTTCTTCCTTCCAAGCCAAGTAAAGTTAAAAGATAATTGTAATGTAGTCCACGCATTTTGTAACTTTTATTTTAATTTATGTTCTCCTGCATTTGGTACGAATTAAAATACATATGATAAAATGTATTTAAAATAATAATAATTAAATTGTTATTTAAATTAATTTTATTTGGATAAAGCATATCGGATAAAGTGATTTATATTAGATTATATGTTTTAATTTAAAGGTTTATCAATTCTTTTACAATATTAATAAATGTTAAAAGTATTTGTATATTATTTTAATCTTTGAATAATTATAGATAATATTTATTTAATAATATTAATAAAATAATGATTAATTATTAAAATTATGTTAAAAAAATATGATTAAATAATAATTAATATAAATATTTTAAATGTTTTTTTTGAAAAATATTTATAGATATTAATTTAATTTTATTATTTATTTTATGAATTTTTTCGTTTGTGATAAATAACTTTAATTTAATTATACTATTTAATTGGTCTATTTTAAATATCATAATTTAAAAATCAAAATTGAAACAATGAAACAAACATTAAATTTAAAATTGTCCATTAACTATTATGGATTCAAAAACATTACAATGTACTACTACCACTACAACATTTGACTGCCATTATAACATGCATCTCAAAGAAATTATTCATAAAATGTATCCCAGAGGCTTATCCTGATATCGATGATAGTCCAAATAAAATAGTGGACAGTCGTTGCATATCTCAATTCAAGTTTAATGAAGTTCCTAATTCAAATTTTATTATTTTCATGTGACAACATAAGAAATATTTCTAAGAACCTCTTCTCCTTTTAATTTTATATTTTATTATATATTTTTAAAATTTTAATTTTTAAAAACTATAACAAACTTGATATAATGATAAAAACCAAGATCAAAGCTCTAACCTCATCAAAACTATTTGTTGTATATAAAATCTATCTAAAAGAACCTTATAAATTATAATAAATTTAACTTAATAATAAAAATGAAAGCCAAGGCTCTAGCCTGTCAAAACTGTTCATTGTATATAAAACTACCTAAAATTTAATATTTATAAACTTTTATGTGTTATACCAAATCTTGTTTACTAAAAGTAATATTTTAAATAATAAAAGAAAAGAATAAATATGAGTTTTGAGCTCTAGTGTTATTCTATTTGGTTACTTATGCATTAGATTATGAAAACGATCATATAAATTTGTTCTTTATTATAAAAGAAAATTTATATAACTATTAAATTTAATATTTAAAAAGTTAATATATATTTTATTGAATTTAAAAAAAAAAAAAAAACAAAAACAAAAAACATAAATAAGTAAAGAAAAAAATTATATCATAATATACTTTGCTGCACATACATATTTTTTAAAGATATAAACAATAACACTATAACCAATCTTACATAATTTTTTCATTCTTGTTAAAGCAGTTGTAAGATGAAAATACAAGTATCATTTTCACCATCATGAGTTAAAATAATATTTACAAGTTGAAACTTTCAAATATGCACGTACAACGTAATCTTAATATATTATAATAGAAGCAGAAAACTTAAGCTCCAGACTAATAATTATTCATGTTGGTAGTTTTTAGTTTGTATACAATGACCTTCAATTGTCTAATATTTCAGTAGCGGTAAAATAGGAAACCCTTATAGTTCATTCTTATTCAAATAATTTTCATCTTTATTTTTCGCCACATAAATGAATCACTGCCTACATATTAATAAAAGCCGAAACGGTATATCCAGTAGCTTGTTTGTTTTTATTTTTTATTATATAGTATATTTTTTTTCTTTATTTTATGAGATATAATCATTAATAATATTAAAATGTCACATTTATATATTAAAAATTCAACAATTCATTTATCTTAATTTTAATTTTACTTAAAATTTGGCGCAAATTATATTATTGAATAAATTTAACAAGTATGTTAGTAAAATACATAATTTAAATATATTTTAATGTTTAAATTAGAAATACCGATTAATTATAATGTAATAATGACAATAACAATGAAAATTTGATAGTAAATTAGTTAGAATGATCACACCTAAATTGATTTTGTGAAATATTTAAACTTGGATTTTAGATGTAATTTTTTTACCACCTTTGTAAAAAATACAAGCTATTTGGGTAAAGTCATTGCCTATAAATGATCAATGAGTTTGACCTAGGTAAAATTATCCTTGGGCATATTCACTCACCAAGTATGAATGTGGTTATCAATTTTGACATGCACAGGTTTCTAAATTTCTGGCTTCTATCACTAATTCATTTTCTAATGTTTATCTATCTTGTATATTCGTATTCCAGTTTCATATGATAATAGTCTATAATTTTTTGTTTCTTCCTTCTTGACCCTTTTTTTTTACAGTCATAACAAAATTAATGGTTATGAAGTCAGGAAACCATCAAGGTGGGGTTGTAAAATACACATCATCCTTGATGAAATCAAACTTCAACATAGTTTTATATGTGTAAATGTAATATCTTTAATAAAGGTGTTGAACCTTCTATTCCCTAGAACTGATAATGCTGTTATACACAAAGTTAAAACTTCATTTCATACAAGAGGGTGATGAGAGACTAAGATAGACCACTTTATCATAAGTTTATAAGATATGAATTGATGAATCCCAACTTGAAGTAGGAGGAATGTTTAAGCTTTAGTTTTTTTTAGGCTCTTATCTTGGATCTTGTCCATACTATAAATTCTCTATTTTTTTAATTATTAAATGATTTGATATGAAATCATAAATAGGGTGCTCGAGGACAAGTTATACACTTAGGCTAACTCTAAGAGTGATGATACGAAAACATTAAGGCACATGAATTTCAATAAAAGAAAGATTTACCCACAAAATGGTCTTTCACGAACTCATCGAGCCTATGAGCTTGACTAAGGTAAACACATACATCCTATGAGTTTGACCATGAATGACTAAAGGTTCTAATCTCAATTCACTACATGGAAATGTGTTATATTCAACTTATAAGTGCCAATAGATAATTTTTGATGAGTGTTAACTATACTTTTGAGATTGAAAGACTAACATGATGATTAGTGTGGGTATGAATAAGTCCTAAAAATGGTAAGTTAGGCACAAACATGTCAAATATGATAAACTAGACAAAAATACAAAGGAAAAGAGTCTTTTACAAAATTTAGGTATCTACATAATGTGTCAACTTTGACATGGGTATACGAGTACGAGTGAATGCAAGTGTGTGTCAAAGTATAAAGGTTGCTAATTAACACATGTACCTTCACTTACCTATAGAAGAATCAATGAATTTTTATGTATGCTCAAGATATGTTTCCATTCACACTTTATTTTTCTTGTGTGCATAAAAAAATTGTATAATTGTAACTAGGATTCAGTGATATATCCTACTCATGGTAAATGTTTGTAAAATATTCAAGTTTTGAAAATTTGAAAATTGACAGAGCATATGAATAAAAACAAATATTTTTATTTTTCTCAAAGGCTACAACAATCCTCTTCTAATGATCAATTTTAGATAAGTGCTAAATCAAAATAAACATTTTTCTATAATTTATTAATTTTGTGGATATTTATAGTTGGTGATTTGATTTAATTACTATTTTATTAAGCTATAAGTCATATGTTATTATGGGATAGTTGTATGTTTCTTTGATTTCATGATGACATTGCTATGAGTTAGCTGTATATTTACATTATGATCATGTTATCTTATTATTAATCAATATTTTATGAGATACATGTCATGATATTATATCGTGAATTGGATGCAAGATAGATTCATCCCTCATAACATGAAAAAAGAGAGCATCATTGGAGAGGATGACGTAGATGGAGATGTTGAAAGATGACAGAAGAATGACTAAAACCTTGTACATGCCATGTTAAATAACACTCATTATATGTATGGTTTGAATTGTTAGTATTAGTGCATTTTTGATACTATTACATCTACATAATATTTTATGCATGATTAGTTGTGTGTGTTAACTTAGATTTATGCTTAAAGGAATTAATTTTGTGTGATTTCATTATGGACATTAAATATAAATTTACTGTAAAATGCTACTATGTATTATTTATCATTTTGACTTAAAATAATATTGTTGACCTTATATTAGTTAAGTCATTATTATTATTTGTCTATAATAAGACATTATTATTAAGTAATTAGAAAAAAAATAAAAATATGAAAAACCTTATAAGGGAAATAAAACAAATAAAGTAATTCTAATTTACACTGACAGAATTGGAAACTATATATTTGGGGGAAAAAAAATCAAAAATAAAATCAGGGGAAAAAGGAATAAATAAAATAAAAAGAAAAAGAAAAACAAAATAAAATCTTTGAATAAAAGAAAGTAAAATAAAGAGATAAAACCTTAAGCACCGTAGTCATGAAAATAAAAATGGCGGAGAGGAGGCGCAATAGGAGAGAGCGGAGAGTATAAAATGAAAGAGGAGAGAGAGAAGGTGGAGAAGAATATAGTAGCATGGGAAGAGGAGGAGCATGGATTTGAGGAGGAGATGACATAGCAAGAGAAGAGAGGATCTTTGGGTATCGTGTGGATGCCATTAAAAAGTTGGTGTTGTTTTAAATTAAAAAATTAAATATCATAAAATATATGTGTATCTATGTATTATAGGATATTAGATTTCTTCCACTTCGTGACATTTGGGTAGAATGATAAAGATATAGAAAGTTACTAATTTCAGATTTCACTCAGAATTTCTTAGAGTTAGCATTAGCGAATTGAATACTTAACGACCATCATAACATTTAAGTTTCACTACGGTGATCTGCATATGTATTATCGAATTCAATGATGAATTCAATGATCTAGTATCGATGATATACGAAAGTAACTTAATTCTACCACTTGAGTATTGTTATAGTAACATAGACTGACTTAATTTAGTGATCAATATGTTGATACAAGATATTGAATAATTACTGAATTTGAGAATATAGGCATATCTAACATAAACACATTACTATTAGAGATATTGTACCATTAGCATTTGTATATCGAGAATAGAGATATTATACAATTAGAGGGTAGAGATACAGTACAGTTTATACTCTCGATTTACATAAACACAGGTAGGTATATCTAAACATAAATGTATAAGAGTATAGGCATCGATCCATAAGAAACTTGGATCATATGGAATAATCAAATCTATACTATGGTAGCGAACTTGTATTAGAGCAGCGATCTATATTTAGCATATTCTTGGTACCGTGTTAAGATGAGCATAGAGGGTTCAACGATTCATATTCATCTTAAGTGATATGTGTATATGTTCATATTATAGTGAAATATACATATAGGGGAAAATTGTATAGAATATATACATCAAATTAAAGAAAACATATAAAATAATCTAAATGGTATATATAGTTCTCTCTCTCTCTATATATAGAGAGAGAACTGTCTGTGTAAGGTGCACCTTATACAGGAATAACGATTTGGTTATCTTAATATTAAGTAATCTGATCTGCTACGCAATCTGATGTGGCACAGTTGGTATTTGATAGTGAACTATATAAGATATTCCTGAGGGTTATATCTTGAACAAACTATATAAGGCAAATTTGAGTATAAGGGAAAATGGTATAGTGTATAAACAAGGATTTAATACAAGGATTCTATGTCTGACTTACTGTGTAGACTTGTATACATAGTATAGCGATTGCAGATATATCTAGTTAACAGATTTTGAGTCATATAATGGTTACCAATATTTTTTCACAATTATAGTATCTGCATATATATAACAACATGTCTATGTCCGCTTGTATATAATGATAGCATATTAATATATGTTACAACGTATATATACATTGAGAGGACATATAAAGGACATATTTGGATATAATCTATATCCTCTATTACATGTCACTATATTGGTATCATGTTATATGTTAAATAGGTCAATTAAAACATACTTAAAGGTTAAATAGGTTGTTTCATAGTTATGGTATCACAAATTTATTATAATCCACACTTAGCATGGGTTTGGACAAGTGGATTTGGCCAAATGCAAGTAGAAAAAGAAAACAACAATGTAAATTGTTGAGCTACAATTTATATGGACCAAATAGGACTTGAACCTATGACCTTCTATTTGCTGCTACAGTGTTCTACCCACTGAGCTATTGGCCTTACTATGGCCAACCCATCATTGGTCTGGGTGAAGTTTATTTCCAACACCTCCCTTAAGCCACATTGTAGGTGCTTGTGGATCCTATCTTGGATCTAATACCACATGATAAAAGTGAAATGATTTGATGTTATTCATGAACTCAACAAGATATTAAATACATACACAAATTGGTTATCGAAAACCAAAGTGTACCAACTACTACATAATTGCTACATAACTTCCAATAGTTAACTATGCTAAACAAATAGTTCACCAAACTGTATAACAAAATAACAATGTAATAATTTTAGCTACACTAACATTCCCCCTTTATTACTTTATTTTTACAAATATACCCCTGAAATAGATAAAATTTCACCTTGCCACGTGACTTGGTGAGTATATCTGCTATTTTTGAATTTGTTGGGCAGTACTGGAGTTGAATATGGTGGTTCAAAACTTGTTCTTGAATATAGTGGCATTGGACCTCAATGTGTTTTGTCCTCTCATGAAATATTGGATTTTTGACAAATTTTAACACACCCTGATTGTCACAAAAAGGATTGGTGGTTGATCTTTAGGAATGTTTATGTTAGACAAAATGTGACATAACCAAATTAACTTGCACATAGATCCTCATGTGGAATGGTATTCTACTTCTGTGGATGAGAGAGAAACTACAAATTGATTCTTACTAATCCACAAAATTGGTCCAGATCCAAGATGAAATATATATCCAAAAGTTTATTTCTTGTCATCAAAAGATTCCACATAGTCTGAGTTTATGTATCCCTACAAGAATAAATTTGAGTTCTTATTGTATTCCAAACCATAAGCAACTGTAATTTAGACATATATCAAAACATGATTCGATGTAAACCAATGACATTTCTTTGGATCTTGCATAAATCTTGAAAGATCACTGATAGCAAAACATATCTCTGATTTGATATAAGTCATGTAAATGAGACTTCCAACAAGCTGCCTATAGTGAGTTTCATCTACTTGAGGTGACTCCTAAAATTGGGATAGCTACAAACCTTTATCCATCAGAGTTGACATTGATTTACAATCCATCATCTCATATTTATCAAGGAGTTTCTTTGCATATTTCATCTATGAGACAAAAATATGATTCTTCTTTTTCCATATCTCCAAGCCAAGGCGAAAATGAAGTAGCCCCAAACCTATCATGTTGAAGGATTTATTCAATTCATTCTTTACTTCTTCAATAAATTCATCTGAACTTCTTGTGATCACAAGATCATCTAAATATAAACAAGAATGGAAATCTTTGTTCCCACCTTCTTGATATACAAATTAATATCTGAGGGGCTATGAATAAATCTATGCTTAAATAGATGATCATCAATCTTAATGTACCATGCCCTTGGTGCTTGATTAAGTCCATAAAGTGAATTAATTAGATGACATACATTATGTGGAGGTTTTTCATCAATTCATCCTTCTAGTTGGGCAATGCATACTTCCTCTTTGAGATCAGCATTCAAGAATGCACTTTTCATGTCCATATGTTGAAGCTTCCATCCCTTTTGTGCTGTGAGTGCACAATTTTTTTTATGGTCTTGATATTAGTAGTGGGTGCAAAGGTCTCCTCATAATCTATTCCTTCTTGCTAAGCATATCCATTTACAACAAGTCATGCTTTGTATTTGTCGATGGACTCATCTGCCTTGTATTTTGTCTTAAAAATCCACTTTCAACCAATGAATTTATTTTCTATAGGTAGATCAACAAGTTCCCACATCTAATTTTTGATGAGGGCATTGTATTCATCATCCATGGCCTTCTTCCACTAAGATTAACATAAAGCCTCTTGAATTGTCTTTAGTTTGGTGTTGTTAACTAATGAACTCATCAATGCAAGATTAAATTCATTTATCATCTATATTCTAGTCTAAACTCTTGTTGAAGTATCTAGATTAGAGTTCAGGTGTGAGTCCCTGATGGTGTTGTTTACCCATTTTGGATGTCGATGCTACTACTAATTTGATGAAGAATTATCTTCTAAATTTCCAAGATCAATGAATATTTCTCCTTGCATCTCACCTTCTTCGTGAGAAGATTATTCATTCTCATCATCTAACTATGGGACTAGTCAATGTGAGGCAGTATTTTCTAATTCCTTATATGACAATGAGTCAAATGATGACTCATCAAAAATAACATATTAAATTTCATATATCTTCTTTGTCTCAGGATTCATGAGATGATATGTTTTTGAGGTAGTACTATACCCCAATAGAAGGCATTGGAGTGTATTTGGTTTGATATTCTTCCTCTTTTTAGTATGGATATGGATATAAATGTAAAACCAAATACTCTAAGATGAGAGATCGAAGGTTTATGACCACTCCATACCAAAAAATCATAACATATCATCTGAAAACTAATGGGTAGTAAAATGCATCAAACAAAGTCTTTGGAAAAATGATCACAAAAATATGTATTATGCAAAGACATGGTTGGAATGATTGAATTAATTCAATCCTATGGGAATATAAGATAAAATACAAGTGTGTGATAGTTTTCACTCTAAATTAGCTTATTTGTGGATTACATGCAATCATGCCAATGGAGTACATAGTCCCTAGTCTACAAATTGAAATGATAATGTGACAAGGAGATTGAATACACATAATATTTTTAAGATTTATCAATTATTGATGCTTTCTCTCTTACAAGAACCTATCAAGTCTCAATTTATATGAGTGCACACCTTAAAGAGTGCATTGGGAAAGGGGTGGGCAAAACATTGGTGCTTCATATGATTGTTGTTCCCTATACCACCACTTAATATCAACCTAATATTTTTTATACACTTTTTTAAGCCTTGATACCTCTCTTACATACTCTTATAAACATTTCATCACCTTGATTAGCACCTAACTAAGCCTAAAGCCCTTTTTTATAGTTTACATTACACTCTCAGCTTGGGATGACCTTATATTCAAATTGATAAAATCGTGTTACGAGTCTAGGATGGATTTGTCAAACCTAGATCGAGAGCTAAGTTGTTTTTATCAATTAAATGATATATATTCAATTGAGCCGACCTTGTCGGTTAAAATTTTAAAAAGATTTAGGGTTAGATTAATTTATATGAACACATTCATTTCTCCATTTATTAGAGAGAAAAAGATTTAATTATTCATTTATGATTCTTTAAAATCTTCTCTTCTTCCATTATACTTGAGGAGTTATTGCTTATGGTTTATACTTGGAGAAGAATCTTGTTTTGTGGAAAAGTTTTGGATGATTTGGCCTTTTTAAACGATTCTTACAAACTACAACAACCTCTTTCAAAGCACATTTGGCCAAGGGAGAGATTGAGTCTCAATGGGTTCATCTTCAAGGTAAGTATCTCTAACTTTACTCCTTTATTTTAGTAGATAAAAGTAACATAAGTAATGGCTTTTGAATATATTGCTCTCTCCATACATTAGGGTTATACCTATACATAGCTTGATTATAATTCTATTATGCATGTTTAATTTTTAAGTTTATTACCTACACTTTATGCCACAATATTTGGTGAGCATTAGATTATAATTTACATTCCTTTGCATTTACTTTATGAATATAAAATTATAGGACCTAACTAGGGTTATTGCATAGTGTTTTTTGACTAAAAGATTTATAACCCTCTTTATTGATGTTATTATGGTAAGCGATCCCTTCGTTAGGTCTAGAAAAAATATCTTGGTCATGAACTTGAATATCTAATGTATCAATAATTATAAGTGTAAGTGAGATTTATCTTCTCTAAACTAGTATTGATTAATAGGTCAATTGCATTTCCATTTGTATACATTCTAGTGAACCCAACGTGAAGCAAATTATTGTTGGTTTTCTTTCACACTTTCATTTTATCATTATATTATATATTTAAATTTTTGGAGTATTATATCAAACCTATTGGTATGGTTCTAATAATTTGTGTGCATGCTTAATACATAATCTCTCTAAAAAGACTCTATTCCATCTATGCAAGTCTTATCCAAATATAGGTGACTAGATCAATAATCTTGACACAATATTCTTCTTCATTTATAAATTTACATACATAGTTGAACCAATCAACTCTATTCAAAATTATCCTCTTTCAGCATACAAGTCTTCAAACATGTCGATCTAGTCAAATCTATTCATAACTTTTGTTTCAACACACAGGTTTTACAAACTCCATTGATCTAGTCGAATCTATTAGCAAATTTTTTGAATCAATATTTAAACATACCAGCATAAAATTTTTCAATGTAAACATCTTCAAACCCACCAAGGTTCATTCTCACCTTCTCCATCATTTTAATTTTTCTTTTTCAATACAAGTTTTCATAAGTTTGTAGTCTATAAAATTGCAAACCTATAGCCAATTAGGTTGACCAGATCGACATAGTTTTATAACCTAGTTTCTATTTAAATTAAATAGTTGACTTGTTCGACTATGTTCTTCTATATCTTAATTTTTCATAATAGTAGTGACCTATTCGAATCTATGTTAGAGGTACAATCCCTTAGAGGAGGGGTGAATAAATGAACCCAAATAACCCAACTTCAATTTCAATCTTTATAAACACTTAATCAGTTACCAAAAGTATTCATGAAGTATACACATCATTCATAGCAATGAGCAAGAGAGATAATGAAATATCAATCACATAACACATGACATATGTGGGAAACACTCTTAGGGGATAAAACCCAATAGAACTTGCAATTAGACTATTGTCTTATAATAACAATAACCAATTTAGACTAGCTACAACTGATCAAGGAAATACAATCCTTATTTAGTGAGACTACAATCCTATAAGGTGCTACAGCACCTATATAATTGAGATATAATAACAACCAAAATTTTAGCAAGTTTAACCTTGCAAGGAGGCTATAACCTCCTTAGATGATAAGATATCAAAAAAATACTTATGAGCACATCCACCTTTGAATTTATGTCTTCAACACTTGATGATGGACCTCTGATTATCACTCTTCACCTTCATTCATACACAAACAACAAGAACACTATTCTACTAATAGAATAATGACCTAAAAGTCATAAAAAGAGTCCTCAATCTATTCTAATATTCAAATAATCCATATAGAACTCTACCCCTCCTTTTATCCACAATTCACACACACAAGCTTCTCACAAATCTCTCCCCAAGTCTCTCACTCCAAGTCTAGAAACCATCATCTTTGGTTCCACTATTTATAGAGCATATATGATAACCACTACCTTGGTCAACCATTAGGCATGCCTTAATCCTTAAGGCATATCTAAAATCAAGACATTGATAAAAAACAATCTTCATAGGTCAACCATAGAATTTATGGGTCACCCTTAAATAACTACACCTTTGAATTAGGCCCTTGTAGTATTTATAGGTCTCATGTGAACCCATTCACTCCTTTAACACTTCATTGAACAAAAAAAGAACATAAAACCATTAAAAAAATCATGGATCCATTCCATATGATCTATAGGTCCCCCTTGAGTGCCAACAACCAACATATAACCCTTTTGTTTAAGAATAATCCACTTAAACAATAGTTTGTACACACAATCATTATGAACAAACACACAATCACCTTATAAACCATTGTTCATACTACATATGAATGGCCAAACGTTTATAGTGAACACAAAGCATACTAATGGAGTTTGAAACACTCCCTAATAGTTAATTAATCATGAAACATTGAAACAACATCTACATAAGCTCAAATACTCTTCTCGGATCACTAGCAAAACAAACATGAACACACAATCAACTTTGAGCCTTAATTTATTTGACTATACACACTTCCAAATCTTAAAATCAGGTTCATTAGATGCACCATGGATTCCTCATCATCTTTGATTTTTACAATATGAGAAAATTTGTCCTTGATCGAAAGATATGGTCTAAAAAACATAGACTAGTTTTTCCATTGTTAAATTTGAATATTTAAATGTCAATGGTCATAGTTAAACCTCGACCAATTTTCTTAGAACTCAATTCTTCACTAATTTACATCAATCTCACACCATCAATATTATATTAAATTTGAGAGGGACTCCACCTAATATCTTTGAGCCATTTCACCTTCTTAGCATATTCAGATCTCCACACACCATGAAAAACCACCAACTTACTATTCTTCTCTCTCAAACTACCTGAATAATCATAAAAAAAATTCATGCCACTCACTAAAATATAAACATGCACTAAACCAAATTTATAACTCTCCTTGAAACAAATATACATTGATATTTTGGATAAATTAAGCAAAAAACACTTCTTCAAACTAGGCCTGTCTATTCTCCTTGTATCCCTACCTGGAACTTTTAGAGCCCATAATTTTTAGTAGACACATATTCAAGACCTAAAAATTCATATCTAGATCACTATAATATGCCCCCTCAATCAAACCAATTTACATCGCCAATATCATCCTCTACAACATACTTCCTTTGCAAACTTACTAGCTAATTAGTCCTCCATATTAACAAAAAAATGAATAACTTGAGAACCACAAACCTTCAACTATTTTTTAAGATTAATTTGAAAACCAATTTGTCCCATTCATAATTTTAATAAGCTTTAGACCTCAACACATAAGGCTAAACACTTTTATAGTAGAGCTTAAAACATTAGAATCTCAAAATAAATAGAGTCAACAAACCTCCTTCTGTTCAACGTTCACCTCTTAATTTTTTTTCACACCTAGAGACAACCATCACACGCTTTTGGAAAAAAATTTAAGCCACCATACCTTTGGGAACATAGACTTATTATAACCCATTTTTAGACCCGTTTTCCCTTAAGGCAATACTGAGAAAATTGAGAGCAATCAAAAAATCTTCAATTTGCCTTCAATACAACTTTAGACCATAAAAAAACTTAGAGCACATAAAAAAGAAGTGCACAAATCATTATGAGCACCAAAATCTACATGAAATTATATCAAAATCATTATGCCATCTAGAAACACCCATTCTGACCCTACACAATAGCTTATTCACAAATATCTAGAGAAAGCTCATGAACTTGTTTCTCTCCTTTAACCAAAGACATATGATTGGAATTATCATCTTGAGAACACAAAATTTATTATTCAAAAGAAAATATGTTTCCTAAGAAGCATAGGTAGAGATACCCTACTTCACAAAATCCTAGAACAATGTGAACTCAGGAGTTTCCTACAACTCCTCCTATTCCTTCTCTTCCTTTGTCATCTGATACTTGTAGTTCTTCTTCTTCATAGGCTTAATAAAAGAAACTTGCTCAAACACTATATCATTCTCCTTTTTGTCTAGAATTCGATTGACAATACATGGAGACAACAAATATTCATGACATACCTTTTCATCTAAAGAATCCACCTTATAGTTTGGAACCTCATCACTAGGCATGGATAATTGATGTTCTTTACATGATATATGCTCGGAAACAATAGGATGTTCACTTAGGTCCATACATACCTTAGGAATAGCTTCAACCAACACTGTGGTATTTTCTTTGAGCTTAGTTTCTTCACTCACAACATGAGCACACAATGAGAGCCCTTAACAATCTTAAAAATTTGAAGCATTTTCCACCATAGAAAATAAATTTCTTGGACTTTTAGTCTCATCATGACTCACAATTTTCACCTTTGGATTCCATGTGTTGACTCACCTTCTTACTTGCACTCTAGGACCTTGATTAAATGTATTATGACTTATATGCCTTTGCATGTAGAACCTAGCAATGTGAACTCTATGTTCATAATTGTAACACACCATACCTATTGTAAGAAACATATCTTACATTACCTTATTTTGGTAGAAATTTGCAATATATCCTATATCATGATAATTAAAACACTTAACTCTATTCACACCTTTTGACTGATGACCCCCATCATAGTTCCATGCAAACTTATTTTTAATAGGTATCTTTAATTCTCTATTCCCATGATCAAATTGATTAAATGTGTAACAATAACCATTGAATCTTGAATACCTCATGGCATTTGGCTGTCTAATTTGATTTGTTTTCATTCTGCCAACACCTTCAATCCCTGTCTGATAATTTGCCTTCAAAGTATGATTATCCTATTTAAAATTAGTCTTCATTTTGTCTTGAGTTACATTCTTTTGTTCTTCTTCATATCCAAGACCAATTTTATCACTAGCATGCTTTTGAACACTCATAATATTATCTAGATCACACGAACTTTTTTCGCATCTCATAAATGTCTTCCTTATTGGATGTATTCTCTAACTTAGATTTCAAAGACTCATTTTCAGAAATGTACATTTAACATTCTTCTTCTTTGGCTCTTAGACTTTTAGACATAGATTTCAACTTAGAATTAAGAAGCATGACAACACCTTCATACTCCCTAGAGTCTTCATCCAATCTTTCTTCAAACACACTTAATTACTCCTCATAGTCTTTGAGTTTAGATTTCATCTTCTTATTGATCTTCTTCTCAATATTTAGTTTTTCAAGAGAATTTGTCAATGCAATATCATAGTCCATATCATATTCATCATCATCTAAATCACTCCATGTAGACTCCTTTTGCTGTGAGCAACTTCCTTACTCATCCATGAATAAAACTTCATTTTCAATAAGCATCACTCGATGTTTCCTAGTTACCTCTATCAAAGCAAATTGAGGGAGAATATTTGTTCTAGGAGTTTATCATACAGAAGGATTTTACACTAGATTAAGAGGCATCACAATGAAGGGAGGAAAATGTAAACTTACACCTTTATCTCACCAAATCTAAGAAATTGATATATGAGACCTACCTTATCTTGGTCACTCAAGTCTTTGGAGACCAAGTCATGTTTGAGGAAAATTAATTCACATCCCTTATCTCCTAACTAAAAAAATACTCACCCATTGTGCAAAAGTTGCAATGGCTTCAAACATAAAGTCAAAATATGAAGGCAAAAACAAAGGTTATTTTTGAGTTCCTTGAAGAATATGAGAAAATAGATTATCAATAGTACATAAGACTGTGCATCATAGGAGGAAGTAGCTAAGGACTTGAACACAAATCTAAAAAATTATAAGGAAAGTAAACATAAAGATCAAATTTTGATAAAACCTTGTAATCAAATAATCGATAAGGAGTAAAAAGCTGAGTCCAATGATAGCAATGAAGACTTAGATTTGAAGGGATATTTTTAACCAAAATAAGAAGTGGAGGAACCTAGAGCTAAGATCACATACCAAACAAAATATCAACATTTGTGAAATCTTAACATTCAAGAGAAAGAAGGACAATAAAATTATAATATTCAATTCATATGGATTCCAAAAAAATATACGAGGATCCATTATAGAAATTGGTATGGAATATTGGAACAAAGTCTACACCAAAACTTGTGACTTTAGGTGACTATTGGATGTAGAATGGGATTTCAGAAGGACTTCAACAACTAAAATATTATTATGATGTATTTCGAAGAAATTTCACAGAAGTAAAAGGTCTAGATGCTTCACTAGGGAAGATGCACATAAAGCTAAATGAGTTCACACAGTGTGTGAAAAAGTGTCCATACATGCTAAACTCAAACATGAAATTGAAGGTAAAGGATGAAATGGATCAGATGAAATAAGCAGGATTTATCTATCTAGTGGAAAAATTAGATTGGATAAGGCCAATAGTGGTGTACCTTATAAAATATTGAGAAACTAGAGTATGTGGGGACTAATGGATGCTTAATTATGCTTGTATTAATGATCCATTCCCAATTCCTATCGTAGATGAAGTCTTGGAGCTAGTCTCATGACATGAAGTGTATTATTTTACATATGGGTTTAGTGGCTACCATTAGATACCCATCATAATAGAAGATCAAGCTAAAACCACATTTGTAATAGAATGAATATCTTTTACATACAATGTGATGCCTTTTGGATTGAAAAATGCTCTCGATGTGTTTTCTAGGGTTGTGGTTAATGCATTTAAAGACTTGATTTCTTAGAATTCTATCTAGATGATTGGGTTGCTTTTTAATTATTCAAGGAGCATATATCCAAGATATAGTTGATGTTGTAACACTATTGATCTCTTCATATTATGTTGAAACTAAATAAGTTTTTATTATTGACATGGAAAGTGCCTAGACAACCAAATCTCAGTTATAGTCTAATAATGCTATATGGCAATGGGAGGGTAGATCTTATTAGTCAACTAGAGGATGTAGAAATCAATGTGCCTAACCTAATATTTCAAGGATATTTCAAATTAATTGACATTAATATTGATGAAACACACTATAATATGTTTATTATTAAGAAGTGGGATTATGATGGTTAGATAAACCTTAATACAATGTGAAATCAGTTGGAGGCACACCAAGGGGATACAATTATCATTATTCCCCTAAATAAATCTAAGAGTAAGCCATATATCATACCCAAATATCTAGATGCACCCTTTACCTATGGAGATAATAGCTAGTTCAAGGAGGTAATAAAATCTAAGCATAATTCACTGCAAACTACAGAATATCACTTTTTTCATATAAAAATAGTCTTCTAAAACAACCCTAAAAAACTAAGCAATTTTATTCTAAACCTATGATAACAAAGGCATAAGTTCTGTACTTCCAAATAGGAGAATGTAAGTCATATTATATGTGATTGCAACCAAGGTGTAAAGTGGATTTCATGTACAAAGTAGAAGTGGTTGATATGGAGTATAATGAGCCAACAAAAGAAGGCATTGTACCTTGGGAAACTATGTCTTCAATCATTACAAGTTAAAATACCCACATGTTGAATTGGGTAAGAGGAGATCATGAGGTGCATTTGATGTGAATGGGTTTTTATATAAAATTCCAACTGCATCAATATTTTGAAATTGATAATTTGGATGAATTCATCTTCAGACTAGAACATAATGTGCCTAATATAGACCAGAGGGCAAGTTAAGTAAACTATGCACTAAAGAAAACTATTGTGACTTGGTGGACAAATCATAAGAAAAACTAGTTGTAATGGGATGAGGATTGCAAACTATTATGAGATTGATTCCAAGTACCACCTGCCATTAAGGAAAAATAGTGATTTCTCTAAGAAGGATAATGTTTATAAATGCATATCCATAGGTGTGTAGATGTATGGTATATATGAGATATAGAATCCAAATATTGGGCACATATATTTAGTTATACCTTGGCATCACTCCCAATTATGTGGTAAATTCATCAAGAGTACACATTGGATACTAAGAATTGGCCATAGATCCATTATGAATTTATTCAAACATTTTTATTTGATTATGAGAACCCTTTGGTACAAGAATATCTTCAAAATTTGAAGATTATATTATGCCATAGTCGAAGAGAGGATGTCAGTAGTACACAAGACTACACTTTATAGGAAGAAGTGGCTAAGGACTTGAACATAACTCTAAAAAAATTATAAGGAGAGTAAACATAAAGATTAGTTTTTGATAAAATCTTGAAATAAAATTATTGATAATGAGTAAAAATCTAAGTCCAATGATAGTAGTGAAGACTTAAATTTGAAAGGATATTTTTAACCAGAGTGAGAAGTGAAGGATCCTATAGTCAAAATGCAAACCAAAAGAGACACTCTTAGTGAGTCTAATAGATCAACTTGCCAAACACCTATTTTCACTACCAAGCCACCAACCATTAGATTCATGACTACCCCCTTCAGTTAGCCTAAAAAAAATACCCAACCACTCATCCTCTCCTCCTAATCCCTCTTTGAAAGCTATCAAAAAGCCAAATAAGGATGGTTGGACTATGGTAGGAAAGAAGAACAGTCGTACTAAATCCATGAGCTCAAGCATAAGAAGTCCAAAAGGTGGCAAGCCTTCAAAAAGTAAGGGCTCACATGACTAGGCTCCTATTGAGAAAGAGATTTCCTAGGTTGAAGCCCCAAAATTAATAGAAAAACCTAGGGTCTTCAATACCCCTCTTGCTACCAATGTTTTATCTTAGGGTCTAGAGGCTCTAGTGCCCAATTTTTCCAATTTTTAGACTCACAACCAACTGCTCTTCCACTTCCTGCTTTGCGGGATGTACCTGAATGCTCTCAAAACCCTCCTAGGAGGAATGAAGAGTTAGAGGAAGGAGAGTATCAGGTTGATCCTACTATGAGGAAATAATTAGATGATTTTTTAAATGTCAATAATGGGCATTCTTCATAAAACTGATATGATGCCTTAGAAGGCTTAGACTCTGAGGATATGTCTCTTAACACCCATCATCTATGAATTGATTTTCATGGAATGTTCAAGGTCTTACAAACCCAAAATTCAAGTTTGTTATGTGTGATTTCAGAAGGAAGTTTCTTGAGATGGACATTCTTTGTCTGCAAGAAGTAAAGATGGTGGAATTTTTATTATTGGCTGTCAGTAACTCTATCTAGGATGATAGTATTATCTTTTATAGTAATCATGAATTAGTAGGTGGAGGGGTGATCATTTTTATTTCTCTAAGGTAGTAGTTACACTTAGTAGAATCTGGCATGGACCCCACCAACTAGTTAGTTTGGACCCTTTTTAGCATTAAAAGCCATTCCTTTGGATTTATTGATATTTATGCCTCAAATAATGCCATTAAGCATACCCATTTATGGAGATGGATTGCATATGATCTCCTTGATTCTCATTGGGTCATATATGGTGAGTTTAATATGGTGGTGTCTCCTGAAGGCAAAGTGGGCCACCTACCAATGCATTGGGTAGTTAGAAAAAGGGAGGTGTGGTATTATATGTGCATTAAATGGGGATTTTATGATGCTAATTTAATCCACCAGCCTAAAAATAGAGTATGGTACACCTAAAGAAATCTCAGGGAGGGCCTCATTTAGATTTTGAAGTGCCTAGATAGGGAAATGATGCCCACCCAGCTATATTTTTCCTTTGATAACAATTTTTATCCTCCTATGTAGGAACTACCTAATTTTGGGCTTTCTGATCACTCCCCTATTTGGTTTTGAGTGACATGTAAATTCATGAAACCCAAGGTCCACAAAATTCAATTCTTTCTAAACACTTCCCTACTCAAACATGGGCCCACTGTGGTGCACATTCATAGAGTTTGGAATATGGATCCCTGTCCATCTCAAGAATCTAGTTGGATTCTTTGGTGGGATGATGCCATCATAAGGACATCTCACTTTCTAAGAATATATGGTCACCAACTTGATAAAATTTGAAGACACTCTTACTATACTACCTCTTCCATGCTTAGCTATATGGCTTTATCCCTATAAAAATATCCCTTCAATGAGATCTTGTAGGTTAGATTATCTTCTTTATGACATCATATCTAGATAGAAGATAATTAAAATTCATGGGGAACTCAAGTCAAAGCCAAAATCCACTAGCTCAAGATAGGGGACAAAGCATCCAAATAATTCTTTTAAATGCTTTGAGCCAAAAACTTTAAGTATTAAATCTAGAATATCTTTGATGCTGGTAGGAGATTATCAGAGACACCACAAATTATTCAAACTTTTGTCCTTTATTATCAATAAGTGTTTAGAGCTCAAGCTTCCTCTATAGAGTGTGATATTACCCTTCAACAATGCCTCATAGTAGTGCCTTACAAACTTAATTATGCTCAGTGGGTGACTTGATATAGGATCCTCACTATGGATGATTTGCATGAGGTAGTGTCTCATATGGCAAATGACAAAGCTCCAGGCATTAATGGTTTCCCCTATGAATTCTATAAAAACCTTTGGGAACTTGTGGGTGCTAACATACACCATGTTTATCAAGAGGCTTTTTGCATACATTATCTAGGGAAGATTATAAATAAAGGAAACATTAAATTTATACCTAAGCAAGGGGATCCTAAATTGATCTGTAATTGGTAGCTGATCACCCTCCTAAATTTTTCCTACAAGATCATTGCCAAAGTTTTGGCACTCTAGTTACATAATTTGTTGCTACACATCATTTAACTTGAGAAAAAATGATTCATCATAAGTAGATATATACTAGATAATATCATTGTGGTTTAGGAAGGAATGGACTAGGCTAGAAGGTCTAAGAAACAAGCTATGTTCATTAAAATTAACTTTGAAAAATCATATGACCGTATTGAATGGCCTTTCATCATGTCCATGCTTAAAGCCTTGGGATTTTGGCCCAATTTCATTCAAACCATCCAGATGATTTTTTCAGATGCCTCAGCCATCCTTTCCATTAATGGAGTCACCTCTAATAAATTTGGTTTGTTTTGATTTATTTGTTAAGGATGTCATTTGGCACCCACCCTGTATGTGCTTACAGCTAAGGGTTTTGGATATATTCTTGGTAATGTCCAAGATAGGGGCCTTGTTAAAAGAATATATCTCCCTCCAGATAAATAAAACCCTCATGAAGATATGAAATCACTGAATGGCCACTTTACAGATGATTCTTTCCTTACTCTTATTGAAGATGAGAACAATGTGGAAAATGCCTTATAGTGTCTCAACACCTTTTGAATTTCCTCTAGATCAAGCATCCAATGGAAAAAAATGAATTATTACAAGAAATCATACCTCCCCCCACCAGCGTGGGCTACCAAATATGGATGGGCCTAGATCTAACATGATGAAATATTCAATTTTCTTGGCATCTCTTTTGCTTTTGATGATTCTCTGCCCTTGTTGTGGTAATATGTTGTTGATAGAGTTGCTAAAAAGATAGAATATTGGGTGACTAATCCCTTATCATTAGCAGGTAAGTTCCAAATCTACTCAAAATTGCTTACGACAATCCATGTTTACTACTTCTCATGCAGGGTGCCTTCAAAAAATTCTTACTAAAAACTTAAAAAACTTCTCAGGGATTTTGTTTGGGCCAATTCTTCTCATGGACATGGATTCCATAGGATGGCCTAGGATTACTATTACCTCATGTGGGATACTAGAGGTATGGTTCTCAGTGATGTGGCTCATCAAATAATTACCTTATGTGCTAAATGGATTATGCAGGCCATTGATAGTAAAGAAGATTGGAAGGTGTTGTTTTGATACCACATCTCTTCAGGATTGCCAAAAGTCAAGAAAGCCTAGAAAGGGCTCGAATTCTCTAATATTCTTATCATCAAATCCCCCATTCAAAATTTAAGGTCCTTTGTGGTGAAAATTATTTGGAAAGATGGGAGGATCAAACCATGGATTATATGGAATGGTTCAAGGTTTTGAGATGGGTTGTCTATTAACTCACATTCACTATGCTGGTCACCTATTATCAATTTCAATGAAGTCCCTTTGGTCGAGGTTCCTCGTATCAATGCTCTCAAGTTGTTTCATAGAGGGATTCATATTTTCCAAGATATTTTTTTATAAGCAGTCTCTCTCCTGACTATCCTAGGAAGAGGTGAAAACCAAATTTTGGTTAGTCAATGCTGATCGAGAATCCTTCCAATAAATACTTAACATTGTTCCACCTTCAATGCCTCATAAATTTCTTGTCTAATCTACTTGTCTTTGGTGGAAGGACTAGAAGTGATATGTTGAAACTCCATTTCATAATTACACCCCTAGGCTTGGTTATAGATGGCTTAATCCCCACATACTGGTGGATAATTTTAACTCTCAGTGGGGTCTGCATTCCTATATTCGTACTTGGTGCTTCTATTTTCACACTATTTGGGAGGCTTTCTATATAGCCTAAGCTAGTTCATTTTGCTTGGAGTATCTTATATTAGGGTTTAACTATTGGCAGAAGGCTTGTACACTTAGGAATTTACCTTCCCACCTACCCTTTTTATGGCCATTTGGAAATGTTCCCTCATCTTTTCTAGTACTGCTCCAAAGCTTAAAGGGTTTGGAAATGCATTCATGACCTATTTAGGCCTTTCTAGCCTAAATTATTTCATTGGCAACATATCCTTCTTGGAGATAAACCTGCCTTGCCTTTTAAATATACCCAAGTCTAACATACTTTCAGAGTGGAGATTTTATTTTGGTTATGGAAAGAAAGAAAGAATGTAATATTTAGTAATGCTTCTTCAGATTGTAATTTTTTTCTTTGAGAAAGTCCTCTATTATTTATAATGTTCTTTTATAGATATAAGTGAAACAAACAAAGTTTTCATGGAACTTGGACATCTCTAGGACCTTCTCACTCATTGGGGAGATGATCCTTGTGCTATGGCATGGGTTCCTCTATCTCCACCTAGGGAGCATTGACTTGATGATATAATTGCCTTATCTCTTCAAGGTGGAAAAAAACATAGCCGATCTTGGTGCTACTCTCATAGTGGCACCCCATATTAGTGCATGACCCCTCCTAGGTAGCAGTGAGGGTGGCAACCTCAACCTCCTTCCCCTATTGGGAAGGATGGTTGGGATGATCCTCCAATTTTACATCTAGATGCTTAGGGGGATCCACTTGGAAGTCAGTCAGACATGATGGATAAGTTCCATAGGCTCTCTATGTCCATTTCTCCTACTTAGGAATAATAAGATGATAAGGAGGCTACCTAGGATTCTAGTTTGGACCTAATTCCAAATGGCAATGACTTACCAATCTTGGGATGGGGTTATGATGATATAGATCCTCCACCTTCTAGCCTTGCTCTATCAGCTTAATATATTCTCTTATGATGTTATAATGACTTGTTCCTAGGCAGGGCTTAGCTATTTTTGCTTATGTTATTTCCTGTTCTTAGGCTTTTCCTAGTCTGATGTTGAGGCATGATTCAATACCACCTATTTTTTTATGAATTATTTTTATATTTATTTTATTAATATATAAATATATTTCTTAAAAAAATCATAGACCAAACTGAATATCAACAATTTTAAAAGCTCAACATTAAGGAAAAAGGACAGATAACATTGCCAGCTTAAATTCTAAGGGATTCCAATTTTTTTACCAAGATCCATTAAATAAATTGGTATGGAATATTATGATAAAGTATAAACAAAAACTTGTGACTTTAGGTGACTACCAGATGTAGAGTCAGATTTTAGAAGGATTTTAACTATTGCAAGATTAGTAGGATGTATTTCTAACAAAGCTCATAGAAGTAAAAGGTGTAGACCCTTCACTAGGGGATATGGACATATATCTAAAGGAGTGCACATAGTTTTTGAAAAAATATCCATATAGGCTAAACCCAAACATGAAATTGAAGGTAAAATATGAACTAGATTAGATGTAAAAAGTAGGCATTATTTATCTGGTGGAAAAAATAGACTGGATTAGCCTAATGGTGGTGTAGCCTAAAAACTCTTGATAAATTGGAGTATGTGGGGTATAATGGGCACTCAATGATGCTTGTATTAATGATCCATTCTTAATTACTTCCATAGATTAAGTTACAGAGTCAGTCGCATGACATGAAATGTATTATAATGTACTTGTTGTTTACAACTTTTGGTGTCCCATTGGGTCATATATTATGCACTAGTGGTATTTTGGTTGATCAAGACAAAATCATAGTTATTATCATCATGCCACCTCATAAAATATCTATAGAGGTGAGATCATACAGGAAACTATATGAAATTAATCAAAACATACATAGTTATATCTATCCTCATGGAGAAGCTACTATGAAAAGACACTAGGTTCAAATAGACTAATGAATTCCAAACAACATTTGTGGATCTGAAGCATAGATTAGTAACAACTCCCATATTGGTCTTTCCTAACTGGAGTAAACCATTTAATGTTCATATATATGCCTCAAGAATTGTAGTAGGAGTTATTCTAACAAAATAAAGAGACAAAGGGTTAGACTATCCCATTCATTTCGTAAGCCAAAAAATCTCAGTTGCAGATACAAATTACACAACTATAGAAAGAGAAGCTATGGAAATGGTGTTTTCACTCTTTAAAATCAGACTCTACCTTCTAACATCATCATCTATTACTAATCACCAAGCTCTATAATATTTGGTAAATAAGCCCATGTTAGGAGGGAGGATATCTCAGTGGCTAATGTTGTTTCAAGAATTTAAGTTCAAAATCTATGTGAAAATGGGGAGATAAAATGTGGGATAAGACCACTTGAGTGAAATCCATAATGGAGAGGAACCTGAAGAAATTTAAGATGAATCATTGAATGCCCATTTATTTTATGTCTCTATGATTCCATAAAGCATGAAAGACAACCAATTTATTGAAATAAGGAATTTTTCTTGTGCACTATGTAGAAATGCATAAAAAGTAATTGATCACAAGAGCCATCCCATTTACCATCAATAATGCCTTTCTATATAAAATGGGAAAAGATGATGTATTGTACAAAGTAGCTTTAAGCTATCATAGCTTCTTCAAGAGGCACATCAAGGAATCATAGGTGGATATTTCATAGGAGAATCTGTTGCAAGGAAGATATTGCAAAGTGGTATATGTTGGCCTACTCTATTTCAGGATACACACTGAATAAAAAAATACTATGACATATGTCAAAGTATGGGAAGACCTAATAATAGAGATGAAATGATGTTAAACCTTATGTCAGCTTAATAACCATTTAACACTAGGGAATTTAATTTTTAGGACCAATAAAACTACACAGTAAATGTAGTTATGCAAGATACATAGTTACTATGATGGATTACTTCACTAAATGGGTAGAAGATTCTATGACACTAAGTTATAGCACTAAGGATGCAACCAAAATTTTGTATGAGAATATTATAACTAGATTTAGATGTTCAACAAAGTTGGTTAATGATAGAGGAATGAATTTCCTCGATATCACCATCAAGACTTTGATGAAGGAGTTTATGATATTACACCACAAAATCACAACATATCATCCATAAGCTAATGGGTAGGCAAATGCATCAAACAAAGTCATTGTAAAAATGATCACAAAAATAGGCAATGTGAAAAGATATGATTGGAATGATTGAATTGATTTAATCCTATGGGCATAGAGGATAAATTACAAGTGTGCAATAGGTTTCACTCTATTTTAGCTAATTTTTGGATTAGATGCAATCATGACAATGGAGTACATAGTACCTAGTCTATGAATTACAATGATAATGTGACAAGGAGATCATGACTCTCTTTAGGAAATACAGATGGATTTAAATAGGATGGGAAAAAACATGAAAATAACACAATGAAAATAGGAAGTCAACAAATAAAGTCAAAAATCATGGTATGATCAAAATTTGTGATCCAAATATTTTTTCTAGAACAAGGAGTATTAGTATATGATAACAGATTTTAGGCATTTATAGGAAAGTTGTACATCTTATGAAAATTACCTTACATTATTCATGATGTCTCATAGAAAGGAAACATTGTGTTAAAGGATCTTCATGGAACCATTCTCCCATGACATGTAAATTACTATAGGATTAAACCTTACTATTAATAATATCCATCAAATCTCATATAAAAATTAGAGAGGCTGATAAGTAGTACCATGTAGCTTAGGATTTGTGTTTAATGTATTGTTTTATCTTTTTAGTTTTAGGTTTTTAGTGTATCTATATAATGTGATATGTATATCGCAAGACATCCGAACCAAGGTTGAAAATTTAATGTCGTAGAGTGCAACAAGGAAAGCAACCCAAAATGAAAGGAACAATGACATGCAAATTCAAAACATGGATCCTCAATTAAGTCCATAAAGAAAGTGTTGATAAATAAAGTATGGAGGAAGGAAAATCAATGGTCATTCAAAAATTTGTTAATGATGACACACTTAAAATATTGCATCTTTACCAAAGAGGATATAGTGTTATAATTAGGGGATGCACAATAAAATAAAGTAGATGATGGAAAAGATGACGTGCCACATAAAAAACTCCCATCATCAAATCCAATAATTGATTATAGTTAATTTAACAAGCATACTAGTGCATGAACAACTCAACACATTCAAAGAAAAATGTCAGATAGACTCAAGAAGGAAAAGATATATAAACTAGGGCATGTAGACCGCAATGAAATTAAATTTTTTTGAGAATAAGAGACATCTAATATTTTTGCCTAATTATTTCATTTGTGCATGGATTATTCATTATCACTAGTTCAACTGAAGATATCATTCAAATTATATGAGAAGCAACAAGGAAAGCAACCCAAAATGAAAGGAACAATGACATGCAAATTCAAAACATGGATCCTCAATTAAGTCCATAAAGAAAGTGTTGATAAATAAAGTATGGAGGAAGGAAAATCAATGGTCATTCAAAAATTTGTTAATGATGACACACTTAAAATATTGCATCTTAACCAAAGAGGATATAGTGTTAGAATTAGGGGATGTACAATAAAATAAAGTAGATGATGGAAAAGATGACGTGTTACATAAAAAACTCCCATCATCAAATCCAATAATTGATTATAGTTAATTTAACAAGCATACTAGTGCATGAACAACTCAACACATTCAAAGAAAAATGTCAAACAAAATCAAGAAGGAAAAGATATATAAACTAGGGCATGTAGACCACAATGAAATTAAATTTTTTTGAGAATAAGAGACATCTAATATTTTTGCCTAGTTATTTCATTTGTGCATGGATTATTCATTATCACTAGTTCAACTGAAGATATCATTCAAATTATATGAGAATAATAACCATGGATCGCTCATAGATTTTGATTCCTATAATAGATGGATAGAATGAATAAATAGGGATTGGTATTGCACTCAAACAAACACGATACCATGATCCAAACTCATTTGACCACATTAACACAACATAATATAATTTTTTTAAAATCATCCAAAAATAGTGTAATTAGGTGCCCTAACATTAAAACATCACCTATGAAGAACTGATACAGGGCACCTTTGGATAGATCGATGAGGTGATGATGAAACTTCTTAGTTAATACAATGAGGACTCCATTCATGTGTCACAAGATGTGACTATTTTCATCAACACTTCCTCTATGGCACAAGTAACCATACTGATTATGAGGAGTACATCATTAGTCCCTTACAAGATAAATAACCCACCCAACCATTTAAATATGATGAAGAAATAAAGTAGGGAATATAGGGGGATCCATATAGACTTTATAGAGGATGCTTTAGCATATTATCTTTGAATACATCACAAAGTGGCTTTGATATATAACCAAGAGCATGAATCATGTCACAAAAGGGGTGATAAACATTGATTATTACATGATACAACTAAATGAGGATTTTAAATGTAAAAATATTTTAGTCTCTGATCTCATCACTAATATTAAAGTCATCAGCACAACATTACAGGTCTTGCAATATCAATTCTTGGTCTTACTTCTCTACTTGATGTAGTGGAAGTCTTGAGAGGGCTCTATCAATTTGGATGTAGAATTTTGGCCTATGACCACATTCATAAACAATGCCTAGATAAAAATAGGATAATTTATGAAAAACTAGGTAGATTCAATGCATAGTGGGTGGAAAACTAATAGCTTATCCTTTCACATGCTTCGATACCCACAAATGTCATTCAATATTTGGGGCAACATGCTATAGTGACTAAGCTCAATGATGACATCCAAATTAGAGTCCATAAGCTCTCAAAGGCACAAATCACTTCCTTACTAGTATTCATCAATATGTTAGATGTGTAGGTGGAAATTATGTGACAAAAATAGTTGGATGCTCACTCAATACCACCATTGTGAATGATGCCTCTAGGGGAACATCACCCATTACCTCATCAATCAGTAGCACACCTACAAGTAGAGGCATAGGCACTACCTGAAGTACAATTAAACCCTTATAGGCTATTACAAAGAAGAGGAAGGCACTATTATGTAGATCATTGCCACCTCCACTAAATAAGAATGTATAAAAATAAAAATAAAAATAGGATTTTACTCATTTTGACATTAAAGAGGAGGATGTATAAAAATAAATGATTTAAGACATGATAACTAGGGTCTATGAGGAAGAAGAATAAAAATATTTTCTCTTTTGGAAAGTAGTGCCATTTTTCAAGTGCAAAACAATGTTTCGAAGATCCTTTTAGTGGACATTCCCACACCTCTTGAATCAATAATTATCGATATAATGGAAAAAGAGGAAGAACACACACACATTATGGCTAATAATTTTTAGGGAGCACTAGGCACATGGAATTTAGGGGCCCAAATAATCCCACAATAGCAAGGAATCCCACAATAGCCATTAATACACAGGCCAAGGACCCATACTATGCCATGACTATCACCAACTATTATAGAGCATACAGGTTCCTTTGCCAAACCATAACTAGTCAAGGAAGTTGATCTTAAAGAGGCTCAAGTTATATAAGAACATCTAAAAGAGATGATTCTAATATACAAGTGGTTGAATAAGGCTTTGGTCCCTTTAGCTAAACAAAATAGCCTAGCATGTAGGCACATCATGGTTGAATCAACCTTTTCATCATCTACTTTACAATCATTCTCATCTATAAATTATTTAACTCCTATGTATGCGCCAAAAGATATTTCACAACCATATTTTGAGTAGTCATCCATACAAGAATATACTACAACATAGGATCAAGATACTGAGAATCAATTCAAGCAAGAGAAGGCTCAAATAAAGGATTCAAAGAAGGATAGAAAAGAGGAAAAGAAGGAAAGGAAAGAGTAAAAGAAGAAGATGAAGGAATATGTAACATAAAAGGCTATTGAGGAGGAGGAGTAGAGGAAGAATTAAGAGGAACAAAATAATAAGCATGATGAATAAGCTACAAGGAAAGAGAAAGAGAGAACAAATAAAGAAGCACACATAATACATAAGTATAAGGTCGAGGTTGACACATCAAAAAAGGTAGAAGAATATGAGAAAAAGAAAGAATTCCTATGAAATTAGGAGGAAGAAATGTATAATTAGCCCCAAAATCAAGTGGATAAAGACAAGGCATAGGTATCTACTAAAGCAAAGGAAAAACAACAGGCATAAGTCACAACACAACAATCAATAGAACCTACTGAGAAGGTGGTGATACTTGAATTACAATGGACATCTTATACATCACAAGGCTTAGGGTCAACTTAGGGGGTGTATAAGAGGATGTATCCCAACACTACCCACAATTATCTAACCAATGGTTGTCAGATGTGCCTACACCCTCAATATGATGGATAACCTTCTCACTTATAATGGATAAAATAAAGAAGGCACCTATGATGTCCATGACTTATATTTTGGCCCTTGAAACAATGATAAAAGAAACATCACTCGATGTTTCCTAGTTACCTTTTTCAAATCAAATTGATGACAAAACCATGTTTTAGGAGTCTATCATACAGATGGATTTTGCATTAGATTAAGAGGCATTACGATGAAGGGAGGAAAATGTAGACTTACACCTTTGCCTCACCAAATCTAGGAAATTTATTGATGACACCTACCTTATCTTGGTCACTCAAGTCTTCAGTGACCAAGTCATGTCTGAGGAAAAGTAATTCAAAGCCCTTATGTCCTAACTAATAAAAGACTATATCATTATGCATAAGTTACAAAGACTTCAAACATAAAGTCAAAATATGAAGGCAAAAATAAAGGTTATTTTTGAGTTCCTTGAAGAATAAGTTTTGGACACCACTATGATCCAAGCTCAACACATAGACAGAAGCTTGATCAATTAGGGAAAAAAACTGAACACCACATAGAGCAAAGTGAACTCAGAGTTTGCTAAAGCTGACAAACATAAAATAATAATTGGGGATCAATTGAATACTTTTGATGAGCTGTATGTTGCACTGAAGAAGTATCTTGAGTTAAGAGACAATGTGATGCACAAACTACAAAAATATTAACTAAGATGCTACATAATAATGTTTTTGGCATTCAGATGTAAAGGCATATAGATAAACTAGAGGACTTATCATAATAAGTCCAACAGAAGGTGTCATACACTAGGGCCATCTTCACCATCATAGAAGATGATGACATTTAGATTATTATGGGATTCTAAGTCCAGTTGCACATTATGATCAAATTGGTGTGGGAAGTTTTCATTGATTAGATGGTATTAAAAAGGACTTGTCTCATTTAGATAGATTTGTCATAGAAATCATCATGGATCCCTAATTCATCCCACTAAACCAACTCCAACAAGATCTCTAGTAGAGAAAAATTGACACAACTACACAACCAACTATCCAAATGGAGCAAATGCCTCTAGCACCCAATTTTACACCTGTGACTTCTTCATTAACAACTCCAAAAGCATAATCTTTACAGTCTTCCTTTGTTCTATCAACTTAGTCTATGCCCCCACCTTCTCTCTAGATGCTGCAAAGATTCTAGTTTTGAAAATTTGAATAATTTTTCTAGTAAATAAGGAATTAAGCATTAGGATCAGGGCTAGGTTGGTTGAAAACTTGTAATGGGCAGCCACATGGCAATGTCAATATATTAAAAACCTCAAAGGGTGATAGATTGGTACACTACTTTATTGAAAACACAAAAGGATAACTAAATGGTGAAAAAGAGGTGAAAACCAATAAATGACACCTTGAAAAATTATTGAAAGTAATGTTTTTGGACTAGCACCTCAATGTAGATATTTCTCTCAAATTTAGTAGAAGACACCCTTCTTATGACTTTCTCTAGGGTTGAGACAATTATTTAAATCTAAAAAAGTGCTTATAGTTGAATAAAACTATAAAATCACAAATTATAAATTCTTGATAAATGTGTGATGGATATCAGTTTGTATAGTGTATTTACTTTTATATGTATTTAGCATATGTACATTTTTGAAAGTTTACAGAATGTGAAAATAGTCATTCAATCTTCAAGCAAAAGGATGGAATGTGAAGTAACAATGCATTATAAATTTATATAACTAGTGATCAGTTATAATGGACTTGGGTTCCAAAAATATAGATATTAATATAAAGATCTGATAATGGTTTTCTTGAATGTCTTTTGTACTTATTTTATATGCAGTAAATACTATATTTTATTCAAATATATTTAATAATTTAATAATAATGAATGTTTTGTACAATTTAGTCTATGTTTCTCTAGATAAATAAGTAATTCTGAATTGAATAAAGGATGGACCTATTATGTAACTATGTCTACATTCTGAGTTTGTATTCTACTTCGCACATAGCTACATAATATCATGTTTTGATGGGTTTTTATAAGAACCACTTTTAATAGATTGTAACTAGTTCAATATTTTGTCAGTGGTGTGACTCATAATTTGAGTACCTGACTTTAAAGTTCTTGCTGGAGGATTTGACAATGAAATTTGAGACACAAGAGGTAGATTTGTATGTCTCAAAGAAGTAGTGTGAGGTGGAGATACATGAGGGCATATTGACCTTAGAGGTGACACATGAGGTGAAGGTGGTAATAAATCTTGTTGAGAAACATATTGTGATATTATTTCAAGTGAAACATGGCTCTTCCCCTAATCATAAGCAATGTAATACTCCATGGTCTTATCAATCAACACAAATGTATTTATAGGAAGAGTGGTAGATTTTTGTGAAATAGATTTCCATGGAGATAAGGGTTTCTTATTATTCAATTTTACCTTTATGGATGACCTTCTCCCACATGCCTTCTCTATGATTTTAACTTTTCTTAGGTCTTCTCCACCACCAACACATCCTGTTTTAGCAACTATGCAAGAAGTAGCACTAGGAACATTAAACCTTGATGTCATTAAAAGACTTGTTGATTTTGGTTTGGTGGACCTTGATGAAGACCATGGAATTTTTGATCCTTACAATGCTATAAAATATTTCATATTATTATCTAACCAAGCCATGGTTATAAATATGATTACTTTAGTGTGAGCATCCAACTAAGTGATTTTAGGGGCTGAAAATAGTGTATTTTTTATAATATAAATTTATTATTAGTAGATACTATGTATGTACTAATGTAATCATTTTTTTCAATTAGTTATGCATTGAAAAATGTGTATACTATAATTTCTGAAGTTTATGAATCCATAAAAGTAGTTTGTGAAATACACGATTAAAAAAAAGTTATTTTCCTGCCTGTCTATTAGGTGATGTGATAGGACAAGACTATTTTATTCAAGAAAATAGGTTTATTTCAATTAAAAAAGTGATTTTTTAAATTATCCAATATAATGATAGAATTAAAGCTCAATGAAAGTTTGGAAACATATTTCATTATGTACAATAATTTGAAAAGGCAAGAGGGAATATTTTGTAGGAATATGTGGCAGGCAATGTGACCAAGCAATGATTTTCTAGAAATAATAAAATCATGTTTTCTCCTTGAATTTATAGTAGATATTTTTAAATTTATACTCATTTGAAATCTAAATATGTGTGTGATAAAACTAATGAATCATTATTCTATATTTCTTTTCAATAATGAGCAACAATCATATTTATTTCTAAGCATCTACGTAAAACTATAGCAGAAAATGTATATAATTTAACAATAATTTTAATTTGTTATTATTTTTCAAGCAATTTTTTCTGCTAAAATAATATCATAAATAATTTTACAACTAAATGTTTTTAAGATTTAATTAAGACGAATTAAAAAATGTGAAAAGTTTTAATAATTTTTTTACTAAACATCCAATCAAAAAACTAATAAAAATAAATAATTATATCACTGCCTACATCATGTGAACATCATAAAATGGAAAATGAAGAATATTTTAGTTTAAGATAAGCCTTTAGAGCTTTTATGGTCCTATGGTGTTTCCAAGTGGAAGTACTCTAGGGACCTAGAACACTGGAGGCATTAAGCCTTTGAGCTAAGCCTAATAAGCTTTTATAGTCTTGTGGAGTTGCTAAATGGTAGTATTTTGGAGACTTAGAACACTAGAGGCATTAAACCTTTGGGCTAAGCCTCTTGAGCTTCCGAAGTCCTGTGGAACTACCAAATTAAATCATTTATGGGACTTGGAATGTTAGAGGCATTAAGCCTTTTGTTGGGCTTCCTTAGCACATTCTAGGGACTCAGAACCCTACAGGCATTAAACCTTTGGGCTAAGCCTCCTGAACTTCCATAGTCTTGTGGAGCTCCCAAGTGGTAGCATCTTAGGGACTTGGAACGTTAGAGGTATTAAGCCTTTGGCTGGGCTTATTAGCCCATTTTGGGGAATTGAAATCCTAAATGCATTAAGCCTTTAGGCTAAACCTCCTAAGCTATTTTATTTTGGGGCTGCCAAGTGGTAGCATTTTGAGAACCTAGAAAGCTAGAGGCATTAAGCCTTTGGTCAAGTTTCCTCGGTCCATTCCAAGGACTCAAAACCTCAAAGGCATTATGCCTTTGGGCTAAGCTTCTTGAGCATCTACAATCCTGTGGAGTTGCCAAATGACAACATTCTGGGGACCCAGAACACCAAAGGCATTAAGCCTTTGGTCGGGTTCCCTCAGTCCATTCTGGGAAATCAAAACCACAAAAGCATAGGCCTTTGGGTTAAGCTTCCCGAGTTGCTATAGTCTCATGGAATTGCCAAGTGGTAGCATTCTAGGGACCCAAAATGTTAGAGGTATTAAGCCTTTGGCTAGGCTTCCTTAGCCTATTTTGGAGACTTAGAAGAATGAAGGCATTTGGCATTTGGAATAAGTCTCTTGAGTTTACACAGTCTAGCGGAGATGACAAGTGGCAACATTCTAGGAACTTGAAACGTCGAAGGCATTAAGCCTTTATCTAGGCTTCCTCAACCCATTATGGGGACTCAGAATCCTAGTGGCATTAGGCCTTTGGGATAAACCTCCTGAGTTTTTGCAGTCCTATGTAGCTGCCAGTGGAAACATTTTGGGGACCTAGAGCACCAGAGGCATTAAACCTTTGGCCGAGCTTCCTTAGCCCCATGGAGATGTCAAGTGAAAATATTCTAGGGACTTGGAACCCTAAAGGCATTAATCCTTTGGGCTAAGCCTCTTTAGCTTTCACAGTCCTATGGAGTTAACAAATGACAACATTGTGGAGATTCAGAGCCATCAGGGCATTAAGCAACTAAGATGAGATTATGATAATTGCTTCTTAAAAGTAGAATTCAGGAGAATTAGGCTTTCTAGAAATAGGGTTTTGACACCTTTATTTTTGGCTTCAGGGGTGATACCTCAGAGCAATAATAAGTGGGAGGCAATGCCCCCCACACCCCCTTGTCAAGAAGTAGGACACAAACTGCATCACAAAGGGATCCAATATTTAACTTTGTTGTCACATATCTAACAATTATGATGGTTTCTATATATCAAGAAATCAAATGAACAAACTTTTTCTTAAAAACATGATAAGCTAAGTAGCATTATGTAATGCTTTGTTACCTTAGGTTTATTGAATTGTGTTAGATTAAGAATAATATCAAACATATAATACACCACTTCTTTGGCCATATCATACAATTAAATATAACAAAAGAAAAATAATCTCTCTAATTCTGATGCAATCATGTAAAATTCATATAAATTCTAATTCACTTAATTACTTTTGTTTCCAATCATAGCATACTTTCCAGCAAATGAAGAAATTATCAAAATTATAAACATCATACTTATCCATTTTGCCTAAAAATTACAGTTTGCACTTGATGCACTTGATTCTACATATAATTGCCTATACTCTAAAAAACTTTCTTGCAAATGCAGAGTGGCACAGCCTTTAGCCACTTTTAGAAAAAAAGCCTATAACACTAGTTCTCTAAATATTTGAAAATAAAGAACGGCTCTCAACCATCTATAAAGAATCACAATCCATCCAATTATTATGAAAATACATTGAAACATAAACAATGTGAATCTTGCTTGCAAAATAAGAACTCCATACAATTTTGATGCCCAAGAATGCAACACAAAATGTGACCACTACTCCGACGCCTGCACTGAATCCTGATCTCACTAGCACATATTCTGTCTGGTGAACACCAGTTTACAATCCATGATTTCAGCACCTCTATTTTGGAGCTTTCCCATGAATGCCCTTCATTTTTGATTGTAGCAATGAAAAACTCAGTGGCAATGTGAGTGCAGAGACTAATCATGAACAAGGCAGCAATAGTGGTCCAAAGCCCTCTATAGGCTGTAGTGGCCATGCCAGGCAGAAAATATCACACAAGCAAACACACACAGTGTGAATTGTGCCGAATCAATTGAAAATTGCTTGCCAATCAAATCTTTTAATTCTTCTTCTTGATGTATGGCGGACATGCTCACATTCTGCGCGGCAAACGCTCCAACTAACTGGATATTAAAACCGCAGGCCGCGGGAGCATTGCCGGGAAGCCAAAGGGCTACTTTCTGTTCGGCCTTACATATATCCCACAGGATGAATAATGTGAACACGGCTACGGCCCAAAACATCATCCAGTACTCCCGCTGGATTGCCATTGCTTCTCAAACACTCATCAACACAAGCACACAGATTATTCAACGCTCGACACCACCTCAAGATGTTTTGTATTCAAAATATTTGGTATATATAAACACTTCGTAAAGTTATAAATATTCTTAAAGTAAAGTTCTTATTTTTCATTTTGAAATCCATTAAAATAGCTGTAGTCGATTCCGCAAGCACCATCAAAGAAAAACGAGCCATATTCCTTCCAACAATACAACGAAGGTACTGTAATTATGGTATAATAACAAACATTTTACCTATCTACAGTACATGCAGTAAAAAAATCGGTCTGGAATTATTAAAGACTGTTGAGTGGTGAAAAACGTTGTACATTGCACGCGATATCCGTATTATAAGTAACTCTTCTTACTACAGATACTTGAAGTGTACTATAAATCTGTAAAGCGTTAAAGAATAATAATCTTCCACTGCGCGTAAAGAGTAACATTCCATGTACTCATTTTGGAAAACCAGGTGGGGACGAATGTCGGTTGCTTTCCAAAAGTATTAAAAACATAAAGATAATTTGATTATTTTCCTTTTCATCTAAATAATTTAAAGAGTATTGCAATGTGATACGTTTTGTAACTTTTATTTATATTCTCAATAATGTGGATATGAAATCGTTTGAGGGTAATTAGTCGACGTAAATAATTTGATTCTTTTTTTTTGTTCTAAATAATTTAAGGAGTATTGTAACGTATTTAACACATTTTGTAATTTTTCTTTATATTCTCAATAATGTGGATATGAAATTGTTTGAGGGTAATTAGTCGATGCAAAAAAAATTTATCGACAAATTTCAACCTCTTTTATATCTTTTCAACTACAACAACCTAACCATTTCGATCGTATAAATATTTGAATTTTTTTTATCGATTATTCAATTTATAATTAACCAGCGTTTGTGCTCAATCCCTTGATAAGAGTTGCTCCACTCAAACCTTACTGGCTGCTGCAAGAGTATTGAATTCACTCACTACATAATCCTTGTGAATCAACAAAATTTGTATTTTAATAGAAAATGATATCTAACATATTTGGTGAGTTCAGAAACATTATCTTACAGATCCTCTTAGTCTTTGTTCATCTCTGTCAAATCTTTTCTAGATTCTCCTTGTAATTACTTTGAGATTATGAAAGTCACTTTCATGAGGTGGCACTCCCATATATTTTCATGTCCAATGGGTGCTGCCACCTCAAGGAATTGGGCACGTGATGAATGAAAGATTATTTTAGAAGTGGTTTATATTTGTAAGGAAGGGGGCTTGGAAAAGATTTGAAACTACATAAAAGTGAGGGGTTGAAGCTTTGAATATCTTATTTTTATTATTCCAACATTGATAGTACCTAGTCAAAGATTTTGTAAATGGCACGACTCACAATTTAAGGACCTGAATTTGAAGCTCTTGTTGGAGGAGTTGGAAATGAAATTTGAGATACGAGGTGGACTTAGAGATGTTTTAAAGGATTAGTGTGATGTGGAGATACATGAGGGAATAGTGACCTTAGAGGTAACATAGAAAGTTGAGGTAGTAACAAATTTTGTTGAGAAGTATATTGCTATTTTAGTTCAGGTGAAATGTGGTTTTTTTATTGACTAGAAGCAATGCATTGCTCTATGATCTTATCAATCAACACATGTATTTATACAAAGAGTGGTAGTTTCTTGAGAAACAAATTTCAGTGGAGATAGGGATTTCTTAATATTCAATTTACCTTTGTGGATAAGCTTATTCTACATACCTTCTCTAACATTCTATCTTTGTTTAGGTCATCTCTATCACCACCACATTTTATTACCTTTGTGGATAAGCTTATCCCACATACCTTCTCTAACATTCTATCTTTGTTCAAGTTGTCTCCATCACCACCACATTTTATTGTAGCAACATTATGAGAAGTGGCACTAGAAACATTAGACTTAGATGTCATTGAAAGAATTGTTGATTTTTGTTTGGTGGACCTTGATAAAGATCATTGACCTTTTGATCCTTGTAATGTTATAAAATATTTCATATTATTATTAATCCAAGCCATGGTACTAAATATGCCTATTTTAATGTAAATGCCAAAGTTAGTGATTTAAAGCATTGATAAATGGTGCATTGTTTATAATAGAAACTTATTATTTGGTTCTTGAAGTTCATGACCATCATCCGCAATCCCCTTAGGCACATTTTCTAGTTTGTACTATACAATTTATTCCAAACGTCATTTGCAATTGTTCATGCTTACTTCTTATAGTTTATATCCGTATGGGATGAAAAAACAAAGTGAGTTTTTTAAGTTTATAGGTCAAATAAATTATTGCTTCTTACAACATATATGAAGTGCATTTGTTTTTCAGGTTTTTAAATGTTTAATATCTGATATTACTTTCAGACCTTGTTGTAAAGGTATGATGCATTCGAATACTTGCACTTTGTAATTTATACCTTCAGAAAATATTAATTAATGATATGACAGGTATAATCATTACCTGTAATACGAATCAGTAAGTTGAAGTATTAAGAGTAGCCCTTAGAGTGACATTAGTATTGCATGTAAATAAAGGATTGGGTAGTAAGAAGGCATTCAAAACTCTTACAGAATCAAGGAATCAATATACTAAAAAGTTTAATGATCATATACTACTATAATGTATGAAACTAACTAATCAATCAGAAAAATAATACACAATGTTGATTTCAAGTGATTATATTTGTAGGAGGGAGCCATACAAGGCAATTAATATAAATCAAGCGATCCGTCAATTATGAAGCAGGTGTTTTAGTATTGATACCTCTCATGAGCCTTAACATTCCACCCCACCTTCCATTTTTAACATTTATTAGTTCATAGCCCTATGTAATAGGAGTTTAATTTTATGGTCCTCATGCTCTGTACTCAGACGAATCTGAGGAGGAAATAAGTTGAGAAGCTTGATTATGCTACTCGTCCACCTCATCGGTCATTATCCCTTTCCATTATCTTTATTTGTGATCCATATGCGCTACCTCAAAAGCATTTTAGAAAACAAAAATAGGCTGAAGTGTGGGTGTAAATGAGCGTAAGCTGGTGATTGTTATTCTGAGTAGAGATATTAATGTGTTTTGTGAGAACTTCATCCAAAGTCTCGATAGACCTATATTTGAATAATAAAGTTATAATAATGTTTCATTTGTCAGTTTAGATTTTAAGTGTTATTGAAAACTATGAGGAACAGTAAAGTTCTCAGATACAACTCTGCTTTGTTATCAGTTCTATAATTTTTATTTCTGGATTCATATCAAGGATCACTCTTTTACATAAATAAATTTATGCTTGGATATTATCCTAGGCTTGTTTTATTAATAAATTTATAAGTCTATACTATTCTGAAAGTGAAAAAGTGATGGACTTTAGGACTTGCATTTTTGCTCCAAAAGTTAATATTATATATTAATGATAAATCATCAAGGATCAGTGTAAGAAACACTAATTAAGGCTCTACCAAAACTGCATAAATGCATTGGTAGCTCATTTTATGCTCATTTTATAAATTTCAAGAAAGACGACAGGTGGTTTCCATTAGGAATTTGTTGGCATTGAAGAACATGCAACACTAGAAAAACATGTACGAACCATCTATCCAAATATATCATCATCAATTAAAATTTGATGGTAGCATGACTAAACAACTTCTAGAATTTTTAGCCACAAATTGTTACAACAAAATCAGGAACATTCAAATGCCTCAAAATATAAAAATAACTTCCAAAGAGACGTCTAGAAATAATTATGGATTGACTAGTGGAGAAGTCACTTTTTCATTGTCTACATGTATTTATTCAGTTTTACTTCACCTTGATAAGGTATTAATCAATTGAGTCTCAATATCTCTCTTGATGGTTTTCATATAATGGTAAATAATGCTGTGAAAAAATGAACAAAGGACTAATTTTATGGTGGCATGACAACTTACAAACTTAAAATCAAAAATTGTCCCATCGAAATTTAGGCTCGTTCAGATGTCTCAAAGGATCATAGTCGCTTCGAAAAAGGCATCTATAAAAAAGTCCCTCGACAAAACATGATGCCACTTTTTCTTTATCTACATGTATTTCTTCAATTATTTTGACCCTTAATTGATTATGCATTAATCAAGATAGTCCCAATCTCTCTCTTAACATTTTACTATACAATGGCAAATAATGACGAGTAACATTTAAAAAAAAAGTAACTACAATAATTGCTAGAACAAGGCATTATAGCTAAAAACATTTCATCATGTGTGTTACCCATTGTGATGTTACGAAATAAAGATGGCTCTTAGAGGATGTGCACTAACTACCCTACCTTGATCAAGATCATTATAAAGAATTAATATTTGCTTCCACAGATTGATAATTTATTGGACCAACTTTAATATGATAAGTACTTCACAAAGTTGCATCTTAAATTACGTTATCATCAAGTTTAAATGGAAGAGGTGTTGGGAATAAAGAGAAGGGAAGGGAGGAGAGGAAAGACAAAATACTAAATTTGCTGGCTCTTGACAAATCCTAGAGCCAAAGTATAAGACAAAAAAACATAGTTCAACAAGTTTAAAACTTGCTAAAATAGAGGATGCAAAGATTAAGCAAAATACACAAATATTTGCATAGATTATATTCCTTAAAAATATTTATTACAATGACTGATTAGAGGTATTGAATCAATACAACTACATGTATTTTAAACTTACTACAAAAAGACACTCAAAAACTTACATTTTGTTATGTATTGATATTAATTTTATCCTTCTATTCTTTAATGTTGTAGATACTCAGATTCCTCTCTCTATTATGTTGAATATTCTTTTAATTCACTGTTGTAATTCTTCTACTTATACTTTTTGTTGCACACTCTTTTTACTCAGAATTTTTTCATACTAAATATTCTTGTTTCTTCTTTGGTCCTATATTATGCCTTGTTTAATTTCTATAGGGTATTGTTGTTCCATGTTTTTCTACATCTTTATTTTGTCTTTTTCTCCCCGATTTATTTTCTACTACACTCTCACTACTTCTCCACCTACCAAATTCTTTCTCTCTAATCCAAACAGTTTCCTAAGTTCAACTTTCAAATTATTGTGTAAAAAATTTTGTTCGGTGAGTTTAAATAAATGTTGACATAGGAGTTTGGAACTAGAACTTAGGTAGGTGAAAGGACAAGCATAATATTATTTTAACACCCCCCTTATTTATGACCTTATTTATATTCTCTATTGAACACTTTTCAACCCATAAAATATATTTATAACTTATTCTTATATTCTTAGATGCTTATGGAACTATTCTAAGCATGTCTAAAGTTATTCTATTCATCTTTGGAGGTTGAATGGTGGACTTTGTAGCCAACCTAATGGACTCTAGAGCTAGCCTATGGGACTCTAAAGCTAGAATATGGGACTTTGGAGATAGATTGGTGGACTATGGAGCCACCCTATAGTATTCTAGATCCAAATTGGTAGACTCTGGAGCTAGCTTGGTGGAATCTAGAGTTAGCCTACGTAACTCTAGAGTCAAATATGGGTCTATGAAGCTAACATATAACCTTCTAGAGCCAATTTTGTTGCATCTATGACCCCTAACCTTTTTCTTAAACATATAAGACTATATTTGGGTAAAGGCTTAGTGACCATATAAATGGGTTGTTACTCTAACTTGAAAAATTTAAGTTTTATCACATTTTTTTCAATTAACTCTCTAATAAAATAATACATGATTTCAATATTCTTGATTCTACCATACAAAATAGGATTCTTTGATAAGGCAATGGAGGATATAATGTCATAAAATATTATTGACATTTATTGGTGCTATTTATTCAAATATTATATAATTCTCCTAATCCATATGACAAGACATATTGTTGTATTTATTACTATGTACTCTACTTTAGATGTTGAAAGTAAAACTATGAGTTATTTCTTTGAAACCCAAGAAATCACTTTTGACCCAAGATGGAACACTTAACCAAATGTACATTTTTTATCCTCTAGAATACTAGCCCAATCACTATCCGTGTATACAATTAACTAAAATTGATCTTTTACTACACACAAACCTCCATATCCTCTTATGCACTTAACATATGTCAAGATCATCTTGCTTTCTTGTCAATGTGTCTCTTTCAGTGTCTTTATGAATCTAGATATGAGGCTGATTGCATACGTGATATCTTGTCTAGTCGTAGTCAAATACATAAAATTTCTATGATACACTTATACCATGTGGTGTCCACATTGTTTCTACAATCTTCCTTGTGTAATTTCAAATTTATTTCAGCTAGTGTAGATATTAGTTTGTTTCCCAACATCCTAAACCTCTCCAAAATATATTTTTCACACTTGTCTTGTGATATAAATATGCCTTCATTCATTGGTTTAACTTCTATCCCAATAAGAAAACTCAACAAACCTAAATAAGTAATCTCAAACTCTTTCATGGTTGATTTGAACTCTCTTATGGACTAGTTTGCATTTCTAGTGAAGATTAGATCATCCACATATAAGTAAGAATCAAAATACTTTTCTTTTTTTTGTCTTGATATAGAGTGTGGGATCACTACTACTTTTATTAAAACTATTTCTCATCAAAAAATATTCTATTTAGTTGTACCATGCCCTTGGTGCTTGCTCGAGCCTATATAATGTATTTTTTAGCCTATATAACTTTTTCTCATGCTCGATAATCTCATAACCATGTGGTTGTACAACATAAATCTCTTCTTCTAACATTACATTCAAGAAGGTTGACTTGACATCAATTTGATTCACCTTCCATTTGTGTTGAACAATTATTACAATGATTGTTATTACTATTTTTAGCCTTGCTACAAGGGCAAATATCTCATTGTAATTATGTCTAGGCCTCTACTTGTAACCTTTCACTAATCTTGTATTATGTCTCTCTACCTTTCCTTTAGGAGTGATATAGGTTTTATAAACCCACTTCACTCCAATGACCTCTTTTCCTGATAGAAGGTCTACTAGTTCTCATTTCTTATTTTTCTATATTCGTGCATTTCTTCATTCATTACTTCACACCAATTATTATCCTTGATTGCTTAGATAGAATCAACTACTAAAAAGAGAGAAAAATTCATTGTTTCATCTTCATTTTCTTCATACCTTGATTGCTCATAGATTTTTTGCAAGTTTCTTTTCCTTGGTACTTAGCATTGACTTGAGTTGAAGGAGGATGAAATTGACACATGAGCTTCTCCTTGACCTCCTTTTTTGGTTACTACCAGTTCTTTCTCTTCATCTATTATTTGTTCCTCTCCCCCTACCTATTACATTCACATTTATCTTTAAGACTTGTTCATGGGAAGAGGTGGCTAACCTGTTCAAAATTTATTCATGGGTTTGTAAAGAACCCATTAGCTCATCTATTGTCATTTGTATCAAGTCCTTAGACACCTCAATTGCAACCACTCTAGGTTCAAATATGATTTGAAGGCTCATCAACACCTTCTCTATGGTTCTATGATCTTTAAAAGTATCTCCATTTTTCTTAATTTGATTTACTATGCCCATAGTCCTTTTGAAGAAGTCACTAATTGATTCATTTTCTTTCATCATCAATGTCTCAAAGCCCATTCTCAATAACTATAATTTGACAAGCTTCACCTTGTCATTGCCTTCACCTTGTCATTACTTTGATAAGCATTTTGTAAAATATCCTAAGCTTGCTTAGAATGAATAGTTGTTGCTATCCTTGGAAAAATTGAATCAACCAATGCCATTTGAATGTTGTTTAGAGCCTTGACATCCTTCTTTCTATTCTCTTTCAATAAATTTCTTTGTGCTTGAGTGAGGGTATTGAATGTTGTCATGTCTGCAACTTTTGTGTATCCACCCTCTACAAGTTCTCAAAGCTCTTGTGAACAAAAAAATGTCTTCATCTTGATGCATTATACATTGTAGTTTTTTCCTTCAAACGTAAGAGGTTGCTTCCATGAACTACTGCTACTAGCTGCCACGTTTGACAGTCACTAAAGACCTAAGCTCTGTTACATGTTGTTGGGAATAAAGGGCAAATAAAGGAGGAGAGGAGCTAAAACATTAAAGTTGTTGGCTCGTGACAAATCCCAAAACCAAAGTTTAAGGCAGAAAAACACAATTCAACAAGCTTAAAACCTCTTAAAACATAAGAGATAAAGATCAAATAGAACACACAAACATTTGAATACATTATATTGCTTAAAAACCCATATTCCAATGACTTATTACAGGTATTAAATCAGTACAGATACAACTATAATAAACTTACTAAAAAAGACCTTCAAAAACTTATATTTTATTCCTTACCGAACTATTAATTTTCTCTTGTTATTCTTTGTTGTTGTAGATACTTTGATTCCTTCCACTATTATGTTGAATCTTCTTGTACTCTGACTGTTGTAAGTCTTTTCCTTCTAATCTCTACTGCGCAACCTTTTTGCTCAGACTGTTGTCATACTAAATACTCTTTTTGCTGCTTTGTTCCTATGTTTTGCCTTGTCTATTTTTTGCAGGTTACTGCTGCTCCGTGTTTTTTTTCCCTCTTGCTCGTCTCTTTTTCCCCATTTGTCTTCTACTACACTTTGAGTACTTCACCTACCAATCTCTTTCCCTCCAATCCAAACAGCTGCCTAAGTTCAAGTTTCAAACTGCTGTACAGTAAATTATGTTTGATGAGTTCAAACAAGTGCTGAGGTAAATCTCCGGAGCCAAGATAGAGGTAGATGACAGGGAAAGAATAATATTATTTTAATAGGAAGATGTGTGGAATAGAATCTTCAAAACAGGACAAGGTTTTTAGAAATGATTGGTCCTTACTTTTCATTTATGGCATTCCCTGAAATACTGACGTTTCGCACATCTAAGTATCTAACCAACTATAGGGCCAGGCCACAAAGAGCCAGGGCATTGCTGAAAGGCCAATGAGCTCCCTTCTGCTTGGCATCGTGCCCATCCACATCAGCAAGTTCTCTCATATTTCATGATAATACAAATATTTCTGCGCTTGACACCACCTATTTTTTTTTTTTTTTTTTCATGAAAAAAGCATTTCGGAAAATTATAAATATTATTAATTTGTAGTTGTCTCATATTTCTTTTCTTAAAGTGGCTGAAACAGTTAAAAGTCGATGCCGAAGGTGCCATCATAATAAAGACCAACAATATTATGTTTCCTTTGAATAATATAATTGAGGTACTGTAATTGTTTACAGGAAAAGTAAAAAAACAAATGCTATAAAAATATATGCACAATAAATTAAAAAAAAACCTAGAATCGTTGAAGGCAGTCCGAATAACATCGTCTAAAAAGGTTATATCTCATTATTGAAGCATTCCCGACAGCGATGACTGGAAGGGATGATTGTGTTGTTCAGATTGGGCCAGAAAAAGGTTTTATCTCGTTATTAAGCCTCTCGGAGGGAAGATTGTGATCTTTCTTTTCGGAAAGCAGATAAATGTTCTTTCCTTGATCGCTACTCCAAGCAATCTGAAACAGAATATTGCAGTATAGCCAAGGTATTTGATAATTTTCAATTCTTTTGATATAGAGCAAATAGTTACTTTTATTTTTTTGGTCCGTGTCGTCGTAGCAATACGCGTTTCTTCTGATTCCTTTCAATGCACTTGACAGTGTTTATTTTATTTTATTTTATATTTTTTGTTTTGATTTTATTTTTTTGGGGATGTAACTTTCATATGTAATAACTGGCATTTCTAAAAGGTGGTTATCATTTTTTGTTTGGTCAATTTATTTTTTTTGGTTTATTTATATTAATTTTTGATTAATTTTAATTAATATATTTTTGACAATAAAATAATAAAAGAGAGATATTTTAAAAACTAAAGAATTACTCTATACAATTAATTCATGTAAAAACTAAAATTTTAATTTAAAAAAATAAAATAAAATCTACAAATAAATATTAGAATTTCAAAACAATATAATTTTGAAAATCGATTTTATGAATTATAATAAATCACAAATTAATTTCATTGAAAAATATTGTGTTGAAAAAACTACTATTTAAATTACAAATAAATATTATAATTAATCTCAAAGATCAAATTGATCTTTATGTTCAATTGTATATAATTGTAACACTTATACTATTAATTATGAATTTTTATATCAAACAGCGTATACTCCTCAATCCAAAATCCATTTAACTAATTCTTGTGTGTTCAGTCTCTTTATGCACTACATCTATTTTTTTTTTAACGTCCACCTCCTCACTTGTAAGGGGAACCGCTCTCATCATGTTAGTTTATTCTACCAAAATATATACAAAATCTATAGTAATAATATTGAATGTTCAATTCCTATATATTTTTAGTTAAAGTTATTATAGATTTTATTATTGAATTGAGTTATAGTGTTAGATCTATGATAAAAAAGTTAAATATTAGATTTTTTTGTTAAATAAGTGGCGATATTTTATGTAAAGTAGGAGTTTGAGGGCAGCACCTCGGGAACTAAAATTTAAAGAGTCAAATCCTATTTCTAGGAAGATGAATTCCACCGAATTCTATTTTTATGAAAAAAGTCCTAATGACATTTTTTATACTCTATTTTTATGATAAAAAATCTTAATAATGTTTTGTCAATTAAATGTATTTATCTTTGTGAAGTTCATATGTAATATGACAAATTTATATATAATCTATTTATTTTAAATTAATAAACCCTGATATCTAATATTGTGGATGTTTCCTTAATTCTATTAAAAATTTATCATATAATTTTAATATTTTATCTTATCTCATATATATTGAATTGAATTATCTTTATTATAACAAATTCATATTTTATTGATTAATTATTTATTGCTACAAAATATCTAATTTCTTAACATACAAAAATACATGGTGAGGATGGTTCAAATCTGGCACGATGTCCTCACGTTTTTTTCTCTTTTGGATTGACGTGCCAGTTGTGGATTTTGGCCAATGCAACATTCATATGATATATTTTGGATCTATTGTTTATTGAAATTGAGGTAATTGGGTGTAACGGTGAATGCAATGCATATATGCGAACATGCAATCCCACCTGAACTTTTATCTCCATTTGCGAAAGCATGCCCGCATGTTTTTTCATTGGAAGATCAAGTATACTGTTTTTCTAGCACTTATTACACCCTTAATATAATCTATCTCAAATGGTAAGTTTAATTCTAAAATGAGTTCGATCTTCCCACAGAAGCTCTGAACTTTGTGTGGTACTGGTGCGTACTGGGGAGGATTAAAGAATTTTTGGAGTATGGAAATCCCCGTTTCCGAAACATGTTTTTTTAATGTAATTTGCAAGACACTCTCTTATATTTTTAATGTTAGAATAAAATGTATCATCCAGTTGCATTGGGATCCAATCATATGACTAAAATCAGAACGATTAATTTTATTGTATAGTATTATGGTGCTTTTGTACGTCCATTATCCCTCGAGTGTAAAACTCCTGCACACGTCATGAATGTGTCATATAAATAATGGAATATATAGCCTTGATTGTGGTGGTGGTGGTACGGATAACCTTATCACAAGTGTTAGCCCACTTATTTTACTAACCTGAGTCATTAAGGGCAAAAACCTATTTATATATTAATGGAGTATGATTATTTTCATGAGCAAATGTTCTATATATGCATGCCAAGAAGCATGGTCTTTCCTAGAAAACCTACACATGTAGAATCAACTCTCCTCTTCCATTGGTATCTCTTAAGTGAAGTCGACATGACTGAATAGACACACCAAGAAAGTGAAATAAGAAAAAAAATACACAATACAACCGATAATGACCTCCCTAGTGCATACACAATGTGAAGATGTTAGACTCAACCAAGGATGCATCCATGAATAAATAATCTATGCAACGAATTGACAATTAATAGTGCATTCTCTAGAGATGGACTTAGGAATAAGATAGAAATGAGTCCACATAAGTCAGAGCAATCAGTGTAAGAGTGATAATGCATGCTTAACATTTGGACTTTAGACATAGCTGACATTACATCCAAGAATGTGAGAATAATATGTGAAAATGAAATCAAAGTGGTATGTAAGTTGTAAAAGCTAGTGTGTGCAAGAGAGAGAATGTAGGGCCCATAAAAATCTTCTGAGATAATCAATAATAACACCTTGTGTTTGTAATTACAAAGCATGCTCAAGTGAATAGATGTCATGGTCAACTGACAATGCATCCACGAGTGTAAGAGTAATTTGTGCTAGTGATGCCAATACCAATGCACACTCTAGGTATGGGCATCAAACTCAACCGACAATGCATCCAGATAGATAAGAGCAAATAGTACATAAAGTGATAATGTATGTCTCAACAAATAGGTGTTAGAATATGCTAACAATGCGTCCATGAGAATGAGTAATCAGTGAAATTATAATCAAATTAATACACATGAAAAAGAAAACAAGCCAAGAGTGATATCGATCTCTACCGATAATGTGTCTGTGTATAAATAGAAACAAGGCATATAGGATGTTGTTGTCAAGGGATATAATTGCATGTCAAATCAGACTTCACCCTTTGTTCTTTGACACTCAGAATAATGTACATTGAAAGTATTGCATAAGGGGCTACAATGTGGGATCTGGTGATAGGAGCCCCCAATGGGGTCAAGGGGTAGAACCCCTTATAAAATCCAAGCGCAGAGCCCTTGATACATTCCAAGGGGTAGAACCAAATGTAATTTGAAACTTATGTGGTCTTTTGAATTTCCTAAAATCCACTATTTTAATCAAAAAATTCCTCTTAAAATGAACATTAATTACCTTTGAAAATATGTTTGTAAAAAATACAAATTAAAAAATAATATAAAAAAGTGAGAAATTAATTTATTTTACATATAAAAAGATTTGATCTCGTATCAGATCAAACCTCACCCTCCATCTTAAATTAAAAAAAAACAAGATAAAATCAAGAACCACCATTCACAAATAACTCTTTATATCAAAAAGCTCCGTGCCACCCACCCCCTCTACTTCCTTATAAAATAATTAATAACCCCATCAATATCTCCATTGATACCATCTTTATATAAAAAGAATAAAAAACTTGCCTTTACCATGATAAACCCCACCATGATGAATAGAGTGTCCACCGTAATATAATTTCCTCACTTTCGAAAGTGGAAAACACGCTACAAAATGACCCCCATGAGTTTATTTTGTTAACCATCCATCCATTAAAAAAAAAAAAAACTTTAACCTTGAAAAGACTCATAAAAAGCCACGTTTTCTTGGTTTTGACTAAAACTTAGGTAGTTTGGTAAAACCACGGCTTTAGATGAGTGGCGACACAGTTTTGGCTGGAGATGAGAGTTTGACTCAGCTATGGGAGAACAGCGAGGATGGAAGCAACAGAGCTTTGCAGGATGAAGGTAGACGTTAAACGACAATACACTCAATCCTAGATTGAAGGCATTTGTGGTGGAAGCTTGAATCAACCGTGGATTAACGGTAGTGGACAACGAAAGGTTTGAAGTCTCAAATAGTGAATGGAGGCGATGTGAGGTGCCAAGAGATCTTCGTAGGCACTTTGCAGGCTTGGATTATGCAATGCTGGAACACATCATTAAATAATCCATCGATTGAGCTATATTACTGCAGGTTTACAGAGTCATATTTTTTCTCTACCCACTGGAAGACATATGGATGGTACATTATGTTGATGATGTCATGCCATGGGGAAACAGGTTCATTTGTTAGCATCAAATTCTCTTCCAACAGGGGCAGTCCAATGCCAAGCTAACTGCCTGTTTATCTAAGCTAACTAATGCATAAGCAGTTCCTTTGTTTTCACCACCTTCATGCAAATAAGGATGGTTAAACAGGAGTTGAACTCTACTTTTTCCGTCTCTTTCACCGCTTCTCTTTGCTGCGGTTGATTAGCTTTTGTAACCTTTGTTAAGGCTAAGGCTTTTTTCAATTATTATTAAGGAAATACAATAGTATCTACAATTTCTTTCCTGCTCTATCTTTTTTTGTACTCTGTTTTTCTTGCTGCTCTATTTTTTTTGTTTGATTGATCTATGCAGTTGTAGCTACAAATTTCACATGGTATCAGAGCCTGGTTGCCAAAAAGAACTAATTTTTTTTTTTTTGAAGATATAAAAGATCAGAGCTAAAAAATGGAATGTTCACCCTCTGCCATTCTCACACCATACAACTATTTTGATTGGAAGCCAAAGATTCTACTTCAGCTTAGAAGTAGAGGGCTCTATCGGATAGTTATGAATACAGAGGTTAAACCCAATCTAGCAGTTGAAAAATCTAAATACTTCAACCGCATGGATGAAGCATTTGGTTTTCTATGCTTATCCATCTCTCCAGAATTGTTGTTTCATGTTGAGGCATGTACAACTCCAAACCAAGTTTGGAATACATTGGAGACTCTTTTTGGAAAGCAAGATGAAATGTGGGGTCATATCCTTGAAAATGAGCTCAACTCATTAGATCCAAGGAGTTTTGATAATATTCAAGATTTCTTCACAAAGTTCAAGGCCTTATTGCTTCAGCTCAAAGGATCTGGTATTGATAAATCCAAGGAAGAAAGCAAATTAATCCTTGCTATTCTATCAAATTTGGGTCCAGAATATGCAGTATTTGTCTCTGCTTTCCACACAGTTAGGCTCACAACAGGGGCAACTTGGAAGATGCCCACACTGGATACCTTCATTGAGTCTCTAGTACATGAGCAAGATAAGCTTATAAAGATGGGCACATTGAAGAATTCCAAAGCTCATGCACTTGTTGTGCATGCAAGTGGGAAGAACAATTCCAAATCCAACTATCAATTCAAAGGCAAAGGGAAAAAGGATTCATATCCAAGAAAGGAAGGCAATCCCAAACCTCCAAATGGATCTACTAGCTCAAAAGAAAAAGACAAAAAGGGCCAATCAAAGTGCAGCTATTGCAACCATGGGTACCATCCAGAATCATCATGCATGAAGAAGATCATTGATCTCATGGCTCAGACACTTCAACAACATAATCTTGGTAGCCTTATCCCTGAGAGTGCCAAGAAGCGGGAAGAAAAAGCACCTGAAACAAGAGACAATGCTCATGCATTGATTGCTATTCATTCTTCTTCAGATGCATGGATCATAGACTCTGGAGCTTCACACCACATGGCAGCCACAAAAGATTCTCTTTCTTCTTTGAAATCATATTCTGGTTCTCCTATTCTCATGGGAGATAGTTCTCCTGTAGAGGCAACTGGAATAGGAAGGGTAGAGGTTGGAATTGGAAGTTTTGAGAATGTCTTACATATTCCAAAGCTTTCTGTTAATCTTCTTTCTATGTATCAAATGACACATACTGAAACCGGTAGGAGAGTTGAATTCACCCATGATTCGGTGACCATATTTGACATGCAAGACAACTCCAAAATTGCTGTTGGTAAGGCAAATCATCAATCTCATCTGTACACTTTTTCTGATTTTGTTGCTAAATCAGATTCTACTTTACTTCTAACAAATTCAAATGATGAAAGTAGAATTTGGCATGAAAGATTTGGTCATTTAAATTTTAGATACATGTAGCAACTTAACAAACAGGGAATGGTTAAAGGCTTGCCAGCCATAGACTTTTCTGATGGAATTTGTGAAGGATGTGCTCTTGGAAAGCATCCACAAGAAAAGTTTCCAAAGGGGAATGCATGGAGAGCCTCTTCTCCTTTAGAGATTGTTCACAGTGATCTTATGGATCCATTTCCTAAACCTTCCATGAGCAAAGCTAGATATGTGCTAACATTCATTGATGATTGCACAAGATACACATGGGTGTATTTTCTCAAATTCAAATCTAAGGTGTTTGAGAATCTTAGGATTTTCAAAGCCCATGCAGAGAAGCAGTCTAGAAAAATGATCAAGATCCTCTATACAGATAATGGAGGGGAGTATGTCCACAATGTTGTCCAACATCTTTGTGATGAAGCAGGAATACAATTGCAGAACACAATTCCATACACTCCACAACAAAATGGGGTAGCTGAGAGGAAGAACTGATCTTTGAAAGAGATGACCAGCTGCATGTTGCATGCTAGGTCCCTTCCCTCCAAATTGTGGGCTGAAGCAATCAATTGTGCTTCCTACATACAAAATAGATCTTTTCACAAATCTGTCATAGGACAAACACCTTTTGAAGCATGGAGAGTCATGCAACCAAAAGTCACACATTTTTGCATCTTTGGATCCCATGCTTGGGCACACATTCTTGCAGATAAGAGGAAGGCTCTGGAGCCTCAAAGTAAAGAATGCATCTTTGTTGGATATCTAGATGGTGTAAAGGGATACAGACTACTAGATCTTTCCACAGAAACACTCTTCATTGAAAGGAGTGTCTACTTTGATGAAAGTCTTCCACATGCATCTTAGGTACAACATGCCACCACCTCTATGCTTCCTTGTCTTACAAATCTCAGAGATACATGCAATCATTCTGATCTTATTTCAGATATTTTTGAATCTGATTCAGAGGAACATGAGCATGCATATGCTGATCCACAACCAATCCTTGATTTGGATTCTAGTGATGATTCAGTATCCTATGTGGAAAATCAAAGAACAAGGAGCTTAGCTGATATATATGAAGTCCCTTGTGCACTCTTAGCTACCGAGCCCATCATGCCAATGCATGCTTATGTGGTTCTAGCATCTGACCCTCAGACTTATGCAGAAGCTACAGGGAATTTGCTTTGGGAAGCAGCCATGGATGAGGAGTACAACTCCCTCATTCCAAACCAAACTTGGGATTTGGTTCCACTTCCTTCCAATCGCAAGCTTTTCAGATGTAAATGGGTCTATAGGACAAAGAAATCAATAGATGGACATGTGAGCAGATACAAATCATGGTTGGTCACCAAAGGTTTTCAACAAGTTCATGGCATTGACTATGATGAGACTTTTGCTCCAGTGGCAAAAATGGACTCCATTCGATTGGCTCTTGCCATTGCAGCATCAAGAAGGTGGGAGGTTCATCACATGGATGTGAAGAATGCATTTCTTCATGGTGATCTCGAGGAGGAGATCTACATAGAGCAGCCACAAGGGTATATACAAAATTCCTCATTGGTATGTAGACTTCAGAAGTCACTCTATGGCCTCAAGTAGGCACCTAGAGCTTGGTATGCTAAAATGGATTCTTATCTTCTATCTCAAAATTTCATATGATGCAAATCTGATCCAAATGTTTATATGCTAAGAACCTCTGATTCTTTGTTGCTCATAGTACTCTATGTAGATGATCTACTAATAACAGGTGATTCACCCACTGCCATTGTAGCAATTAAAACTAGTTTGCATGATAGATTTTCTATGACAGACATGGGTCTCCTACATTTTTTTCTTGGCCTTAAAATCAACCAGAATCAATCAGGAATCATAGTTGCTCAATCCAAGTATGCACGAGATCTCTTGGTTCGGTTTCACATGACTGACTGCAAGTCAGCTGTCACATCTTTCCTCTTTTTTTTTCCTCCTTAATTAGCTTAAGGGGGGTGTTAGCATCAAATTCTCTTCCAGCAGGGGTAGTCCAATGCCAAGCTAACTCCCTGTTTATCTAAGCTAACTAATGCATAAGCAATTCCTTTGTTTTCACCGCCTTCATGCAAATAAGGATGGTTAAACAACAATTGAACTCTACTTTTTCCATCTCTTTCACCGCTTCTCTTTGCTATGGTTGATTAGATTTTGTAACCTTTGTTAAGGCTAAGCCTTTTTTAAATTATTATTAAGGAAATACAATAGTATCTGCAATTTCTTTCCTGCTCTATTTTTTTTGGTACTCTATTTTTCTTGCTGCTCTATTTTTTTTTATCTAGTTGATCTATGCAGTTGTAGCTGCAAATTTCACATCATTGACTATAACAATTTATTCTAGATCTTTCATGAGGATTGTCGAACATACCGTGTCTGTCTATGGCTCCTCAAAAATTGACATCGTGGAGACCTTTGATGAGGGAAGGTCGTGTTTGGTCGGTGGAACAAGTTTTGCCAACATAGTCTTGTTGGAAAGCCAAATGCCTACGTAAAAGGTAGGCTCAATAGACATTACCCAATTGGATGCATCTGATGCCTTGCTAAAACTAAACAAGAAACACACATAGGCCAAACATGCAATAAATGTAAAATTCTATAAACGTTGTTTAGATGAGAAGATTGCAAATGATGTATACAGATCCATAAAATCTTCAAAACAATATGCAATATTCCTCTTAATCAATTCAAAAAATACAAAATAGATATAAAAAATTATCTTCAAGTGACAAAATGATGTTCATTATTAGAATCCAGGGTTCTAATATCATGAAACCATGAAAGAGTTGATCCTCGGTAGGATGGATACACAACAAGAATTACATTTGCAAAGAATGACCTTAAGTTGAGAAAGTATGATTACTTTGGTTTGTATATATGATTAAAAAAAACTCACAAAAAAGATGTATATTTAAGTGGAAGATAATTAAATCTTAATCATATCATGTATGTGGGATTAACTTCCTTGAAATAGTGAAAAGTAAGTCATACATTTTCATATATGTGGGATAAACTTCCCCAATATACATAAAGAATAATTAAGCGAGTTAAATAGTAGGAAAATATTATCTTACACTAACAAATATGTACATCATTGTAAGATTGATTACAAATGATGAAGGATATAAAAAAGGATTCAATTCATCTTCTAGATGAGTGATGGTTGGTAAAAGAGGCCTTCAGTGTTAGCCATACTTTTGATACTGAAGGGTCAACACAAGATCAATGTGGTTATGAATAAGAATACAATTAACAAGATAAAAAAGTAGTTGATTAAGTGTCAGCCATACCCACATTGAATTACCACATAAAATAAATGAGAATACTTTTGATAAGTGTTAGCTGGATGCTTTTGATATTGAAGGTTCAACATGAAGATCAATGTGGGTACGAATATGTTTTCAAAATGGCAAGTTAAGTACAAGCATGTCAAGTACTATAAACTAGATAAAGATAGTAAGGAAAAAATCTTTGTACAAAATTTAGGTATCTACATGATGTTATGAATTTGATATGGGTATGTGAGTGTGAGTGAATGCATATGCATGTCAAAGTATTAATATAAATAATTTACATGTGTAACTTCACTTACTTAGAGAAGAGTTAATAAAATTTTATGTATGCTCAAGACAAGTTTCCATTCACACTTGACTTTTCTTATGTACCTAAAAGAATTGTAGAATTGCAACAAATAATCAGCGATATATCATGCTCATAGTAAATATTTGTAAAATGTTGAAGTTTTACAATTTGAAATTTGATAAAGAGCATAATAATAAACACACATATCATTATTTATAACAAATATTACAAAAATCCTCTTCCGACACTAAAATTTAGAGAAGATCAAAATCAAAATCAACACTCCTCTTGTAATTACTAGTGCCCACTACTCACGATAATAATTGTCTTAAAAGCATTCACACATAGCCAACAAATATCTAGAGTTACTAGGACCCAAACGACTTCTTGATTAAGGAACTAGAGAAACCTTTGTTATTGTAGTGATACCAAGAAAAATTGCTCATGTTTCACTACTATGGATATTGAAAAAACTTATCATGCTTTGCTAATGTGATGATATTGGAAGTTATTGCTCCTGATTTATTACTATGGATACAATCTAAAACTATTTTGGTATATATGTGCCTATTTTGAGGCAAGTGATGTGACCCTATTTCTTCACTCACTCATCTCAACATAAAAATCTAAATATACCACAAGTTACCAAAATAATATATCTGAAGCATCAATATCCTAGATCATGTGTAATAATCATGTAAATCATTGGTATCACTTTTGATTTTTTCATAAAACACTTGTAATTGTCCTAAAAATTGCATGCAAAGCTCCATATAGTATGTATAAATTGATATCTACTCATGTCTTAATAGTAATTTATCTATATATAAAATTTGATGTAAAACTGTAGTTTATTGTAGGAAATATAATATCATATATGGCTCAACATAGGATGGGGCATTGTCCCCTATGGAAAGTCAATATCAAAACAAATCATATCTCCTAAAAATTCATAAAATATATCCTTCATCGGGTAGGTATAATAATGAGAAAACACAAAATTCACATAAAATTATTTAAAATGCAAGATGGAAATCATGCTACCAATCATAGTATAGATATATGCATGATATATGTTGTTGCTACAAGTATAGCATATTAATAGTCAATCATATTCGAGACCACACAAGTTAGTGAGACAATACACAAGGATGTAACTCAAATATATGACAAAAAAAGGATCCTCTATTGATAAGGTTTGACAAATAATCATACACATACAGACATAGGCAAGCACCTGCACAAAATAGCCAATATAACTCATGGAATAATCAAAATATAGATAGCCATGTAAAATGCAAGATTAAGGTACTAACAAGATGTGTAATAAATGTAACTAACTCACTATGATAAATAAATAATAATGAAATATATCACTAAGATAATATATTATAAGAAGATGCCCCCATGGTAGGGATATTTACTTTAAAAATGCCTCTTGAAGGGATAAGCAAGAGCATATTGAAAGAGTGTTTGGACATTATGTAAAAATAGAGGACCAAAATAAAGGGCTTGCAACATTACAAAATTGAATGGCCATTCAATCATGTCATATTACTTTTCAAAATATATTTTACTAAATATAACATTATATTGGGAAGTGTGAGCCCATTTCTTTCTGTCGTAGACCATAAAAATGTTATCAAGTATATATCTACCTTGAGTGAATACAGTTTGCTTGAATAACTAAATGTCAAGGGAAGGAGGTACCTAATTCTCAAGGGCAAAGCCTTGGAAATAGTTTTATAGTAAACATTGAGAAGAGTTATAGGCCTCAAATTGGTGAAAATATCAAGATTGTAAGCCTTGAAGATAAACTATATATTTCCTTTGTTGATGAGCTTGCTAAGGGAGAAATTGACCATATCTTAAAGGTATAATTGTTTCAAACCAATTCCAACATAATCCTATAGTGTTTTCTATAAATCATAGGGAAAACCATCAATTCCTAGGGTTTTATCATCATAATCAATGCATTTTGAAGCTCTGCAATAAAAATGGGCCTATAACAATCCATTTTTTGGTGATGAGTAAGCTTATACAAAAGCAAACCAATGCATTTTATTAAAACATACTACTTTGCTTGTGAGGGTGATTCGGATTGAAATCATTGTTTATAATAATGAACAAAGCCTTGAAAATTGTATTTAAGACTAGTGAAAACGTCTCCAACTCTCTTGATGGCATTAGTATGCAAAATATACTATATAGCTCTTAAGTTATTAAAAAATTCCTTGAAAAACATTGTGGAGTCAATCATGAATTTGAGCATCACAAGTTTGGCAAATATCAACTATCTTGATTTGTCATTAGCTCAACACTTTTATTTTGTAGAGTCTCATTTAGAGGAGATAGTTATAATTCCTAAGATAATGTATTGAATTCCCTTAGGTGGGTAGAGTTAGCCTATTTATTCCACATGGCTAACTTATTTTGCATATATAACTAGGCCTCTCATTCGTGTAAACACTATCTTATGGGTAAATCCCCTTATTGTTTCTTAGAAAACACCACCATGTAAAAATATCCACATAATATATAGTTGGTGTCAAGGATTTGGTCTGCCAACCACCACTAGAGAACTTGTATTTCTAAGATATCATTGGAGGCTTAGACATTAATTAAAGTAAGGGACTTCCTATCAAAATCAAAGTCCATCCAAATGGAATTGTTAGACTAGTTTAATCCCTGTTCTATTACAATCAATAAAAAAGTGGTGTTATCATAGTGATTATTTTACCACCTCCCATGTCATGGCTAGACATGTGACAAGGTAGCATCAAGCCAAATTATTTTAACTACCATTTGGAGGAAGAAACTGGTTCATTTAATTTTGTACAAATAGAGAATATGCAAATCTAAAAAGTTCCAAAAATTGGCCCTAGTCATATACTTGTGGGTGAATTCAGTTAAATCAAATAAATTCCATGAATAAACATTCATTACAAACAATCTAGTTACATAGTTTCACCATCCTATCCTTCAAGTAGTTGTTGATAAAATTTTGTTATTGAAGTTTAGAAATAAAGTTTGCAAGTAGCACATGCCACCTCTTACTTTTCAAGAAATCCTCCTCAATTTCTCCAGGGGAAGGACTCCACAAACATTGTGATTGTTTTCATCAAGGAGAAGGAGAATTTTTATAGGCTTTGGAGCTATGATAGGGGACATTAGAGTCAAAGACTCTTGTGGCTAAAAAAATTAAAAGTTGAGATCTAAAGACTCCCACAATTTGAAAATCACGTTATCTTTTTGTAGGGTACCTGACATGATTAATTTAGGGATTGGTTGAGTAGCCAAAAAGGCTTATGGAGTTTGGGTTTGAATAACTAGTGATAGATTTCCCACATTGGTGGCCATGTTTGGATTAGATTAGTGACAAGTGGAATATTATTATAGTTATACTAAATTTTTTGTCAACCCACATCTTTCCAGCTATCATTAGCTTCCATTTGGTGATTGTTTTGCTCCACTATGGCCTTATGTTTTGGATTTAGTAGGACCATAAGAGGGAAATACTTAATATTGTTGAATGAAGATTAAGAATAGAAACAAATATTGGGAATCTTAATGTACACCACTAGTTACATGTAGTGCTTCCTCTTAATATGCATGCCTATTGTCTCATGGAGGTATTATGTGAGGTCAACCTCAAAACAAACACTTCTTTATGGTCTAATAGTGTAAAACATGCCAATTTAAAAGGAAATGAAATGACCTAAGGATTTAAGTAGTTGTTCCAGAAATGGCCAAAGAGGCATAGGTAGGTCAAGAAATTATGCCCAAATTGAGAACTTCAGTTTGGCTTTCTCAGAGATATTGAAGTCTTGGGTCTTGAGGGAGAAAAAAAGTTATGAGATTCTAACCAAGAAAGGGTTATGTTTGTGAATAGAGGCGCAATGTTTAGGGGTTCTAAAACTAAAAAAGGAAGGGAGGGACCTTTAGTCATGTTTAACACCCTATGAGCTTGATGCGATGAGGATGCAATTGCATTTGAATGTAGATTTTAAACCTAGTTTTAGAGTGTATTCAACCAACAATATATCCAATAAGAGTATAAGATTCAAGATATTGGTAAGCAATATCAAATTCAGGTACATCAAACAAGCATAAAGATGATTTTTTCAAGAAGGAAGTATATTATTTTGTGGACAAACTTGTGAGCTTTTTTTCATACCATTAGTACTTCCTACAAAGTGCGGTGCATCCAACAATCCAAACTCTTATGAGGAGCTCATTAAGTAAAAGAAAAACTGGCCAAAGGATGATTTTCTAAACAAAAGATGATTAATTGTTAATCAAATCTAAAGAAAAACCTCTCGTAATTGAATAAAATGACAATGATATAACAATAACGAGAAAACCCTAGAGCATGGCAGAGGTGACGAGTAATCCAAAGGAGTCTTTCCTAGTTCTAGCTACCAAACTCATTTTGAATGAGGGCATAAGAATAAAAGAAAAAGAGAAAAGAGTGTTTTGTTTATTTGGCATGAGTATGTTAATAATGCAACGCGCAATAATTCAATGCTCGGCAATAAGCTATGGTTATTCATATTTTGAAATGTCAATCGATTTTATATCGAACTGGCCTTCGCTATCTGTGTATTGATTGCCAAATATTTATTAAATTATCATTATTGTTTTTTTAACGGGTGTTTGAGCTATCCTATGATATTTGTTGAAGTAATTACAAAGAAAGGGATCATTTATAAATGCCCTTGAAAAGAAGAAAAATCACTGTTCGCTTTGATATTTTCAAAAAGGCAACGGACAATCTCATAACTCCTCAACTATAACCAATCCTGTCCATTATACGGAGTTGCAGTTTTCATACATAAGATTTTGCTTTAGGCTTCTATGGACATACTAAAAGCATTGTTATACTCAAGAGAAACTATGGAATTTTTGGTGTTTTTGCATGCTTCGGCTTCAAGCATTCAATGGTACTACAGTTAGAGTCATACGTAGTATATACGTTATGGCCGGGCCCGGAAGGGATCGGAAAAGAAAAAGTTAACCAAGTCTTTACTTTAAGCTTTGAATTATACTCTGATTTAGGAATGTTCAGTTTCCATGTAAATAAATAAATAAATTATTAAAAATAAAAAAAATGGGTTCAAAACATTGTGAGCCCTGAAATCATATCTGTATTCTTGAGCTTGTGTCTGTGTTTTCAGGCAATGGCGTACACCATTGACAACATGACGATGCTTGGAGGCGTAGGTTTCTTCATGATATTCATCAGCTTGGATATAATGACGGCACGCAGCAGAGGAGCTCCTTGGCTCCCCTGAAATGCATTGATTCTGTGCGCTCTGGTTGTCCAGTTGCTTGGCTCGCGAGACGCGCAAAATGTTAGCATTTCAGGTCATGACAAAGAAAAAGAGCTTAAAGCATTGGTTGGAAGGCAACTGTCAATTGATACTTCCAGACTCACACTCTTTGTGTTCGTGGGGTATTTACTGCCTGGTATGGCCTCTGCTGCAGGGGTTTGGACCAATATTGCGGCATTAATTACGAGTTTATCTACTCATATTGCCTTCGAGTTCTATATTTTCACCCAGGCTTATGCTACTCGGAAGGCCGCAGTTGTTATGAAGCAAAATGGGATTTGGCTTATCGCGTTTCTTCTATACTGTGCAATTTCCGTTGGTCGCTTTGTCCGGATAGTTTCGGTAGCAGGATTCCCATAATCCTCTCGCCAAATAGTAATAACGTCCAAGCCTTAGCCCATTCGTGGGAGTCCTTTAAAGAGGAGTTTCTGAAGTCATGGATTGTAGGTCGCGTGTGCCAGCCGGAATATGTGTTGTCCAGGACGCCGTTCAGTGCATCAATTATTACTGAACGGCGTCCTGGACAACACATATTCCGGCTGGCACACGCGAGCTACAATCCATGACTTCAGAAACTCCTCTTTAAAGGACTCCCACGAATGGGCAAAGGCTTGGACGTTATTACTATTTGGCGAGATGATTATGGGAATCCTGCTACCGAGACTATCGCGCACAAATCACATTTTGTGTGGCATTTTTTGGTGTCAAGATCTCAGATCTTTATTGCAGGGAGGATTTCCATTGTTCATCCTTCAGTCCATTTTCATTTTAATTGGATGGATCATGGTATTGTATAGATGGTTCACGGCAGTCACTAATTTTCCAAGATTTACGAAATCTAAGTTAAATGTTGTTGGCTTCTTTACTGCATCTCTTTCTCGCCAGGATCAGGCATTAGGTATTTTATATAATCTCATTCAAGTGAACTGCGAAAGGAGCTGTTTTGCAGTTGGTGTCTGTCTAGGTAGATATTGTGTCCTGCTGGGTCTATTATATTTATTGCTGAGTGTCTTTGTCATATGTGTGGTCTTTCATTCTTTGATAGTCTCTTTGCTATTACCTGCTGCGTTGATCTCTATACCAATATTTTTGGGCAGGTTTTGTTGGCGTATGTCTGGGTGGGTATTGGATTACAAGTTTATCCAGTTTATCTGCAGAGTGGATACAAACTCCTGGAGCTCTGCGTCATCCGACGAAGAGTTTTCCAGATGCGAGGCCGCTTTGAAGCGTGTCTGCATGCCCGGAGAAGACCCTGCCAGTTTATGGGTGGCTAATAAAAGCTCTTTGCATCACATACAGAGCATTATGGAAACTGCCTATGAAAAAGGCAGAAATCGCAGAGGATTGATTAGTTTAATCCAGAGCAAGTTTGACGAAAATCATCCAGAGAGCTTGTTTGTAAGTCAATTACATGAACCATTGAAGGGTGTAAAAGAGTATTTCCCGCTGCTGAAGGAACCCTTCTGGAGGTGGACAGCTCTTTCGTTACTAAGTATCATGAGGAAAGTGGGCAACTATGGTACTGATTGTCCAGACAATGCCAGACCAAATGTGGATGCTAGTTTAATGGAAAATGCTACAATAGCTTATACGGAAGCAGTGGATCTCATGGATGTTGCTGACTGTCCGGACAATGTAAACATAACTTTGGATCTGATTGGCACGTACAATGACGAAACGTTTGCAGTGAGATTTGGGGAGTGTATAAAATTGGAGAAGGAAAATCTGGCAAACAAGCCGTCAGAAAAAAAGCGTGCCGAAGAGCCCATAACCACAATTGAAGAGGCTGTTGAGTACATTAGCAAGTTGTACGAGGGCGCAAAGCAGGAGCTTGAAAAGACGCGCCTGCTCGAAGATGACCCTGTGCCAGATGCTCTGTGTACACATTGGGGAAAAGCAGCACTCAGTTATGCTCTTTACAAGGTATGTAAAATAATCCTCGACGGTCCTCCTAGCACTGTAGAGCAGATGTACTATGATGTACTTAACTCCTTGGCGGATGTAATTGCTCATTCCCTCAGGGATTTGCCGGAGATACTACTTAAGAGCTCCAGGAAATGGGCTTCAGAATTCAAAGAGGATAACATATCTGCTGCAGCTGAGATAGCAGGGTTGGCATGGGGAGTGATAGATGAAGGAAGAAAACCCATACAAGATACTCCTAATCCACTAAATGCCACTGCAAGTACAATCCGTCCGACCAGTCCTGACACGTGTGTTATCAGTCTAAAATGATCAAGTTTGTAAATAATTTGTATTTTCTAAATATTTTTGTATCGTTTCATTCGACTCTATGGTGGTAAATTTTAAACTGATTTGGTCGAATCAAGTGGATTGGCAACCCCCAAATTTCCTCTTCACAGGGTTAATATCATTTCTAGAAAGTTATTTGTTGAGTGCAAATATGTTATGTTCGACGAGATTTGAATTACAAACAGAGAATTTAAAGCTTGAAATTATTGGTATACAATGGTCTCTGCATACATGAATATTGAAAATTTTAAAATTATTTGTCAGCATTGATTTGTCAGTCTATATTTTCAACCAAATATTCACACAAATAAAAGCCTGCCCAATTAATGATAATGAATTCACATAGTTGTATATGTGTGGTCTCTCTATATAAAAAAGTAAAAGTATTTATTATATTAAATTTATTTAAGATTTAAATCTAATTTATTTATTTTTATTTTAGATTTGTATTTTGATAAATGGTATAATGATAGGCATTATTATTATTATTATTATTATTATTATTATTATTAGATTTTTTTTTTTTTTGGATGAAATATATCTATATATTAATTAAATAGAAATATACAAATAATTTACCAAAAATAAGGCGGTATGAGAGCACGCCATGACACACTAGGCGGATCTTTATGAGCAAAATCAAAGTATCAAACTGTCATCTATGCAGAGCTAGAAACAAACAACTAAATCAAAAAATCATAAAAAGGGAGTAAGGCCGACAGGCAGAGAATCCATATCATCAGGACCCCAGTTTGAACTTAGTGAATCATTGCCATTTAGAACAGGCTCCCAGCCAGTAACTTGAGCAGTGTCTATATCATCATCTGCTTGTGGCCAAGTGGGTTAGATAGCCAAAGAGAGCCTAGCAAACTTATCTAGCACGTTCGCATAGCCTCCAGGTGGCACCCCTTAGCATCTAGATACGTAGGAGGAAGAAGAGTGCCATAGCCATCTTGCCCAACAAGGGAAGGAGGTGGTGGCTACCACCCTCACTGCTGCCCAGGAGGGAAATGTACTAGTACAGAGTGCCACTATGAGAGCAACACCTGGAATGACTGCGACGATGCCCACCATGAGGCGACTGAGACACTTTGTCATCCAATCTGGGATCCCTAAGCATAGAAGGAGGAAATCAAGCCATAGTAAAAGGATCATCTCCCCAATGGAAGAGGAGATCTTGAAGATACCCAAGCTCCATAGCCACTTTATTGGCTTGGACTTGAATCTACAAAAGAACATTGAAGATGATAGAATATTTATGCAATGTAGAAACATTACAATCAACAAAAGCATGATTAAACATACAATTATTTCTTTCTTTCAAAATCCAGATGAGTATCTCCCCTCTGAAATTATTCTAGACTTGCATGTAATTGAAAGGCATTGCAGGTTTGTCACCAAGGAAGATATGCTGCCAAAGGAAGAATTCAGGCTAGAAACGCTTGAAGAGATCATGGATCCAAGTCCAGACCCTTTGATCTTTGGAATATTACTAGAAGAGATGAGGGAGTGTCTCAAGGTGGCCACAGAAGGGGCAAGTAGGTTGGTGATCTCCAAGATGAACAAGTCTTCTACAAATAGGCAAGCCTTGGTGTAGTATACATCAAGCAAAGTGGGCAAGCTTGGGCTCCACATAAGACCCCCAAATAGTGTTAAAGTGAAAGATACATGTTTTAACAGATGAATGCAGCCCCTAACGGGTGTTAAGCTTGTAAACCATGGGGAAATACAGGGTGAGCCAAGGATAGCCTAGCCGAGGAGTGTATATATGGAAAGGGGTCCGAACATACCATTTTCAGTCCTTCCACTATGGTTGAGTCAAATGGATCGAGATTTAATGAAGCATAAACAATAGGATGACATTGAGAATCACTTGGAAAGATTCCTGATCCACATTGGCTAACTAGAATTTAGATTCCTGATATTCAAGAGAGAGAATACCTGCAGAAGATATCTTAGACGAAATGAATTCCATTGCAAAAAAGCTTGAGGGTATTGATCCAAGGGACTTATACCAGGGACACTTCATTGCAATAAAAATTGGGAGACCACCACAGAGAGTGGGAGTTAACAGAGAGCCCATTACAAAAACTAGAACCATTCCAGAGATGCCATGGATTAATATTTTCCCAAGCCTTCCAGATGCTTTTAGACATAAAGGATTCAATGATCTAGAGGAGAGACTGGATGAAGAGAAAATTGGGGAAGCTGAGCCCTTTCTAGGTTTTCTTTCCCTTAGGCAAGCCTAAGGAGATACAATGTCTGAATAACACCTTCCAAGCTTCTGGGCCCTTAATGGCCCGCACAATCCATTTGGAGCATAAGGTAGTTCCCTGTCAAGCTATGTCAACGAGTCCCATCCCTTCAACTTAATGTGCGAGGAAACAATATTCTAAGGCCACCCTGTGAAACCTTTACCTTGTGGAGAATTTGCCCAAAGGAAATCTCAAAGTAATTTCTCCAACCTCTGGTAAGAGTTTTTAGAAGGTAATCAACATGATGAGTAATACACATGGGTGGATGAAATAATTTTAAAGCTAATTTGAAATTTTCCTGCCAACAAAAGAGACTTGGTCACCCAATATTCTAGCTTCTTGGCAACTCTGTTAACAACATATGCCAACAACATATTGCCATAATGAGGGTGGTGAAGCATTGAAAGCAAAGGGGATGCCAATAAATTTAAATATTTCATCATGTTGGATCCACTTTCAACCAAATTTAGTAGCCCATGCTGGTAGAGGGAGGTAAGACTATCTGTAGCAATGAGTTTTTTGCCATTGGATGCCAGAGCCAAAGGCTAGGCAAAAGGTGTCAAAACATTGTAAGGCATTATCTACATTGGTTTCATCTTCAGTGAGGGTAAGGAAGGAGTTATCTTCAAAGTGTCCATTAATTAATTTCATATCTTCATGCAGATTAGTTGCATCAAGAGGGAGATAAATTCCCTAAACAAGGCTACTAGCTTGGACATTGCTAAGAAGATATCCAAAACCCTCAGCTACAAGAATGTATAAGGTGGGAGCTAGAGGGCACCATTGGTGGATGGAATAGAATAATTTAAAAATATCAGAAGTGACTCCATTAATAGAGAGGATAGCCGAGGTATCAGAGAAAAACATATAAAATTTTTGAATGAAGATGGGACCAAAATCTAGAGCCCAAAGCATAATAAAAATAAAAGGCCACTCGATATGATCATAAGATTTTCAAAGTCAATTTTGATGAGCATATCTTTTTGCTTAGAATATCTAGCCCAATCCATCCCTTCTAAGATGGAAATGATATTATCCAAGATATAACAACTTTTGATGGAGCTCATTTGTTTTGGATGCATAATGAGAAGCATTATATTATGCAGCTGAATTGTCAAAGCTTTGGCAATAATTTTATAGGAAACATTTAGGAGGGTGATGGGATGCCAATTATAGATCAACTCAGGATCTCTCTGCTTAAGTATGAATTTGATATTTACTTTATTAATATTATTACCTAGTGAATGTGTGCAAAAACACTTCTTGATAAACCTGATGCAAATCACTGCCCACAAAATCCCAAAGAGTTTTGTATAAATCATAGGGAAAGCCATCAATTATATGGGCTTTGTCATTAGCCATGTGAGATACCACTTCATGCAAATTGTCAATAATGAGGGGCTTATCATAAATTACCCACTAGCTGGGAGTGAGTTTGCACAACACCACTGAAAGGCATTGTTGAAGGGAAGATTCATCCTCAATCAAAGATGTTTAAACTTTGAACACTTGATGATAATGGCACATAAAATCTTGCATAATTTGTGGAATTTTTGTAAGTCTGTTACCAACCTCAGAAATGACTTGAATTTGCTACTTTGAGTTTTTGGCTCATAGCAATTGAAAGAACTCCTTATAAGCTTTGTATCATATTTCAAGCTAATGAATATTGGCTTTGAATGGGATCCCCAGGCATTGTAGTTATCTACAGTCTGAATGTGATGTATTAAATACATAACTCTCACATGTAAGATCTCATTAAAGAGATCTTTTTCTAGAGGTAGAGCCTCATGGCTTAGTTCTAAGGTAGTGGTAGAGTGGGAGTGTCTCTGAATTTTAGAAAGTTGGTTATCATAGATCTACAGAAAGTGAGAGGTCCTTGTGATGGCATCATCCCACTAGAGAATCCAACTAAAATCTTGGGAAGTACATGGATCTAAATTCCAAACTCTCCTAATGTGTGCCACCATGGGCTCATGCTTGAGTAAGGAGGTGTTAAGGAAGAATTGAATTTTGTGGACTTTGGGTTTCATGAACTACCATATCATATGAAGCTAAATGGGAAAGTGATTGTAAATCCCAAAATCTAGTAGTGCCTACACTAGAGGAAAAAATTCATTATCAAAAGAGAAGTATGGTTGGGTGCACATCATTTCCCTATCTAGACACTTCAAAATATGAGTAGGGCCTTCCCTAAAATTACTTTAGGTGTACCAAATTTCATAGGCCGATGAGTTAAATTGGAGTCATAAAGGCCCCATTTAGTGCACATGTAAAACCATGCCTCCCTTTCACCAGCTACCCACCTCATAGGTAAGTGGCCTATTTTATCCTCAAGAGATAACACCATATTAAAGTTACCACATAATATCTAATGGGCATTAGGGAGATCAAATTAAAGGGAACATATAAAATAATCTAAGTGGTATATATAGTTTTTTCTCTGTCTCTCTTTATATATATATATATATATATATATATATATATATATATATATATATATATATATATATATATATAAAGAGAGAGAGAGAGAACTATCTGTGTAAGGTGTACCTTATACAAGAATAATGATTTGGTTATCTTAATATTAAGTAATCTAATCTGCTACACAATTTGATGTGGCACAGTTGGTATTTAATAGTGAACTATATAAGATATGATATTCCTGAGGGTTATATATTGAACAAACTATATAAGGCAAATTTGAGTATAAGGGCCAATGGTATAGTGTATAAACAAGGATTTAATACAAGGATTCTATGTCTGACTTACTGTGTAGACTTGTATACATAGTGTAGTGATTGCAGATATATCTAGTTAACAAATTTTAAGTCATATAATGGTTACCAATATTTTTTCACAACTATAGTATCTACATATATATAACATGTCTATTTATGTCCGCCTGTAAATAATGATAGCATATTAATATATGTTACAACGTAAATATATATACTGAGAGGACATATAAAGGACATATTTGGATATAATCTATATCCTCTATTACATATCACTATATTGGTATCATGTTATATGTTAAATAGGTCAATTACAACATGCTTATAGGTTAAAAAGGTTGTTTCATAGTTATGGTATCACAAATTTATTATAATCCACACTTAGCGTGGGTTTGGACAAGTGGATTTGGCCAAATGTAAGTAGAAAAAGAAAATAACAATGTAAATTGTTGAGATAAAACTCATATGGACTAGCTAGGACTTGAACCTAGGGCCTTCTATTTGATACTACAATTCTCTACCAATTGAACTATTGGCCCCTCTATAGCCAACCCATCATTGGTATAGGTGAGGTTTATTTCCAACACCTCCCCTTAAGCCACATTGCAAGTGCTTGGGGATCCTATCCTGGATCTAATACCACATGATAAAAGTGAAATGATTTTATGTTATTCATGAACCCAACAAGATATTAAATACATACACAAATTGGTTATCAAAAACCAAAGTGTACCAACTACTACATAATTACTATATAACTTCCAATAGCTAACTATGCTAAACAAATAGTTCACCAAACTGTATAACAAAATAACAATGTAATAATTTTAGCTACACTAACATTCCCACTTTATTACTTTATTTTTATAAATATACCCCTAAAATAGATAAAATTTCACCTTGCCAAGTGACTTGGTGAGTATATTTGCTATTTTTGAATCTGTTGAGCAGTACTAGAGCTGAATATGGTGGTTCAAAACTTGTTCTTGAATATAGTGGCATTAGGCCTCAATGTGTTTTTTCCTCTCATAAAATATTGGATTCTTGACAAGCTTTAACACACCTTGATTGTCACAAAAAGGATTGGTGGTTGATCTTCAAGAATGTCTATGCTAGAGAAAATGTGACATAACCAAATTAACTCGCACATAGCTCCTCATGTGGAATGGTATTCTACCTCTATGGATGAGAGAGAAACTACATATTGATTCTTACTAATCCACAAAATTAGTCCATATCCAAGATGAAATATATATCCAAAAGTTTATTTCCTATCATCAAAAGATTCAACATAGTCTGAGTTTGTGTAACCCTACAAGAATAAATTTGAGTTCTTATTATATTCCAAACCATAAGCAACTATACTTAAAACATATATCAAAACATGCTTCGATGTAAACCAATGACATTTCTTTGGATCTTGTATAAATCTTGAAATATTGCTGATAGCAAAACATATGTCTGGTTTGATATAAGTCATGTAAATGAGACTTCCAATAAGCTGCCTATAGTGAGTTTCATCTACTTGAGGTGACTTCTGAAATTGGGATAACTAAAAAACTTTATCCATTAAATTTGACATTGGTTTACAATCCATCATCCCATATTTATCAAGGATTTTCTTTGCATATTTCATCTATGAGACAAAATATGATTCTTCTTTTTCCATATTTCCAAGCCAAGGAAAAAATGAAGTAGCCCCAAATCTATCATGTCAAAGGATTTATTCAAGTCACTCTTTACTTCTTCAACAAGTTCATCTGAACTTACTGTGATCATAAGATCATCTAAATATAAAACAAGAATGACAATCTTTGTTCCCACCTTCTTGATATACAAATTAATATCTGAGGGGTTATGAATGAATCTGTGCTTCAATAGATGATCATCAATCTTAATGTACCATGCCCTTGGTGCTTGATTAAGTCCATAAAGTAATTAATTAGATGACATACCTTATGTGGATGTTGTTCATCAATGATTCATTGTAGTTGGGTCATGTATACCTCTTTGAGATCACCATTCAAGAATGCACTTTTCATGTCCACATGTTGAAGCTTCCATCCCTTTTGTGTTATGAGTGCACAATTTTTTTTTGATGGTATTGATATTAGTAGTGGGTGCAAAAGTCTCCTCATAATCTATTCATTCTTGTTGAGCATATCCATTTACAACAAGACATGCTTTAAATTTGTCAATGGAATCATCTGCCTTGTATTTTGTCTTGAAAATCCACTTGCAACTAATGGATTTATTTTCTATAGATAGATCAATAAGTTCCCACATCTAATTTTTGATGAGGGCATTGTATTTAGCATCCATGGCCTTCTTCCACTGAGGTTAACATAAATCCTCTCGAAGTGTCTTTGGTTCGGTGTTGTTAACTAATGAACTCATCAATGCAAAATTAAATTCATTTATCATCTATATTCTGGTCTAAACTCTTGTTTAAGTATCTAGATTAGAGTTCAGGTGTGAGTCCTTGATGGTGTTATATACCCATTTTGGATGTCGATGTTGCTACTAATTTTATGGATAATTATCTTCTAGATTTCCAATATCAATGAACAATTCTCCTTGCATCTCACCTTCTTTGTGAGAAGATTATTCGTTCTCATCATCTAACTATGGGAATAGTCAATATGAGGTGGTACATTCTAATTCCTTCTATGACAATGAGTCGAATGATGACTCATCACAAATAACATCTTGACTTTCATATATCTTCTTTGTCTCAAGATCTATGAGATGATATGTTTTTTAGGTAGAACTATACTCCAATATAAGGCACTAGAGTGTCTTTGGTTTGATATTCTTCCTCTTTTTAGTAGGGACATGGATATAAAATGTACAACCAAATACTCTAAGATGAGATATTGAAGGTTTATGACCACTCCATACCACAAAATCACAACATATCATCCATAAACTAATAGGTATTAAAATTCATTTTACAAAGTCATTGGAAAAATGATCACAAAAATATGTATTATTCAAAGATATGATTGGAATGATCGAATTAATTTGGTCCTATGGGCATATAGGATAAAATACAAGTATGTGATAGGTTTCACTCTATTTTAGCTTATTTGTGGATTACATGTAATCATGCCAATGGAGTACAGAGTCTCTAGTCTACAAATTCAAATGATAATGTGACAAGGAGATTATATACACAAAATATTTTCAAATTGTATCAATTATTGATGCTTTATCTCTTATAAGAACCTATTGAGTCTCAATTTATATGAGTGCACACCTTAAAGGGTGCATTGAGAAAGGGGTGGGTAGAACATTGGTGCTTCATATGATTGTTGTTCCCTATACCACCACTTAATATCAATCCAATATTTTCCTATATACTTCCTTAATCTTTGAAACCTCTCTTACACACTCTTCTAAACATTTCATCACCTTCATTAGCACCTAACTAAGCCTAAAACACTTTTTGATAGTTTACATTACACTCTCAGCTTGGGATGACCTTATATTCAAATTGATAAAATCATGTTACGAGTCTAGGATGGCTTTGGCAAACCTAGATCGAGACCTAACTTGTTTTTATCAATTACATGATATAGAGTCAATTGAGATGACCTTGTCAGTTAAACTTTTAGAAAGATTTAGGGTTAGATTCATTTATATAAACACATTCATTTCTCCCTTTTTTAGAGAAAAAAAGATTTAATTATGCATTTGTTCTTCTTTAAAATCTTCTCTTTTTACATTATACTTGAGGAGTTATTGCTTAGGGTTTATATTTGAACAAGAATCTTGTCTTATAGAAAAGTTTTGGATGCTTTGGCCTTTCTTAATGATCCTTAAAAACTACAACAACCTCTTGTGAAGCACGCTTGGCCAAGGGACAGATTGAGTCTCAATGGGGTCATCTTCAAGGTAAGTATCTCTAACTTTACTCTTTTATTTTAGTAGATAAAAGTAACATAAGTAATGGATTTTGAATATATTTCTCTCTCCATGCATTAGGGTTATACCTATACATAGGTTAATTATAATTCTATTATGCATTTTTAATTTTTATGTTTATTACTTGCACTTTATGCCACAAAATTTGGTGAGCAATAGATTAGAATTTATTTTCCTTTGCATTTACTTTATGAATATATAGGACCTAACTAGGGTTATTGCATAGTTTTTTTTTACTATAGGCTTTAGAACCCTCTCTAGTGATGTTATTATGGTAAGCGATCCCTTGGATAGGTTTAGCAAAAATATCCTAGTCATGACCTTGAATATCTAATGTATCAATAATTATAAGTGTAAGTGAGATTTATCTTCTCCAAATTAGAATTGATTAATAGGTCAATTGCATTTTCATTTATATATGTTCTAGTGAATTCAATGTGAAACAAATTATTGTTGGTTTTCTTTCACACTTTAATTTTATCATTATATTATATATTTATATTTATATTTTTGTAGTACTATATCAAACCTTGGTATAGTTCTAATAGTTTTTGTGCATACTTAATGCATAATCACTCTAAAAAGACTCTATTATATCTATGTAGGTCTTATCCAAATATAGGTGACTAGATCAATAATTTTGACACAATATTCTTTTTCATTTATAAATTTACATACATAGTTGAACCAGTCAACTCTATTCAGAATTGTCCTCTTTTAGCATACAAGTCTTCAAACATAGTCGAGCCAGTCAAATCTATTTGTAACTTTTGTTTCAACACATATGTTTTAAAAACTCTATCGAGATAGTCAAATATATTAGCAAATTTTTTGAATCAATATTTAAACATACCAGCATAAAATTTTGTAATCTAAACATCTTCAAACCCACCAAGGTTCATTCTCACCTTCTCCATCATTTTGATTTTTAATTTTCAATACAAGTTTTCATAAGTTTTAATTATGTAAAACTATAACCCTATAACTAATTAGGTTTAATAGATCGACATATTTTTATAACCTATTTTCTATTTATAAGAAATAATTGACTTGTTCGACTATGTTCTTCTATATCTTAGTTTTTCATAATAGTAGTGACCTAGTTGATTCTATGTTAGATGTACAATCACTTAGAGGAGGGGTGGATCAATGGACCCAAATAACCTAACTTCAATTTAAATCTTTAAAAACACTTAATAAATTACCAAAAGCATTCATGAAGTATACACATCATTCACAACAATGAGCAAGAGAGACAATGCAAGATCAATCACATAACACATCACATATGTGGAAAACATTCTTGGGGGAGAAAACCCACTATAACTTGAAATCACACTATTATCCTATAATAACAATAAATAATTTAGAATAGTTACAAATGATCAAGGAAATACAATCCCTATTTAGTGAGACTACAATCCTATAAGGTGCTACAACATATGTCTAGTTGAGATATAATAACAGCTAGACTTTTATCAAGTTTAACCTTGCAAGGAGGTTGAAACCTCTTTATATGATAAGATAATAGAACAATACTTATGAAAACATCCACCTTTGAATTGATTTATTCAACCCCTGATGATGGACCTCTGATTATCACTCTTCAGCTTCATTCATACACAAGCAACAAGAACACTATTCTGCTAATAGAATAATGACCTACAAGTCATAAAAATAGTCCTCAATCTATTATTCTCTTAAAATAATCCATAGGGAACTCTACCCCTCCTTTGATACACAATTCACACACACAAGCTTCTCAAAAATCTCTCCCCAAATCTCTCACTCCAAGCCTAGAAACCATCATCTTTGGTTCCACTATTTATAGAGCATACATGATAATCACTACCTTGGTTGAACATTAAGCATGCCTTAATCCTTAATATATATCTAAAATCAAGACATGGATAAAAAACAATATTCTTAGCTCAACCCTAGCATGTATGGGTCACCCTTAAAGAACTACACCTTTGAATTAGACCCTTGTAGACCTTGTAGGTCTCATGTGAACCCATTCATTCCTTTAACACTTCATTAAATAGAAAAAGAACACAAAACCAGTAAAAAAATTATGGACCCATTCCATATGACCTATAGGTCCCCCTTGAGTGCCAAAAACCAACATATAACCCTTTTGTTTAAGAATAATCCACTTAAACAATAGTTTGTACACACAATCATTATGAACAAACACACAATCACCTTATAAACATTTTTTCATACTACATACAAATGGAAAAACCTTTATAATGAACATAGAGCATCCTAATGGAGTCTAAAACACTCCCCAATAGTTAATTCATCATGAAACATTGAAACAACATCTACATAATCTCAAATACTCTTCTCATATCACTAACAAAAAAAACATGAACACATAGTCAACTTTGAACCTTAGTAGGTTTGACTATACACACTTATAAATATTAAAATTAGGTTCATTAGATGCACCATGAAGTGCTCATCATCTTTTCTTTTTACAACATGAGAAAATTTGTCCTTGATTGAAATATGTGGTCTAAAAACCATAGACTAGCTTTTTCCTTGTTAAATTTGAATATTTAATAGTCACAGTTAAACCTCGGCCACTTTGCTCACAAATCAATTCCTCATTACTTTACATCAATATCACATCGTCGATCTTATTTTAACTTAAATGCATGGGCACCAATGCTCAAATGTTAAACCTCATTCACTTTAACCTCATTTCATGCACCCTTATAACTTTGACGTCATGCGCTCTGTCAATCTCCTATATGTAGATCAATATTTAACAAAGATAAACAACTATCACTTTGATGTCTTGAATTTAATATGCATCATTGATCTCTATTTTTATGATTTCCCACTCATCATTGATCCTTGGAAGAAGCTTGACCTTTATCTCTACTTAGCATTAAACCTCAAACACTTCCTACCATCTTGCTTCTTCCAGACATCTTGGAGTAAATGTGCTCATCGATCTATTTGAGAGTTTTTAAAACTTTATATTGTGTAAATATGACTAAGCATGGGAACCTTGCTTATCTTTTTAGAAGGCTAACTTTGCACAGTTATATTTTTTACCTCATTCAATTGCATGATCTCAAATTTGGACCAAATGATCTCCTCCAATAGGAGAATCTAACCATGTGAAAAATGCACCTGGAACCCTCACACCTATGAGATAAAATTACATTAACATGCTCACTTATATTTTTCTTCCACAGAGTCAACTATGTTAAAAAATTGTTTGGAAGGCCAACTTTGATCATGCATATCTTTTATTGCGCTTCAACGCTTGGCCTAAAAGTTAATGCAAATAAAATAGGTATAAAATTGAAAAAATATCATATGATGACCTTATCTATAATGTTCACACATGAAAGATAATCCACCATCAAAATGCTTTTGTATCTATTTCTTTCCTCATGTAAATTTGGCTAAGTATGGGAAAACACTATCAAAATGCCTAAGAGCCCATCTTTGCACTTGCATATATTTTGACGTGCTTAGGTGAATGAATTTAAATTTATAACATAAGAACTAGGAAAAATAATTAAAAAAACAATGTGACTATTTCCATATGACTCATCTACATGTGGCAGTGTTGATGTCATCAAACTACCTACTCAAATTTTATGCCACTAGACCCACACTATCTAGATGAAAACTATGGACTACCATATGAATTCCACTTATGTACACAAGCTCTCCAATCATCCTTAAAAATTTATAGTACCCATTTCATATGTTCAAATCACCATACTCATCCTTGAACATCTCTAACCATGCCAAAATTAAAGATCAACCAAGCCAACTTGAAGCACACTAGGACAAGCATATTGCACACTTTGTTATTTTTACTTAGATTATCAAATAACTTCATCCACTCACTAGGTTAAATCCATGAAATCATCATGAAATTACTAAAAACTCTCCAATAATCTCCCCATTTGTTATTGATCTAAAAAACCATCATATATAGTAATATATAACTTACCTTCCTTCTCTCCCTTTAAGCACTCTCACAATAGGAACTTTCTCCCCCTTTGAAACAATGACAAAGTGGACACAAAATAATATTTAGGACCTAAAAAAATCACCAACATAATAGGAACACCTTATAAATATGATAAAAACTCCCTCTTATCTTGAGCCTACTTCTGCTTGCCTTGACAAACTTCCTTTTGCTCCATGCCAACACTCTCTTCAACCAAACACTGTAACCAAAGAAGAAATAACACAAAAAAAACATTGAAATATAATGAAACTCACTAAGAAACATTTTATACGGACTCCCCCTTATATCTATAAGCTATTTCACCTTCTGAGCATATTCAGATCTCTACATACCATGAAAAACCACCAACTTACTAGCCTTCTCTCTCAAACTACCTCAATAATCATCAGCAAAAATTCATGCCATTCACCAAAAAATAAACATGCACTAAACAAAATTTAATAAATTTCCTTGAAATAAACATACCTTGATCTCTTAGATAAATTGAGCAAAAAACATTTCTTCTTCAAACTAGGCCAGTCTAGTCTCCTTGTATCCCTACATGGAACTTTCAAAGCCCACAATTTTTAGTAAAAACATCTTCAGGACCTAAAAATTTATATCTAGATCACTATAATATTCCAATTCAAGCACACCAATTCAAATCACCAAAATCATCCTCTAAAATATACTTCCTTTGAAAAATTACTAGCCAATTAGTCCTCCATATTGACAAAAAATTGAATAACTTGAGAACCATAAACCTTCAAATATTTTTGAAGCTTGATTTGACAACCCATCTGTCCTATTAAAAATATTAAGAATTCTCAGACCTCAACTCATAAGGCTAACCACTTTTATGGTAGAGCTTAAAACCTTATAATCTCAAAATAAATAGAGTCAACAAACCTGCTATTCAACGTCCACCTCTGAAACATTTTTCACACCTAGAGATAACCATCACACAATTTTGGACCAAAATTTAAGCCACCATAACTTTGGGAACATAGACCTATTATAACCCATTTTTACGCTTTATTTCCCTTAAGGCAATACTGAGAACACTCAAAAATATTCAATTTGCCTTCAACACACCTTTAGACCACAAAAACACCTGGAGCACATCACAAAAAAGTGCATAGATCCTTATGAGCACCAAAATATACATGACGTTACATCAATATCATTATGCCATTTGGAAACACCTATTTTGACCCTACACAATAGCCCATTCACAAATCTCTAGAGCAAGCTTATGAACTTGTTTCTCTTATTTAACCAAAGACCTTCTCTGATTGGCATTATCATCTTGAGCACAAAAAATTGATTCTTCACAAGAAAGTATGTCTCCTAAGAAGCATATGTAGAGACACCCTACTTCACAAAATCTTAGAACAATACGAAATCAAGAGTTACCCACACCTCCTCATATTCCTTCTCTTCTTTGTTCATCTATTCCTTGTAGTTCTTATTTTTATTCTTCATAGGCTTAAGAGAAGCAACTTGCTCAAACACTATATCATTCTCCTTTTCTTCTAGAATTGGATTGACAATACATGGAGACAATAAATATTCATGACATACCTTTTCATCTAAAAAATCCAAATTATATTTTGGAACCTCATCACTAAGCATGGAAAATTGATGTTCTTTTCATGATATATGCTTGACAATAGTAGGATGTTCACTTAGATCCATACATATCTCAGGAATAGCTTCAACCAACACTGTGATCTTCTCTTTGAGCTTAGTTTCTTCACTCACAACATGAGCACAATGATCCAAAACTCAAAAATATTTGGTTGAAATATAATTTATAAATAATAACAACACAACTCAAATAATGCTATCTCTAAAAAGAGATGTTTTATTTATCAAAATTGTAGACCCAAACATATGCTTATCTTTGAGAAGAGATGTCTGATTTCCATTTTGGGTTACATCTTCCTTTATACATGTTTTTAAGGTGTGGGGAGGATATGGAAGGTCACCATTCTCGAGGGAGATGAATTGGTTCGACTTCCACAATTTACAACAATACATAATTCGAGGAATTACTATTTTTAGAAACTTACTATGTTTAGACTGCACTACTAAAATTGAAATTTAGGACACTTCCATTGGGTTTTATGGGGTCAAACTTCATCAAGTGGAGCTCTATTCCATCTCATGATGTTCCCCTCATCTATTATCTTTCCAACGGTTCAAACGACGAGTCAATTGGAGCTATGGTGCAAAAGTTATGGCTCCCAGAAGTTTTGCCATCAAATGGGGTGGACCCATCACCCGAATTATCATCTGAATTGTTTTCTGGATCACACACAATGAGAGACATTGGCACTCTTAAAAATTTTAAGCATTTTCCACCATAGAAAATAAATTTATTGGACCTATAGTCTTATCATGACTCACAATTTTCACCTTTGGATTCCATGTGTTGACTTGCCATCTTACTTGCACTCTAGGAGCTTGATTAAACCTATTATGAATTATATACCTTTGCATGAAGAACCTATCAAGGTGACCTATATGTTCATAATTGTAACACACCATACCTTTTTTAAGAAACATATCTTGCCTTACCTTATTTGGATAGAAATTTGCAATATGTCCTATGTCATGATAATTAAAACACTTAACTCTGTTCACACCTTTTGATTGATGACCCCCATCATAGTTCCATACAAACTTATTTTTAATATGTTTCTTTCATTCTCTATCCCTATGACAAAATTTATTACATGTGTAATAGTAACCATTGAATCTTCCATACATCATGGCATTTGGTTGTCTAATTTTATTTATCTTCATTCTGACATCACCTTCAGTCCTTATCTAATGATTTGCCTTAGAAGTATGATTGTCCTATTTCACATTAGTATTCATTTTTTCTTGATTTACATTATTTTGTTCTTCTTCATATCCAAGACCAATTTTATCACTAACATGCTTCTGACCACTCAAAATAGTTTCTAGATAACACAAGCTTTTTTCACATCTCATAAATGTCTTCCTGATTAGATGTCTTCTCTAATTCAGATTTCAAAGACTCATTTTTAGAAACATACATTTAACATTATTCTTCTATGTATCTTATACTTTTAGACATAGATTTCAACTTAGAATTAAGAAACATGACAACACCTTCATACTTCCTAGAGTCTTCAACCAATCTTTCTTCAAACACACTTAATTACTCCTAATAGTCCTTGAGTTTAGATTTCATCTTCTTATTGATCTTATTCTCAATATTTATTTATTAAAGATAATTTTTCAATGCAATATCATAGCCCATATCATATTCATCATCATCTAAATCACTCCATGTAGACTCCTTTTGCTGTGAGTAACTTCCTTACTCATCCATGAACAAAGCTTCATTTTCAATAGGACCATCATCTCCATGATCATATTCTAAGTCAATTTATTCACTCTCATATGATGAGCTACAATATTCTTTAGTTTAGATACTCTTCTTGTTCTTGAAGGACTTCTTGTTGTTGTTATACTTTCTAAATCCTTTCTTTCTATATGTCTTTTTATCTTCATCTAGGTGATCATCATGATCTTCATCTAGGTGATCATCATGATCTTCATCATCATTATTCTCTTACATATGAGGGAAATTATGATCAAAATGTCCTATCTTTCCATATTTGAATCATTTAAGGGTAGTTTACCCTTATACTTCCCTAAGCCTATGTTTAATTCCTAGTAATTAAAATGATTAGTTCATCCTCATCAATGTCAGATATGTCATCCTCTTTAGGTTTCTTACCTTGTAACTTATTCTTAGGATTCATCTCTATCTTTAATGAAAATTCATTATTTTGTGGTATATCATTTACTCTCATTTCATATACAATAAGGGTGCCATGAAATTGATCCATCTTCAACTGAGTAGATCATTACTTTCTTCTATAGTAGATACTTTTGGATTAAACATGAGAGATATATACCATAATAAATTTTAGACTACATTAGCCTCTTCAATATTTTCTCTAAGACCTCTGATTATGGTCATAGTCTCATCAACTCTCTATAAAAAGGATGCTCTAGAATCTTCTTCCTTCATCTTAAGCATTTCAAATTTCCTTCTGTAAGTCTACAATTTAGCAATGTTGACCTTTGAATCTCCTTCAAAAATGATTTGAATTTTTTCCCATATCTTTTTATCATATTTACAATGGATTACCTTAGTTTATTTAGGCTTTGAAAGACCACAAGTGATAACATTCATTACCTTTAAATTATTTTCAAACAACTTCTTGTCTACATCACTAGATGGATGAGTAAAAGGAGCAACATAACCATCCATAATAGACTTCCATACATCAAACCCTAGAGACACAATGTATGTCCTTATCTTTGCATTTTAAAAATCATAATTGGATCTATTAAACATTAGTGCTTGCTTAGTAGAGAAACCTCCTTGATGACTACCTATATTGTTTCTCAGTTCACCTTCAAGATGTTAAGCCTTTACCAAAGGCCCTGATCTAATAAAAATTATTAGAGGTAAAATTAATGAGAGGGGGGTGAATAAGTGAGCCCAAATAATCTAACTTCAATTTCAGTATTTACAAAAACTTAATCAATTACCATAATCATTCATGAAGTATACACATCATTCATAGCAATGAGCAAGAGAGATAACACAAGATCAATCACATAACAGATGACATACGTGTGAAATCCTCTTGGGTGATAAAAAACACTAGACCTTGTAATTATAATACTATAATATAATAAAAATAACCAATTTAGACTAGCTGCAACTGATCAAGGAACTATAATCCTTATTTACTGAGATTATAATCCCACAAGGTGTTACAACACCTAATTAGTTGAACTACAACAACAAACAAATTTTTAGTAGGTTTCACCTTACAAATAGGTTGTAACTCTCTTAGATGTTGAGTTTACACCAAAAAAAATATGAACACATCCACCTTTAAATTGATGTATTCAACACCTGATGATGGACCTCTGATTATCACTCTTCACCTTTGCTCATACACAAACAACAAGTGAACTATTTTGCCTATAGAATTATGACCTATAGGTAATACAAATAGTAATCAATATATTATAATATTAAAATATCCATATGGTACTCTACCCCTCTTTCATTCCATAATTCATACACACAAGCCTCTTTCAAATCTCTCCCCATGTCTCTCACTCCCAGTCTAGAAACCATCATCTTTGGTTCCACTATTTATAGAGCATACATGATAACCACTACCTTGGTTAGCCATTAGGAATGTATTAATCCTTAAATAATATCTCACATCAATATGTTACTAAAAAAAATCATCATAGGTTGGCCATAGCATCTATGGGTCACCCTTAAGGAACTACACCTTTGAATTAGGCCCTTGTAGCCCTTGTAAGTCTCATATGAACCCATTCACTCCCTTAACACTTCATCAAAAATAAAATAACAAAAAACCACTAACTAAAGCATGTAACCATTCCATATGATCTATAGGTCCCCTTTAAGTGCCAAAAAACAACATAGAACCCTTCTGTTTAAGCATAATTTGCTTAAATAACATTTTGTGCACATAGTCATTATGAACGAACACATAGTCACCTTCTAAGCCATTGTTCATACTATATAAAAATGTTCAGAACATTAATAATGAAAAAAAATCATCCTCATGGAGTCTACAACACTCCCTAATAACTAATTCATCATGAAACATCGAAACAACATCTACATAAGCTCAAATACTTTTCTTGGGTCACTTGCAAAATAAGCATGAACACATAGTTAACTTTGAATGTTAATATCTTTGATTTTAAAAATTTTCATATCTTAAAATAAATTTCATTAGATTCACATGGATTCCTCTTCATCTTTACTTTTTACAACATGACAAAATTCTTCATTGATCAAAAGATATGATCAAAAACCATAGACTAGTTTTCCCTTGTTAAATTTGAATATTTAAATGTCAATAGTCGTAGTTAAACATCAAATTTTTTTTATCATATATTGAGTCCTCATAAATTTAGATCAATATTGAACCATTGATATTCTTTTAACTTTAACTCATAGGGACCAATGCTCAAATGTTAAACTTCAGTCACTTTGACCTCATCTCGTACACCCTTTCATATTTGACCTCATGCACTTCGTCGATCTTATATACATAGCTTGATCTTTAATAAATATAAAAAACTATCACTTACCTCTTTAATTTAGTAAAAACCATTTATCTCTATCAATATAATCTCCCACTCACCATTGATCTTTGGAAGAAGCTCAATCTTTATATCTGCTCAGCGTTAAACCTCAAACAATTCCTACCATCTCACTACTTCCTAACATCTTGGATCAAATGTGCATCATAAATATCTTTGAGAGTTTATAAAACTTTAACTTGTGAAAAAATTACTATGGTAACCTTGATTATCTCCTTGGAATTCCAACTTTGCATATTCATATCTAGATGGAAAATTTTAAACATGCATATATTTTGATGCACTTTGATGCTTGACCTAAAAGTTATCACAAATAAACTAGGTACAAAAATAAACAAACCCATATGATCACCTTCTATTGAAACATCCACACATGTGATATATTTCACCATTAAAATTCTTACTTAGTTAATTCTTGCCTCATGTAAATTTTGCTAAGTATGGGAAAACACTGTCAAAATGCTTGGGAGCCCAACTTTGCACTTGCATATAGTTTTACTTGCTTAGGTGCATGAATTATAATTTAGAACATAAGAGATAAGAACAATAATGAACAAAAACATGTGACTATTTCCTTATGACTCATCCACATATGGTAATGGTGATGTCATCAAAATGCCTACTCAATTTTTATACCACTAGACCCAAACTGTCTAAATGAAAACTATGGACTACCAGATGAATTCCAATTATGCACAAAATATATCTAATCATATTTAAACATTAATATAACCCATTTAACATGATCAAATCACCATAATCATCCCTGAACATCTCTAACCATGCCAAAATTGAAGATCAACCAAGCCAAATTTAAGTACATAAGGACAAGCACATTGCACACTTTGTTATTGTTACTTAGGTTATCAAAGAAATTCATCCACTCAATAGGAAACTTCCATTACATCATTAATAAATCTTAAAAAATCTTGTCATTTTTCATTGATGTCAACAACCATCATATATATTAATATATAGCTCACCTTGCTTCTCTCCCTTTAAGCACTCTCACAATAAGAACTTTATCCCCTTTGACACAATGATAAATTAGGGAACAAAATAATATTGAGGACCTAAAAATATCACCAATAGGATAGGAAAATATTATAAATATGATAAAAACTCTCCCTTACCTTGAGCCTACTTCTGCTTGCCTTGACAAAATTCCTCTTGCTCTATGCCAACACTCTCCTCAACTAAGCACTGTAACCAAAGAAGAAATAAAACACAAAAAAAACTAAAATATGATGGAAATCACCAAGAAACATCTAAGAGGGACTCACCTTTTGAGCATATTTAGATCTCCACACACCATGAAGAACCACCATATAGGCTTACTAGCCTTCTCTCTAAAACTACCTCAAGAATCATCAACAAAACTTCATGCCACTCACCAAAAAAGAAACATGAAATAAAACTAGATTGATAACTCTCCTTGAAACAAACATACTTTGATCTTTCGGAGAAACTAAGTAAAAATAACTTCTTCAAACTAGGTCTACCTAGTCTCCTTATAGCCCTACCTGAACTTGCATAGCCCACAATTTTTAGTAGACAGATCTTCAGAACCTAAAATTAATATATGGATCACTATCATATTCCCCCTCAATCAAACCAAATTTCATGACCAGTATCATCTTCTAAAATATACTTTTGTTACAAACTTACTAGCCAATTAGTCCTCCATATTGACAAAAAATTAAATAACTTGAGAATAAACTTTCATATATTTATGAAGCTTGATTTGACAACCCATTTGTCCCATTCAACATATTAAGAATATTTAGACCTCAAATCACAAGGGAAACCACTTTTATAGTATATCTTACAACACTAGAATCTTAAAACAAACTGAGTAAACAATTCTCCTTCTAGTCAACATCTATAACTATTTTTTTTTCACACCTAGAGGCAACCATCACACACTTTTGGACTAAAATTTAAGCCACCATACCTTTTGGAACATATACTTATTATAACCCATTTTTAGGCCTGCTTGCCCTTAAGTCAATATTGAGAAAATTGAGAGCACTCAAAAATATTCAATTTGACTTCAACACACATTTAGACCACAAAAACACCTAGAGAAAATCACAAAGAAGTGCATAGATATTTATAAGATCTGAACTCTACATGACATGACATCAAAGTCATTATGCCATTTAGAAACACCCATTCTGACCCTATACAATATCTCACTCACAAATCTCTAGAGCAAGCTCATGAACTTGTTTCTCCCCTTTAACCAAAGACCTTCTGTAATTGGTATTATCATCTTGAGAACACAAACTTGATTCTTCACAAGAAAATATGTCTCCTAAGAAGCATAGGCAGAGACACCCTACTTCATAAAGTCCTAGAATAATGTGAAATTGGGAGTTACCCTCAACTCCTCATATTCATTCTCTTCCTTGGTCATATTATACTTGTAGTTCTTCTTCTTATTCATAGGCTAAAGAGAAGAAACATGCTCAAGCACTATATCAATATCCTTTTCTTCTAAAATTGGATTGAAAATACATGGAGACAACAAAGATTCATGACATACCACTTCATCTGAAGAATCCACCTTATAGTTTGTAACCTCATCACTAGGCATAGACAATTGATGTTCTTCACATGATATATGCGTGGCAATAATAGGATGTTCACTTGGATCCATACATACCTCAGGACTAGATTCAACTAACACCTTGGTCTGCTCTTTGAGCTTATTTTCTTCACTTTCAACATGAGCAGACAATAAGAGCCCTTGTCACTCTTCGAGTTTTGAAGTTTTTCCACCATAAAAAACAAATTACTTGGACCTATAGTCTCATCATGACTCATAATTTTCATCTTTGGCTTCCATGTATTGACTTGCCTTCTTCCTTTCACTCTATAAACTTCATTAAACCTATTATGACTTATATACGTTTGCTTTTAGAACCTAGAAATGTGATCTCTTTGTTCATAGTTGCAGCACACCACACCTTTTGTAAGAAACATATCTTTCCTTATGTTATTTAGATAGAAATTTGCAATATGTCCAATGTCATGATAATTAAAACACTTAATTCTATTCACACCTTTTTATTGATGACCCCCATCATAGTTCCATGTAAACTCATTTCTAATAGGTCTTTTGAATTCTCTAGCCCTATGACTAAATTGATTACATGTGTAACAGTAACCATTGAATTTTACATGCCTCATGGAATTTGGCTATCTAATCTAATTTGTCTTCATTCTGCTAGCACCTTTAGTCTTTTTTTGATGATTTGTCTTCAAAGTATGATTTTTCTAGTTCACATTAGTGTTTATTTTGTCTTGAGTTACATTATTTTGTTCTTCTTCATATGCAAGACCAGTTCTATCACTAGCATGCTTTTGCCCACTTATAATAGTGTCTAGATCACATACGAGATTTTTTCAAATCACATAAATGTTTTCATCTTATTGGATGTCTTCTCTAACTTAGATTTCAAAGACTCATTTTTACAAACATACCTTTAACATTCTTTTTCTTTGGCTCTTAGAATTTTAGACATAGATTTCAACTTAAAATTAAGAAGCATGACAACAGCTTCATACTCCCTAGAGTCTTGAACCAATCTTTATTCATACACACTTAATTGTTCTTCATAGTCCTTGAGTTTATATTTCATCTTCTTATTGATATTTTTCTCAGTCTTTAGTTATTCAAGAGCATTTGTCAATGTAGTATCATATTCCATATCATATCCATTATCATGTCAATCACTCCATGTAGATTCCTTTTGATGTGAGTAACTTCCTTACTTAGCCATGTATAAAGCTTCATCTTCAATAGGACCATCATCTCCATGATCATATTTTGAGTCACTATCTTCAATCTCATATGATGAGCTACAATCTTCTTTGGTTTAGATGCTTTTCTTGTTCTTGAAGGACTTCTTGTTGTTATTATAATTTATGAATAATTTCTTCTTGTATGTCTTCTTGTCTTCATTTTGATCATCATCATGCTCTTAATTATCATTATTCTCATGCATATGAGGGAACTTATGAGCAAATTTTCCTATCTTTCCACAATTTAAACATTGAAGGGTAGTTTACCCTTATACTTTGCTGATCCTATGTTCAATTTCCTAGTAATTAAAATAATTAGTTTATTCACATCAATGTCAAATATGTCATCCTCTTTAGGTTTATTACCTTGTAACTTGTTCGTAGGCTTCATCTATATCTTGAATGCAACTTCCTTCTTTGGTGGTATATCATCATTTACTCTCATCTCATATGCAGTAAGGGTGTCATACAATTGATCCATCTTTAATTGAGTAAGATCATGACTCTCTTATATAGTAGATACTTTTGGATCAAACTTGAGAGATAGAGAACTTAATACCTTTTGGACTATATTAGCCTCTTCAATATTTTCTCCAAGACCTCTGATGATGTTCACAGTCTCATCAACTCTCTGTAGAAAGGATGTTATAGAATCTTCTTCCTTCATCTTAAGAATTTCAAATTTATTTTTGTGAGTCTGCAACTTATCAAGCTTAACCTTTAAATATCTTTCAAAAATCATCTACATTTTGTCCCATATCTCTTTATTAGATTTACAATGGATTAACTTGGTGTATTTAGTATTTGAAAGACCACAAGTGATAAAATTCAATACATTGGAATTATTTTTCAAATAACTTCTTGTTTGCATCACTAGATGGATGAATAAAAGGAGCAACATAACCATCTACAATAGACTACCATACATCAAACCCTGGAGACATAATGTACATCCTTATCCTTGCACTCCAAAAGGCATAATTAGATCCATTGAACATTAATGCTTTCTTCGTAAAGAAACCTCCTTGATGACTACTCATATTTTACCTTGAATCATATTTAAGATGTTAAGCCTTTAACAAAGGACTTGATCTGATACCAATTGTTAGAGGTACAATCAATGAGAGGGGGGGTGAATCAGTGAGTCTAAATAATCCAAATTAAATTTCAATCTTTACAAACACTTAATCAGTTACCTCAAGCATTTATGAAGTATACACATCATTCATAGAAATGAGAAAGAGAGACAATGCAAGATCAATCACATAACACATGACATATGTGGGAAACCCTCTTGGGGGATAAAACCCACTAGAACATGTAATTAGACTATTGTACTATAATAACAACAACTAATTTAAACTAGCTACAATTTATCCAGGAACTATAATCCCTATTTAGTGAGACTATAATTCTACAAGGTGATACAACACCTAACTAGTTGAACTACAACAACAACCATAATTTTAGCAAGTTTCACCTTGAAAGGAGGCTACAACCCATTTAGATGCTAAGTTACCATAACAAAATCTATGAACACATCCACCTTTGAACTAATGTATTCAACACCTGATGATGGGCCTCTGATTATCACTCTTCACCTTCACTCATACATAAACAACAAAAGCATTATAATATCAACATAATTATGACCTAAAGGTCATACACATAGTCTTCAATCTATTTTAATCTTCAAATCATCTACATGGTACTCTACCCCTACTTCATTCCACAATTCATTCACACAAGCCTCTCTCAAATCTCTCCCCATGTCTCTCACTCCAAGTCTAGAAACCATCATCTTTGGTTCCACTATTTATAGAGCATACTTGATAACCACTACCTTGGTTAGCCATTAGGCATGCCTTAATCCGTAAGGCATCTCTTACATCAAGAAAAAACTCAAAAACAATAATCATAGCTTAGCCATAGCATCTATGGGTCACTCTTAAGGAACTACACCTTTGAATTAGGCCCTTGTAGTCCTTATATGTCTCATATGAACCCATTCACTCCTTTAAAACTTCATCAAATAAAACAAGAAACAAAACCACTACCAAAATGATGGAACAATTCAATATTATCTATAGGTCCCCCTTAAGCACTAGAAACCAACATAAAGCCCTTCTATTTAAGCATAATTCACTTAAACAACATTCTATGCACATAATCATTATTAACAAACACATAGTCATCTTCTAATCCATTTTCATAATACATACAAATGGTCAAAACGTTCATAATGAAAAAAATCATCCTCATGAGTATACAACACTCACCAATAACTAATTCATCATGAAACATAAAAAACATCTACATAAGCTCAAATATTCTTCTTGGGTCACTTGTAGAATAAGCATGAACACACAGTCAACTTTAAATGTGTTAAGGTGTGGAGCTAAAAGCTTCAACTGTTTGTAGACACAAGGAAGGATGCTGAAGAACCAAAGCCACCAGTGTCAGCAGTATGACCGACGTCAGTCAACAACACTCACCAATAGCTATGCAGTGGAGAAGGAGACCGGCGACGGCAGGGAGTCGGCCGAACAGCACCAACATCGGTCGCCTGTGCGGTCTAGAACATAAACAGTTAGTTAGTTGAACTGAGTGTTTGCATGCTAAGGGGCTATTCTTCTTGGGTCACTTGCAGAATAAGCATGAACACACAGTCAAATTTAAATGTTCAGGCTTTAGAGTTGTGTTGAGCAAGAGAGAGAGAGAAGAAGGTCTTGAGGTGTGGCAAGCCTTTGAGGTGGAGGAAGAAGTGGCATCTTCCTTATTGTATTTTCTTCTAGTAGTATTTAATACAAGAGTGTGTATTGTCTCTAAATTCTTTTCTATCTCAAGTTTCTAGCTACTTTATCATTCTGGTATAATTCCGTGTTTAAAATACGAGAAGTTCAATTGTGCTCTATTAGATGTCCCCTGACAAAATGTTAATATATTTTAATGTACATAATTTTAAATCTTAAAATCAAATTTATTAGATGTGATATGGAGTCCTCTTTATCTTTTATTTCAACAACATGAGCCAATTCATCATTGATTGAAAGATATGGTCTAAAAACAACAAACTAATTTTTCCCTTGTTAAATTTAAATATTTAAATGTCAATGGTCATAGTTAAACCTCGACCACTTTGCTCACATCTTGAGTCCTCATGGCTTTAGATCAATCTCACACCATTGATATTCTCTAAACTTTAATTCATAGGCACCAATGCTTAAATGTTAAACCTCATTTACTTTGACCTCATCTTGTGTACCCTTACAGATTTGAACTCATGCACTCTGTCAATCTTCTATACATAGATTGATATTTATAAAATATAAAAAAATATCACTTTGACCTCTTGAATTTAATACACACCATTGATCTATATCTATATGATCTCCCACTCAATGTTGATCTTTGGAAGAAGATCGATTTTTATCTCTTCTCAGCATTAAACTTTGATCACTTCTTACCATCTTGCTACTTCATGACATCTTGGATAAAATGTGCATCATCATTATTTTTGAGAGTTTATCAAAATTTAACTTGTGTAAAAATGACTATGGGAACCTTGCTTATCTACCTGGAAGGCCAACTTTTCATAATCATATCTTTTACCTTGCTCACTCTCATGATCTCAAATTTAGACCAAATGATCTCCTCACATAGGATAATTCAACCATTTGACAAAATTATCTTATAATCCTCACATGTGTGAGATATAATGAAATTAACATTCTCCCTTAGATTTTTTTGCCATAAAGCCAACTATGTCAAAAACTTATCTAGAAGGCCAACTTTGAACATGCATATCTTTTGCCACTCTTTGGTGCTTGACCTAAAAGTTAGCACAAATAAACTAGGTAAAAAAATAAACAAACCCATATTATCACCTTCTCTTGAAACATCCACACATGTGAGATATGCCACCATTAAAATACTTACTCAACTATTTCTTGCCTCATGAAAATTTGGCTAAGTATGAGAAAACACTGTCAAAATGCCTGGGAGCTCAAGTTTGCACTTGCATATATTTTGATGCACTTAGGTGCATGACCTAAATGAAGTGCATAATAACTAGGTACAATATTTAACAAAATCATGTGACCATTTCCTTTTGACTCATCCATAAATGGAAATGGTGATGTCATTAAACTACCTACTCAAATTTTTTGTCGCTAGACCCAAACTATCTAGATTAAAACTATAAAATGCTAGATGAATTAAAATTATGCACACAATCTCTCAAATAATCCTTGACTATTTATAGGACCCATTTTGAATGATCATATCACCATACTCATCCCTAAATATCTCTAACCATGAAAAAATTGAAGATCAACTAAACCAACTTCAAGCACACTAGAGCAAGCACATTTCACACATTTTCATTGTTACTTAGACTATCAAAGCACTTTATCCACTCACCAAAACACCTCCATGACATCATTGTAACTCTCTAACACTCTATTCTACATTATTTACATACAATATTACTTGAATTGATTCTAAACTCTTTACAATCAATTAATTAACCTCTTTTTGCTAGTAATTAATTACTTGCATGCTTAGAGTAACAAACATATATTAATTATGTTTTTTTAAAATTACCAATTTAGTCACACTATTTTTCTCTTTTGTCAAAATTATAAATCACTTTACACACAAAAACATTAAAAATTTATCTTCCCAAGGCCTACCTACTTGAATTTCATCATTAAGGGGGATGCCAACTTGATTTTTTGTCTTAGTATAAACATGTGGTTGATGGTATATAATGGAAAATCACTTAACACCCTTATCATTGCAATATTGTGAATTGAGGGGATAGGTCCCAATACCAAGCTATTACCATCACCAATTCATATCCCTTTTAACCTAAACTTCCTAAAATCATCCTTAGATTACTTTCTAATTCCTTATTATAATAAACTTTCAATCATATTAAATTCAAACTTCATTATAATTTAATAACACTTAAGAATGACTGATTAGCTAGCATTTACTTTCAAGTTTCTACTTGATCTTTGATCATTTTATTTTATATTTCAAGTCTTGCATTAGCTATCATTATTGCAAGGTTTGTATTGTCTGTTCCAATTAGATCAATAACATTGATCCAATTACTTGTGTGTTTAATTTCATTTTCCTAGATATTATCTTGAAAATATTTTTTTGTTTCTAAAACACTATTATCCTTATTGATACAATCTCTTTCAAAATATCAATTATGTTTACCTTAAATACATAGTCTATACCCATGACTGTGTCTTTTATCATGCTGACCAATTTCTCATTTTTAAGTACACAATCGATCCATTTGACTATGTATCTTTCTCATTTGTTTAGTTTACTCATCTATAGTACACTGTTGACCCATATGAATGTGTATCTATCTAGAATTTTTCAATTTTATCATTCATAGCACATAGTCTACTAACTAAAATGTGTCCTTTTGATTTTCTATTATGTGAACTTTCTTCACATACTCTTTCCACCCAGTCGAATCTATACTTGTTGGTTGACACTATTCTCTATCTAGATGGATCTATCTCTATTTTTCATTCTTGTTTCTTGATCTCATATTCTTTCTTCAAACATCATGAAATCCCCTAAATAACATTGATCCAATTACTTGTGTGTTTAATTTCATTTTCCTAGATATTATCTTGAAAATATTTTTTTGTTTCTAGAACACTATCATCCCTATTGATACAGTCTCTTTCAAACTATCAATTTTGTTTACCTTAAATACATAGTCTCTACCCATGACAGTGTCTTTTATCATCCTAACCAGTTTCTCATTTTTAAGTACACAATTGACCCATTTGACTATGTATCTTTCTCAGTTGTTTAGTTTGCTCATCTATAGTACATTGTCAACCCATACAAATGTGTATCTCTCTAGATTTTTTTAATTTTATCATTCATATCACATAGTCAACCAAATAAAATGTGTCCTTTTGATTTTCTATTCTATGAAATTTCTTCACATACTCTTTCCACCCAGTCGAATCTATACTTGTTGGTTGACACTATTCTCTATCTAGATGGCTCTATCTCTATTTTTCATTCTTGTTCCCTGATCTCATATTCTTTCTTCAAACGTCATGAAATCCCCTAAATAACATTGATCCAATTACTTGTGTGTTTAATTTCATTTTCCTAGATATTATCTTGAAAATATTTTTTTGTTTCTAGAACACTATCATCCCTATTGATATAGTCTCTTTCAAACTATCAATTTTGTTTACCTTAAATACATAGTCTCTACCCATGACTGTGTCTTTTATCATCCTAACTAGTTTCTCATTTTTAAGTACACAATTGACCCATTTGACTATGTATCTTTCTCATTTGTTTAGTTTAATCATCTATAGTACACCATCGACCCATACAAATGTGTATCTCTCTAGATTTTTTTAATTTTATCATTCATATCACACTGTCGACAAAATCAAATGTGTCCTTTCAATTTTCTATTCTATGAAATTTCTTCGCATACTCTTTTGACCTAGTTGACTCTATACTTGGTGGCTGACACTTTTCTCTATCTATATGACTCTATCTCTATTTTTCATTCTTGTTTCCTGATCTCATATTCTTTCTTCAAACATCATGAAATCCCCTATTAGAATATTTTTGGATAACATGAATCTATTTAGACACTATATGGGATTATCTTTTCTTCCTACCTTTACTTTCAAAGAGGATCCTCACTCTTAGAGCACCTCTTCTCCTCCCACATCTTTTGATTGCAACATGGTTCAAATAACTCCAATAGATGAGATTGGTTGTTTAAATCCTTTTCATACTTGTTAAGATAATTCCCATATTAAAAAATCTTAGCATAATGTTTGAGAAATTAATACAAGCCTATCCAATAACGTCATAGGTAATCTACCACCTAGTAACCCTCCCACTAATACCAATTTAGGGAATCCTCCTATAAACACTAACCCACCAATTGATATAACCTAGATTCTTCCATAAATAGTGCAACAAATGAACATAATGTAAACATATAACACCTCCCAAATGATGCAACTACAACATTATTTGATCAACATGGATAATCAACTTGTATTCATATAGAAATGAAAAATTGGTAAGTTGAGTGTGGCTTATGAATCCCAATCTATAGATCCCTCCTGATTGTGGATTATTTTCACTAATTTCTAGTCATACCTAGCCTTCCAAACTTGATCTTAGCTGAGCAAAGACCCTCTTTTTATGAATAATATATCCCCCTAGGCCCCATCTACCAAAGACAATAGCACCACACTAGAACTATAGTGTTTGTGCCACTCTTGTCCACTTTGGGTGCTATTATCCAAGCTCATTTCTATCCCCAATGGTCCATTCTTTCTATTTTCCCATCCTTATCCTTGTCAGCCTAATATGATCAAATTCAATCCATGACCAGTAGATCCCTATAAAATTCCATTCAAAGATTGTTTGGAGAGGGTTGGAAAATATCACAAAGTATGCAAGAATACAAGCAAGAATTCTCAAGCATATTTCCATATTATCTACATATAGCCATCCAATACTATTTATATTTTATTGGAATCTTTGCAAGAGTCCCTAGTCATCTCAAACACACCTAGTTTAGCATTTCTTACATTATCATATCACAATTGCACCAAGAACTTTCAAAGGGAGAACTACATATGGCTTGATCCCTTTTTGGAGTATTGGTATGTAGGTAGTGTGCCCATAGAAGGGGTTTGGATCCATGTCTAGTGAATCTTACACATACTAACCCCCCTTCTTATTCAAAATCAGTCAAAGTATAATGGAAGATAGGGTTTGAAGAGAAAATCTAGTCTATAGGGAGCTCTATAAGCTTCTAGCTGCCAAAATTTTAGAGATAGGGTCACATAATATTGTCGAATAAGACTTAGAAAGCTCATATCCTCAAGACAATAATGTTGGAAAAGGACTACAGTGTTGGTGCCACTCCTATCCACTTTTGTCACTCTTATCCAATGAAAAAATGAAAGTCAAAATATTATTTGAGAAAGGTACCTCTAGACCTACATAGGATTTAGATTCTTTTGCTCTATTACATACACCATTGACATGCCATATTGCTTCCACACCCTTGCACAAGGATTTGTTCAACCCAAGCTTACTCTTTATGATAACAAAGGTGATCCAAAGACACATTTGAGATATTTTCACAAAACATGATTGGACTATGTATCAAATGATTGGCTACTTAACAAACTATTTCAGCCTAAAGGATATGCTTTACAATAGTTCTATAGTCCACCAAATCAGTTAGTCAATGCATTCAATCCTTTATTTGACATGTTCCTAGTTTATTTTAGCATTAACATTGGTGATAAGATTTCATATGCTCAATTTTTACAATAGAAACAAAGGTCAAATGAGCATCTCATAGATTATGTTCTTTGATATAAGACTATTTTGGCTAAAATGACTAGCCAAATGGCTGATCAAGAGCTACATGATCCATTCAAATAGAGTCTTCTACCATCTTTTCATGAATCAATTATGTTAAAAAGATTCTCTTCCTTCACTAAATTGTGTCACACACTAAAGGAAAGAGAATTCAAGCTAATTTCAATAGGCAAACTCAAGTACACAAGTATCTCAGACATAACCAACAAGAGTAACAATAAAGTCCAATACAAGGTCAAGGTCATTGATAAAAAGATTCAAAATCAACTGATAGTTAATGTGGCTTTAGATCCCCCTCAGCATGTGGTTTTGTCAGCACTTCCTCAACATATATTTACCAATATACCAATTTCTCTAGCCATAGTTTTACAACTGTTATAGGAATGTAACATCATATCTATCCCTCCTATTTTTTAGGTTGACCCAACAAATCCTCTTCCATGAGGATTTGATAAGCATGAATTTTTGAGTTTCACAAGGCACCAGGCCATACAACAAATATATGCATCAGTTTGAGACACAAGATACAAGATTTAATATATGGAAATCATATTGATCTTGTCATTTCAATTGAGCCTCCTTAGGCAAAGAAAACATAAGATAAAGCTTTTAAAATATTTTTAGATCTTTTTCCATAACATTAAAAATAGAAGACAGGGGATACATTAGGGGTTCACCATGCATATCATGCACATCCACCACTAGATACGTATAAGACACCTCTAATTGAATCACATCCTTTGATCAACATGATTAGTGTATACAATTTTAGAGTTTTAGCTAGACATTCCATCTCCTTTCCATAATAGGAGATCATCAAGGATTATTAAAATTATCATGCACTCTTTATCACATCTTACATTCATAATAATCCTATTCATAGTGTTCTTATTGATAATAGATCTAGTGTAAACATGTGTACTATGACATCAATGCAAAATTTAGGATATTTAAAGTAGGATGCTACCTCAACATACATAGTTATGAGTAGATTTAGTGGGCACATAAAAATATTATTGGGTGAGATTATACTTCTTCTATAGGTTGGTCCAACACATGTGGCCACACCATTCACTATTTTTCCCAGTGAAGGAGTTTTTGATATGTTACTTGGTCGAACGTGGATTTAAAAACTTCATGTAGTACCTTTTATAGTTCATAGATGTGTGGCATTCATTCATGATAAACAATTTATTTTAGTTGGTGGACTTCTATATGAGTTATCACACCCCACTTTAGAGCCATCTACTATTCCACAATCACCATTTTCAGCTTTGCCACGAGTTACAGTTTCTCCACCAATTCTGGTTCTTCCTCCAATACAAATTCAAAAATAGTTGAGGCATCCATCACTAGCATAGAGGGTTCATACACCTCCATAGCTTTAGGATTCCATACAACTTCTAACTACAATATTCACACCCCGAGCAGTCTCATTGAGATCTCATACATCTACACGTAGAGCACATTTTTAGAGAGATTCTCCTACTAGCATATAGGTCCTTAAGAACCCTATAGTTGCATTCACTTATCAGATATATAGGGGGGACTCTTAGTTAGTTCCCACTTCAAAGACTTCAGAGCATTTAAAACATATATAGCTTTCAAAGCCATAGTCTTAGCATCTCCATCATGCTTTGTAGTCATGCATGATTCCTCTCTTGGATACAAGACACCATAATAGGAAGTCTTACATGAGACTCATCGGTTAGTATCACCTTTTATTAGCCTACTTGTACATAGTCTCCTATGCTTGATTGTACATAATTTCCCCATGATTAATTATACATAGATCAAATATTCTCAAAATATAAAAATAATATAACATTTCAAAAATAACAAAAAAAAATACAAAATTTCAAAATCTAAAAACATTCAAATATGTCACAAACATAAAAACATCTTGATTGTATGCATCCTCCATGCTTTACATTTCTACTACTATGATAGACTTATATTTTTTGTTCTATGCTATTTTTTGTCAATTTATCTACATTACCATTCTTCACTTGATCTTCATTGTGTGTGTGTAGTGACTTCTAAACCTTTATTACTTCACTCTACCCATTGAGGGGGCATCATACTCTTGCATGTGATAAGAAAATTGATATATCTTCTCCTTGGGGGCATATTATACATGACTACACCATCCAGGTTATGCCATTTCTACACTACACACTCTAGTTATCATGTTGATGTACATTATTTACTAGCTTACACAGACTACTCTATCGATACTCACTAGTATTTAACACTTATGTATTTATTTACATATACCTAGTCTTACACTAACATGTCTTGCATACTTTCACTCTTGCTTTGATTAGTTAGATGTGCTTGTATTTTCTAGTCTTTACATGCTTTATCTTCTTTATTAGTGTAGCTTGATGTGATTCCATTCCTAGTTCATTCTTATTTCTAGTATGCACCTTAGGACATTTACCAATGTCCTTTGCTTATATTAATGTGTGTGTCTTTGGAATTTTTCCAATGTCCCTTGTCTATACTCTTCTATATGATATTGGCTTTCATACCAACTTTATTATTTCAATTATATGTGTATGTGGCATTTGAACATGTCTTGTATGCTTGCTTTCCATTTTTGAGTGACATCTACCCATGTCTCTTATTTGCTTGGCCCCTTGGACACTCTTGCTATTGATTCTTTATTCTTACCTTGTGTACTTGTTTCTTGATTTCTTTTGATTGTTTTCAATGCCATGATCCAAATCAAACATTATCTTACTCCTTGGATGTCATGATGGACATCATGATCCATCCATCCATGACAACTAAAAATTAACAACTAACACTTTTAGTTCTAATTCAAGTACATTATACATATTTTTAAATTATTATATCTATCTAGGAATACCCTTGTTGATCTAAAAATCTCTCAATACAAACCATGCTATATATTGAGATATCTTATCAATTGTCATTGCTATATCATATATTTTGTAGCATAACATAGTTGTAGGGATCTTTCTTCTGAGGGAAATCATTGTAGGGTCTCCATTCCTACCCTCAAAATATTGGGAAATAAATAGAATTTTTATCATAGAGATCAAAGCTTATATCAATTGAAAAATCCAATTTTAGAACACTCAAAATAACACCAAGACATCAAACCAGTTAGAACAGATTAAGCAGACAATGAAGAATCTAAAATAGTCATTAGATTTGGCCTAGGATAATAATACTGAGATTAGAATATATCAATAATGGTGTTATTTTCCATTTTTATTTCTCCTATCCAAATAATAGAAAAACTAGAATTTTTAAAAGTAGGTAAAAAAGTAGGTTCAGCTATAGATTTGCACAACCAGACTAGTTTAGAATCAATAGTTTTAGTACACATTTTGCTCTAAAAATCTAGATATAAGGGGAATCATACATGACATGATGGATCTCACTTCTAGTTTTAGATAAGGTAGTTGGTATAACTTCTAGATCAGAATCCATGTTCTAGACTTCAGTGATTGGGGGCAATGTGTGTGACACATTTATTTCTTTTCTTTCTTATTTCAGTATTGTCTAGACATTCTCAATAGTTACATGCATTATTCCATCTGTAGGTGGTTAGTATCATTTTAGATTGGATTTCATACAATCCTACCCTCCACATTTTTAAGTTCTTAAGTTTTTGAGTGGCTTCCATATAAGCTAGGTTTTTAGTTTCGAAGTGGCTTTCATATAAGCATAATCTCCATCTTTCGAAGTGGCCAAGAGTGGCCTAGTTTTTAGCATACATTCAGTTATCTATGCCAACATTATCAGATTGTAGTACATTCATGGGATTTATGAGCCATCTCATATGACATACATTTCATACTGATATCAATTCATAGCTTCACTTCATGGTACAATGATGGAGCCAAAGGTCTAGCTAGCCTTTGTATTCTTGATCCACCTATTCAAAAGGAATGGACACATAGTCCAAAAATCAATCAAGATACACATAACCACCTAGCTTCACTTAATGTGTGATGATGGAGCCAAAGGTCTAGCATTTGCATTCTTGAGCCACTTTTTGGGGAATTGAGTACTCAACTCTGTTCATGATATTACTCTTGATACGACATCATCTAGTATTACTTAGCATTATTTAACATCAAAATATGTTTTATGTTGATCCACGTACTCAGTGAGGTGTATTCATTCCTTTCTCTTAACCAACTTTGTACATTTTTATTTTAGATATAACGTATCTAGTACGAAATTATCTAATCTTATTTTTTCTTGTAGACTCACACTTCAAAGTGTGCTCTCTCTATATACAATCCAAAATCACAATAAAATCACGAGCTTCACCCTTATAACTAAGTTTAGGTACACTTTTTCCTTTTCCTTTATCCTTATATATCACTTTGCTACATCACTAGAATAAAGGGGGGCAAATATAGTCATATAAAAATGTAAAATTAGCAATTTGAGTGTGGCTTATGACTCCCAATCAATAGATACTTCTTAAATTATCTCATGACCCTCATAAGCTTATTTTCCTTGATTCTTAGTCATCTGTAGCCTTCTAGAATTGATCCTAGCTGAGTCAGGACCCTCTTTTCATGACCAATCCATCCCCCTAGGTTCTATATTCCCAAGACAATAACACCACACTAGGATTATAGTGTTGGTACCACTCCTATCTGCTTTCAAAATTATTTTCCAAGCTCATTTTTGGCCTTAATGGTTAATTACTTTAAATTTTCCATCCTTATCCTTGTTAATCTAACATGAGTATACTCAATCAATGACCAATAGATCCCTATAAAATTCCATTCAAAGATCATTTGGAGAGGGTTGACAAATATCAAAAAGTAAACAAGAATACAAACAAGACTATTCAAGCATATTTACTTATTCTTTGCATACAACCATCCAATACTATTTTTAACTTATTTGAATCCTTACACCAATCCCTAGTCATATTAAGCACACCTAGTTTAGTATTTCCTTGCATTCTCATATCATAATTTCACTAACTTTTTTCAAAGGGACAACTACATATGGCTTGATCCCTCTTCAGAGTATTGGTATGTAAATAGTGTGCCCACACAAGAGGTGTGGATTCACGTCTAGTGAATCTTACACATACTAACCCCCCCTCTTGTTTGAAATTGGTCAAAATATAATGAAAGATAGGGTTTAAATAGGAAATATGCTCTATAGGGATCTCTATAGACTTTCAACTACATAAACTTCAGATATAGGGTCACATAGACCCGTAAAAAAAAACCCAAAAAGATCAGATTCTCAAGAAAATAGTGCTGAATAGAGACTACAATGTTGGTGCAACTGCTATCCACTTTCAGTGCTATCATCCATTCAAAAAATAAAAGTCATAATCCTATTTACAATAATGTCCCAGACTTACATAGTGAATATGCTAGTAGAATTTGGAAAATAAATGACTACGTGACTAAAACTTTTAATCATGACAACTAAAATTGACTAAATTCTACTATTTTATTGTAACATAGCTAGAAGTGACTAAATAAATGACTATTTTGATTGTCAGGTAAAAAACACAACTAAATAATTAGTCACACAAATAAAAATTAGACAATATGATATTAAATTAAGTAATTAAAAAGGTGTTTCGATATGTAACTCACAAATGTAGAGACCCCATTATTTCTACTATTAAAATTATATTATACACACTAGACTAAGTCCATATGGCACTACATCAACTGGTTATGCTTTACTACTAAAATTTTGCTACTAAACAAATAAATTAATTGGACATTGAAAACCCAATCTCATAAATGATACGCTAAGTCATTAGTAATTGTTATTTCCAAATACTTCAATATTATTTACATTACTTTAAAAATATTAATAATAATTACATTACGATACATATTCGACTATTAAGGTGTTGTTAAGTGTGTTAAAATATTTAATTAGTCTTTAATAATTATCATTTCTAACCAAATAATTAAAAGACTCCTTATAAAAATTAATGAAGATGGTTAAATATTTTAACTTATAAAAATTTATCCATCCAAATAAAATAAATAATTTCAAATAACTAAATTCAAAAATAACTTTAATAAACTAATTGATAATAATTAATTGTAAATTTAACATAAAAATCAAAATATATTTATCATTAATAATTAAATATTATTTACCACTAAGAATTAAATAAAATAATGTTATTTAATTATTAGTGTAGGAGGTTACCATGAAACAATTAAATAAAATACATTTCAACTTTTTTTTTTGAATACTTAATTATTAACTTTTACAAGTCTACAAAAAAGAATTAATTTATAAAGATAAATTAAAATAAGTCATTAATTTCATGTGAGCTATCAAGAATAAATTTAATTAACTTTAAATTTAAATTTTAAAGTCAAAAGTCATTTTTCCCCCCATTTGCAAGTGGTCCCACTTGCAAGTTTAGAAATAAGTGAGAGCCATAAGATTGAACTAATCTAAACCCTAGGATATATGTATTCTTAGAAAACCCTAAATTTCCTTATGACCCAAATAAAAATTGTTTTTTCCAAACCTATTTCTCATTTTTCACTTTGTTTTCTCTCACAAGTTTTGCATGTTCAAGCTATGGAAGGTTTGTAAGTTCAAGCTATGAAGGGAGCTCAAAATAATTCACTCCAATATGAAAATCATATTGATTGCATGTATAAACTCAATGTAAATTTATTTTCTTAGTTTATTTAAATTTTCTTTTTATTACTTTTATTTTTTGTAATGAATCCATATTATTTATATATATTTAATTATCAAAATCAAATATATATATATATATATAAATATATATACACACACACACACACATATATATATAATCTAAAATAAAAATACCTGAGTTCATTATATATATTTAATGAACTCAGGTATTTTTATTTTATTATAGTGTATATATATATATATATATAATGTTTTATATATTTTTTTAATTTTTTAATTTTTTTAAACTTATTATTTTATTTTATATTTTTTCTTTAATTAAAAAAAAATTGTAGGGTCCATGCGCTGACCCAGGCTTGTGGCTTTGGCGTCAATCACGACCCTTTCTTGACTCTGATGGGGGTGGGGTAGTCGACTAGTTGAGCTCCGCTTCCCCATCTTATTATTATTATTAATATATATATATATATATATTAATATATATATATATATATATTAATATATATATATATATATATATAAATTAATTAATTAATTATTATTTTTTATTAGTCTATATAAATAATTAATTGATTATTATAATATATATATATATATATATATATACATAATATATGTATTTATTTATTATTATTATTTATTAGTCTTAATAATTAATTTATATATTATTGAAAGTATAATATATATATATATATATATATATATATATATATATATATATATATATATAGTATTTATTTATAATATGTATTTAGGTTTCAAATGATAATAAATATTTTTGGGATATATATAAATATATATATTTTGTAATATATATATATGTATTTATTTATTTATTATTATATGTATTTATTTATTATTATTATTATTTTATTAGTCTTAATAATTAATTTATATACATTATTGAAAGTTATATATATATATATATATATATATATTATATATATATAGTACTTTCAATAATGTATATAAATTATTGATATATATATATATATATATATATATATATATATATATATTTCAATATGTATATAAATAAATTATATATATATATATATATATATATATATATATATATATATACTTTCAATAATGTATATATATAAATTATATATATATATATATATATATATATATATATATATATATATATATATATATAATACTTTCAATTATATATATATGAATAAAATTTTATGGTTTTAAATGGTATATATATATATATATATATATATATATTTTAGGATATATATAAATATATATATATTTTGTATAATAATTTTGGTCAGAATATATATAAATATGGCAATGAATTTTGTTTTACAGGTTGAGTTACTATGGGTTGCGGCATTACTGCATGGAGCAATTGGTCAAGTATCATACATTAACTACATTTTAACAAACTCTAAGTTATTTATAGTGGGCATAAACATAAATGAATATGGATGGGACAACCAACATACAAGAGTGAATGGTAAAATAATGATTAAAATGATTTAATATACTACTAATGGATGGAAATCAGTTAATACAAATGACTAAATATACTACTAATAGATGAAAATTAGTGAATAAAAATAATTAAATATACTACCAGTTGACGGTAATTAATGATTAAAATGAGTAAATAAATAACTACCATGACTAAATAACTAACCAATTAACAACAATCAATGACTAAATTAATGACTAAAAATACTACCAAATTGATCAATCAAAATAACCAATAAATGACTAAAAATCGTTTAGTCATCAATTTGGTCACATTATAAATGACTAGTAATAAACTAATAATAATCATGTGATCATGTTTGGTCATTTAGATGTAGTTTTTAGTAGTTTTTAAAATCATATATTAATGTTTCTATACAAGTGATATGAGATCTTGTCTTAGTCAAATCATCATAGTTTAAGTTAAGTCTGATTTTCTCCTTCTTATTACATTTTTAGAAAAGCTTTAATTATCAATAAATTTCATAAATCAGTAGCTTATTTACCATATATTATTTAGTGATTTATCAATCCAGACCCTTTAGCTAAATTAAGAATAAAACCATAATATTCCCAAAACTATTAAATCACAACCTCCCTTTCTTCTCCCTCAAAATAATAAAAACTTTATTCCTCCACCTCTTAGAGATGTCGTGGGTAATGTTATTCTCAACCTTATCATGCATAATAAGATGATGCAACACATCCAAAATGAGCCTTTATCTCCTTTCATTATTTCTATTGATATTCATAATATATCTCTAACTATTAAATATGATGGGACTAAAGACCTTTCATCTTTTCTTAAGGCATTTGACAATATTTATAAAGGTGGATCCAAACTAGTATTTTCACCAAAATTAAACTCTTAGTTAAAACATTTTTGACTGATGTATTAGAATGGTATAACCAACTTCCGCAAAATTTTATATGGCAACTAGAGGACTTAGTTAATCTTCTAGTTAAAGAATTCCAACACAATGATCTTCCCAAAAATTGCCTTAGTCATTTCATCAATGGTAAGTAATCCCCAAACAAATCATCTCATGGTTTTCTCAAACAATGGAAATCGTTGGCTCACAAGGCTAATGATAACATGAATGATGATAATTTGTTTAAATTATTTATAACAACATTAACACCTTCATTCCAATACAAGGTTCTAACTTTCGCTCCCCAAAATTTAATGAGGCTCTTGACCAAGCTAAGTGCCAAGACTTATTAATGAAATTTTTTTGAACCTAATACTAAAATCAGTAAGGCATATTTTTAAAATTCAACCAATGTGATAACCAATAATCCTCCTCAACGCAAACTAGGAGTAGCCAAATTAGAAAATCCCCAACCTTCTCATATTCCATTAATCATGCAATAAATGAAATAATTTTTAGCACTCTCTAAACGATATAGGCCATAATGTTCTTCTCATAAGGTATATTAATCATGTAATAAATGAAATAATTTTTATATTATTAATTTTTTTTGGTTTCACACCGATATAGGTCATTCCCATGAAACATGTTGAGGGCTTAAAAAAATTTCCATTTCCTTTATGTTTGGTGATTAATTCAATCATGATGCCATGATCAAAATCCACCATCAAGATTACATAAACACTTCTTTGAAGAAACAAGCTTACAAATATTCTTATTCTAATAATAAAAAATATTTCTCTACATCTAACCCTCAACAAGATAACAAGGATATATGTGTGATTGATGCTGATTATGATAAATATTACACCAATTCCCAATACATAAATGCAACTAAGGTTAATTATTGATGCAAACCATCCCAAAATGATCCCATCACCAAACCAAAGAAACCATCTTTAGAAGAACAAATTCTCAAAGATACTACTAATATTTACTTAACTTTGGAAACTAATGAGTAACCACCTCCTCCCTCTGAACCTTCAACCACTTCTCCTCCTCCTAAACCTATTTTACCTTCCAAGCCTTGTGATAATTTTTATTCTTCCAAAACTCATTGGAACTTCTTATAAGGACTCAACTCTATGCCTTACAAAATTCATCTCATGGAATTAGTTCATACATCTCCTTATCATCATAAGTTCCTAATGAAACAACTCCAAGAAATTGAAGAACCATCTCCCTTAGAAGAATAACCATCTTATCATGAGCTTCAACCAATTGAAGTTCATACCATTGAATCCTTTTGTCCTTCTTCGAAACCTTCCATAGAGTTATTCAAATGAGACATGATCAATGATGAATTCCTCTTTCAAGATGATGATGCACCCCTCTTTATTAAAATATCCATTAATACCACCCTCATTTTTAAAGTATTAGTAGACGAGGAGTAAGGGAATAATGTGACATCTCTCTAGCTCATTCAACAACTCAGATATAGTAAATATCATCTCAAGAATTTTTTTTTGACATGTCATGGATTAAAAAAATAAAATAATTATTCACTTAGTTGTATTTGGATCCATCTTATTATTAGACCCAAAATTATATGTACTTATATTATGGTACTCAATTTACCATTATCTTATAATATACTCCTAGGATGCCCATAGACTCATCGCGTAAGAGATATCACCTATTTCAAAATCTAATGTATCAATTTAATTCATAATGGATAATGGTATAAACATGAGGCCAATCCTAACACATGGAGTACTCAACTTCCTAATCCTAAATTTCAATATCAGATTCCCACTATTCCAAATATTAGTAGTTCCCCTTTACTTGAATTTATCAATATGAATCCTGATTTACATGTCATTCTTACTAATTTTGATGATAATGAACCCAAACATTTGAAAGCTACATGTAATACTACCAAGATACCTCCTTACATCTCAGAGTGGCTACCTCTTTCCTTGTTATCTCATGATCATACCATCCCTCTTATTAACGATATCACCAATTTGTCTCCTCCATGTAATGCACATGAAGCATCTTATATAGAAGTTTATTTCATGTGTAATGATTATGGAGTGGCTAGATTATTTCAATTTATTTTAATTATGTCACTGAATATTTTTAGAGATTTAGGCTTCTCACCTTCCAAAGTTTCTTCTGAGTCACAAGCATGCACTATTTCTCTAACTTACAATGATAACTGCATTATGGTCCAAGATCACTCAAAAGACTTAGATCTTAAATAATATTAGAAAAATTTAGCCCAAATACATGACTTAAACCATGATGTTCATACTATTTCCACACATTTTGAGTTAGAACCTGAAGGTCATGTACCTCTAGTTAATTCTCCACTTTTTGATACTCCTTGGGTGGTTGAACACATATTACCCCTCACATATTTGGAAATTATAGAAGCTTGTATGCCTCCTATCACATTGGTTATTCTACCCAATCCTCTTCCCATCAATAATGCTAAATCACCAATTGAATCTGATCAACCTTCCTCTACAGTTCCACCTATTCATGAGATCATTCTTGATGCCAAAGCCAAAAATGTACACTAGATACATTAAAATATGATCACCATGGCAATAAAATTATTGATCTTAAATTATATGTGGAATATTATGGACCTTTACCTATGTTACCTAGTGATGAAGCCATCCTTGAATTTATCTATGACCGAGAACCTCAACTTCTTTGGCAACATCACAAACTTGGGAATTTCAAGTGAAAATACCCTCATTTGAACAAATTCATTGATAACATTGATCCTAAAATTAGTCCCATTTCATCTCTTCCTAATGTGACATATCATTTTAAAGATGGGAATGATATGCTTATTGAGGAAATGATAAGAATTGAATATGACACCCCTCATGCCTTCATTATATACTAGTTTTTAGAGAAATCACACCAAATGAAAATGATAAATTTAGTTTAATCTATGATAAATATCATGAGACTTTATATTGTTCATATAAAGACATGATTGGCATTGATCCTAGTATCATGGCATACAACATCATCACAGATCACAATGCTAAACCTGTTCAACAAAAATATCAAAATTTTTCCTTGAAGTTTCTAGCTTATGCCATAAATAAATTATTAAACTTTTAGATTAAAAATTTACAAAACTTATTGAATATTCTAAATGGGTCTCCAACATTGTCCCCATTCATAAAAACATCACCATGGTCATTCAAATTTGCATCAATTTTCATAATCTCAATCTTGCTTGTGCCAAGGATAACTTTCCATTAACTTGGATAGGTGCAATCATTGATTTCATTATTGGCTATAAAAATTTTTCCCTCACGGATGGTTTTTTTGGCTATAATCAAATTCATATCAACCCCAAATACCAACATAAGACAAATTTTACGATAGAATGGGGAACCTATTGCTATGTTAAAATGCCCTTTAGTCTTAAAAATGCAAGAACTACCTATCAATGAGATATGACCCACATTTTTCATGACCTTATCCATAATATTTTGGAAACATATGTGGATGATGTCATCACCAAATCCAAAATATATAAAACTCATCTTTTTTATCTTGTCATAACCTTCGATTGACTCATCAAATATAAAGTTAGACTAAACCCTTAAAAATGTGTTTTTGGTATCACATTTGGTAAATTTTTAGTGTTTTTGGTCTCCTTTAAATGTATTTATGTCAATATTTCTAAGATAAATTTTATCATCAACATTCTTACTCTTCATTCCACTCTAAAGACATTTGCACTTACCTTAGCAATCTTGGGGCAATACGATGATTTGTCCCTAAAATGGCTCATCACATTTATTATGTTAATTCCCTTATTAAAAATGTTAATTATCTAGAATGGATTGATCTTTATTAAAAGGAATTTAAAAATATGAAAGAATCATTGCTCCCTCTTCCCATCCTTCATCCAACTTTCAGTGACTATCCTTTACTTTTTTACACTTCTTCCACACCTGTGTCAGTTGGGGTAATGCTTTCCCAACAAGATGATATTAGAAGAGAGTATGCTATCTACTATATCATTCAAGGTCTCATAGATAACGTAAAATGTTATACCAAATAATAATGTGATTTCCTCACTATTTATTTCATAGCTAAAAAGTTTTGTCATTACATGTTTTATCAAAAAACTTATGCCATAGTTCATTCTAACCCACTTCATTAATTTTTATATAAAGCCTTTATCCATAGAGACAAAATGGTAAGTGGATGGTTATTTTGATGGAATTTTATCTCCACATCATCATGTAAAAAACTATCAAAGGACAATTCATTGCTGACAAACTTGTGGCAGTACCCATACCTGCTACTAATCATCTTCAAGATAGTCTCCCCAATGATAACGTCCTATATATTGAAGGTCTTAATTAGACCATCTATATTAAATATTACTTCCATAACTTCAATTCTAATTTATAATCAACCATTCAATAAAATTCTTATGTCATTCGCGATACTACTAAATCTAAAGTAGTCCTCAAATAACTTACCAAAATCAACATTGATTTACATGAAGACACTTGGAACCTTCATTTTTATGGCACCATATGTCTTTAAGGAGATGGGGTAGGTTGTATACTCACTATTAATCATGGTAAAACTATCCATTTGGCATTTTTACTTACCTTTGAAGTCACTAATAACATGGAAAAATATGAAGCATTAATCCTAGGCATGTGAGTGACACTAGACTTAGATATTATGTATTTACATGTCTTAGGTGACTCCTAACTCATCTATTGATAGGTTAATGGTGATTATTGATATAAACATGAAAATTTTATTTCTTATCATCAAATAGCCACTACCATTACAAAATAAATTATTTCTTTTTACCATCGAGCCCATCCCAAGTGATCAAAACTTTATCACTGATTCACTTGCTTCTTCAACATCTTTATTTCATCTTCACCAAGTTCTCACTGATTTTAACTTTCTTATTCAAATAAAAAAGTCACCATCTTCCATATAACCAAAATATTCACTTGTATATCATATTGAGACCATCATGATTTGGTAGAGCCTGTGGTATAAAGACATTATCCAATTCCTTGAACATCAAACTAATCCTTTGGATACAAACTATCATAAAAAGACTTTACTTTGAAAAGAATCATTAAAATATGTATTTTGATATAAAACATTTAATTATCACAATGTTGAAGATACCATGATCCACTGTGTAATGAAATAAGAGGTTCTTCCTCTCTTTGAACAAGTACATGGGGGTGTTTGCAATGGTCATTGTAGCATGCATGATATAACATGAAAATGCCTATGTATGGGATAATTTTGGCCTAGTATTAAAAATGATGCTATTTAATTAACTAAAAAGTGTAGTGATTTCCAAATTCATGATGATATAATCCATTCGCCACCAACCAAACTCTAAATTATGGAATTTTCTTGGCCATTCTCCATGTGGGGATTAGATTTCATAGGTTTTTATCATCACAGCTACTGAATATTTTACCAAATGGATAAAAGTCATGCCTCTCATCAATGTCATGGGAAATAATATTTCCAATTTCATCCTCAATTAGATCATTTTCATTTTGGAGATCCCCATACTATAATTTTCAATAATGGTGATAATTTAAATAATAAGGACGTGAAACAACTATGTGTTAAATTAAAAATATCCCACAAATTTTATACACCCTATCATCCACAATGTAATGGCTAAGCTGAGGTCACTAACAAAATTATCAATAAAATCCTAAAAAAACATTCCATGAAACTTGCATGGATTGGCATCTTCATTTATATCCCACACATTGGGCTTATTGCACTAGCATATGCACTGCCACTGGGGAAAAACCATTCTCACCAGTCTACAATTCTAAGTTTGTCGTACCATTAGAATTTGAGCTTCCATCCTTACGTATATCTCTTCATGGTATCATATGTGATGATAAATTACATAAATCTCACCTTCATGCTCTTTATCTTCTTGATAAACACCATATCATTGCTTTACAACATAATCACCAATACAAGGCTCGTGTTACTAAAACATATAATAAAAAGGTTAAATTTTTCACTTTCAATATAGTGATGTAGTCCTTAAATTAGATTATAACCATTATAAAGAAGGAAAATATGCCAAAAAATGGTGGGGACCTTATTTAGTGAAATATATTCTTGGTATTAACATCTATCACCTCCAAACCAATGAAGCCCATGTTTTTAAATAGCCCGACATTGTAAAATTATTAAAAAAATTACTTTTCTAATATCCTTCCCTCCTTATCGTGCATTCTATATGTTATCTTACTAACACTTTTTTTAGGATTTATACATGGGTCTCACCTTCTATAATATTTTATCTTTCCACAAACTTTAATTCCTTCTCTTTGTCCTTTGGTTTCTCTTTCTCATGAGTTTCATTGTAAAACCATGGATAGGACCCAATATTCCTCATGAATTCCTTTTTCTTTCATCTCAAATTTGTTATTACCAAATTTATTTTACACCTTATTGGGTTTTTATTTTGTGAGTTTCAGTGTAAGATCATAGATAGGACCATGCCTTCCTCACAAATACTATCTTTCTCATTTTTATTTTTCACATACTTTGTGCACCCTCATAGGTTTCTCTTTTATGAGTTTTAGTGTAAGACCATGGATAGGAATAGGACCTCCTCATAAAATCAACATATTTAATTAATTTAGTATTCCTTTTATAGAATGTTAAAAAATGGTTACAAACTTGTGATCACTTGTTCTCAGCTTTAGTTTTTGTTTATTTTGTAGATAAAACTTGCACAAAAAACTATATTAGCATGTTTTCCTAGACTTCTATACATTATTATGATAAGGAATAATACTTACATGTCATTGTATCCCTTTTTCACTTTGATCACATTTTTTTGTGGTTTGAAGTAATTCAAATTGATTCATGTTCATTTCCCTTAATTTCCTTTTCCTTCATACCACTTTGGATAATCCAAGGTCAATGTCAAGATAACACTTTTATTTCACTTTAATAAACAAGACTCTTAGACACCATGATCTCTAAGTTATCTTTCTTAGAAACCAAGTCCCAAGTTTTAAAATGATAATCATTTTTAACACCCATGTTTTGTTCTTTGAATCTGTATAGAAGAGGAATAGAAAAAGCCATCAAAATTTAAAAGACAAATCATTAACAAAAGGTCATGATCAAAAGGCAACATAAAAGGTCAAAATTCAAAATCAAAATAAAATACATGTTTCATAGCACATCTATTATCTCCAATCCAAGATCAAAATCTATATTTGGCCTCATCATAGAAATGAGTTCTAGTGGGGTGTGGTAGGCCAGTAGATTGGGATAGGAGAATTCAAAAAAATCTATGGTGCTACCTATTTTTTCATACAACTATCCAATCTTCTCAGTAGACTGACAACTCTGTAAGGGGTTCTAAGGAAGATGAAACATGTTGGGAAGCTATGTCCATTTTAATTTTCATGTATATAGCCTTCATGGAATGATATTCATACTTCATTTGGTGACCTAAGATTTATGTGGTTAGAAGAAGTTCTTCAGAGTCTTCAATGTCAAAAGGCATCTTTTTTTGACAAACCTAATTTAATTGTCTTAACTTCAATAAAGAGTTTCTCTACCTTGTTTTTTTCCCTTCTTTTTCCCCTCCACCCATTTCATTTCCCCCTTTAATAGGCAAGTTTGACTCTAAATCTATTTTCCCTCTACTTTACCTCTTAAAAACATGCTAAAACTACTTTATTTTGGTTTTATCTATATTTCAAAATAAAATAGTATGCTCGAGCAACTATGGATTATCTTGTTTACACATTGCTTTAAATTTATAGGATTGCCTTGGTTTATTTTAACTTTTCCATTTTTGTACCTCCCTTTTTTTAGACAACTGTGTCTTTCTATTTTTCATTTACTTTTTCCATTGTGGAGTGAGGTTGACTTGTTATTTCTCACTCACCAATGTTATTTTCCCTTTCATGCACTTTTCTCATCTATGATTGAATAAGGATTGTTACTTCTAACTCATCAAATTTATTTTACCATTACTTGCCCATATTTGTTTAATTAAATATTGTTACTACTTTCACATTGATGTTTGATTACTATTTACTTGCATCCTTGGTTTGACTTGGTTTGTTTTCATTTTTTAATTAAGGTTTACTTATTTGAGTTTTTGGTCATTTAGTAGTCTTGGATTTTTGGTTACCCAATTTATTATAATTTTTTGACTTGGTCATTTGGTCCTAACTTAACAGTTATCACCCCAACTTACCAAATTTACAAGTACATCATGCCTATACCATGTTAGTTATATTGCTTTTTCCTATATTTGTTTATTTTTGCTCTTGATTTTTATATCCTTTGGTTTATCCAAAGTAGTCTCTACACCCTCCATGATAAAAAATACAAACACAAATGACAACAATCCACTGATAAAGGCAAGTCAAAGTACATAGATATTACTTTTATTTTTTAGCTATTCCATTTCATGCATTTACGTTTAGTTATTTTAAGCTTTTATATACTATAATTTATTCAGCTTCAACATTGTGTGTTATTATGTTCTTTTCTATAAGCACCATCCCTTATTTCACCTAAGTGACATGTGATGAGATTCGAGTGAGGCATATGTATACATAATATTTTTAAACTTTATCAATTATTGATTCTTTCTCTCTTGTAAGAACCTATCGAGTCTCATTCTCTTTGAGTGCATGCCTTAAAGGGTGTACTAGGAAAGGGGTGAGCAAGTCATTAGTGTTTTCTAGAATTATTGTCCCCTATACCACCACTTGATATCAATCCAACCTTCTACTATACACTTCCATAAGCTTTGACACCTCTCTTACACACTCCTCCAAGCATTTCACCACCTTCATTAGCACCTACCTAACCCTAAAACCCTTTTTGATATTCTTTATTACACTATCAGCCTAGGCCAACCCTGTATTGAAATTGATAAAAGCACATTATGAGTCTAGGTTGGCTTTGGCTGACCTATATGGTGACCTGACTTGTTTTTATCAATTAAATGATATAATGTCAATTGAGCTGACCCTATCAGCTAAACTTTTGAAAAGTTTAGGGTTAAATTTAGTTATATATAAACATTCATTTTTCCATTTTTTAGAGATAAAAGGAGATAATTATTCATTTTCACTTATTTAAAATCTACTCTTCGGCCATTATACCTGAAGAGTTATTACTTAGGGTTTATACTTGGAGAAAAATCTTGCCTTGAGTAAAAGTCTTGGATGCTTTGGCCTTTCTTAGTGATCCTTAAAACCACTACAAAATATCGTGAATCACGTTTGGCCAAGGGAGAGATCAAGTCTCAATGGGTTCATCTTTAAGGTAAATATCTCTAACTTTAACACTCTATTTTAGTAGATAGAAGTAACATAAGTAATGGATTTTAAATATATTGATCTCTCCATGCATTAGGGTTTTAGCTATACATAGCTTAATTAGGATTATCTTATGCATGTTTACTTTTTATGTTTATTACCCATACTTTGTGTCACAAGCTTTGGTGAGCACTACATTAGATTTTATTTTTATTTGCATTTACTTTATGAATATGAGAACATAGAACCTAGATAGGGTTATTACATAGTGTTGTTTGACTAGAGGCTTTGGAACCCTCTTTAGTTATGTTATTGTGGTAAGAGATCCCTTTGTTAGGTCAAGCAAATCCATCATAGTCATGACCCCAAATAAATATTAATAATAAAAAATGTAAGTAGGAAATATCTTATCTGATCTAGTATCAATTAATAGATCAATTGAATTTCCTTTTTGTATATAGATATCATGACTCTCTTCAATAAAGACTGATGGATTTAACTAGGATGGGAAAAAGCATGCAAATAACACTATGAGAATAAGAAGTAAAAAAATAAAGTAAAAAAGCATGGTATGATCACAATCTACAATCTAAATATATTTTTATATAATAAGTAGTATTATTATATGATAACAAATTTTAGGCATTTCTAGGAAACCTATGAAAAGTACATTACATAATTTTTGATGTCTCATAGAAAGGAAAAATTGTGCTAAAAGACCTTCATGGAACCATTCTCCCATGACATGTAAATGACTAGAGGATCAAATCTTACCATTAATAGTACCATGTAGAAAGGAAAAATTAGAGAGGGTGATAAGTAGTACCATGTAGCTTAGGATTTGTATTAATCTACAATTTAAGTTCTCTTTACAAATCTTATTGAAATGGTATTAAGCCTCTTCCTCCCACTCTAAGGAAGATGATAACTAATACTGTTTAAAAAATTCTAGGATATCACCTTTCTAAGAGGTAAGGAGGCCCATATTATGATTTAAAATAAGGGTAATCAATGTATCCTTACTCAAACCCCTCCACCTCCCACATCTCCTCTAAAGGTTGTGTGTATGCATATTCAATAATATGTACCTAGGGTTTGTACTTGTGAAGAGCTAAAACAATAAATCACCAGTATGAGAAAGTTAATACATGAGTTATAAAATCAAAATCAATATTTTAGTTTATCAGTGACAGTGTTCAAAAATTAGATTACACACTTACAAATTCAAAAACATGATAGTGTTAATCATGTGTTTGCATCTTTATATAGCAAGGTTGCATATCTAAATAAAAATCTAGTTCATAATAAATCTAAAAAAAGTGATTCAAAAATTGACCAAAAAGCTACTAAGAGTTGAAGTGAAACCCTAAGAGATGTGATTCAAAACAAAGTGATTCAACTACCTCCTCTGTATGTTATAAGAAGATCCAAATACCATTGTGCATATAATAGAATGCACATGCATCATACAAATTTTTGTACAGAATGAAAGAAAAAATTACAAATTCACAAAGATAGTGATGATCATATAATTGATACATATACCTAGAAACCCACTCACATTATGAGTGCATTTCCTAAGGCACAAGTTTGAAATAAAAATATCAATACCAATGAGAAATTTAGATAAAAAATAATTGCAAATACTAAACATAGAGAAAGAATAGATTAAGAAAGAAAACTTAGAGTAACAAAGGAGATAAATTTACTTCACACTAATGATTATAAAATTTATAAACAATATGGTTTTTGAAATCAATATTTACAAAATTTTGGCTATCATAGTCAAGGATTGAAAAACATTCCCAAGGCATCACTTTTTCTATTTCCACATTTGATCAGAATTACCAGAAAGACTTAGGCTATATTGGCATAATAATGAAAATAATTCAAAGATGCATATTCATTTTTTAATTCAAAAAAACAAGAACCTACAAATGGAAACAAATCCAAGGAAAATGAACAAACAGAATAATATCTCTTGCATAAACACCAAGAGGAAAAAATGTGATACAAATGGAACATTTACCAAAAGAGAAATAAATGCATTAAAAGGGTAATGTTAAATGTATACCTATATATGGAATACTTACAAATATTATTTCAAATCTTTAAATAATTGAACCTTGCATAGATGGAAAGGTAAAAATATAACAGTTAACCCAATTTGTGAATTCAATATTTATACCTAGGAATTCTTTGAATCTTTGAGATATGGCATGGAACACATGAACAAATCTACTACATCAGATTTTTGTGTCATATCTATGCAATGTAATTTCACATATGGATCATAATCATGCTCTACTATGTTGCATATTAGTTCATTTTGAAATAATATTAATGTAAAATTTGGCAAACCATGGATACTATTAGTGAATTAAAATATATATAAAGAAAGAATTCCAAATACAAATAAAAGAAAACTGAAGATATATAGTAAAAATTTACTGAAATATCACGATACACTTTCTTATTCTGATATTCACACATATGGCACATCTCCTTTAAGAAGGGACATACATCTTCCACTCTTCATAGATATTCATCCTCATCTTGAGGTCATTAGATATATTTTACATCTTTAAATACTCTGTAACACATAAATGTGTTGCTCTTACTAGTATTACAAGTAAACCACAATGCATTTAGTGTTGGGATCCATAAACCCCTACTACTCCTACTATTTATTCACAACCATAGAGTCCTATTGTACATATGCACATCATCAAATATACTATAGTGATAGATATTACACCTATACAAACTCCTTGGGAGTACCACTAGTTAATTACGCCAAGTTCTTAGTGGGGAGATACCTATGATCATCCTTTGGATGCAATCATATGATAGTCCTTTAATTTCAAGTATTCCAAAAAAATACCAAAAAACTAAAAATATTTTAAACAATTACAATACAAATCAGATTTTCCATATTATGTTATATCCTTGACATTTATGTCGTCGGTTCCATGTTGGTAGATCACATATCAGTTTTTGTATATACACATGTGTTTCACACATAATGTGAGTGTGACATAGATATACACAGACACATGATTTATTTCCATATGTATGTTGGGATTTCCATATATTCATTTCATATAGACATTGGAGGCATCTCTTATCATGTTTTAGTTTGTGTATTTACACATGCCTTTATTTTTGCGTATATATTTCACAGTTTACTTGATATGCTATGTACTTAGCATTTTTTTTCTAACACATATGTTCATGGAATAGTATGTTATGTTTATGCTGATTGTGTATGCTTTTATTTATGCACTTAATTGAGTGTCTCATATTTTTTATTGATAATTTAAATATGATCCATTATTTGTGGCCCATGTGCCTTGATTTGCCTATTGTGACATTTGAATATATCACTACTTATTGTATGGACATTTGAATATGTCATTATTTATTTTATGTACATTTGACTAAGTCATGTCCCTTATATTGTGTGGAATTTGAATATTCCCCTTGTAATGAACATGAATACTATCAAGAATTCAAAAACTCAATAGGTACATATTTTGAAATAATAACCTATATCGATTCGTATTGAATGAATTGAATATTTACATATACATGAATAAATAAACCGAAACACAGAATTGGATAATGTTAGAAGAAAAATCATTGAGATGGGGGGGGGAAGTTGAATTAGTGTCTTTAAAAAAATCATTCAATTCCACTTAATAATACATCAACTATTCATATAACCATGAACATCTAGCAAAGCATATACAACCATACAAGATCATGAAACAAGATAACACATTACATATATGGGAAATACTCAAGGGGATGAAAACCCACTAATATATAAAAATATACTAAATTAATATAATACAAAAACCAATCTTTATTAAAACACCAACTTCACATGGATCACCAACCGCAACTAGTCAAGCACCCACTCAACTAGGCTTTAACAAGCATCAACCTGTAAGGAGGCACCAACCCCTAGATGACTCAGTACCAAATCAACTGATTAAAATTTTATATCACCTTCATAATAAATTTTTAATAACACAATAGAGGATTATCACTTTATTTATCTCTTCTCCCTCTTTTATCTCTCTCAAACTATCTTTTAGGCTTCTTCACTCAACTAGGTCTCTTCAAGATAGATTAGGTCAAATGACCTTAATATTCATTTATAGTACCCATGTTAGATATTCATGAAAATTTTTATACACCCATATAAAGGTATAAAATACCTCCTTCATATCTTCAATGTGTTATTTCCTTCACTTATACTCATAGACTCTCCAACTAGCCAATTATCCCTATTAGGCCTTGTTCTTACACAATCCTCTAGTTCACACACCTCTTGGTTGGACACACACAATTGAATACTTGGATTACAATTAAAATAATTATTATAACATTTGTATACATTAATAAATAATTAAAATATGTTGGTCACAACTTAAAATACCAAAACCTCTTTTAGGCCTTAAGGAGACCTAATTCAATTAGGCCTTCATTAGTACATATTACCCTTTGATCTCCTTATAACAATTTAAAACTCTATAAATGGAAATAAAAATTGATATAAAAATAAAATATACCCACAATAAAATCATATTACGTAAATGAAACTTTTTATCTCCAACCACCACTTGAAGCACACCATTAATATTATTTACATTAGGCCTTCATACACATAGAAAGGTCTATCTTGAACAAATAAAGATAACACATTATTTATACACACAAACATGAAAATAAATCATATAAAAAACCTTATATATTTAAAAAAATTTAACCAAGTACATTATAATTCAGCATAAAAGGCATATAACCTAAAAAACACCTTTGTAACTTACTCACTCAAAATCGCTAGTTTTCCTCAAAGACCAGTCATGGTGACTTAGACCTCCAACGCCTATATAGATATATTAAAAGAATTATTATCCATGTATATGATCTTATGAAATAATTATAACATTATTATATAGTAATATAATGTATTAAAATATAAAATATTTGTCTTGCAAACTAATCTCATGAATTTATATCTCACTCTCTCATCTGAACCAGAGAGGTTAAATTGTGAGCAACTTTTTCACTATATTCACTGACGTCCAAAAATTATAATAATAATGAACATGTATTAAAGGAATTTAAAATTTTTTATATGTAATTGGTTTCATCATATTATCATTAAAACACATTCCTAATCATTTTCTCACTATTGCTTGGGTTTTTCACTATTCTTCTTCATTAGGCCTACTAGCAACTAGCCAACATGAAACACCAAATTTTTAAACCTAAAGCTAGGAAAATATCTATAAAACATCATGGAAATAAAATAAATGTGTCAATATTCATACTCCATCAATTTTCATACTTTTACTTGGTCAACTCTGACTTCTACAATAAATCTCTAAGAAATTAGCTCTTTATTGTAGTGTCTACTCACACACCTGACAACTCAATCACACCTAGAAGTGCTTGGGAAAGTTTAGTACAAATTCAAATATATTAATTAGGAATAAAAATCCATTATATAAAATTTTTATCAACATCTTCAACATTATGTCCTTATTAGGGTTTTATGACAGCTTAAACCTATTTCCATTCTTAACAATCATTCATAAAACATAGCCCCTTAATCCAAAAAATAATGCCTAAAATTTTGATCTAGGATCCTTACCCATATAACGTGAATATATTAGGTTACCATTCAAATATTTTAAAATTTGATGAGCACAAAAAAATCCTTCTCAAGTTAAGAACCCTTTATTCTAAGCACTCAAGAGACTTCCAAATAACTTTTCATGCCTTGTCTTTCATACTATGACCTAAAACTACATGAAAACACTTGAAAAAATATACCTCACCTATGATTATGCTTACATAATCTCAAACACTCTAAAATATGATCTTGACCCCTCATTAGGTCACATTCTCTCTCTTTGCTCTCTAGACCTTGATTTGCAAACCACATTAGATCTTAAAACTGACCTTCATGCCTTTTTCCATGAATTATCTACCTCACTCACATACTCAAGTAACCTCTCTCATTATTAAAAACTTCCTTAAATCCTTCACATGCCTCAATAACATATCATGATACCTCATTAGACCAAGTAGGGTCCAAAAGTGGTCTAGTTACAGACTTGGTCTATAGGTCATACCCATGTAGGCTCATCTTGAGACTCTCTTGATTACTCCAATACATCACATAAAGGATAAACTAACCTCATACAACCACTCATTCCTATGTGAAATTATCTCACCAAGACACCATGCTTATATCTTCTCACAAGGTCTCTTCATGCCATGACTATGCTTAGATTACTTAAGCACTTGACCTAAAAGGCATGCTACCTATGCATTTATCGATAATGGAAATAAGACAAAAACATTCACAACCACTAAAATACTCTTATTCACAATAAATACCTTAAATTCTCATAATATTTTCACAACACACATTGCCAACTGATCTTTCTTACAACAACACTCTTTGCAGACCTACTTTACCTTCACAAGAACCTTCAATGACAACACTTACAATTTTAAGCTAACCTAAACCTTGACACCAACCAACAAAAAATAAATTAGTTTCCTTCAAATTGTATATTTCCTTCCAATTCTCACTTGCCTTCAAATTCTCCCTTGCCTTTAAATTCTCTCTTGATCTCATGCAGACCTAGAACCTCATAACCATGATTCAATGCTCACTTGACCATCATACCTCTTTGTGACAATCAGGAGTCACAAGATGAAAAAATAAACTCAATGACATAAATGATAATATTAGTGACATCAATGAAAACTACGAACTCATATTATCACATACCTCAATGATCACTCATCATGTACCTTCACAAGATGCACTCTTTTGACATCAATGATAATAACATGCTAAACAAATCTCCCCTTTTATCATTGATGGAAAAACAATATTAAATTTTATCACTCTACCTTATTGAATTTTCTCCCCCTTTGATGTTAATGACAAAGGGTCATACATACTACAACTTATTGAACCACTCATTCTCCTTCTTTGGAAACTATTATAAAAAATTAAAAAAGAACTTAGAGATAGAAAAATCCCCCTTAGACCAAGCATAATCTACATATGAAATCTATATCTGAAGATTATTTAAAAAGATACAATAATATTTATATCAATTGAAGAAATAGTAACACCCCCTTTGTCTTCATAATTTGAGATCACCAAAAGAATCAATATAATTCTTAAACCATCTACAACACAAGTCATGCTCAACTAACAACTTATATAAACATAAAAAAAATTTTCTTACCTCTTCTATGCTTGTCAACAAATACACTTGGAGATTATGAACAACTTGAATGGCTCCCCCTCAAACCAAGTATCCACCATGATTTTTATAATTAAAGAGAATCTCCATGAAGCCTAATGGAGTCACCCCTTTCATAGGATTATAGATTTTTTTTAGGAGATTACTAGATCATCATAGTCTCACAAGACTAAAGATCTTTCAGGATCCTTTTAAGCTTGATTGGAACCTTAGGATATAAATCTTCATCAACCAATTTATCAATAATATGAGTTGATATCAAACATTACTAACTTTATTTTACATTTGAAGTATGCTCTATCATAGCAAATAGTCCATTTGGACTTGTAGATTGATCATGACTCATCTTTACTATCTTTTCTTTCTACACATTCATTTGCTTTTTTTCTTGCACTCTAGGGGCTTCAAACCTCTTGTTTTAACTTGATGACCTTCTAACTCTATTAAGACATAATATTGAAATGTGTCATACATTATGAAAATTATATCAAACAACCTTACTCATACCTCTTGATTGATTTTTCCTTTCATAATCCTATGCACATTCATTTTTAGAGGGTCTTCTATAGTCTCTTTCTCTATGACCAAATTTATTGCATAAAAAATAGTAACCATTGAATGAATTAACATAACTTATAGAATTAGGCTATCTGATTGGTCTTTTCATTATGACCTTTTTGTCTTAATTAGCCTTCTCATTAACTTGAACTACTTCCTTTAGGTCTTCTTTGAAACCAAGACTTGTATTATCACTTGTAGACTTTTGATTACTCAAGATTTTATCTAGAGCATCAATACTCTTTTTAAGATTCATAAATGTCTTCAAATTGATAGATGTTTGATCCAAATCAGTTTTCAAGAGTTCCATTTTAGTTCCATACCTAGTGTATTCTTCCTCTTTAGATTTTAGGCTAGTAGTGACTATCTCCATTTGTTCTTAAATCTGATTTATGATCTCATTATACTAATTAGATGTGTTACTCAGTTTCTCCTCAAAAAAACCGATATGCTCTTCATAGTCCTTAATTAATGCCTTTAATTTATGATTCTTCCTTCTTTGGAACTTTGACTCCTTTAAAACACTCACCAATTTTGCCTAAAATTTCACTTCAACCTCTTCTTCATCTAATTCTTCTTCATCCATAAGGCCTTTCCCTTCTGAGCAACCCTCATTGTCTATTTCTATACTAATTAATAAGGTTTCATTATTGTCATGTTCATGTTCATTACTATCATCATCACTATTAGATGTAGTTATGTCACTTAAATTAGGTGAAATATTATCTTCTTTGGTATATAAACTTATCCTATTCTTGAATGGCCCTTTCTTACCTTCATACTTTCTTAAATTTGTTTTAATGTTTTTTAGGCTTATAGACCTTCTTATCATCACTATGATTTTCATCATGTTATTCATCATGCTAAGTCTTACCCTTGTTAGGGAACTTAGATGCAAAGTGACCAAAATTACCATAGTTGAAACATTTGAAAGGCAACTTACCCTTGTACTTACCAGATCCAAACCTCAATTTTCTAGAAAACATGGATATCAATTCATCATCATCAATATCCAATCATACTTAATACTTTACCTTCTTATATTTTGAATTTTTCCCAGCTATAAATGCTACTTCCTTCTTGGAAGGTCTTCCTTCATTTTTTCTCATTTCATAAGCAGTCAATATGCCATGAATCCCATCTATTCTAAGTGTGTCTAGATCTTGTATTTATTATAATCCATATACTTTTGAATCAAATTTATAAGTTAGGGATCTCAATATCTTTTGTAAAATGGTAGACTCTTTCACTTCTTCTTTGAGATCTATGATGACATTGAAAAATTCATCAACCCTTAATAGGTAGGATGTAATGCTCTCATCTTCCTTCATACATAGAATTTTAAAATACCTTTTGTGGGTCTACAATTTAGCCATCTTCACCTTGGTGTCTCCTTCATTATTAGTCTACAACTTATACCATATCACCTTGGATAACTCACAATGCATCACCTTCACAAACTCTACCTCTGATAGGCCACATAGAATTGCATTCATCACTTTGATTATTTCCTATTGTATTGGTTGATGGCATAGGAGGTGGGGTGTATCCATTCACAACTACCTACCATATATCATGGCTGATTGACATTAGATATGTCCTAATTTTGGTGCTCCAAAATGCATAATTAGTCCCATTAAATAATAGATCCTTACTAATAGAGAAACATTCTTGAACTTGACTAATAACCATCCTTGCTTTTAGGATCTCCTTTACGCTGTTATACCTACTTCAAGTGAACCATTCATAGAAACATAAACATCTATCAAAGCATATGCAACCATACAATATCATGAAACAAGACGACACATTACATATGTGAAAAACCCTCAAGGGGAATAAAAACAATTTATTTATAAAAATATACAATTATCCTATAAGACAAAAACCAATATTTAGTCACCAACTCCACATGGAGTACCAACCCCAACTAGTCAAGCACCCACTCACTAGGTTTTAACAAACACCAACTTACAAGAAGGCACCAACCCCTAGATGACTCAGAACCAACTTAGACACATAAAAAAATTTATCACCTTCATAAAACCTTATTTTTCACACAATATATAATTATCACCTTCTTTATATCTTCTCACTCTTCTATCTCTCTCAAACTGCCTTCTAGGCTTCTTCGCTCAACTAGGTTTCTTCAAGGCAGATTAGGTCATATGACCTTGATTTTCATATATATTACCTATATTAATTATTCATGATAGTTTATATACACTCCTATAATGGTAAAAAATACCTCCTTTAGCTCTTCAATGTGTTATTTCCTTTTCTTACACTCACAAACTCTCTAACTAGCCGATTAGGCCTTGTTCTTATATAGTCCTCTAGTTCACATACCTATTAGTAAAAAGCATACAATTGAATAATTATATTTCCCTTAAAATAGGTCTTATAACTTGTTTCATACATGAATAAATCATTATAATAGGTTGGTCATAACTTGAAAGACTAAAACCTCTTTTAGGCATTAAGGAGACCTAATTCAATTAGGCTTTCATTAGTACACATTACCCTTTGATCTTCTTCGAACACTTTAAAAATGAAAATATGGAAGGAAAAATTAATATAAAACTAAAATATACTAACTATAATACTATATTATGTACATGAATTTTTTTAATCTCTAACCACCACTTAAATCACACCATTAGTATTATTTTCATTAGGCCTTCATATACACAAAAAGGTCTGTCTTGAACATCTGATAAAACCTTATTTATCAAAAAAACCATGATAATAGATAATATACATATAACCATAAATACCTAAAAAAATTAAAAATTTTCATTAGACTTTATCATAAATGGCATAGATCCTCGAAAACACCTTTGTAACTTACTCATAACTGCTAATTTTCATCAAAGCCTAGTCATGGTGACTCAAACCTCCAACACCTGTATAGACATATTAAATTATTTTAATTCATGAATATTACCCTTTGAGATTATTATACCATTCTAAAATATAAATATAATATATTTAAATGACAAATATTGATCTTGTAGACCAATCTCATGATTTTATATCTCACTCTCTCATAAGAACCAGATAAGTCAACTTGTGAGTAAATTTTTAACTATATTCATTAACATAAAAAAATTAAAATTTATTACAATTTTTGAAAAAAATTATATCTAATTGGTTTCATCATCTTGTCATGAAAGCATAGTCCTAATCATCTTCTCACTACTGCCTGGGTTTTTCACTATTTTTCTTCATTAGGCCTAATAGCAATTGTTGAACTTGGAACACCAAATTTTCACACCTAAATCCTAGATAATATCCAAAAACCTTCATGGACATAAAATTCAGGTCTCAATCTTCATCCTTTATCCATTTTATACTTTGAGTTGGTGAACTTTGACTGCTACAATAAGTCTTTGAGAAATTAACACTTTTCTATAAGGTCTACTCAGACACTTAAAAACTCAATCACATCTAGAGGTGCTTGTGATATTTGAATACAACCTCCAATATATTATTTGAGCATACAAATATATTCTATCCACTTTTGATAAACATCTTCAACATCAGGTCCTTATTAGGGTTTTAAAGTGTTTAAGCATGTTTCTATTCTTAGCAATTGTTCATAAAACATAACCCCTCAATCAAAAAAATAATGCCTAAATTTTTTTATAGTAAAATTACCCATCTAAAATTAATATATTAGGTTCCATTTCAAATTTTTGATGAGCTAATGAACATAATAAATTCCTTCTTAGGTTGAGAACTCTTCATTCTAAGCACTCGAGAGACCTCCAAACAACTTTTCATGCCTTTTATTTCATACTATGACCTTAAAATACATTAAAAAAACTTGAAAAAACATAAATCACCTATGAAAATTCATACATAAGCTAAAAAAATTTGAAATATGATCATGACCCTTCATTAGGCCATATTCTCTCTCTTTGTTCTCTAGACCTTGACCTGTAAACCACATTAGGTATTAAAACTAAACTTCATGCCCCTTTACATGTAATCTCCACCTAATTAACATAATAGAGTAACCTATCTCATGATTTAACATTTACATACATCCTTCACATGCCTTGACAACATACATGATACCACATTAGGCTAGGTAGGGTCTAGAAGTGGTCTAGTTATAGACTTGATTTGTTGGTCCTACCCTTGTAGGCTAACCTTGAGACTCTCATGAGCGATCCAATGCTTCACATTAATGTTCAAGAAACCTCATATAACCACTCATGCATGTGTTCACTTATCTCACCAAGCCACCATGTTCATGCCTTCTCACAAGGTCTCTTCATGCCATGACTAGGCTTAGGCTACTTAAGCACTTAACCTTAAAGACCTGCTTCCTATACATTTGTCAATAATGGAAAAAAGATAAAAGAATTCACAAACATTTAAATAATATCTTTCACACTAAATACCTTCAATGCTCATAATCTTGTCACAACACACACTACCAACTGGTCTTACTTACAACAACACTTTTTGCATACCTAATTGTCATCATACCTTCATAATAAACTTTAATGAAAACACTAAAAACATCAAGCCAACCAAAACCTTGATATCAACCTTGACATCAAAAAAATAGAAAAGACATTCCTTGACTTCAAATTTTCTCTTTCCTTCAAATTCCCTCTTGCCTTCAAATTCTCTCTTGACCTCATGCAGACCTAGAGCCTCATAACCATGCCTTAATGCTCACTTCACCATCATACTTGTTTGTAACAATTAGGACTCAAAAGATGCAACAATAAACTCATTGGCATCAATGACAATCTTAGTTACATTAATTACAACTCAAAACTCACCTTGTCACATATCTCAATGATCATCCATCATGTACCTTCACAAGATGCACCCTTTTGACATCAATGATAACAAAATGCCAACATTGACTAAGTTATGTCCCTTATAGTGTGTGACATTTAAATATACCCCTTGTAATAAACATAAATACTATTAAAAATAAAAAAAAACTAACTAGGTATATATTTTTAAATAATAACATTTATTAATTTGTATTGAATGAATAAAATAATTACATACACATGCATAAATAAAACTAAACTCAGAATTGGAGTTGACATACAAAATTTGAAACTCTAAAAATAAATAAAAAAAACTAGATCTATTATTTTTAATAGCTACTATTTTTAGTAAGTATCTCATGCAAATGTGCACAACTCTTAAAAAACCAAAAATATTCTAAACATGAAAATTAACCTATTAGAAAAATTTCTATTGAAGTTCATGTCCTGTTACAAAAATATAAAATTTATAAAAATTGAAAAATCCATAAAAAAATATTAAAATGCATTTTCAAACCCTCAGATGGTCACATATGGCCTCCAAAAAAATATAAAAAATATTCATAACTACATAGGGTTGGTTATGGCTGCACTGATATTTTTGATATGTTTGTTTTGGCATGAAGGAGAGAGCAAATGGAGATACATATCAAAATTTATGTCCTCTAAAGGTTTGTCCTAATTTTTTGCATCATTCTCCTCTAGTTGAAAACCACTTAGCTCTTATGAATTACCATAATTGTACTACTTTCATTTGTTGTAGTCAATCTTCTTTAGCTCCCATTTTGAAAACCAAGTGTTATGTTCTTACTATAATCCTTCCCACTATACCAAATACCTATTATAAATTATTTGCCTTGTGTTCATTATCTTCTTATCCATAACTTGCACTATTTTCTCTATCTTATTTTTTAGTACTTATCTCTGATCTTATTCATCATGTTCTTCACCTTCACCATATTCTCCATGGAAATCATATAAATCTAAAACATTAAATACTGGAGAGATGTAAAAGTTGAGATAAACTCACCTCATAAGCAGGGTCATTGATTTTCTTCACAATTATACATGGTCCAATTTTCTTGTACTTCAATTTATTGTATGTGCCTCTTGGAAATATTTCTTGATTCAAGTGAACCATCACCAAATATCTTTATTTAAATAGCTTTGACCTTATTATGACATCTACTATTGATTTATATTTTTCATTACTTTTCTTTAACTTTCTTCTTACTTATTCATACAAATATTGTATATGTTCTTCAAATGTTTCTACATAATCACTAACTCATTTTATAAATGTTAATTGTACCAAATATAAAACACCCATCAAATTTCTCCCATAAATAATCTAAAACATTGATTTCCTATTGATATGTTCACTAAAATGTTATATGCAAACTCATCTTTTGGTAAACCCAATTCCCATTTCTTGGGCTTCTCTCCAAATATGCATCTCAATAAATTTCCCAAGATCTTATTTACAACTACTATTTGTCCATCTGTTTATGGGTGGTATGCACTACTGAATTGTAGCTTAGTTACCATCTTATTCCATAAAGTCCTCCAAAAGTGACTTATAAATTTCATGTCCTTATCTGATGTAAGGGTTTTTTGTAACACCATGAAATATCATAACATCCTTAAAAATAGTTATCCAAATCTAGTGGCATCATTGGTTTTCTTACATGCAATAAAATAAACCATCTTAGAAAACTTGTTTACAGTAATAAAAATTGAACTATTGCCCATCTATGTGTTTGGTTATCCCAAAACAAAATCCATACTCAAATATGTCCATGGCCCTTTTAGAATAGGGAGTGGAATCAATATCCCTATATTCTATGCATTTTTTAATCCACTTGACATATCCTACACCTTGAAACATATATTTTCACATCTCTCTTCATCTTTGGCCACAAATACTTCTCCACCAAAGATATTATCTTCATCTTACTAAAATGTCTCTCCAAACCACCACTTTGTAATTATTTTATAATATTGTGTTTTAGGGACCCAACTGGAATACATAATTGTTTCCCCTTGAATAAATAACAATCCAGTATAAGATACTCATAATAAACATTACTTATTTCACCTATCAATGGATGCATGTATTTCTCAACTATCTTGACAAAATTTGGATAAGTATCATAAAATTCCTTAATAACTTACCATATTAGTTAACAACTCCATTTGTCTACTAAAAAAATCAAATACTTGATTTTGCTTTCCTAATTTGTGCTTCAACACAAAAGTATATCCCTACAAGAAAGATACCCACTTTGCATTCTTACTATTTAACTTATTTTGAGTATTCACATACTTCAACACCTCATTATCTATAAATAGAATAAACTCCTAGGCACCATGTAATGCCTCCAATGTCTTAATTCTTGTACAATAACATAAAATTCAACATCATATGTACAATACTTCTTTCTTACCTCATTCAATTTCTCACTGAAATATGCAATTGGCTTACCTTGTTGACTCAACACACAAAAATTCACAAATGTGAAGCATCAAAATCAACCTCAAACACTTTTCTAAAATATGGTAATGGTAAAATAAGATTTTTTGTAATCTTATTCTTAAAAAACATTGATTTTTCTATTGCTCATTTTGTCCATGTAAATTATTTTCCTCTCATGCAATATGTTATTGGTGCAATAATAATACTAATTTTTTTAATGAACTTTCTGTAAAAAGTTTTTAAACCATGGAAACTTCTTACCTTTGTAATTATTGGCCATTTTTGGGCCTACATACAAATCTTTGAAAGACTAAACAATGTACCTGATTGAGAGAAGAACCCAATGATAAAAGAGGGAGATCATTTACTTGCAACACTTTTTAAATAAATTTAAGCAAGCCTAAAGAGTAATTCTATTGTTTTTAGAGAAATGTGTCTACAAAGTAAATGGAGGATCTAGATAAGTTTTCATAGGTAATCTTAGAGTTCAGGTCATGGAAAAGTTTGCTTATGCCTCAATAAATCATTCAGGGCTTCAAGGATCAATCAACATTTCAAGCATGAGTTCAAAAGAGCATATAGCCCTTGGGAAAGCTAAATACAAAACCTTTTTTTGGCTAAGTCTTTACTTGGTAATATTTCAACTGTCATTGGGATAAAGCTAAATTCTTTCAGACCTTTTATTTGACTAAGTGTTCTTTCTCTCGAGAAAATTATTTTGGGTCTTTATTTTCCTAAGTTTAAATCTTTTGAGACCCTTTTTTGGGCTAAGTGTTGGGAATTATTTTAAACATTTTATCCGAAACAAAAGTCCTAAAGACTTGAATTCTCTTAGACATTTTATCCAATACATAAATCTCAAAGGGTACTTTTTCAAGCAAAGTATCTTATAAAGTTTCCCAAAAGGATCATTTAAAAAAAAAGTATCCCACAAAAAAACCCCAAAGGGTCATTTCTACATCACAATATCCCAAACACTCTTTTTGAAGGATATTTATTTGCCAAAGGTCTAAAGAAAATGTTTTGAAGGGTCATTCTTTGAGAAAGTGATCAAAAGAAAAAAATCCCAAAGGAAAAAGGCCAAGTACAATTCTTTTGGTAAAATCATCTGGGCAATTTTCTCAGAGGCATGAATTCTATCAGACATTTTGTCCACAAGAAGCTATCCAAGGCAAAGATAAATAAGACTTAATTTTTTTAGGTAATTATCCTATGATAATTTCCCTAAACATTTTGTTTGATTCAAAAAGTTGTAAATAAATATTTTGGAGAAATTAATCGATAGACATAGTGCATAATAAAAGTGTCCTATAGAAAAAAGGTTCAAATAAAATAGCCTAGGGAATTTGTGCTCCAATAGGGTAATGATGATCCCATAAGTGTCAAATTCAAGCACAAAAAATGACTATTGCTTTTTACATGTCTCAAAGACATCCACTCAAATGTCAAATTAAATCTCAATAGTCATCCATTGGGATCCATAAATTAATGTTTTCACAAATGTCATTGATGTTTGTATGGATTTCATTTTATGGCCATGAAAACATCAAATACAAGCCATGTCAAGTAGCTGTTGAAGTTCAAATATCCCAGTGATAGTCATATGGAAGTCAAATACATTCATGCAAACATCAAATACAAGCATGAAGATGGTAAAGTAAAGCATCATGAAATAGCCATTATATTTTAAACATTCAAATCAATGATCCATGTTTAATCATATAAAAGATCTAATAGAGAGTGGTGAATGATAGGTTAATAGGCCCAAGTAGATTAAAGGCACACATTCAGGTCAAAAGGGTCAGAGGATCTTGATGATGAATACAAAGATGACACGTGTCAAAAGTCAGTAGGTCTTGGTAAAAGATCAATAGATCATTGACATTCATACAAGGAAGATAAATGGTACATAGAAAGCTTAAAAGATTCAAATAGACCATGTCAGATACTGATATACAATAAACAAAGGGGAGCTTGAGACATTTTTTGATGAAAGTCAAATAATATTTTAGGCCCAGGTAAGGTAAATACACAAGAACCAAACTCAAAGGCAATCTAGGATTGAACCAAGTCACATTTTAGAGATTAAGCATCACCTTTTGAGATCCATAGAGATAGGATTGGTCTTTTTCATCTATTTGAATTGAAGGTTGACATCTTGTTTTCAATATAGACTAGGTATTAAATTGTAGGAAAACCAATAAATGGCATTAGATTTCAATCCATAGTGAATCTATGTTAAAGATAAAATATAATAGAATATCTTCTAGAAGGGTCAGGCCACCCAAAGTAAATGTGGCATAATTATGTCAATCAAATCTTTTTTCCTTCTTAGTAGATTAGGTGGAAATAACATGGAATCCTGAGATTAAGACCTGGTAGTTGAATAAGGATTATGGAGCATTAAAATCTTTTACAAAGCTTTAAAGTTTGCTCCTTGATAAGATCATGACTCAACATCCTCAAAAATTCTAACCCATCAAGATCAATTCAACCTCCTTCAATGTTTTTTATTTTCTCAATTCCTTCTCTCTCTCATCCCTTTTTTCTATAAATATAGGCTTCAAAGCCTTGAAAATGGCTTGGTAATCCTTCTCTTGGGCATGACTAGACTCTGCACAAATTTGATCTTTGTAACCTCTTGAGATAAATAAAGGACTTTTATAGATTTTATTATTATGGTATAGTGTGTTAATATTAGATTGATTTGCATATGTGGTAGAAATCTCTCGCTTATTAAATCTGGATATCACTTAGTTACTAGATTATATTGTTATGCAGGTCATGTTTATGTTTAATGTCACTTGATTAAAGCTAGTAAGTGGACACATTGACTAGTTAATGCCTTGAATCAGGCCTCCCTATCACTTTCCTCAAGTTTTAATCATTTAGTAAAACCTCTTCATGAAATACTGATGCATAAAAAAACATTTTGAGTTGTAGATCTGATCTCATTAGTGTTTTTAGAAGTTTAATAGAGTGGATGAACAATCACATTATGGTACATCACCATATTTACATGTTTTTATGCATTATTACCCATTTATCTCCCTCTTTTCCCAGTCAAAATTTATTTTAGGTGATAGATCTAGAAGGAAGTGAACCTTCTCCAAAGGTTTGACCCTGTGATAGGTGACCCACAGCCTAGGGTCATTCCCATGTAGGTCTAGATTTTGAGTAGAGGACCTGAACAATCCCCTTCTTAGCTAGGGTGTAATCTAGAATGTTAATAGTTTTGGCATGCCTAGTGGGACCCATTAGAGATGATCTTGGTGGAATTGTAGTTGTATCAGTGTTCTTCATGAAGAATTTGGTGATTCCAAGCACAAGTAATTTCTTTTAAAAAGTCCAAGTAGTTTATAAGTAAGTTCATTTTCATCACACTATACTTATGTTGTTTTCATGGCTATGTATGATGAAAATCCATATGCTATACCTAATTTTCATGCCTATGAAGGATCATACTAGCCTTTTCATGATCCATATGAGCCTTGTTATGAGCCCAATCAACCTTACCAAAATTTTTATCAAAGCCATGATGAGCCTTATCAAGTTTCCCATGATCCTTGTTATCAAGAGCATGAATCTTACCTTACTTATGAACCATATCAGTATCAAGTCTAGATTTCACCTTTCCCATGTAGATATGATGTTTCATATGAAAAATTTATTTAAAATAAAAGATGGATGAGATAGAGCTCAAAATTCTAGCATATGCAAGAAAAATATGTTCAAATTCCTAGTATGAAGAAGTGAATGAATGGTTTCAAAATGTGTCTAATAATATAGAAGAGAAGCATGAGTTTTGGAATTTTATATTAGAGAAATATAAATCTTGTGAGAGGCATAAAGGTGAAGTGAAATAGTTATCTAAAGAATCCTCATGTATTCCTTACCAGTCTTATTATGTTCTTTATTCTCATAAAGTTCTTAACCATGTTTAATGTGAGCCAATGGAGATTCCTAGTTGAAGTAAAGAACCTATTAAAGAAGCTATTCACATGCCAATTCAAGATCCAATTGAAAAATATAAACCTTCTTATATTCCCCTTTCTTCACCACTTATGCCTCAAGCTCAAGTTGTTCATGAGGACAAAAAAGGTTCAGACCTTGATGAAGTAATAGACAAATGGAAGGAGCATAATATAGAAGTTCTAAAAAGTTTCTCTTTCCCTCCTCTTCAAAAATCCCTAAATGATTCCATTGCCCTCAATATCCCAAAATCTGATCTTGATCAATATTCCATGCTTTGTACTCCCTTTCAAGAAAATGAATTTCATCACCCTCCCACCATGTCCCTTCTTCAAGAGGAGCTTGCTCTATGGGAGATAAATAAAGAGATTATAGTTGCAAGTCAAGCTCTTAGAGAATGTGAAAATGATGCTTAAAGTGTGTATGCTGAAGAGTTATTCATTGATACTTCACTTGAGGTACAAGTTAAAACTAAGATTGTAGCTAATATTGAAGAGGTTATCTTAGGTATGTAGGAAAAGGCTAATCTTGATATGGAAAAATTCCATGAAGAATTGGTACAAGTGGAATTCATAAATAAGGTTGAGATATCTCCAATTGAAAAGGATCAAGATACCTTTGAAGCTGATCTTATTTAGATTGATCAAAGTGAGGAACAAAATAATGATAGGAAGCTATATCTTGAATCTCTGCAAGAGATTGAAGATCTTTGTAGAGATATTTTACCCATTGAAGAGCATGTTATTGAGAAGTTTCATCAAGAATCACCTATTCAAGATCATGATGAATCTTGGGTTGAATATTCAAAGTTTTTTGAAGAGCTTGATGAACTTGAATTAGCTGATAAGAAGGTTAGAGTCATGCAAGAATAATGCATAGATGAAATATCACTTGACAAGGTTGTAGTTAATAAGCAGCATAAAAAGGATCCAAAATTTGAAGATGAATTTGTCTTTGTTGGTGAATTGTTTTCTATCAAGGACTCATTTTAGGAGATGTCAAGGGAAATAATTGGCAAAAATAATGCCTCTTCAAAGGTTATGTTCAATAAACCCCCTACTTTTCAACTTGTACATTCTCTTAGAATGATCAAGTTCATGAATTTCCCTTTTGATCCAGGTGGATCATTTTTTTGTTATGGTTAATTAGGTTTGTTTATTTATATTTTGTCCCAGATAAGTGATTTGGTTACACATTTGATTTTTTAGGTTAATTTCCCTACTTTATTTTGTTTCCTTCCTTATTTTGGAAGAGTTTGGTGCCTTTGCAAATCAAGAGGTTCCTTACAACCATGGAATGATGTGTTATTTGTTATGAGTCAAAAGTCATGTACATGGTTCGAGTTCAAGTATAGCAAGAATTCTACATAGCTGAGTCACCAAAGATGTTGGCCATTTTTGGGCCTAGTATTAGTGATTCTAAGAGCTTGTATACAGATATAATATATGCATAGTGAGAATGAGCTGAAAACACAGTGATAGAGTTTGATCACAAAATAATAATCTTATATCTAATTAATTCAACATGAGACACAATAAAAATTTATAGGAATATTTCCTATAACCTCTCCCCTATTTTATTTCACCTATAAAACTTCCATAATGATTATAATAGTATAAACCTAAATACAATATATTTTTATAAGATATAACAATATATGTAACAACATAATATTCTAAATTACTGTATTAACCATATGGTTATAACTAACCTATTACTATTTACCACTTGGTAAATATCAACTGTTACTATTTGTCTCATAGCAAATACCCCATGTAAACATTATCCATAACATTCACCCCCATAATGTTGGCATGGTACAACATACCTCCTTTTACTATAACATACTACGTATGCTTGCCTCATAACTTGGATTAAACAAAGGCATGTAAACTTCCAACTAGCTAACTATCTTGCTACACATGACCAAAACTATGTGAATGAATTCATCCTTCATTTATTCCATGAAAAGAATGCACTCAACATTCCGCTGGTAGATCATCTTCATAAAGAAGGAAGGCAATCATAGGACTACTACACTAGTAAAAGTTTATCCAACTTTTTAAATATATGGTTTTTTGGATCAACCACCAACCCTTTTGAAATATATGAGTGTTATATTAAACTTAGAGACACACTCTACAATGTTTTCTACTAAGAGTTAAAACATCAATATTTTGTTTACATATTCTGCACACCAAATTGGAACTGAAAGAGAACACACATTGAATATCACATTTGACCTTGTAAAAAATCAACGTATTACTTGTAGACACTATGTACGATCGTAACTCTCAATATCACATGGAAAAAAGGACTACCACTACTACTGGTAGTGTTCCTTGAATTTAGCCAATTTGGTTATGAATGGAAAATAGAACATTGCTCTATATTCCACTCCCAGAATATGAACATTTCCAAAAAATGTACCACACAAGTAAAAAACTAATGCACACTAAGCAAATATGTCATCAAAACAAGTTAACAACCTCATCACTGATGACTAATGATAGGTCATAAGTCACCTCCAACCTTCATGTATCCTCTAGCCTCCAATACTTGAAACTACTAACTTAATGAATATCTTGATGAAGCTCAGTTGCATGTTATTTTTCTTGAAATGGGGTTCTCCCCACAATACTAACATGCTCACCAGATGTTGGATACAACCAAAAATACATCTGTAAGGCAATTTTTTTTTTATTTTTTTACAATTTGGACTTTTACTAATGATGACATATTTAAAAATTAACTCTTTTGACATAGACACAAAAATAAAATTTTGACTCATTTTTGAACATGACTCAATATACTTGACTCTAAATAAATATTTGAAAAAAAAGAACCATCCATTAATATTTGACCTAAAATTTAGTACATAATAACTAGGTACAATACTAAACAAAACCATGTGATCATTTCCTTTTGACTCATCCACACGTGGCAATGGTGATGTTATCAAACTACCTACTTAGATTTTATTCCACTAGACCCAAACTATCTAGACTAAAACTATGGACTACCAGATGAATTACACTTATGCACACAAGCTCTCCAATCATCCTTGACCATTTATAGGACTCATTACACATGCTCAAATCACCATACTCATCCTTGAACATCTCTAACCATGACAAAACTAAAGATCAACTAAGCCAACTTCAAGCACACTAGAACAAGCCCATTATACACTTTTTAATTGTTACTTAGGCTATCAAAACCTTTCATACACTCACCATAACACCTCCATGACATCATCATGACATTATTGGCAACTCTCTAACACTCTATTCTAGACTATTTGCATAAAATATTGTCTGAACTAATTCTAAACTCTTTACAATCAAGGAATTAACTTTTTTTTTGCGAGTAATTAATTCACCTTTCCTTTTAGTTACTTGCATGCTTAGAGTAATAAACATAGATTAATTATGTGGTTTTTTAAATTACCAATTTATTCACACTATTTTTCTCTTTTTTAAACACTTTTAAATCACTTTACACACAAAAAAATTAAATATTTATCTTCCTAAGGCCTATCTACTTAAATTTCATCACCAAGGGGGAAGTCGACTTGGTTTTCTATCCAAGTATAAACATGTGGTTGATATTATATATTGGTAGAGCACTTAACACCCTTATCATTGCAAGATTGTGAAGTGAGGGGTTAGGTCCCAATACCAAGCTAGTAACATCACCAATACATATCCCTTTCAACCTAAACTTCTTAAAATTATCCTTAGATTGCTATCTAGTTCCTTCTTATAACCAACTTTTAATCACATTATATTCAAAATTCATTATAATTTAATAACACTTAGGAATGACCAATTAGTTAGAATTTACTTTCAAGTTTCTACTTGCTCTTTGATCATTTAATTTTATATCACAAAACTTGCATTAGCTAGCATTAGTGCAAGGTTTGTGTTGTGTGTCCCAATTGGATCAATCACATTGATCTAATTAATTACAATACTAAACAAAACCATGTGATCATTTCCTTTTGACTCATCCACACGTGGCAATGGTGATGTTATCAAACTACCTACTTAGATTTTATTCCACTAGACCCAAACTATCTAGACTAAAACTATGGACTACCAGATGAATTACACTTATGCACACAAGCTCTCCAATCATCCTTGACCATTTATAGGACTCATTACACATGCTCAAATCACCATACTCATCCTTGAACATCTCTAACCATGACAAAACTAAAGATCAACTAAGCCAACTTCAAGCACACTAGAACAAGCCCATTATACACTTTTTAATTGTTACTTAGGCTATAAAAACCTTTCATACACTCACCATAACACCTCCATGACATCATCATGACATTATTGGCAACTCTCTAACACTCTATTCTAGACTATTTGCATAAAATATTGTCTGAACTAATTCTAAACTCTTTACAATCAAGGAATTAACTTTTTTTTTGCTATTAATTAATTCACCTTTCCTTTTAGTTACTTGCATGCTTAGAGTAATAAACATAGATTAATTATGTGGTTTTTTAAATTACCAATTTATTCACACTATTTTTCTCTTTTTTAAACACTTTTAAATCACTTTACACACAAAAAAATTAAATATTTATCTTCCTAAGGCCTATCTACTTAAATTTCATCACCAAGGGGGAAGTCGACTTGGTTTTATATCCAAGTATAAACATGTGGTTGATACTATATATTGGTAGAGCACTTAACACCCTTATCATTGCAAGATTGTGAAGTGAGGGGTTAGGTCCCAATACCAAGCTAGTAACATCACCAATACATATCCCTTTCAACCTAAACTTCTTAAAATTATCCTTAGATTGCTATCTAGTTCCTTCTTATAACCAACTTTTAATCACATTATATTCAAAATTCATTATAACTTAATAACACTTAGGAATGACCAATTAGTTAGAATTTACTTTCAAGTTTCTACTTGCTCTTTGATCATTTAATTTTATATCACAAAACTTGCATTGGCTAGCATTAGTGCAAGGTTTGTGTTGTGTTTCCGAATTGGATCAATCACATTGATCTAATTAATTACAATACTAAACAAAACCATGTGATCATTTCCTTTTGACTCATCCACACGTGGCAATGGTGATGTTATCAAACTATCTTACTTAGATTTTATTCCACTAGACCCAAACTATCTAGACTAAAACTATGGACTACCAGATGAATTACACTTATGCACACAAGCTCTCCAATCATCCTTGACCATTTATAGGACTCATTACACATGCTCAAATCACCATACTCATCCTTGAACATCTCTAACCATGACAAAACTAAAGATCAACTAAGCCAACTTCAAGCACACTAGAACAAGCCCATTATACACTTTTTAATTGTTACTTAGGCTATCAAAACCTTTCATACACTCACCATAAAACCTCCATGACATCATCATGACATTATTGGCAACTCTCTAACACTCTATTCTAGACTATTTGCATAAAATATTGTCTGAACTAATTCTAAACTCTTTACAATCAAGGAATTAACTTTTTTTTTGCTAGTAATTAATTCACCTTTCCTTTTAGTTACTTGCATGCTTAGAGTAATAAACATAGATTAATTATGTGGTTTTTTAAATTACCAATTTATTCACACTATTTTTCTCTTTTTTAAACACTTTTAAATCACTTTACACACAAAAAAATTAAATATTTATCTTCCTAAGGCCTATCTACTTAAATTTCATCACCAAGGGGGAAGTCGACTTGGTTTTCTATCCAAGTATAAACATGTGGTTGATACTATATATTGGTAGAGCACTTAACACCCTTATCATTGCAAGATTGTGAAGTGAGGGGTTAGGTCCCAATACCAAGCTAGTAACATCACCAATACATATCCCTTTCAACCTAAACTTCTTAAAATTATCCTTAGATTGCTATCTAGTTCCTTCTTATAACCAAATTTTAATCACATTATATTCAAAATTCATTATAACTTAATAACACTTAGGAATGACCAATTAGTTAGAATTTACTTTCAAGTTTCTACTTGCTCTTTGATCATTTAATTTTATATCACAAAACTTGCATTAGCTAGCATTAGTGCAAGGTTTGTGTTGTGTGTCCCAATTGGATCAATCACATTGATCTAATTAATTGTGTGTTTAATTTCATTTGCCTATATATTTTCTTGAAAATCCTTTTTTGTTTCTATAACACTATCATCTCTATCGATACAATCTCTTCCAAACTATCAAATTTGTTTACCTTAAATACATAGTATCTACCCATGACTTTGTATTTTATCATCCTAATCAGTTTCTAATTTTTAAGTATATAGTCGATCCATTTGACTATGTATCTTTCTCATTTGTTTATTTCCTCATCTATAGTACATTGTTGACCCATACAATTGTGTATCTCTCTAGACATTTTCAAGTTTATCCTTTGTAACACATATTCGACTAACTCAACTATGTCCTTTTACTTTCCTATTCTATGAACTTTCTTCACATACTCTATTGACCTGGCCGACTCTATACTTGTTGGCTGAGACTATTCTCTATCTAGATGACTCTATCTTTATTTTTCATTCTTATTTCCTAATCTCAGATTCTTTCTTCAAACATCATGAAATCCCCTATTATAATATTTTTGGATAACATGAATCTATTTAGACACTATATAGGATGCTTTTTTCTTCTTACCTTTACTTCCCAAGAGGATCCTTACTCTTGGAGTGCCTCTTCTCCTCCCTCATCTTTTGATTGCAACATGGTTCAAATCACTCCAATAGATGAGATTGGTGGTTTAGATCCTTTTCATACTTTTCAAGATAATTCCCATATTAAACCATCTCACCATAATGTGGGGGCAATTAATACAAGCCTATACAATAACCCCATAGGTAATCTAGCACCTAGCAATCCTCCCACTTCTACCAATTCAGGGAATCCTCTTACAAACACTAACCCACTAATTAATATAACTCAAATTCTTGCATAAATAGTGAAACAAATGAACATAATGTAAACATATAACATCTCCCAAATGATGCAACCACAACATCATTTGATCAACATGGATAATCAACCTATAGTCATATAAAAATGCAAAATTGGTAACTTGAGTGTGGATTATGACTCCCAATCCATAGATCCCTCTTGCTTGTGTTTTATTTTTACTAATTTTCAATCATCTGTAGCTTTTTGAACTTGATCTTAACTAGGATAAGACCCTCTTTTCATGACCAATCCATCCCCCTAGGTCTTGTCTACGCATGACAATAGTGTCACACTAGAACTGTAGTGCTTGTGCCACTCCTATCCATTTTTAGTGCTATTTTCTAAGCTCATTTATGGCCCCAATGGTCAATTTATACCATTTTTCCATCCTTATCCTTGTCAAACTAATGTGAACAAATTTAATCCATGACCAATAGATCCCTATAAAATTCCATTCAAAGATCATTTGGAGAGGGTTGACAAATATCACAAAGTAAGAATACAAGAAATATTACTCAAACACATTTCCCTATTCTCTACATACAACCATCCAATACTATTTTCATCTTATTTAAATCCTTACATCAGTCCCTATTTATCTTAAGCACACTTAATTTAGCATTTCCTTGCATTTTGATATCACAATTGCATCAAGCACTTAAGGGAAAACTACATATGGCTTGATCCATTTTAATAGTATTGGTATGTAGACAGAATTCCCACACAAGGGGTGTGTATCTACATTCAGTGAATCTTATAGACAATAACGCCCCCTCTTATTTGAAATTGGTCAAATTATAATGGAAGATAGGGTTTGAATAGAAAATATACTCTATAGGAAACTCTACAAACTTATAACTATTGAAAATTCATAAATAGGGTCACACATACCTATTGAATAAAACCTAGAAAGCTTAGATCCTCAAGACAATATCTCTAGACAAGGACTATAGCACTGGTGCCACTCTTATCCACTTTTTGCTCTCTTGTTAAATCAGAAAATGAAAGTTAAAATCCTATTTGAGCAAGGTGCCTCTAGACCTACATAGGCTTTGGAATTTTTTTCTCTACTACATATACCAATGGTATGTCACATTACTTCCACACCCTACCACAAGGTTTTATTCAACCCAATCTTACTCTTTATGATGGCAAGGGTGATCCAAAGACATATTTGAGAGATTTTCACTTAACATGCTTGGACTATGTACTAAATGACTAACTACTTACCAAACTATTTCTATGGATTCTAAAGGATATTCTTTACAATGGTTATATAGTCTACTAAATCAGTTGATCAATGCATTCAATCCTTTAGCCAACATGATCCTAGCTCATTTCAACATTAACATTGGTGATAAGGTTTCATATGCTCAAGTTACACAACAAAAATAAAGGTCAAATGAGTATCTCACAGATTATGTTCTTTGATATAAGACTATTTTGGCTAAGATGACTATCCCCATGGCTGATCAAGAGCTATAGGATCTCTTCAAATAAATTCTTCTACTAGTTTTGCATGAATCAATTATGTTCAAAATATTCTCTTCCTTCACTAAATTATGTCACACACTAAATGAAAAAGAAGTCAAGTTAATTTCAATGGGCAAACTCAAGTACATAAGTATTTTAGACTTAACCAAAAAGAGTAACAACAAAGAACCATACAAGGTCAAGGTCAATGATAAAAATACTTAGAATACATCAATAGTTGATATGGCTTCAGATCCCCCTCAGGGTGTGGTTTTATCAACACCTCCTTGGTGTACATTTACCAATCTACAAATTTCTCTAGCCAAAGTTTTACAATAGTTATTGGAATGTAACATCATATCTCTCCCTCTTATTTGAGAAGTTAACCCAACAAAGCCTCTTCCATGAGGATATGATCAACATGCATTTTATGAGTTTCATAGGGCACTAGGCCATACAAAAAATAGATGCATTAGTTTGAGACACAAGATATAAGATTTAATAAATGGAAATTATATTGATATTGGCACATCAATTTAGTCTCCTCAAGCAAAGCAAACACAAGATAAAGATTTGAAAATATTTTTAGATCCTTTTCCAAAATATTCAAAATAAGAGACATGGGACACATTAGGGGTTCACCATACATATCATGCACATCCACCACTAGATACATAGAGGGAAACTCTAGTTGAATCCTATTATTTGAGAAACATGATTGGTGTATATGATTCTAGAGTTTCAACTAGATCTTCCATCTCCTTCTTAGAGCAGGAGATCATCAAGGATGATTCAAATTCTCATGCAATCTTTATTAGAGCTTACATTCATAGTCTTCTTATCGAAAATGGATCCAGTGTAAACATGTGCACTATGACATTACTATATTATTTGGGATATTCAAATTATCTTATTACCCTGATGGACATAGTTATCAACAAATTTAGTGGGAACCTATAGAGTTCTTTAGGTGAGATTTTACTTCCTTTATAGGTTGGTCCAACACATGTGGCCACACCATTCACTATTTTTCTAGTACAAGAGTTTTTGATTTGTTAATTGGTTGAAAAGGATTCAAAAAATTCATGTAGTAACTTATAAATTTCATAGATGTGTGACATTCATTCATGCTAGTTAGGTTATTATAGTTGGTGGAGTTCTATATTAGTTACCACTCCCCAGTCTAGACACATCTACTATTCCAAAGTCACTAGTTTTAACTTTACCAGTAGTTACAGTTTCTCCACTAGTTCAAGTTGTTCCACCAATATAGATTTAGACATAGTTGAGGCATCCATCACTAGCATAGAGGGTTCACATACCTCCACAACTTCAATATTATAGACAAATTCTAGCTACAATATTCACACCTAGTGTAGTCTCATTGAGATATCATGCATCTACACATAGAGCACATGTTTAGATATCTTCTCCTACTAACATAAGGGTCCCTAAGAGCCCTATAGTTGTATCCAATTTTTAGAGTTATAGGGGGAGCTCACAGTCAGTTCCCACTTTAGAAACTTTAGAGAATTTATAGAATATACAACTTTTAGATGCACAGTCTTAACATCTCTATTGTGCTTCTTGATCATGCATAATTCCTCTCCTTGATACATGACACCATAATAGGGAGTCTCCCATGAGACTCATTGGTTAGTATCACATTTTCTTAGCCTAATTGTAAATAGTCTCATATGCTTGATTGTACATAATTTCCCCATGATTGACTGTACATAAATAAAATATTCTCAAAATATTAAAAAAATATAACATTTCAAAAATACAAAAAATAATACAAAATTTAAAAATCCAAAAAAATTCAAATATGTCACAAACATAAAAATATCTTGATTGTATGCATCCTCCATGCTTTACATTTTTACTACTATGATAGACTTACATTTGCTATTTTATGCTATTATTTTTTGATTTATATACATTACCATGCTTTCCTTGATCTTCTTTGTGTGTGTGAAATGACTTCCAGACCCTTGATTTATTCACTATATGCATCGAGGGAGCATCCTACTCTTGCATGAAAGATGCACATTGATATATATTCTCCCTGGTGGCATCCTCTACATGACTACACCATCTAGGTTATGTCATATCTACACTACAAACTCTAGTTATCATGTTGATGTACATTATTTACTAGCTTACATAGATTACTCTATCGATACTCACTAGTATTTAGCACTTATGTATTTCATTACAAATACCTAGTCTTTCATACTTTCACTCTTTATTTGATTAGTTAGATGTGTTTATATTTTCTAGTCTTTACATGCTATATCTTATTACTTAGTGTAGCTTAATGTGATTGCATTCTTAGTTCCTACTTATTTCAAGTATGTGACTTAGGATATTTTCCAATGTCCTTTGATTATATTCATGTGTGTGCCATTGGACATTTGCCCATATCTCTTGCCTTTAATCTTCTATGTTATATTGGCTTTCACACCAACTTATTTTTTTCAACAGTATGTGTATGTGGCATTTGAACATGCCTTGTATGCTTGCTTTCTAGTTTGAGTGGCACGTGCCCATGTCCTTTATTTGCTTGGCCCATTGGCCACTTTTGTATTCTTCTTAATTCTTGCCTTGTGTGATTTTTTCTTGATTTCTTTCGATTATTTGAAATTTCATGATCCAAATCATGCATTATGTTGATTCATGGATGCCATGATGGACATCATGCTCCATCCCTCCATGACATCTAAAAATTAACAAATAACACTTCTAGGTCTAATTCAAGTACATTAAATATGATTTTAGATTGTTATATCTATCTAGGTATACCCTTGTTGATCTAGCAATCTCTCAATATAAACCATGCTATATCTTGAGATATCTTGTCAATTATCATTGCTATATCATATATTTTGTAGCATAACACACTTATAGGGATCTTTTTTTTTATGGAAGTCATTGTAGGGTCTCCATTATTACCCTCAGAAGAGGGGCAAATAAATAGGGATTTTATCACAAATATTAGATATCTTATCGATCAAAAAATTTAGTTTCAGACCACTCAAAATAACAAATAGACATCAAACTAGTTAGAATAGACTAGGTAGATATTAAAGAATCCAAAATAATCATTATATTTGGCCCAGGATAATAGTGTAGAGATTAGACTACAAATTTAATGGAACTAGTATCCATTATTATCACTCCTTTCCAAATAATATAAAAACTAGAATCTATAGAAGTAGGCCAAAAAGTAGGTTCAATGACAAATTTGCATAGCCAGACTAGTTCAGAATTAATAGTTTTAGTACACATTTTTCTCAAAGAATCTAGATATAGATGGTATCATTCATGGCATGATTGATCTCACTTCCAATTTTATATACAACATTTGATATAACTTCCAAATCAAAATCCATGTTCCAGACATCAATGATTAGGGGAAATGTATGTGACACATTTGTTTCTTTTCTTTCATAGTTCAACATTGTCTAGACATTCTCAATAATTACATGCCTTATTCTATTTATAGGTGGTTAGAATTATTTTAGAGTGGATTTCATACAATCCTACCCTCCACATTGTTATGTTCTCAAGCTTCTGAGTGGCTTCCACATAAGCTAGATTCTTAGTTTTGAGTGGCTTTCATATAAGCCTAATTTCCATCTTTCAAAGTGGCCAAGAGTGGCCTAGTTTATAGTATACATTCGGATATCCATGCCAACATTTTTATATTAGAGTACATTCATGGGCTTCAGGATCCATCTCATATGATGTTAATTTCATACCAAAATTAGTTCATAGCTTTACTTCATAGGGCAAAGATGGAGCCAAAGGTCTGACTAGAATTTTTATTCTTGAGCCACCTATCCAGAGGGATTGGACACATAGTCCAAACATTTAACAACACATGCATGACCACATAGCTTCACTTAGTGGATGATGATGGAGCCAAAGGGCTAACCTTTGAATTTTTGAGCCACTTTTTATGGAATTGAGCACTTAGCTCCATTCATGATATTACTTTTGGTACAACATCATCCAATATTAATCAACATTATTCAACATCATAATATGTTTTATATTGGTCCACATACCCGTTGAAGTTTATTCATTCCTTTCTTTCTCTCTCTTACTCAGATTTGTAAGTTCTTATTTTTGATATAAAATATCTAATAAGAATTGATCTAGTCTTATTTTTTCCTACAAAATCACAATTCACAACATGCTCTCTCTATTCACAACCCAACATCACAATAACATCATGAGCTTCACCCTTACAGGTAAGTTTATGGATTATTTTTATTTTTTCCTTTATCCTAGTATATCACTTTGTTGCATCACCAGAATAAAGGGGGGGAATATAGTCATATAAAAATGCTCAATTGGTAACTTGAGTGTGGCTTATGAATCTCAATCCATAAATCCCTCTTGTTTGTTTTCATGATCCTCATAGGCTTATTTTCACTAATTCCAAGTCATCTATAGCATTTTAGACTTGATCCTAGTTGATCTACAACCCTCTTTTCATGACCAATCCATCCCCTAGGTCTCATTTGCCCAAAACAATAGCACCACACTAGGACATAACACTTGTGCCTCTCTTGTCTACTTTTGGTGCTATTGTCCAAGCTCATTTCTAGCCCTAATGGTCAATTCCTTCCAATTTTCCATCCTTATTCTTGTCAACCTAACATGAAAAAATTTAATCCATGACCAATATATCCCTATAAAATCCCATTCAAATATCATTTGGAGAGGGTTGATAAATATCACAAAGCAATTAAAAATACAAACAAGACTACTCAAGCACATTTCCTTATTCTCTACATATAACCATCCAATACTATTTCCATCTTATTTGAATCCTTAAACTAGTCCCAAGTCATCTTAAGCACACTTATTTTAGCATTTCCTTGCATTCTCATATCACAATTACACCAAGCACTTTCAAAGGGATAACTACGTATGGCTTTATCCCTTTTCAAAGCATTGGTATGTAGGTAGTGTGCCCACATAAGGGGTGTGGATCAACATCCAATAAATATTACACACACTAACCCCCCCTCTTATTCAAAATTGGTTAAAGTATAATATAAGATAGGGTTTGAAGTGAAAATTTGATTTATAAGAAGCTCTACAAACTTTTGGCTACCAAAACTTTAGAGACGCGGTCACACAAACCTATCGAATAAAACCTAGAAAGCTTAGATCCTTAGGACAACAATGTTAAATAAGGACTATAGTGCCAGTGCCACTCCTATCCACTTTCAGTGCTCCCATCCACTAAAAAAATGAAAGTCATAATCCTATTTATGATAGTGTCCTAAACCTACATAGTGGATATCATATCTTGTCTGAGTCAGATCAACATAGTTTAAGTTAAGAGTTATTTTCTCCCTCTTATTACTATTTTAAAAAATCTCTAATTACCAATAAATTCCACAAATTATTGGCTTATATACCATATATTATTTAATAATTTTTCAATATAGACCCTTTAACTAAATTAGGAATAAAACCCCAATATTCCCAAAACTATTAAATAACAACCTTCCTTTCTTCTCCCTCAAAATAATAAAAACTTTAATCCTCCACTTATTAGAGATGCCATGGATAATATAATTCATAACCCTATCATGTATAATAAGATGATTCAACACATCCAAAATGAGCCTTTATCTAATAATCCAAAGTCTTTCTCTACATCTAACCCTCAATAACATAACAAGGATATATGTACAATAGATGCTAATTATGATAAATATTACATCAATTCAAAATACATAAATGTAGATAAGGTTATTATCGATGAAAACCATCCCACAAAGATCCCATCACCAAACCAAAGAAACCATCTTTAGAAGAATAACTTCTGAAAGCTACTACTACTACTACTACTACTACTACTACTACTACTACTACTATACTACTACTACTACTACTACTACTACTACTCATTTATCTTTACAAACCAATGAGGAATAACCTCATACCTATGAACCTTCAACCACTTATCTTCCTCCTAAACCTATTTTACCTTCCAAGCCTTGTGATAATTATTCTTCTTCTAAAACACATTGGAACTTCTTATAAGAACTCAAATCTATGCCTTAAAAAATTCCTCTCATGGATTTAGTTCATACATTTCCTTATCATCATAATTTACTAATGCAACAACTCCAATAAATTGAATAACCATCTCCCTTAGAAGAAGAACCATCTTATCATGAGCCTTAACCAATTGAATTTAATACCATTGAATCCTTTTGTCCTTTTTTGAAACCTTCCACATATTTCTTCAAATGAGACATGATCAATGATGAAATCCTCTTTTAAGATGATGATCCACTCCTCTTTATTAAAATATCCATTAATACCACCCTCATTTTTTAAGTATTAGTAAATGAGGGGTCAAGCATTAATGTGACATGTCTTTGTCTCATTCAACAACCCAGATATAGTAAATACCATCTCAAGTAAAATTTATTGACATGTCATGGATTTTACAAGACTAATCATAATTTTCTTAGTTGTATTTGGCTCCATCTTACTATTGGACCCAAAATTATATGTACTAAGATTATGGTCCTCAATTTAACATTATCTCATAATATACCCCTAAGATGCCCATGGAATCATCTCATGAGGGATATCACCTCTTTCCAAAGCCAATGTATCAATTTCATTCATAATGGAAAATGGTATAAACAAAAGGCCGATCCTTGTTAGAATTAGCTACAAGATCTAATGAATCTAATAAAAAGCATAAATAAGAGATAAAATAGTAATAATAATAATAATTGTATATCTAGGATAATAACATAAATGAATAAATAACTCAAATATAATGAATTACTCTGATAATTCAATATTAATCTGATATGGAATACATAAATAGCCATTACTTATATAGAGCTAGGTGTGCATGATAAAGATTAGATAACTCATACAACATGTGTAGTTCAACTGATATTTGTCTACATAAGTAGTAGAGTGCAAATCGACACTAACAAGACAGGTGTCCAACTTGTGTAAATGATCAACACAAGTTGACTATTATTATAACAATCTTATCCTATCTTACTTTGAATAGTGGAGTTGAACTCCACTGTCACAAGATAAGTGTCTAAGTTAACTACTAGCTAAGAAAGCTTACTCTATCTAGTGCAAATTATTAATAAACATAATAAAATAATTACAATAAGTAATTAGTATACCAAAATAATAAATAATAAATACAAGTAAATGTAATAAATAAAATAAATGCACCAACACCTCCCCATAAGTGAAGCTTAGGTAGGGATATCCAGACAAGTGTCCTAACAATGTCTAGACATATTAGGTACTCTGCACAAATAGATGAGGAAAGGAGAAAACTCGAAGAAAAAAAGTCCTCATCAAAATGAAGGTTTAAGAGACCCCCTTGAAGAACTGATGTCCCATGAAGAACTGATGTCCTGCACCCCCAAAAGAGATCACAAGTGAAGATACTTGCTCTCAGTGAAAGGTTTGGTGAAAATATTTTCAATTTGATCTTTCGTAGGACAATATTAAAGATCAATGATCTCTACCTGAATCAAATCCATGATAAAGTGCATATGGATCTCTATGCATTTAGTTCTCTAATGATGAACTAGATTCTTTGAGATCTAGATAGTGCTTTGGTTGTCATAGTAGATGAATGATGGCTTTTGAAATGGAACACCAAGCTTAGTGAGAATATTATGAAGCCAAATAGATTTAGTAGTGGTATTAATAGTGCCATGATACTCAATCTCTGTAGATGAATGAGCCATAGCATTTATTTTCTTACTCTACCAAAAAATGGGGCCAGATCTGAAGTGAAAGCTGCAACTAGAAGTGGACTTATGATCATCATAATCACTAACCCAATCAAAATCTATGTATCCCACCAAGTCTAAACTTGTACCATTATATAGTGAATAATATATTAGATAGTGCCCTAAATGTAGTTTAAAATGTGTTTGGTGGCTCTCCAATGAAGCTCATGTGGTGTCTTTATAAAGCATGAAACTATGCCAACTACATATGAAATATCAAGTCATGTATGAGTCAAATAGATGAGGCTACCTACAAGCTGGCGATACAATATGGCATCAACCAAGGGAGTGGAACAATGAACCTCAAGTGTAACTCTAGATGAGAAAGGAGTTGGTGTAGGCCTATAATAAGCCATGTGAAATTGAGCTAACAAGTCCATGGCATACTTGGGTAGTGAAAGTGTGATTCCAGAGGTGTGATAGCTAAATCCCAAGAAAATAATGCAATAATACCATGTATGTCATAGAAAACCTATCATGAAGTGCAGTCTTAACAGTACTGATGATGGATGTTGTGCTCCTTGTAATAATGGGATCATCAACATAGAGCACCAAGTACAATAGTGAATCCTCCTACCATATAATGTAGACATTCAGATCTAAGTGACATCTCAAGAACCCAACTAAGAGAAGAAATGTGTCCATCTTAGAAAACCAAGCCCTAAGGGCTTGTTTTAGACCATAGAGAGACTTCTTCAAGCAACATACCAGTGAAGAATCCTGAACAAACCCCTATGGTTTCTCCATATAAATATCTTCATGAAGATGTCCATAAAGAAATGTTCTCTTCACATCCATCTAATGTACAACCCAACCATGAGCTGCACCAATAGCTATTTTTAAGTGAATAAAATTCATCTTAGTAATAGGTGTAAAGGTTTACGTATAGTCAATGCTTTCTACTTGGGAAAAACATTTGGCCACTAAGAATTCTTTATACTTATCAATATTTCCATCTACTGCAAACTTACTCTAATATATCCACCTACATCATACTAATTGTTTTCCCTTAGGAAGAGGAATAAGATCCCTAGTGTTATTCCTAATCAATGAGTCATACTCTTCTTTCATCACTGAATCCCACTCAACTGTCCCTATGGCTTCTTGAAAAGACTATGGATCATAAGTTTTGATAATTTAGGAATATATAAGATCATGTTTTGACCATGTTCTTCTTCTATCTAATGGATCCTTAACAAGAGGGTCTACATCCACCAAAGTTTATCTAGACCACAAAGACATCAATGGTTAAGGATCTGGAGGAGGAGGAGGAACATGTCCCACTAAACCCTATTGGGGAGGTATTACCTCATCAACCCTATGAGTAGATGAAGTAGGAGTATCATCATCACTACTATCTAATTATTATAAGGAATAAGAATGAGAAATGTTAGAAGATAAGCCTGAAGGACTATTTAAAGTAAACACTTCTTGCAATAATAAGCTCATGTGAATCTAGATCAATGAGCTGATATCCTTTAACACCATTAGGATATTCCACAAATATACAAGTTCAACTTTGTGATTATAAATCATGATGCTTGTCTGAATGTATGTGAGCCCATGCTGGACTAACAAAGACCCTAAAATGAAGCACATATGGCTTCTTATTACACCAAGCTTCAAGAGGTGTTATCCATTTTAAAGCTTTGTGAGGAACTTTATTTTATATATATGCAACATAATTAATCACTTCCACCTAGTACTCAGGTAGTAATGATTTTGTATGAATCATACAACTTGTCATCTCTTTTAAGAATTTGTTCTTCCTCTTTGCTACACCATTTTACTAATGTGTGTATGTAATTGAATGCTAAAGACCAATTCTTTCAAGAGCACAAAATTATTCAAACTTGTTGTTCACATATTCCCTCCCTTTATCTATGCAGAGAATCTTGACATGCTTCCCAGATTATTTCTTTGCTAGAGCTTTGAACTCTATAAATCTATCAAATAATTCACTCTTGAGTTTTAGAAAATAAACCCAAGTATATCTGGAATAGTCATCAATAAATGTGAGAACATAATAAGTTTTACTAAAAGACAATAAAGGTAATGGACCCACTAAATCACTATAAACAAGTTTACGGATTTGTATAGCCATCCAAGCCTTCCCTTTATCAAACTTATCCTCTGGATGTTTTCCTAAGGCACAACCATGACATAAAGCCCCTAAAAACTAAATCTGTGGAACTTTGGTAACCATCTCCTGCTACCTAAGATACTATAAATAACAGTAGTTTAGATGACCAAAATGCTCATGCCATAACTTGCTCACTAAATTATTGTGTGAGAGCAAATCTATAGAGGAACATTGAGGCATAAAGTGGAAGAATGAATAAAGTTGAGTATTAGTGTCGAATTTTCCCGCTATAACTAAGGCATTATCCTCTAATTTTTTGATTGATATAAAATTGGGTGTGAACTCAACTTTCCCACCGGTATAAAAGTGAGTGATTTTGTAGACAAAAATAAGGATAGTTGATAATTTTGGCACATAGAGGACATCTTCAAATATACCACTATCAATATCAACTGTACCTTTTCCTATAACATCTACCTTAGAATCATCACCTATGAGAATATGAGGCAAAGAACTTGGTGCTAATCTAGAAAATTATTCTTGCTTAGAACTCATATGGTATGAAGCACTTGAGTCAATAACCCATGAAATAGGAGAATTTTCTAGTGCAACTAGTGCCATAGATTTCTCTTTCCCTAAATTTGAAGGAGTGGAAGAATCCTTTGAAGAGCATTGATTGATGTTATTCTTTTTGAGAAGACCCTTAAGTTCATCAATCTCTTTCTTCCAACAATCTTGTTCACTATGAAACCTATTTTTACAATAAGGGAAAGGAGTGCCGATCCTTTTTTGTGAATCCCCTTTCTTATTAGTGGATTTGTAATCTCCTTGTGAGGAAGATTGTTGCCCTTTATTCTTATATTTCTGTGACTTATTATGATTATTCTACTTCTTTTTACTTGATCCTGTATGTGATGTTGATGTTAAAAATTGCTTATGCAAAGGTTGACTTGAAACTAGAGCTCAAGATTTGGATGACTTGATTAGACCCATAGCTATTAAATTTTCTTCTTCAACCATTAGAATTTTAGAGAATACCTCAAAGGTGGGCATTTGATAAGATGTGCCCAATGTGAGCTGATGAGTCTAAAAGCTAGAGACAAATGATGAATATTTAAGACCTAATTTATATAAGGTAGTAAAAATTAATTTAATATACTTTTTTATCAATTTTACATTTAGAAATTTGTGCTCTAAGAACTATGACTTTAGTGACATAGTCTTGTATTGTAGTATAATTTTTAAGATCCAAACTAATGAGTTTGTTGTTAATTTGGTAACCATGAACCTAATCTATTTTTCCAAATAATGTTGCTAATTTATCCCAATCCTTTTTTGGATTTGTAGAGTTTTCAAGATGGAAATTCAAATCTAAAGACATGTAAGACTGAATGCATCCAATTATTTTAGTAGTTTCAAAGAGGAAGTGTTGTAACTCTTTTGCATTAGTAGGTGGAGTAAGAAGAGTTTTTATGTAAGGCATATATCCTAGAATCATTAATGCATTCCAAAAATTTTGTTTCCATGTATTATAGTTGTATGCTATTAATAGTTGTAACTTAGGATTCTCCATGATGCAATCAGAAATAAACTATCACAAAGCAGAAATCAAAGTATAAAACACATCAAAAAAACTCCTGAATTACATAGTTTTATCCCACTCAGCAATTATTTGGCACTTTATAATTGAGTGCAATTACAATGCTAGATTATAATTTTTTTAGTTTAAAAAAATCTCATTTAGGCCCTCTAGTCTAAAATTATAAAAAATATGCACTTTATTACAAAAATTTCTACACCAATGTGCTGTGATAAAAAATATTAACTTTTAAAAAAAATAAGACCTCAATTTAAGGTCGCATGTGAAATTTATGAGCCTCTGAAGTTGAAAAAATAGGGATAGACAAGAGCTGATATATAAAAATATGATTATATAAAACTATAAAAAATTTTAGAAAAAATTGAAAGTATATAAGTGTAGAGCACAAAATTTTAATCTATTTAAAAAAAAATTCACTCGAAAATACCTCCCTGTGTTCAAATGGTGGGCTTCAAAAGTTTCCATTTCAAATCTACCTAATGATCTATGAGGCTTTCCAAAATTTTTTTTTTTGGTCTGCATAGTCCATATAGTCCATATAGCCATACCTGGGAGCAAAAACAAATTGTCTTCTAGGTTGACTGTGTCCAAATTAGACAAATTTTATATGGATCTATAGGTTTTGACATCTAATGAATGCAATCATGAGGTCTATTTTGCTTAGAAATGCATCAATTTTCAATTACTTGTCAGATTTGGGCATGGTGCTTCTGAATCAAACCCTTGCCAAATTTGACTCTTGTTCCCAATTTAGACAAAATTATAAATTATTTTGACTATCTCAGGCACTCTGAACTCAATGGTGAGCTCAAAAATTCTCCACAAAGCTCCAATTTATATTTGTATACAAAATCAAAAAACTGATCCTATATCTAGATATTTTTCTCTTGAATATTTAGTAATCTATAGATTCAAGATAGATCTAGGACCATATTAGATTTAGCTATAGGATCTAATAAATCTAATAGAAATCATAAATAAAATATAAAATAGTAATAGTAATAAATAATAATTGTATATAGGAGATAATAATAAAAATGAATAAATAACTCAAATATGATGAATTACTCTAATAATTCAATATTAATTTGATATGGAATACATAAATAACAATTGCTTATATAGAGCAAGGCATGCATGATAAAGATCATAGAACTCACACAACACATGTAGTTCAATTGATATCTATCTACATAAGTAGTGGAGTGAAACTTGACACTAACAAGATAGGTGTTCAACTTATGTAAATGATCAACACAAGTTGAAGATTATTTAAACAATCTTATCCTATCTTACCTTGAATAGTGGAGTGGAACTCAACTGTAATAAGATAAGTGTTTAAGTTAACTACTAGCTAAGCAAGCTTACTCTATCTGGTGTAAATTATTAATAAAAATAATAAAATAATTACAATAAGTAATTAGTGCACCAAAATAATAAATAATAAATACAAGTATGTAATAAATAAAACAAATAAACCAATAATCCTAACACATGGAGTATTCAACTTCCCAATCTTAAATTTCAATATCAGATTCCCACTATTCCAAATATTAGTAGTTTCCCTTTACATGAATTCGTTAATATGAATCCTGATATACATGTCACTCTTACTAATTTTGATGATAATGAAACCAACAATTTGAAAGGTGCATGTAATTCTACCAAGCTGCCTCCTTGTATCTCAGAGTGGCTACCTCTTTCCTTGTTACCTTGTGATCATACCATCCCAGTTATAGATGAGATCACCAATTTACCTCCTCCATGTAGTGCACATGAAGCATATTATATAGAAGATGATTTCATGTGTAATGATTATAGAGTGTCTAAATTATTTCAAGTTCCTTTAATTATGTCGTTGTAAAAATTTAGAGATTTAGGCTTCTCACCTTGCAAAGTTCCTTCTGAGCCATAAGCATGTACTATTTCTCCAACTTATGATGATAACTACATTATGGTCCAATATCACTCAAAAGACTTAGATGTTAACTAATATTGGAAAAATTTATCCCAAATACATGATTTTAACCATGATGTTCATACCATTTCCACAAATTTTGAGCTAGAACCTGAAGGTCATGTACCTCTAGTTAATTCTCTACTTCTTGATACTCCTTAAGTGGTTCAAAAAATATTACCCCTCACATCTTTTGAACTTACATAACCTTCTATGCCTCTTTTCACATCATTTATTCTACCCAATCCTCTTCCTATCAATAATGATAAAGCACCAATTGAATCTGATCAACCTTCTTGTGCAGTTCAACTTATTCTTGAGATCATTGTTGATGCCAAAACCATATATGTACACTGGATACATTAAAGTATGATCTACATGGTAAAAAAATTATTGATCTTAAATTAGATGTGGAATATTATGGACCTTTATCTATGTTACCTAGTGATGAAGCCATCCTTGAATTGCTCTATGACCAAGAACCTCAACTTCTTTGGCAACATCACAAACTTAGTAATTTCAAGTGAAAGTCCCATCATTTGAACTACTTCATTGATAACATTGATCCTAAAACTAGTCCCATTTCATCTCTTGCTAATGTGACATATCATTTTTAATATGGGAATGCTATGCTTATTGAGGAAACTATAAGAATCAAATATGACACCCCCTCATGCCCTCAATATATAATAGTTTCTAGAGAAATCACACCAAATGAAAATGATAAATTTAGTTTACTCTATGATAAATATCATGAGAATTTTTATTGGTCATATGAGGACATGCTTTACATTGATCCTAGTATCATGGTGTGCAACATCATCACATATCCTGATGCTAAACCTAGTCAACAAAACTATCAAAACTTTCCCCCTAAAGTTTCCAAATTATGCCATAAATAAATTATTAAACTTTTAGATTCCAAATTTACCAAATTTGTGGACCATTCTGAATGGGTCTCCAATATTTTCCCCATTCATAAAAATGTCACCATGGTTATTCACATTTACATCAATTTTCATAATCTCAATCTTGCTTGTGACAAGGACAACTTTCCATTACCTTGGATACATGCCATCATCAATTTCATTGTTGGCTATGAAATTTTGTCCCTCAAGGATGGTTTTTTGGGCTATAATAAAATTCATATCAAACCTAAAGACCAAAATAAGATATCTTTCACCATAAAATGGGGTACCTATTACTATGTTAAAATGCCCTTCAATCTTAAAAATGATAGAGCTACCTATCAACAAGCTATGACTCACATTTTTCAAGACCTTACCCATAAGATTTTGGAAACATATGTGGATGATGTCATCACCAAATCCAAAATCCACAAAACTTATCTTTTTTATCTTGTCATCATTTTCGATTGACTCATCAAATATAAAGTTAGACTAAACCCTTAAAAATGTGTTTTTTGGCATCATGTTTGGTAAATTTCTAGGGGTTTAAGTCTCCTTTCATGGTATTTATGTCAATCTTGCTAAGACCAATTTTATCATCAACATTCCTATTCTTTCTTCCACTCCAAAGACATTTACACTTACCTTGGCAATCTTGGGCTAATACATTGATTTGTCCTTAAAATGGCTTATCACATTTATTATATTAATTCCCTTCTTAAGAAAGGTAATGATCTAGCATGGAATAATCCTTATTATAAGTCATTTGAAAATATGAAAGAATCATTACTCTATTTTCCCACCCTCCATCGACCTTCCAGTGACTATCCTATAATATTTTACACTTCTTCCATACCTATATCAGTTGGGGTAATGCTTTCCCAACAAGATGATTCTAGAAGAGAGTATGTTATCTACTATATCTGTCTAGGTCTTAATCAATTATGAAAAATGTTATACCAAAGTAGAATGTGATTGTCTCACTATTTATTTCACAGCTAAAAAGCTCTGTCATTGCATGTTTTATCGCATAACTTATGTCATAGTTCAATCTAACCCACTTCGTTACTTTTTATATAAAGCCTTTCTCCCTAGAGATAAAATTGACAAGTGGATGGTTATTTTAATGGAATTTTATCTTCACATCATCACATAAAAAACTATAAAAAGACAAGTCATTGCTGAAAAACTTGTAGTGGCACCCATACCCACTACCAATCATCTTCAAGATAGTCTCCTTGATGATAACATCCTCTATATTGAAGGTCTTAATCAGGACATCTCTATTAAATATTGCTAAATTCTTATGTCATTCTTGATACTACTAAATCTAAAGTAGTCATCAAATAACTTACCAAAATCAACATTGATTTACATGAAGACACTTGGAATATTCATTTTGATGGCACCAAATGTCTCCAAGGAGTTGGTTCAAGTTTTATACTCACTAATAATCATGGTTAAATTATCCCTTTGGCATTTATACTTACCTTTGATGTCACTAATAACATGGTATTATATGAAGCATTAATCTTAGGCATGCGGGTGACACTTGACATAGATATTGCATATTTACATGCTTTAGGTGACTCCTAACTCATCTACCATTAGGTTAATGGTGATTATTGATGTAAAAGTGAAAATGTTATTTCTTATCATCAAATATCCACTACCCTTGAAAAATAAATTGTTTCTTTTACCATCAAGCCCATCCCAAGTCATCAAAACTTTATCACTTTATCACTTGCTTCTTCAACATCCTAATTTCATTTGTACCAAGTTCTCACTAATTTTAAATTTCTTATTCAAATAATAAATTAACCATATTTCATCCAACCAAAATATTGACTTATCTATCATATTGAGGCTATCACGATTTGATATAGCTCATGGTATAGAGACATTATCCAATTCCTTGAACATCAAACTAATCCTTTGGATATAAATTATTATAAAAAGACTTGAATTTAAAAAGAAGCATTAAAAAGTCTTTCGATATAATTTTTTTTATTATCATAATGTTGAAGGTACCCTGATACACTGTGTAATGAAAGAAGAGGTTCCTCCTCTCTTTGAACAAACACATGGGGGTGTTCGTAATGGTCATTATAGCATGCATAATATAACATGAAAATGCTTAAGTATGGGGTAATTTTGGTCTGATCTTCAAAAAGATTCTATTGAATTCACTAAAAATTTTAGTCATTTCTAACTTCATGATGTTATAATCGATTCTCCATTAGCCAAACTTCAAATTGTGGAATCTCCTTGGCCATTCTCCATGTGGGGATTAGATTTCATAGGTTTTTATCATCACATCTACTGAATATTTTACCAAATGGGTAAAATTCATGCCTCTCATCAACATCATGGGAGCTAATATTTCAAATTTCATCCTAAATAAAACTATTTTCATTTTGGAGTTCCCCTTACTATCATTTTCAATAATGGTGACAATTTCAAAAATGAGGACATGAAACAACTATGTGTTAAATTAAAAATATCCCACAAATTTTCTACACCCTATAATCCATAATTAAATGGCTAAGCTGAGGCCACTAGTAAAATTCTCAATAAAATCATTGAAAAAACATTCCATGAAACTCACATGGATTGGCATCTTCATTTATATCCCACACATTGGGCTTATTGCACTAGCATATGCACTGCCACTGGGGAAACACCATTCTCACTAGTCTAAAATTCTAAGTCTATCCTACCATTATAATTTGAGCTTCCCTCCTTACGCATATCTATTCATGGTATCATATGTGATGAGGAATTACATAAAGCTCACCTTTGCGCTCTTGATCTTCTTGATGAACACCATCTCACTGCTTTACAATATAATCACCAATACAAGGCTTGTGTTGCTAAATAATATAATAAAAAGGTTAAATTTTGCACTTTCAATATTAGTGATGTAGTCCTTAAATTATAATATAACCATGATAAAGAAGGAAAATATGCCAAAAAATGGCGGGGACCTTATTTAGTGAAATATACTCTTGGTCTTAACATCTATCGTCTCCAAACTAATGAAGGCCATATTTTTTAAAGATCCTACCAATGTGAAATTCTTGAAAAAATAATTTTCTAATATCCTTCCCTCCTTACCATGCATTCTATATGTTATCCTACTAACACTTTTTTTAGGATTTCTACATGAATCGTACCTTCTATAATAGTTTATCTTTCCACAAACCTTAATTCCTTCTCTTGGTCCTCTATTTCTCATGAGTTTCATTGTAAAACCATGGATAGGATCCAATATTTCTCATGAATTCCTTTTGGTTTCATATCAAAATTTTTATTACCAAATTCATTTAACACCCTATTGGCTATTTATTTTGTGAGTTTGTAGTGCAAGACCATGGATAGGACCATACATTCCTCACAAATATCATCCTTCTCTTTTTTATTTTTAACATACTTTGTGTACCATCTTAGGTTTATCTTTTATGAGTTTTAGTGTAATAGTATGTATAAGACTAGGCCCTCCTCATAAAATCACCATATTTAAATAATTTAGTATTCCTTTTATAGAATTTTAAAAAATGGATATAAACTTATGATCCCTTGTTCTTAGCTTTAGTTTTTGTTTATTTTGTAGTTAAAACTTGCACAAAAAACTATGTTAGCATGTTTCCCTAGAATTCCATACATTCTTATGATAACGAATCATACTTACCTATCATTGTATCCCTTTTTCACTTTTATCACATTTTTTTGTGGTTTGAAGTAATTCAAATTATTTCATGTTAATTTCCCTTGATTTCCTTTTCTTTCATCCCAATTTGGATAAACCAAGGTCAAAGTCAAGATAACACTTTTATTTCACATTAATAAACAAGACTCTTAGACACCATGCTCTCTAAGTTATCTTTCTTAGAAACCACATCCCAAGTCATAAAATGATAGTCATTTTTAACACCCATGTTTTGTTCTTTGAATCTGTATGTAAGAGGAATGCCATCAAAATTTAAAAGCCAAATCATTAACAACAAAATGCCATGATCAAAAGGCAACATAAAAAATCAAAAGTCAAAATCACACTAAAAGACATGATTTATAACACATCTCCTATCTCCAATCCAAGATCAAACTCCATATTTGGCCTCATTATAGAGATGAGTTCCATTGGGGTGTGGTAAGCCAGTAGATTGGGATAGGAGAATTAAAAAAAATCTATGGTGCTACTTATTTTTTCATATAAGTACCCAATATTCTTAGTAGACTGACAACTCTGTAAGGGGTCCTAAGGATCAGGGAACATGTTGGGAAGGTAGGTCCATTTTAATTTTCATTTATATAGCCTTCATGGGATGATATTCATACTTCATTTGGTGACCTAAGATTTATGTGGCTATAAAAAGTTCTTCAGAGTCTTTAATGTCAAAATTCATCTTGTTTTGACAAACCTAATTTAAGTGTCTTAACTTCAATAAATAGTTTCTCTACCTTGCTTTTTCCTCATTTTTCCCCTCCACCCATTTCATTTTCCCCTTTGATAGGAAATTTTGATTCAAAATCTATGTTCCCTCTTATTTACCTCTTAAAAACATGTTATCACTAATTTATTTTGATTTTATCTATATTTCAAATTAAAATAGTATGCTCGAGCGACTATGGATCATCTTCTTTACACATTGCTTTAAATTTCTAGGATTGCCTTTGTTTCTTTTCACATTTTCCATTGTTGTACCTCCTTCCTTTTTTTAGACAACTACATTTGTTTCTATTTTTCATGTACTTTTTCCATTATGGAGTGAGGTTTACTTATTAATTCTCTCACTAATGTTATTTTCCCTTTGACGTACTTTTTCTGTGGATGATTGAATAAGGATTATTACTGCTAACTCATCAATGTTGTTTTACCATTACTTGTCCATATTTGTTTAATTAAATATTGTTTACTAATTTCACATTGATGTTTGATTACTATTTTTATTTGTATCCTTTGTTTGATTTGGTTTTTTTCTTTTTTAATTATGGTTTATTTGTTTGAGTTTTTGGTCATTTAGTAACCTCGGCTTTTCAATTACCCAGTTTATTCTAATTTTTTGACTTCATCATTTGGTCCTGACTTAGAATTTATCATCCCAACTTACCAAATTTCTAATTAAATCATGCCTACACAATGTTAGTTATCTTATCTTTTCCTATATTTGTTTATTTTTGCTTGATTTTTATATCCTTGGGTTTATCCAAAGTAATCTCTATGCCCTCCACAATTAAAAATACAAACACAATAGATAACCATATAATGATAAAGGCAAGTCAAAGTACACATATATTAATTTTATTTTTTAGTTTTTCCATTTCACAAATTTATTTAAGTCATTTTAAGCTTTTAAATACTATAATTTATTCAGCGTCAACATTATGTGTTGCTATGTTCTTTTCTATAAGCACCATCCCTTGTTGCACTTGAGTGACATGTTATGAAATTAGAGTGAGGCATATGTATGCATAATATTTTTAAACTTTATCAATTACTGATTCTTTCTCTTTTGTAAGAACCTATCAAGTCTCAACCTCTCTGAGTGCATGCCTTAAAGGGTGCACTAGGAAAGGGGTGAATAAGCCATTAGTGCTTTGAAAAAATATTGTCACATATAACACCAATTTATATCAATATAATATTCTCTTATAAAATTACCTAAGCTTTGACACCTCTCTTACACACTCCTCTAAGCATTTCACCACCTTTATTAGCAACCTACCTAAGTGTAAAAACCTTTTTGATAGTCCACATTACACTGTCAGCGTGGGCCAACCTTGTATTCTAATTGATAAAATCACATTATGAGTCTAGGTTGGATTTGGCTGCCCTATGTGGAGACCTAACTTGTTTTTATCAATTAAATGATACAAAGTCGATTGGGCTAATCCTATAAGCTAAAATTTTGAAAAGTTTAGGGTTAGATTCAACTATATATACACATTCATTTTTCCATTTCTTGGAGAGAAAAGGAGTTAATCAATCATCTGTGATTCTTTAAAATCTACTCTTCTACCATTTTATTAGAGGAGTTATTGCTTAGGGTTATACTTAGAGAAAAATATTATCTTGTGTAAAAGTCTTGGATGTTTTGGCCTTTCTTAGTGATCCTTAAAAACCACTACAAACTTTTGTGAATCACCTTTGGCCAAGGGAGAGATCAAGTCTCGATTGGTTCATCTTCAAGGTAAATATCTATAACTTTAATACTCTATTTTTGTAGATAGAAGTAACAAAAGTAATGGATTTTGATTCTATTGATCTCTCCATGCATTAGGGTTTTACCTAGACATAGCTTAATTAGGGTTATCCTATGCATGTTTACTTTTTATGTTTATTACCCCCACTTTGTGTCACAAGATTTGGTGAGCACTACATTATAATTTAATTTCCTTTGAATTTAGTTTATGAATATGAAAACATAGAACCTAGATAGGGTTATTACATAGTGTTGTTTGACTAGAGGCTTTGGAACCCTCTCTAGTTATATTATTGTGGTAAAATACCCCTTGGTTAGGTCTAGTAGATCCATCATGGTCATGACCCAAAACATTTAATATATCAATAACAAAAAGTGTAAATCGGATTTATCTTCTCTGATCTAGGGTCAATTAATATATTAATTGCATTTAATTTTGTATACATATATCATGAATCTCTTCAATAAAGACTGATGGATTTAACTAGGATGGGAAAAAACATGCAAATAACACAATGAAAATAGGAAGTTAAAAAAAAAGCCATGGTATGATCATAATATATAATCCAAATATTTATTTATAGAATAATTAGTATTATTATATGGTAATAGATTTTAGGCATTTATAGGAAAATTATGAAAAATACATTACATAATTTTTGATGTCTCACAGAAAGGAAAAATTATGTTAAAGGACCTTCATGGAACCATTCTCCCATGACATGTAAAAGACTATAGTATTAAATATTTACATTAATAATATCTATCAAATCTTGTATAAAAATTAGAGAGGGTGATAAGTAGTACCATGTAGCCTAGGATTTGTATTTAATGTATTACTTTCTTGTTTTGTTTTTAGAGTTTTAGTGTAGCTATATAATGTGATTTATATATCACAAGACATCATAACCAAGCTAGAAAATTCAATGTTTTAGAGAGAAACAAATAAAACAACCAAACATGAAAGAAATAATGTCATGCAAAGTCAAAACATGTATCATCAATTTCATCCATAAAGAATGTTTTGATAAACAAAGTATGGAGGAAGGAAAATCAATGTCATTCAAATATTTGTTAATGATGACACACTTAAAATATTGCATCTTTACCAAAGAGGATCACTAGTATAGAAACAACAATATATGACTAAAAAACTATTAAAAACTGTATATAAATGACCAAACATGATCACGTGACTATTAGTAGTTTATTGCTAGTCATTTATAATGTGACCAAATTGATGACTACACCATTTTTAGTTAGTTATTGGTTGTTTTGATTGATTAATTTGGTAGTATATTTAGTCATTGATTGCTATAATCTGGTCACTTATTTGGTCATTTTTTATTCACTGATATATTTAGTTATTAATTTAGTCATTGATTATTGTTAACTGATCACTCATTTAGTCATTTTTATTCAATGATTTCTATCCATTGGTAGTGCCTTTAGTCATTAATTTTAATCATCAATTTCATCAATATGGTAGTATATTTAGTAATTTTTATTCATTGATTTCATTGGTCATCATTGTGTCCTGACCACATTTATTGCATTTTTGGGGAAACTTAGCTGCACCAACATATAATCGATGTAATTGTAAATGCTCACTTCTTGAAAGAAGAATTTAGAAAACCTTCAATATGGATTAGAAATGATGATTATATACACCTGTTACACTATTTTACTTGTTACATTCTATAGCCAAGGGTATCTTTTTGGCTTCCATTGGACACATAAGTAGTAGTACATATATTTTAAATATATCTATCTAAAAAATGTAGAGCAATGTCAAATTTTAGACTCCTATTTTAGATTTTTCATATACCATATTGATTAAGACTCCATTAACTTCTTCATTAATTTATAACTGATAAGAGTATGAAAAAATTTAAGTCATAATATTAATCATAAGAAAGGTAATTCTAATTAGGTTGCAGATTGCTTAAGTCACCTTCAATTAAGTAATAAGAGTACCTTAATATTAGTCACAAGAAAAGTAGCTCCAGTTACACTATAAACTAATTATGTCACCTCCTATTACAACACTAACAATAGTCCTAGATTCATGTGGCCATGATACTCTTAAATGGCCCATGTTATATGGCAGCGATCCTTAATTTTATTCACAGACCACATAAAATACATAAACATTATTCTGCTCAATATGTAGAGCATGACTATGATGAATCCATGAATATTTCTCATAAATCAACATTTACAACATTAGGGAATATAGCTTAATTTAATTTGAAACTTAGGATGGATTAATAAATGTTTGGGTATTAGATATAGGTGCCACCAAACATATGACATAATGATGAGACTTCAAAACATATGACATAAAACACAAAAAACATAATCAATAATTCATTTTCACATAATGAAATAACTTTTAAGTAGGTAAAATATTAAAATTTTATTGAGAAAAGGTGTTCTTATAGTAGATACAAGATAGAAACATGTGTCTTTGCTTTGAAAAATGTGTTAATACAAAGTGTGTTTCTTAGTGGTGTGATTGAGAAAACTAAGTTACAATGCCTTTTTTTTCTTATAAAACTCCAAAATAGACAAAAAATACTAAGAATATTCTTGAACAACACACTCACACTATTGCATAAAGTAGGGGGCCAAGTTGTCTAACAACTAGTATATGATAAACATCAACTATATCATTTTTTTCAAATATTTTAGTGGCCACTATGTGAAGGTCCCCTCTTTCTCTTTCAGATGGAAAAATTCATCTATTTTGTCTTCATAAACAAGGGGTATGTTAATTGTGACATTTAAAATATTTAAATTTACATCTCTTGTTCCTTTCAATTTGACTCCATGTACAATATATAGTGAGTGAATCTACCCAATGCCCATAATAACACCATAAGATAGATCCAACACTTGGACTTTATCTCCTTCTTGGAGTTTATCAATACATGTCTACAAAAACAAAAAAAATACACATTATATTGATATATAAAACACACATTATTTTGTAAAAATGGAGTGGGATAATGGTCACATACAGAGTTATAGAGGAAATTTGAACCAATTATGGGTTCTTCAAGAAGAAAACTATGACCTAAGGAAAGGGGATTCACAAGGTGTTGATGGAAATCTAGGATATGGTAGAATTGAAGTAAGTCAAAGGGAGAATATTTTAATAGGAGCAAATGCAATTAAAATTGGCCATAGAAAATAAGGGCCTAAGCATAAAACGTATCCTAATAACATAGAGGGTTTCCCTATGAGTGGAACCCCTAACCAAAGGCCTGAGATCCTCAAAATTTTGTGATAGTTTGGTCTAAAAGATGTGGGATAAAATTATTTCCTAGAAAGGAAAATGACTCTCATGGGCTAGGAGACTGATAATGATAAAAGCAGTTATCTCAACCATGCCAGTCTACATCATGTCTTGATTTGTGCTTCCAAAATGGTTAGAGAACAAACTTGATCAACTCATGTAGAATTTTTTTTGTCAAGGCACAGAGGAGAAAGACAAGATAATTCTTGTGGCTTGGGACAAGATTTGTAGATCCAAACAAGAAGGTGGGGTTGGCTTGAGAAATTAATGAATTAAAAATAAAGTATTAGGACCCAAACTAATTTGGAGGATGCATAAGCAACCCATAGTAAATGGGCCTAGATTTTGAATAGGAAATATTTGGCAATGTCTCTTTTGAATGGATATTTATAGTCATAAACACCCCGAAAGGATCAAGGATATGGAACTTCATGAATAATTGTAAATTAGTTAGCACATATTTAATATCATGGGATGTTCATGATGGTAACAAAGCTAAATTTTGGTCTAATTCTTGGGTAGGATATCAAAAATTGGATGAGATTCTAGACATTTCACATATCAAGGAGACCCTATCCAGGGTTTGGGGGACCAAGGTTAAACATTACATAATTCTAGATCTAGTAGAAGGAGGTGTAGGCTAGAAATTGAGGGATTTTTCAATATTAAATTTTAACCCCCAGGAGGTGGACAGTCTCAACCAGGAACTAAAGAAAATAACATTGGTTTTTAGATAAGGAGAGGACTCCATTGTTTGTTGTGGTTCAAAGACTAGGATTTATTTAGTTAAGGTAGGCTATGTAAGTATAATAAGGACACGAGAAGGTATGAGGAGAATCATCCCTCTTCAATATTGTTGGAATAAGTTTAGAATTACTAAAGTAGGATTATTCACTTTGGTAGCTTTGAAGAAAAGGATTCTAACTACTGAAATATTTAGGAAGATGGGTTTCCATGGTCCTTCTCGATGTCCTTTATTTAGAAGCTAAGAGGAGATAGTGGATCACATTTTTCTTGGCTGTCAATTCTATTTTAAATATTGGAGGTGGTTATGTATAAAGATAGGATGAAAGTGTGCCCTTCCCAATGATATAATGACTTTGTTTCAATACTAGCCCAATATCAAAAGACATTCTTCTTATCATTGTTTATGGTTGATAAGTTCCACAATTCTAATCTAGGAACTCTGGAATGAATGAAATAGAATATTGTTCCAAGATAAGGAAATGAGTCTTGAATTCCTCCAAAATAATATTGAATTAAGTATTGTGGAAATAGTTAATATCAAATTAAACTCTATTAGGTTAAAGGAGGTAGTTTTTTCAAATTGGGATGCTAGTATGAGGCTCTAATGGGGTGGTTTGAGAATTCCCCCTATTCTAGCTTAGAGGGTTAGAATATAAAGGAACAATGTCAACAAGTAGTTTGGAGAGAGCCACCAATAGAGTGGGTAAATTTAAATTTTGATGGATCAGCTAGAGGCAATCTAGGGGCTTTAAGGGCAGGATGTATAATTAGGGATTGGTAAGCAAGAACTTTAATCACTTTTGCTAAACCACTTTTGGAAGATACTAATAATTAAGTATAGTTCAAAGCCTTGTTGCATGTGTTGTTCTATGTAAAATTATCAAACCTAATAAAGTGGAAATTGAATGCGAATTAGTTATTGTCATAAATTCTATAAGAATAAGGAAGACTCTAAATTGAAAGTTAAATGCTCTTTTAAAAAAATCTGAAAACTTGAATAGTAATTACTTTCATGTGGTTTCATAGCACTCACCTCAAGTTTAGCATGACTACTTATAATATGAATATCATGTGCATGCTTGTTGAGTTCATCATCATAATTATCACTATCAATATTGACATGAAGTTGTATAGTTTTGTAGAGAGCTCTATTGATAGGGCCTTTTTTTTCTTCTGATTACATATAATTAATTTGCATGTGGTTTAATCATCATGAAAAAATTAATATAAGTCAAGTAAATATTGAAAAATCTATAAATTTTTATCGAAAACAACATTTTAAACATGAATAATGACAAAACATTGGGAAAAATTAACTTACAACTTAAAGAATACAAAAGCTATAATTTTTTGTCCAAAAGAAGAGTGACAAAACATTGGGACATATTAACTTACAACTTAAATAACACAAAATCTATAATTTTTTTTCCAAAAGAACATTTTAAGCATTAAAAATGACAAAACATTGGGATAGATAAATAATAACTATTATATTACCTCAACTAATTCAACACAACTATGATGATTAAGCTGCACATTCTTGTCTAGTTCATCATGATCACTATCAATATTAACAACTATGTTGACATCATGAAGACATTTTTGTTTTCTTTCTTCTCTGATAAAATTTCTTTGCATGTGATTTAACCATCATACAAAAAAATATACAAAGTAGTTGATATTCAAGTAAAGAATGCAAGCTATAAATTTGTCCAAAAGAACATTTTCTGGTTCACTCAAAAAATAAAGAAACTAGGTTGGTCTTATGCTTAGATTTAAATAATCTACATATTAAGAGGCATTTGTATACAAAATTTCCAAATAAGAAGAAAGAGACAAATAGATATTTTTACCTCATCTAAATATATGGATTATGCTCATTCCATGCAGAAATTATAGGGTTAACAGAGGCAACCAACTGTGAAACTTGATGAGTGAGATTGAATATGCAACTCATTAACTATTGGTACCATTTACTTGAGTTGACATGATCTAGAGAGGCTCCTACTAGGCATTTAACATATGGCTATGAAATCTCTGCTGATGAACTAGATTTCCACTTCATCTCATTCTTAGATTTACTAGGTCGATCTAGTGCTGCCATCTAATTAACAATATCTTTTGCACCTGTTTCTCTATTATTATTTTCAACCTAAAATACAATGCCAATTTAAACATATAGTTAGTTCAATAAAAAATCAAAATAAATAACAAAATGTATATTGAACCAAAAATTCATACACTTACTACAAATATTTGACTTCTCCTGAGTTTGATCACTTGGTTAGATCTCTTATGTCCCATGAAGAAAGACTAACATACACATTCAATGAAAGTGATAAGAAGGGTTTTTCCTCAAAATTAAAGATCATAAAGAATGAAGGTACCAACACTTATAATAAGAATAACCATGTACAAGGCAAATATACTATCAAAATCAATCAAGGAAAATGTAAAGACATGAATTATAATTATTTGAGAGGATGCATAGGAAGAAGAGGTGGTTTAGCTGTAAAAAGAAGAGATAGAGGTAAATTTGATAAGATAAATATTCAATGTTATTACCATCATATGTATGGTCATTTTGATTAGGAATGTAGATTAAAAGCAAAAAATTAAAATAGAAGTGCTAATTATGATAATGAGGATGGTGATGCTTCATACAATTTATTCATTTAATATGATAAATATGAAAATAATTATAATGAGGCTTTGTATCTAAATTCAAGTTGTTCCAATCACATGTCAGGGAATAATGTGTTATTTTATACAATGGATAAAAGTTTTAAAACTACAATCAAACTTGGTGATGATAAATCTTTGTAGGTTTCAGTAAAAAAATTTTATGTAAGTGGATAGTACAGAAGGTAAGAAAAGTATTAATGATATTTATTATAAACCAAAGTTGAAACATAATTTGATGAGTGTTGGACAACTATGTGAAAATAAGTATAAGGTGGTTTTTGATGATAATCAGTGCATGATCTATGGCAAGAATCAAGGAAATAAGCTTTTTATAATTATACCTATATCTAAGAATAGGATGTTATGATTAAAGTTTAGAGAGAATAGTAACATCCTTGAAAATATGGCATATGAAGATAAAATTTGGCTATGGCATCTCAGGTATGGAAAATTGAATTTTTAATGTTTTAAGTTAATAACATCAAAATAATTGGTTTATGGTTTGCCAAAAGTTGAATAACATAAGAAATTTTGTGAAGGATGTGTTAAAGGCAAACATGCAATAGATTTTTTTTCAAAAGGTCTAGAGCATAGAGGGCTTATCATCCTCTTCAATTGGTTCACTCTGATATTTGTGGTCCTATGCAAATAATTTTTTTGGGTAAGTCAATCATATTTTATTAGATTTATTGATGATAATTCAAGACAGTGTTGAGTTTTTTTTTAAAGTAAAAATGTGAAGCATTTGATACATTTAAGATATTTAAATTACTTGTAAAGAATGAAAGTGGTTATAAAATAATTTTTTTAAGGACTGATTGTGGAGGAATTATGTTCAAAAGATTTTATGAATTATTGTGATGTGAATAACATCAAAAGGTGACTCACAACTACCTACACTCCTCAACAAAAGATAGTGTGGTTGAAAGGAAGAATCATATAGTGGTTGAAATGGAAAGGAATATGTTACAAACAAAAAGATTAAACAACTCTTTTTGGGGTGATCTAGTTACTACACCAATACATATTCTCAATGGATGTCCCACTAGTGCACTTGAAAAGATGACTCCATATGAAGCATGGTATGAAAATAAGCTTAATGTCAAATATTTCAATTTTTTTTGGTTGTTTAACTTATGTTCATGTAGATGATTAGAAAAGGAATAAATTAGATCCAAAGAGTGAGCCTTGTTTTGTTTTGGGTGTAATAAACAAAGAAAATATTATAGGCTTTATAATCCTATCACTAATAGTGTATTTATGTCAAGAGATGCTATTTTTAATGAAGGGGGAGTGTATGGTCATGAAAAAGATAAAGGAAATATTGTGAAGTCTAAATCTACCTTAATTTATGGTGTTTATGATGATATTACTAATGAACAACCCACTAGTACTTCAATGCCAAGTGATACAACTCCATTAAGTAGCCCCTCATCTAGTGCATGTATTCCAAGCACAATTATAGTTTCAAGCAAAAGTTCATTAAATATTCCCTCATCTAGTGCATGAATTCCAAGCACAAATCTAGCTTCAAGTCCTAGTTCTTTAAGGAAGGTAAAAAGTTTGAATGAAATTTATCAATGTACAAGAAGTCAAACACATGAAGAATGTCTAGGAGGTGATACAATAAATTATGCTTTAATTACACACGCTGATTTTGAATCATCATGTTTTGAAGATGCATGTACTAATGATGTTTGGGTGCAAGCAATATAAGAATAAATGGATTTCATTCATAAAAATGATACTTGACAACTTATATAATTTCCACATGATAAAAAGTGCATTGGTACTAAATGGGTCTACAAGACTAAGTACAATAGTGATAGTAGTGTTAAAAGACATAAGGCACATATAGTTGAAAAATGGTTTCACTCAAAGATATGGAATAGATTATGAAGAGATATTTGTACCAGTTTCAAGATAAGAGACTATTAGAATGGTTATTTGAATATCAACTCAAAAGCAATAGAACATACATCACATGGATGTGAAAAGTGTCTTGTTGAATGGGTACTTAGAATAAAAAGTTTATGTACAACAACCACAAGGTTTTTTAGTAAAAGGTAAATAAGAGAAATTCTAAAAGTTAAATAAGGATTTGTGTGGCCTTAAACAAGCACCTAGAGCATAGTATGCAAGGATTGATGGATATTTTTATCAAATAGATTTTAAAAAAATAAAAATGAGCCTACTCTTTACTACAAGGAAGAAGGTAATGATATATTTATTGTAAGTTTGCATGTTGATGATTTGTTGTATATGGGAAACAATTATAAGATGAAAGATGAATTAAAAATTGTAATGATGAATGAATTTGAAATTAAAGATTTAGGTCTCATGAAATAGTTTTTAGTGATGGAGGTTCATTAATGTAATGATGGCATCTTCATTTGTCAACCAAAGTATGCAAATGATATGTTAAAGAAATTTAATATGGTTGTTTTTAAACTAATATAAACTCTAAATATTCATTTTTAGGTAATATGGTGTTAAAAGAGTTGATGAGACAACTTAGAGAAGTATTGTTGTAAGCTTAATGTTTCTAACTCACACAAGACCAGATGTTAGTTATTCAGTTTATCTTGTATCAAGATATATGTCTAAGCCATATAAAATTCATATGAAGGAAACCAAGAGGATATTGAGGTATGTGAAATGTATTATTGGATTTTGTATTCAATTTTATACTACTAAAAAGTTTAAACTTTTTGGTTTTAGTGATCCTAGTTGGAGAGATAGTTTGGATGACCGAAAGTAAACATCTAGGAATCATTTTTCACTTGGTTCTAGTTTGGTTACATAGAGTACAAATAAGAAAATTTCAACTTATATTTTATATAAAAAATAAGAATATATTACAATCATTTCAATGGGTACAAGGGCATTGTGGCTCTGAAAGGTTTTAGAAGAAATTAGAGAGAAACAACATCAACCTACAGTGATTTTTTTATGATAATGTAAGTGATATCAAATGTATCACAATAGGTCAAATAATTTTGATTTGAAGTACCATTTTATTCAAGATTTGGTTCAAAAGAAAAATTTAGAATTGAAGTATACAAACACCGAGGAGTAGGTTGTAGATATCTTCACTAAAGCAGTTGTAAAAGTTTAATATTTGAAACATTGAGATAATTTTATTAATACAATCAAAATCAGGGGGGAGAATGTTGGTTAAATGCTATTGAGTTTGAGTTCTACAATTGATACCATATGCAAAAGAACACACAGTTGATTTAATAATCATTTTAAATTCAGTTAATCATTTTTTAGAACAATAAAGCCTTAGAAAGGCTGGAAATAAGTTTTTTTTATATTTTATACAAGTTATTTTATTTTTATTATTTAGATAAATTTATAATGATTTATTTATTTACTAGACAAACATGTTCACATGAAATTCAATAAATACAATGCATTTGATCTTTATTATTATGGAAAATGATTTGAATAATTTGAAGAAGTAATTTTGTTTTGGTTGTTGTATATTTTTTTTGGTTATATTGTGAGCTTATTATTTTTTGGCTATGTAATAATTTATTTTATATATTTAAAAATATTCAAAATTATACAATTAAAAAATGAAAAAAAAGATGTGGAATTCACTCCCAAAGAATAAGTTGAAAAAAGGCAAAACCAATAAGGAATTAAAATGAACAAATAAATGAATAGAAAGGAAGATGGGGAGTTAAGCCATACCCTAAACATAGAAAAATATTAAACAAACCTAATTAATATCTTGGTTTTTATTATACCGATAACAACTTATGTCCATAAATTCATGTCACAATCTACATCGTTGAATCTACATTATACCGCACTGAATGTTTTGGTTTGGTATATTTTTTGGTACTCTTTATCAACGTGTTAAATTTATATTTAATATATAGAAATAAGATATATTTAAAGTTATATTAAATATAAAATAATATATTTTAGCAACATATAATGAATATGTTATTATTTAAGTCAAGGGTTTTCAACACCCCTCTAGCTACTAATGTCTTGTTCTAGGGTATTGAAGCTCCTTTGTCCAGTTCTTCTATATTTTTATACTCATATCCAACCACTCTTCCACTTCCTGCTCGATGAAATGTGCCCAAAAGCTCTCACAACCCTCCTTAGAGGAGCAATGAATTAGAGGAAGGGGAGTATTAGGTTGACCATGCTGTGAGGAAGAAATTTAATGATTTTTTAAATGTCAATAATGGGAATCTTTTATAGAATTGGTATGATGCATTGGAAGGTATAGACTTGGAGGACATGTCCCTTGACACACATCATCTATGAATTATTTTACATGGAATATTTGGGGTCTTACAAACCTAAAATGTAAGTTTGTCATGCATGATTTTAGAAGGAAGTTTCCCAAAATGGACATTATTTGTCTACAAGAAATCGAGGTGGTGGATTTGTTATTGATGACTATTAGGAATTCTATTTGGTATGATAGTGTCATTCTGCATAGTAATCATGAACTAGACATGGAGGGGTGATCACATTCATTTATCCACAGTGGTGTCTGCACTTAGTACAATCTAGCATGGACCCCACCAACCCATTAGTATGGGACCTTTTTATCACTAAAAGCCACTCTTTTGGTTTTATTAACATTTACACCTTAAATGATGCCTTGAAATGTACCCATTTTTGGTGATGGATAGCTGATGATATCCTTGATGCCCATTGGGTGTTGTGTGGTGACTTTAATATGATGGAATCTCTTGAGAACAAAGTGGGCCACTTGCCAGTATGGTGGGAAGGTGGTAAAATGGAGGGATGGTATTATATGTGCACTAAATGGGGATTTTATGACCCCAATTTAATCCACCAGCCTACAGATGAAGTATGGTACACCTAGATTAATCTCAGGGAGGGCTCCATTTGGATTTTAAAGCACCTAAATAAGATAATGATGTCTACATAAAAATACTTCTCTATTGATAATGATTTTTCCCCTCTGATGCAGGTGTTACTAGATTTTGGGCTTTCTAACCACTCTCTTATTCAATTCAGAGTGATGTGGTAATTCATGTAACCCAAAGTAAATAAAATGCAATTCTTCCTTAACACTTATCTACTCAAGCACATGCCCATAGTGTCACACATTAGGAGAGTATGGAATTTGGATCAATGCCCATCTCAAGAATCTAGTTAGATTATATGGTGGGATGATGCCATTAGAAGGACCTTTCACTTTCTATAAACCTAAGACCACTGAATTGCTAAAATTTAGAGACACTCTTACTCTACTACTTCCTCATAACTAAGTCGTAAAACTTTATATTTAGAAAAGGGTCTCTTCAATAAGATCTTACAATTTAGATTTTCTCCCTTATGACATCACATCTAGATCACAGACAATGACAATGCCCAGGGAGCTCAAGTCAAAGCCAAGCTTCATTACCTCAAAATAGGAGACAAAGTTTCAAAAGAGTTATTTCAAATGATACAAGCTAAGAACTTGAATTAGAAAATTCAAGTCATCTCTGAGGTTAACAACAAACTCACTGAGACCCCACATATTATTCAAGCCTTTATCCACCATTATCAGCAAGTGTTCAAATCTCAAATGTCCTTGATTGAGTGTCAAATTGCTCTTCAATAATGTTGTGTAGTGGTCCCATGAAAACTCACTCTTGGCTAGTGGGTGGCTTGCAATAGGCTCCTCACTATTGATGATTTTCATGAGGTAGTGTCTCACATGGCAAATGACAAAGCTTTAGGCATTGATAGATTCCCCTATGAATTCTATAAAACACCATGGGACCTTGTGGGTAGTAACTTGCATAAGGTTCATCAAGAAACCTTACACATGCATTTTATGGGAAAAATATAAATAAAGGAAATATTAAATTCATACCTAAGCAGGGAGGTCAAGATTTGATTTTTAATTGGTGACCCATCAGCATCTTGAATGTTTCCTACAAAATCATTACCAAATCTATGGTGATTCAATTCCATCATATGTTGCCTCTCATCATGGGACCTAAAGAAATAGGTTTCATTAGAAGCTGATATATTTTGGACAACATTCTAGGAGTCTGGGAAGGGATAGACCAGGCCAGAAGGTTTGGGAAACAAGCTATGTTCATTAAAATTGACTTTGAGAAAGCCTATGTCCATATCAAATGGTTGTTCATTCTAGCCATGCTTAGAACCATGGGCTTTGGGCCCAACTTCATCGAAACCATCCAGATGCTCTTTGCAGATGCCTTGGCCATCCTCTCCATTAATGGATTCAGCTCTGAGCAATTTAGTTTGTTTTACTCTATTCATCAAGGGTGCCCCTTGGCCCCCACTCTATATGTTCTTGTAGTGGAGGATTTTAGATATCTTCTTAGCAATACCCAAGCTAGGTTCCTTGTTAAGGGAATTTATCTCCCTCAAGATGTCGTAAATCCACATGAAGATATGCAATTGCTTAATGGTCACTTTGAAGATGACTCCTTCCTTACTCTCATTGAGGTTGAAACTAATGTGGATAATGCCTTGTAGTGTCTCAACACCTTCTACTTAGCCTCTGGGTCTAGCATCAAATGGTAAAAAACTTGTTGCTATAGGAAATCATACCTCCCTCTACCAGCATGGGCTGCTAATTACGGTTGGAAGTGGATCCAACATGAGGAAATATTTAAATTTCTTGGTAGGCCTATTGCTTTTGATGCCTTGCCACCCTTTTTGTGGTTATATGTTATTGACAGAGTTACTAAGAAGCTAGAATATTAGGCAACCAAGTCTCTTTTGTTAGCAAGAAAGTTTAAAATTTGGTTAGCAATACTTCAAACCACTCATGTGTACTACTCCTCATGTTGGGTGACTTATAAAAAATCTTATCAGAAGTTAGATAAATTGCTCAAGGACTTCATTTGGGCCAATTCTCCTTAGGGTAAAGGATTCCATAAGGTGGCCTAAGAATATTGCTACCTCACATGAGATGATGGAGGGATGGGACTAATTAGCATAGCTCAAAAAAGATCTAATTTATCTGCTAAATGGATTGTGTGGGCCATTGAGGGAAACGAAGCTTGGAAGGTGTTGTTTTGACACTGCATCTCCTTGAGATTATTTAAGGGCAAGAAATCCTGGAAAGAGCTCGAATTCACTAATTTTCTTATCATTAAATCTCTCATTCAAATCATAAGGTTCTTTGTGGCTAAAAGCATCTAGAAGGCTTGGGAAAAGATCAATCCATGGCTTCTCTAGAATGGCTCAAGGTTTCATGATGGGTTTTTTATTAACATCCATTCATTCTGATGGTCTTATTATTAATTTCAATGAAGACCCCTATGAAGATATCCCTTGTATTAATAATATCAAGTTCTTTTGCATGGGTATTCATACTATCTAGAATACTTGTTATAGGTGATCTCACTCTTGGCTATCCTAAGAAGAGGTGAAATCCAAATTCTAGTTAACCAATTCTGATTAAGAGTCATACTAGGAGATACTCAATGCTGTGCCACTTGGCATGCTCCACAAAATTACTATACATTCGACTTGGTTATGGTGGAAGGACTGGAAGTGGTATGTTGAAACTCCATTTTGTAATTACACCACTTGACTTGGCTATGGATGGCTCACCCCCTATTTGCCCATGGTGGACAAGCTCAATTCCCAATGGGGTCTGCATTCTTCTATTAGTATGTGAAATTTATACTTTAACATTGTCTAGGGGGCTTGTGTGGAGCCTAAGATATCTCATTTTACTTGGTGTTTACTGCACCAAGGATTACCTATTGGCAAAAGGCCCATCTAAATCAAAGTACCCCTTCTCACTTTCCCCTTTTGTGGTTGCCTCGAGATGCTTCCACATCTTTTTTGGCACTATTCCAAAGCACAAAGGGTCTAGATGCAGAGCCGTGATCTCTTCAGGCCTTTCCAACCCAAAGTTTTTCTATGGTAACACATCCTCCTTGGAGATAAAGTTACGTTTCCCTTTAAATATGCCCAAGTTTGGCATACTTTCAGAGTGGAGCTTATCTTCTAGATTTGGAAAGAAAGAAATAATGTTATGTTTAATAATGCTTCTTCAGATTGTAATATTTTTGTTTTAAGAAAATCCTCTATCATCTCAAATGTTATTTTGCAGATTCAAGTTTAAGCTAACAAAGTTGCCATGGAGCTTGCACACCTTTAGGATCTCCTCTCTCATTAGAGAGATGCTCCTTGTGCTATGGCTAGGGTTCCACCATCTTGGCCTAGGTATTCTAGAGTGGAGGATAGAATTGCTATGCCACCTCATGGTAGGCACCATTGCAATCATTCTTGGCACCACTCTCATAGTAGCACCCTATACCAATGCATTACCCCTCCTAGGCAGCAATTAGGGTGGTATCCTTTGCCTCCTTCCCCTATTGGGCAGGATGGTTGCGATGCTCCTCCTCCTCCTCTGTGCCTGGATGTTTGGAGGTGCCACCTAGAGGCCGATCAGACATGCTGGACAAATTCCTCAAGCTCTCTTTGGCCATTTCACCCACTCGAACACATGAAGATGAAGATGACAAGGACACTGCTCAAGCGACTGGGTATGAGCCTATTCTAGATGGCAATGACCTGTCAAGCTTGTGTTGGGGTGATATGGATCCTCTACCTTTTGACCTTGTTCTTGCTGCTTAATTTTTTTAATGACAATATGACTTATTCCGAGATGGGACCTAGTTGTTTGTGGTGCTTTTGTTTTAGTTCCCATGTTTTGCTTAGTGTGACTGCATAGCATGCTCTTATACCACCTATATATTTTTTGAATTATTTATATATTTCTATTTAATTAATATATAAATATATTTCATATAAATATATATATATATATATATATATATATATATATATTTGTTGGTAATTTTCAATGATCTATTATTTCGCTAGCAGTAAATGTGAAACTTTTATAATACATTCTATTTAAATACTTTTCATCTTTATTTTTTGCCACATCAACGGCGAATTTGAAATCACCTTCTAAAGATTAATAAATACCAAATTGACTGATTTGAAATCACCTTCTAAAGATTAATAAAAACCAAAATTGTATACGTAAAATGTTCAGGGTATTAGTTTTTTTTTTTTTTTTTTTCTTTTTTTTATTGTATATCTGCAGCTCTCAGATTTGTCCGGAGGTCTCTTGATGATTCAATATAATATGATTAAATCCAGCCCACCCTAATAATAAAAGGAAAATGGATTTGGCAAACAGTATTTATTTGTTTGATGGTGCTAGTGAACTACTTGATTACCGTGTATTCAGTGCGAGTGAGATATGAAGCCAGGATGTATGCAATGTAATATGGCATGTGTTGTATTCAAAACATGACCATAAAAATAATTGCATTCACTTATTGTAACCTTTTCAAGCAGGGAGTTCTTTAGGTGGGTATAACTTAAAAGCGAATACAATCCGTTTTAACGATAAAAACGAAATAGGTAATAACAAATTAATACCCAATCTACTAGAAACTAATCATAAAAATTTAATAAAAAATATTTATTATTAAATTTAATTAAATAAATTCAAAATAGAAATAAAGAATGACATATAACATTGATGCAAGGTTGGGTACTAAATACATTACACAATGGCTTACAAAAGAAGCTTAATTATAATCAAAAGCACCATTGGACCTGAATAACTTATATGCTATCAAACACACAGGTTTGAAGTTAAGTAAAATAAATGATTCACTTAAATATACACCACTTATATTGTAATGCAATATATATATTTTTTTCCAAATTTTAGAAATGTTACGGACAATAATGTCATAATATACACTTCCAAATACAAGCCTGCTTCAATGGTAACATGACCAGAAACTAGCAAGTGGTAAGTAACCAAACGGAATGGTAAAAATAAGGACTCACAAAACACTTATACGAAGAACATGAAAATGCTGCATCAAAATTCAATTGTGATTGATTGTAGAAAGCTTTTCATATTATATAAAAAAATCAATATGATATACTCATTAAAAAAGTAAATGGAATAAATCATTTTCCTAAAGTTATATTGGTGGAGAGATTACATCAACATTTTAATAAAATTTATAATACTTTTCAAAAAAAAAAAAATAATTATAACAAAATTACAACAACAACAACAATAATAAAAAATTATTTTTCTAATCTACCATAAACTAATCTTACAAATTTAATAAAAAATGTCTAATACTAAATTTAGATAAATAAATTCAAAATAGAAATTACTAATGAAGAATATGAAAATGCTTCATCAAAATTCAATTACTTGTGGAAATCTCTGTATCTGCTTGTGTAGACAAGATGTTGCTAAGAGTTGGAGCTGTAGCGTCTTCTTTGAGCGATTTTGCTGCATCTATTACTCCCCACGCCTTTGCTGCAAATTTAGTTAATATGTATATTTTTTCCTCTCTAAATTGGGCAGCCAATTCTCTTGTGCTCTTCAGTAGAAAATCAGGGATTTCTAACATACAGTAGGAGATCACATCCCCGAAGAAGTTGAGCAACTCGTCGACCAACTCTTTGACACTGTTATGACGATGAGCGAGGATTATTTTACATACCTTGTAGTCGCTATAACATGCTGCTACTAACTCCCAGTCTGCACACAGTGCATTTACACTAGGGACTTCTCCCAGCAATTCCTGCCCTTTAAGACGCCGCTTTGCTGTCTGAAACAACTTCTCAATGGACTTACGAGCTTCTTCAACTGTTATTGCATAATCTGCTCGTGTGGCCAAGCGCATCTTCCCCCACTGCTTATACGATTCTTCTATTTTGGTGGTTTCCTCTTTAGCCGCAAAGTTGATTTGAAAGGCTTCGACATTGGGGGTGCCAAAGAGATCCACGCTTATGTCTACAATATTGTCTCGACAGTCCACCAAATTCATGAAGTCCACTGCTTGCTCATAAGATTCCATAGCATTCTTCACAGAGCTATTGTCCACATCACCAGCTGAAGAAATGGCCGTGATTTCCATGATGATCTTCAGTAGAGAAAGCGCTGTCATCCTCCAAAGGGGTTCCTTCAGGCCAGGGAAATATTCTTTAACACTCTCTAAGGGTGCAACCAATCGCTCAACGAACCTTCCCCGATGATTTTCATTAATACTGCTTTCAACTGCTTTAATTAATTCTTTGCTATCTCTTCCTTCTTTGTAAGCCGCTTCCATACCGAGCTTTACATAATTGAAGGAGCCTTCATTAGCTATCCACAAACCGACGGCATCTTCTCCGGGCATGCGTAGGCGATCCAAATGCGCCTTGTATTTGTAAAATTCTCCGTCTGAAGAGACCAAGATCAGCAACTTTGTGTCAACATTGCAGAGACAGCGTATAAGCTTGTTATCCAATCCCAAACCAGAGATAACCCAACAGATTAGGCTCAAACGAATCATTGCACGCACTGAAAGCAAAATCATTATACTGCTTACTCCCAAGATTAGGATGACCAAAAAGATTACCACCCAGATTACAATAAAGATTACCACCAAGATTAGAAAGGTTCCAACGAAAATTGAGCTAAAGATTGGGATAAAAGATTGATAATTTGGAGCTAAATCTACGATAGCTGCAATTTCGTTAAGTGGTATCTGGTCTAACATATCAAAAGATAGTTTGGCTAGGTGAGCTAGACGAAAACCAAAGACATCATGAATGCCTTTTAACTCACAGTAGCGCCTTCTAAAGGCATCTGACAAACCAGCGGGTGGATTTGACAGCGGTTCTCTAAATATTTCAAAATAAAGAACGGCTGTGAACCACCTGTAAAGAATGACAATCCATCCAATTATTATGAAAATACACTGAAACATAAATAAATTAAATCTTACATCCAATAGAGATCTCAGCCATAAAATTTTGGTGCCCAAGAATGCAACACTAAATGTGACCACCATTCCGACCCCCGCACTCAATGCTGATCTGGATAACACGTATTCTGGCTGGCAAACACGAGCGATGATCCATGATTTAAGCACCTCTACTTTGTAGCTCTCCCATGAATGGCCTTCATTTTCAACACTATCATTCTCAGCGAGGATTACGGGGATCCTGCGACTAAAACTGTTGCGGATGAATTTCCCATGTAAAAGTGCCCACCCTAAAAGGAGCACAAAACCAATAATTGATAGTAAGAAAATAGGTCCTGACGCAATCAACCACACCCCATTTTGCTTCTTCACTGCTCTGGCATTTTGCATGGCATAAAATTGTGCGTCCATGAAAAACTCAGCGGCAATGTGAGTGTATAAACTAATGAACAAGGCAGCCAAAGTCGTCCAAAGCCCTGTATAGGCTGGAGAGGCAATGCCAGGAACTACATATCCCACAAACACACACAACGTAAGTCGTCCAGAATCAATTGACAATTGCTTTCCAATCAATTGTTTCAATTGTTCTTTTTGGTATTTATCGGAAATGCTCACATTCTGAGCGTCTAACGCTCCAACTAACTGGACAATCAAACCACAGGCCGCCAGAACATTGCCGGGAAGCCAAACCGCCCCTCTCTGCTTCGCCTTCAATATATCCCACATGATGAATAACGTGAACAAGGTTACGCCTCCCCATATCATCCAATCCTCTTGCTGGAATGCCATTGTTTCTCAAACACTCAAAAAACACTTTGACACCACCTCAGGATGTATTTCATTCAAAATATTTGCCATATGTCAACACTTCCTATTGTTATAAATATTCTTAAAGAAAAGTGTAGTCTTATTTTTACTTTTTAAAGCCGCTGAAATAGTTGTCGTCGAGTCCCAAGAACCATATTCCTTCAAACAATAAAAACGAGAAAAGAAAACATTAAACAATCACTTTTCATATATCCGTATGGCTTATAAGTAACTCTTCTGACTACACCTCTACTTTATGCCCACAGTTTCAAAGTACTATAAATCTCTAAAGCTTTAAAGCACAATAATCTTACACCATTTATCACTCCACCTAAAATAAACATTCCCAGTCATCATTTGGGCCGAATAATATATTTTAATCGAAAGGCAGGGGAATGGTGGTTTGCTTTTCAAAAAATATTAGAAGCATAAAGAAAATTTCTTCCTTCCAAGCCAAGTAAAGTTCAGAGAGGATTGTAATGTAGTCAACGCATTTTGTAACTTTTATTTTAATTTATGTTCTCATGCATTTGGTACGACTTAAAATATATATGATAAAATATATCTAATTATTCATATAATTAATAATTAGGATAATTTTATTTAGATAAAAAGTATGGAATAAAAGGATTTATAAAATATTGCATATCTCAATTTAAAAGTTTATCAATTTTTATATAATATTAATAAATATTTATATATTAAATTAGTTTTTTAATCTTTTAATAATTATAAAATAAATTTGAGTAATAATATCAATAAAATAGTGATTAATTTTAATAATTATGTTAAGAAAAATATTATTAAATAATAATTAATATAGATGTTTTAGATAAATTTGTTTCAAAAATATTGATAGATATTAATTTATTTTTATTATTATTTTGTGATTTTTTTAACTAGTGATAAATAGTTTCAATTTAATTATACCATTAAATTGGTCTAAAAATTAAAAAAAATATATATTTTCTAAATTCTATATTAAATATCTTAGATATCATAATTTAAAAAACAAAATGTAAATGATAAAATATACATAAAATATAAAGTCATACATTAATTATTGTGCATTTAAAAACATTACAATATTGTAACACACCTATTGAAATAATTAATCATAAAACATATTGTAGAGGCTCATCTTGATATTGACAATAGTCAAAATAATATAGTGAATGGTAGTAGTTTAATAAGAACGCAGTAGTTCCTAATTCAATTTTTACTATTTGTCCGTGTTAATATGGAAATTATTTCTAAGAGCCTTTTATCATTTTTTTAATTATTGGTAAATAATTAAAAAAAAAAAAAAACCAGAGACTTGACCTTGGAAAAGAAATAAGTTAAAAAGGCCTAAAAGCCAAACAAAGCAATTACAAGCACAACCTTAAAATAAAATAAAAATAGCAATACTAAAACCTCTCAAGTCAGGATTTACAATAAATTTTGTTGTCCAAAAATAAAATAAAATCAAGATTTGTTGCCACACAATCTCTCTCATAATATTTTCTTTCTAAAATTTGAAAAACATATTTAATGGATTCAAATTATTTTTACCCTTACCTTTTATTATTTTCATATATATATATATATATATATATATATATATATATATATATATATATATATATAAAATTTGAAGGTTTATTAACTATAGCAAGCTTGAATTAGTACCAAGGCCAAGGCTCTAGCATCATCAAAACCATTATTTATAAGATTTTATTTGTTACATTATAACTTGGATATTAAACATAACAGTATAGGTGATAAACTGAAAGAATAACAATGAGTTTTGAGCTTTAATATTATTGTGTATTGTTCCCTTTGATTATTTATGCATTACATTATGAGAGTAACCATGCTAATTTGTCTTTTATGATAGATGGGAAATTAAATAATTATTGAATTCAATAATTTAAAAGTTAATAAATTAAAAAATAAAAATTAATAAAGAAAAAGAAAAATTAATAATATTAATATTTTTATTGTCGGTAAAATATTTGTAAACAAGTATTAGAAAAAATTAAAATATGGAAGAGATCAAACTTGAAAAAATTATCGATTAGAGAATATTATTAAATATTCTAAAAAAATACATAATAAGTCAAACAATAAAAATAACAACAACATTTATATCAAGATATACAAGTTTCATATACATACTATTTGAAAGATATAAACACTATAAAACTATAGCTGATCTCATGTAAATTTTTCATTCTTATTTAATCATTATAAGATGAAAATATAAATATCATTATCCTCATCATGATGTAATATAATACCTAGAATTTGCATTAATAATTTAATACTATATGCTAAAAATCTCAAGAGCACACATACACCATGATTTTAATATATTATAATAGAAGTGGAGAGCTGAAGATCTAAATTGATAAATGTTCATGTTGGTTATTTTTAATTTTTATGCAATGACATTTTGTAGTCAAATATTTCAGTATTAGTAAAATATGAAACATTTAAAGAAAATTCTTATTCAAATACTTTCTAACTTTATTTGTCACCACATCGGTGACCAAATTGGAATCAACCCAAAAATTAGATGTTTAGGATGAATAAATAAAAGCCCACATTACATATTCATAATGTTCAAGTTATTAATTTTATTTTTTAATGATATACAACCATAAAATATATTAAAATATCACTTTCCTATGATAAGAATTTAACACTTTATTTACTCTAATTTTAGTTTTAATCAAAATTAACTAGCCAAATCACATTAATGAGTAAATCTAATAAATATGATAGTAAAGTATATAATTCAAATCTATTCTAGTGTCTAAATTAGATACATAGTTTAAGTGTAGTGTAATCATGATAATAGAAATAAAAATGAGAGTAAATGAGCTCAAAGGATCACAACTTGACTTATTTTGTGAAATATAAATCTAGATTTTAGATGTAAAAAAATTATGCCACCTTTGTTAAAAATCTAAGTTGTTTGGGGAGACTCATCCCTTGCAAGTGATCGATGAGTTTGACTTGGGTAGAATCATAGTTGGGTAGATTCACACATCAAGTCTTGCTATGGCCATTAGGTTTGACATGTACAACTTTTCTAAATTCATGATTTTTATCTCTAATACATTTTATGAGGCTTATATGTCTTATATATTTGCATTCCAATTTCATGTTGTAAAATTTTTGATTTTTTTCTCTTCCTTGTTGACCTATTTTGACCCTCATAACAAAGCAAAGGGTTATAAAGTTCAAAAACTACAAGAGAGGGTTGTAAAATACATATCATGCGTGGTGAAATCAGACCTTAACATTGTTCTTAATGTTTATAAATAAAATATTGGTGCAAGTACAAACATAAAGTCTATTTAAAAACATGCTCTTATTTTGTGATGCTTAATTTGGACGCACACACCAAAAACCAACTCATATTTATATTTGAAAGTCTCCAACACAAAAACATATCTTCTTTATTCGTGACTGACATTACAATGCTAGAAACAATATGCATATGAATAAATATTAGAAAAATTAAAAAAACATAGTTTGACAATGAATCGTTCCAATACAGATTTATGCTTTTGAAATGCCAACATCACACTTACCAAAACTCCCCCATAACAAATGCCATTTTCCTATATAATGAGGGAATGAACTGACCCTTCACCAGCCCAAGTGAATTTTGGCATTCCACCTCCTTAACAGATCTTATTGGGCTCTTTGAACTCCAATAAACACATAAAATCCACACGTTTACACTTCAAAGACCCTGTCATGATTTATTCGAACATCATTATAATGACAACTTACAAACCTTGTCGCAATTTTTAAATGTCTCGGCATTAATTTTTTTCTAAACCTTGTCGAGCTTTGAATCGCGATGGATACTAAAACTTCGATATAAGTCTTCCCCGACCCTGTCGAGATTTGACTTCAAACAACACAATAAACTCAGACTTTATCCTCCACCGATCTAATCAAGCTTTGGCCTCATTTTACCATAGTGAATGCCTTAGAGGCCCCTCAGATCCTATAGGGATTTCAGGCATGATAGTAACTAAGAACCTTTTTGTATTTTCTGAAGACCCTGTCGGGATTTTAGGCACGACCAACTGTCCCTTCTCTATGCATAGATTCACCGATCTAATCAAGCTTCAATATCCAAATAAAAAATTAAACTTCTCTCAAAGTCCTTCATAGATATAATGAGGTTTTAGACCCGATTAGCATTATAACATCTTAAGACCCAAGGGTTTTGGTCAACAAAGAATTTTTGGTAGTTGAAAAAATTGATATTAAGTGTTTGTAGTCAAAATTGATCGCATTTATTTGATCTATTTATTAGTAAAAAAAAATAGTAATAAAATACAATATTTAAATATTCATTTCCAAATAATCACATTAAGATGAAAAAACAATCAAACAAAGCGAAAAATATAGGTTTATTTTTGGGTGATTTAAGATACCATGTCCATTATGGGTGTTCCTCCATTAGACACCCATGGTAATGAAAAGGATAATGAGCTCATGCTCATGAAACTGTTCTAAGCTAACATATACTTTAAGCATGTTTTTTAAACTTCATATGGATTCATCCAAGTCATATCTTCAGCTGTTATATCCTTCCACTTGACCAAGTACTCGTAGTAATAGCTTTCTCTTGTCTTCTTACCAAGTGAAATGTCTAGAATGGAATCCATCTCTTCTTTGACTACTTGTGGCAACTTCTCTTTCCAATCCTTAATTGAAAAATCAATCTTGTCACTTGTTTGTACATCAACATATGGGTAAAAATATAAAACATTGAAGATAGGTGAAATATCTATTCCATCTAGAAATTTACAATTTCAAAATAATTAGATGATAACTTCATCAAAATATTTCAAAGACTAATCTTCTTCCACTTGATTTTATTGTACTCACCTTTTAGAAACCTCTCCTTGAAAAAAAATGCCGAAACCAAGTCCCCAACCTCAAAATTCAATCCTCTCCACATATCAACATGCTTCTTGTATTTTCTAGTACTTTGTTCAAGTTTTCTCCTGACTTTCTGGTCCACATCATGCATTGATTGAGCATAGTATTTACCTTACACACTTATCCTACTCATCTCAACTATACTTCTCAATTCACACACACCTATAGGGATGCTCGTATACATAATTTGTAAGGGACTCAAGCCTACACTTCAATTCACTAAATAATTAAAATTAAACACCACATGTGCCAACATCAAATCCCATTATTTGGGCTTGTCACCAACTAAACATCTTAATATATTTACAAGGCTTCAATTCACAACCTCTATGTTTCCGTCTATTTGAGGGTTATAGGATGAAATAAAATCCAATATTGTGCCCAACTTCTTAAAAATCATCCAAAAAAAGTGTCCAAGTAAATCTATATCTCTATCTGATAAAACACTTCTTGGTAACCCATGAAATCTAAAAAATTTATTACAATAACACATTCTTAATATGTGTGGCATCACTAGTATTCTCGCATTGTAAAAATTGAGCCATCTTAGGAAATCTATCAACAACAAAAAATATGGAACCATACCTTGTTGCATTCTTGGCAATCCAAGAATAAAGACCATACTCAATGCATTCCATGGTGTATTCAGAATGGGTAGTGGTTGATAAAAAATAGAATTACGACTTTTGATTTTAGCATATTGAAAAACTATACACTTTTGTACAAAATTATTTACATCCATACCCATCTTTGGCCAATAATATTTTTCACTCATCTATGCCAAGGTTTTATCATACCCAAAATGACCAGCTAGACCTCTGCTATTATTTTATTTCAAAAGGTTCTCTTTCATGGAACCTTGAGGTATACACAACTTCCCACCTTTGTATGAAAATTTATCTTGTATTATATATTCCATACAGAGTTTTTTTTTGGTTGGATTCCTATGCATTATCGATGCATCTCACAAATCCAAATACTCTTAAAAAAATACTTCATTGAATCAAACCCAATGACCTTCAACTTGATCTTATTCATAAAAAGAGATCACCTATTGAGGGCATCCACAAATCTATTAGAATTTCCACTTCTATGTTTCAAAACAAAATAATAGCTTTGAATAAATTCTACCCATTTCATGTGCCCTTGATTGAGCTTACCTTGGTTATTTATGAATTATAAAAGATGATTATTTTTATACAGAATGAACACTTTTAGCAATAAGTAATATTACCATTTATCAAGATATTATACCATTTCATAGAAATTTTAATCATATAATGAATATTTATTCTTGGCATCATTCAACTTCTCACTAAAATAGGTAATGGGTTTACCTTATTGAATCAACACTACTTCTATAGCTCTTTTACTTGCTTCAAAATCAACCTGATTTTTTTTCCAAAATTTGGTAAGGCTAACCCTAGTTATTATGTTACTTTTCTCCTCAAAAAATAAAATCTCCTCTCTATTGCAAAAGTCAACTGAATTTTATTATTATCTCACTTCATAGTATCCATGATGGGTGCACATATAATACTAAAATTTTAGATGAACTTCTTGCATAATATTTTCAACTCATGAAAAATTCTTGCCTCAAACATAATCTTTGGTGAAGGATACTAAAATAATCACCTCACCTTCTTGGGGCAATATTCAACCCATCCTTTGAAAGTATAAATCCAAAATTTATCATCACCTTTTTCATGAAGATGCACTACTTCAACCTCACTATTAATTTATCTTCATTCAACTTATCAGAAACTAACTTCAAATCATGCAAATGCTCCTCTTTAGAATGAATAAACATTGGAATGTCATCCAAATAAAATACCACAAAATTATTCATGAAAGGATTCAAAAAATAATTCATAAGTATCATGAATGTACTTGGGACATTCAACAAACCAAATGACATGACTAGCCACTTATACAATATGTCATTTGTTTTGAATGCAGTTTTCTACTCATGACCAATTTTGACCCTAAGTCAATGTTGCCAAAATTGGATTGATGCAAGTTTGATGGTAATGATCCACTCACCTGGATCACTTAAATTAAAAAAAAATATTTTATCTACATCAGACTCCATGTTCATAAAAAGTGGTTATGACCTCTCTATATCTAGAACCTAATCCATTCCTTTGGTATCATTGATTGTGTGCTCAAAAGAAAAAGAAGGGTTTTGTAGTTTCATGGTTGATATTTTATAAGGAGTTATAGATCCACTATCACAATAATGTCTATGAAATTTACTTCAATCAATAAGTCAAGTTGCACCATAATAAGACTTTTAAGGATAAAATTTATCAATTTTAGAATCTTTCCTTACATGTGGTGAATATCATTGAGGAAAATCTAATTGACATATTTTTGGGTGGCCTCAAAGATAACATCTAATTGGAGGTTCACATGTTTCATCCCAATACTGTATTTAAGTCCATACCAAGTGAACACATATATGAGGAAAAAGATATGATTAGACATAGACCTTTCACCAATGTCCATGAAATCACCTTCTCAGCATTATCATTTTTTCAACCTACTAGATTGACACCTCAACGAGTGGAAGAAAATTATGCAAAAGGGTTGTTTTTGATTTTGATATAAAATGGAGCAAAGGACATTGATGTAATGAAAATAAGTTATTTTACATTGATAGTGCCAATGAGGAGGAAGAAGATGAGGAGGCTTCAAGGGTAGGTTTGGAAGAACCTACGGATGAATCTTAAGACTATCAACCTACTATTTCATGTCATGCACTTTTAGGTATTATTACTCTTCAAACTCTTAAGGTGGTGGGTTTCTTAAAGAAATAGAAGGTGACTATGTTAATTGACTCTAGGAGTACATATAACTTCCTCAGTAGTGAGTTGGTTACTCATTTGAATTGTTTCATTTACCTAGCTCTAAAATTTCAAGCCATTATTATAGATGTTGGTACAATAAACAATTTTACAAAATGCCATAATATTAAGATTGCTATGGGAGTGTATTTTTTATATTCATTCCCCTATGTTTTTTATCTATATGGGAGGACCTGACATTATTTTTGGAGTGTAGTGAGTCACCACTTTGGGTACTATTGAGATGAATCTCTAATAACTATGCGTGAGGTTCTATTCAAAAGGTAGGACCTTTGAACTATGTGTATTATGGGCTAAATATCTAGAACTGGTTAGTTCCCACCAAATGATGAAGATTCTTAAAAAAGGTACATAAGGTTTTATGGCACGCTTATTTTTCATGGAGGTTCAACCAACCAAGGAGTATACACATCTTGATTTATAAAGGGTGCTAGATGACCATTTTATTATTTTTAGTGACATGCCAAAAAGACTTCCTCTAAGTCATGCACATGATGATGCCATCAAACTCATTTCAGGAAGTATACCACATAACATTAGACCCTACAAGTATGCCTATGTCTAGAAGAGTTAAATATAAAATATGGTACAAGATATATTGGAGATAGGAATCATTCAACATAGTCAAAATGAATATTTTTCCCCACTGGTTATGGTGTAGAAGAAAAATGTGCCCAAACTATAAATAATTCAACAAGTACACCATCAAAGATAAGTTTTCTATTCTAGTAATTAATAATTTTCTATATAAATTACATGGTGATATTTATTTTACCAAGTTAGACCTTCACTTTGGGTATCATTAGATTCACATTTGTAATGAGGATATAGCTTAAACAAAATTTAGAACTCATGAAGGCTATTATGAATTTACGGTCATGCCTTTTAGCCTCCCAAATGCACCATACACATTTTAGATTTTGATTAATACTATTTTTAGGCCATTTTTTAGAAAGTTTGTATTAATGTTTTTTTGATGATATCCTCATCTAAAATAAAAATTTAGAAGACCATTTGAAGCATGTGAAACTGGTGATTTTAATTCTATAATAACATCAACTTTTTGTCAAACCTTCCAAATGTGATTTTGGTGTCTGAAAGGTGGAGTAATTAGGTCATATTATTTCACATGAAGTATTAAAAGTTGATCCTAAGAAAATACAAGCAATGATGGAGTGGCATGTTTAAAATACCCTCAAGAACCTCTAAGGATTTTTAGGGTCAACTGGTTATCATCACATGTTTGTCAAAAATTATGGTAGTATTATAGCCCCACTCACCTATTTGTTGAAGAAAAACTCCTTCCAGTTGACTGATTCAGCTACCAAGTTGTTTGAATAGTTGAAAATGGCTATGTGTATAACTCCTATTTTGGCTAATCCTAATTTTTAAAAAACTTTTTATTGTGGAGTCTGATGCATTGGGATATGACATGTGGGTGATACTCATGTAATAAGGTAGACCAATGGCATTTGAAAGTTACCAATTAAAGGGAAAAATAGACTCAAACCAATATATGAGAAATAAATGATGGCTATTCTCTATGTAGTGAAGCAATGGAGACATTATTTGATGAGTCATCACATTCAAGTAAAGACTAATCATGATAGCCTCAAATAGTTTTTGGAATAATGATTATCATCTAAAGGACAACAAAAATGGGTGATTAAAATCTTAGTCTATGATTTTGAAATAGTGTATAAGAAATACAAATACAATGTGGTGGTAGATGCCCTTTCCCAATAGGATGAATCAATTGAGGCATTATTATGAGCCATGACCATGTGGTAGGCAGATTAGCTAGAGGAAGAAAGAATGAGAAATTGATATTATTATTAAGGATTTGATTCAAAATCTTTAGTAGGGTTCTAATGTATATGAAAACTTTACATGGAAAGGAAACACATTATGGTATAAAGATATAATATACCTCTGTAAGAATTCTCTCTTCAAACGTAAAATTATTCATGAACTTCATGCCGCTTCATTGGGTGGTCATTATGTATTTTTAAAAACATATCATAGAATTAAGCAAGATATATTTTAGAAATGACTCAAGGGGGATGCCCATAAACATGTGGATGAATGCATGGTATGTTAATAAAATAAAGGTGAAACCATTAAGAATATAGGTATTTTCAAGCCTTTATCCATCCCTAACCAACATTGGGAAGAGGTTTTTATGGACTTCATTATGGGGCTACCATGGTTTAAGGGTAATAATGTTATCATGGTAGTTATGAATTGACTCACCAAATATGCTCATTTTTATTCCTTATCATAGCCTAGGGTAAATTTTAGTTGTGAACATTTGTTAATTCATGAATATAATATTTTTGAAAAATTGAATTTGATGATTTTTAGGAGTAGTACATATGACTCACTCAGCTAAAAGTTTATGATGTAATATTTTTAAAGGTTAGCTCACAAGTCCTTTACAATAATTATAGGGGAAACCATGCAATTTACCTTATATATAGTATAAATTTTCACAGGGGTTACCATCAAAGTCTCTTTCTTTATCTCATTACTAAGTTCTTGAGCCTTGAGGCTGCTTGAAAATATTATTATTATGACCCAAAAACATACCTATAAGCACCTATCTGCAACCTCACTACTACATTTAGATATCAGACTATACCACCTAACTACTATCACTCGACAACATAATTTCTCACATTACTGCCATCACTTGACAACACTATGTTTCCCAATAACACTAAGCTTCCTGATAACACTATGCTATCTAATATTACTATGCCACCTGATATCACTATGTTGCCTAACTAGATTTTACCACTATCGATTATTATTGCCTGATAGTGCCTTCCTAACAGTTGTCTCCCATTTGCATCTTGAGTCCTATTAATATGTTATCATTGACGTCAAAAGGTTTTTTATTAAGTGAAGAATATGGTCATTGATGTCAAAGAAATTCTATGAGTATCTACATATTATATCATGCATATTATGGATTACATTAGGTTTGCTATGGATTACATTAGGTTTGCTATATATTACATCAGGCTTACTATGGATTATAATAGGCTTGCCATGGATTATTTTAGGTTTATTATAGATTACATTAGGCCTACTATGAACTGCATTAGGGGTTCTATAGACTACATCAAAGCTACTATGAATTACATCAAGACCACTACAGACTTCATCAGGTTGACACTAAATGTATTCTAATGATTTATAGGTCTATCCCAGCTTTGTTTCACTGAGGTTGACCTATGAGAGTGAGGTTTTATATAAATCTAATGGGAATTATGTTTGAAAAAGAAAATAAATTATTATGTAACTGACTATAGAGTTTTATTAGGCTAACCTTCAAGATATTATTGAGTATTGTCTTGTATACAAGCAAGATAAAATTATCGTTATGAAGTAGAAAAAATAGAGAATAATTAATTCACTAGGGAGAAGAGTAGAGTTCTGTTGTGGAACAAATGGCCACAAAGGTATAAGTATTAAATCATCAAATGATTTATATAGAATTTACTAAATTAGATAAGCAGAGATGGTAGAGAGGACATAGTCTTTAAAAATATAGAATAGAGAGGAAAGAGATCCTAATATGTCTATTTGATTGATAAACAAAAAAGTAGTAGAGTAAATGTGAGGTTAAAAAGCAAAAATAAAGCAAAATTATACCATCATTTATTGACATGAGAAACTAAAAAACATGAATGATTTGAAGCATCTGAGTTGGTTCTTGGAAAAGGTGGTTAAAGCTTCCTATAGATTGGTATCTACAAATCAAGGAGTTTATGCTTCCAAGTAAGTGGGTGCTTGCTAAATCTTTTTTTCAAGTCGATGCTTGACTATTTGGGGTTCATGCCTCAAGCTAAGTGTGTACTCAATAATCTTGTTTACTCATTGCATATCTGATTTATAATAAGTATTCCATGCATTTATCACTATGGGTTTTCTTCTCTTTAAGGGTTTCTCACCTATATCATGTCTTATGTCTTTATGTTCTTTATTGTGGTTTGATTGCTCTATTGATTATGTATTTATGTTTGAATAATGAACTAAATAGTTAGGAGAAAGTTTTAAGAGCGCATTAATTCACCCCCCTCTTAGTGGTTTTGATTACAATAATTTGTATTAGAGCAGGTCCTTCAAGGGTAGGCTTGATAGCTGGAAGGTAGATCCTAAGAAGCATAATGTCTAGTCATCAAGTACAAGAAGGGTTTTCAACAAATAAGGCCCCTTTTTTCACTAAAAACAATTATTCCTTTTAAAGCATTAGGATGAAGACCTATTTGATGTCTCTTCAGTTTGACATTTGGTAGTCAGTTGTAGATGGATATACTATTCCTCAAACTCCTCCAACTGATGTTATAGGAAAGAAAACAAGTGAGAACAATTCAAAAGTTATGAATGCTATATTTTGTGGATTGGTAGAATCTAAGTTTGTTAAGGTGATACAATATGAGTCAGCTAAGGAATTTTGGGTCAAGTTATAGCTCATTGATGAAGGTGACACCAAAGTAAAATTCATAAAGCTTCAAACCTATAGAACATAGTTTGAAGGACTAAAGATGAAGGAAGAAGAGAATATTGTAGCATATATTTTTAGAGTTGATGAATTAGTGAAGATAGTTAGAGGTCTTTGAGAAAAGGTTAATGAGTCAACTATTGTTAAAAAGGTTCTAATATCCTTGACCCCAAGTTTTGACTCAAAGGTGTCAGTAGTTGAAGAATTAAAAGACTTACACTAGTTACAAATGGATGAGCTTTATGGAATATTTAATTCCAATGAGATGAGGACTGATGATGGAAGAGCTTTAAAAAGGGAATCAACCTTCAAGTTTGTAAAGAAAACTCATATCATAAAGGTTTAAATTGATAGTGACATAATATTAATGAAGACAAAGTTGAAGCCTTATTTATGAGGAAACTGAGAAAAGCTTCAGGTAGGTAAAAATGCAAGCTACCATTCAAATGTTTGAATTATGGTATGATTGGTCATTTTTCTAGTAAGTGTCCTCAAAAGGAAAAATATGATCATGATGAAGAGAATAAGAAGTCTGACAAGTATGAAAAGAGCAATAAAAAATTCAAGAAAGGTGACAATAAGAAAAAGTTCTTTAATAACAAAAAGAGTCTATATTCTAAAGAAGACATGAACTCTTTTGAATTTAGTGATGAAGATATTTTAGATAGTGATGACTATAGTTTAAACCATAGAAGTGAGGAAGCTTTGTTCATGGCCAATAAATTTGAATATGGTAATAGTTCAAAAGAATAAGTCTTCATGGATGATGAAGAAGAAGTCAAGGTTGATCTTGAGGCATAACTTATCAGTGATTTGAATTAATTGAAGAGTCAAATAAATAAAAACCAAAAAATGAAGTCTCTAGTCAAAAGTCATGAAGAACAATTATGCATCTTGGAAATAAAGATAACTAAGAGTGTCAAGGAAGTTGAGGAGGCTTTAAAAAATATCAAGACTCAGTTATAAAAACCAAATGCATGTTTGAAGTCCAAAGAATAAGAGTGCAATAAATACAAATATGAGATAGATCCATTGAAGTCAGATTTGGAATAGTTCATAGTAAAATTGAAAAATTATCAAAAGTTTGAAAAGAACAATGGAATTATTAATGAGATATTGAATAATCAAAGGTCACCTCTCATAAAAATAGGCCTTGTATACATAGATGATTAGAATAATAGTAAGGAAGATCAGAATATTAATAAGTCAAAGACATATATTGATGCTCTCAAGAAATCTGAGATTGTGAATGATAGTCAGAGGTTAGGCTAGGTCAAAAAGATTATTGCTCCTCTCATAAATAAAAAAAGTGTCAATATGCCTTTAAAAAATCCTCAAATATCATTTCCTATCAGGCAATTAGATGAAATAAGGTACACAAATTCTTTCTATGGCTACTATTTTTCTTGTAATCAGTTTACACATAGAGCTATAGATTGTAGATCAAATGATAGAAATAATCATGTATGGAGAATTGATATGAATAGTCATGTATTTTCAAAAGGATTCTCAAAGTCATTTATCCAATGGTCAAATATCAATATAAATAGTGTGATTTGTTACAACTATAGTAGAATTGGACTTATTTTAAGATTCTATAAATTGGGTTAAGCAAAAGCTCCTAGTCAGAATAGGAAGGTGGATGTTCAAATTGATAATAATTCAGAACCTTTAAAAATAATGAAAAAGGATCAAGAAAATGATGTTCTAGAGGAAGAAAAATTCATTTTAGCACAAGCTACTTTTCACATTCAAGATGAGAGTTTGAAATGATACATTGATAGTGGTTGTTCAAACCATATGACATGAGAAAAGAATAAATTTATATCTTTGAAGAAGACAATTGAATTTATAGTCAAGTTTGGATACAATATAATAACTAATATTATTGGCAAGGGAATACTAAGTCTTGACAATGAGAAAATTAGAACTGAGAATGTGATATATGTAAAAGGACTAAATCATAATTTTATAAGTGTTAGTCAAATGTGCCATCAAGGATATACTATGACTTTTCATGCTAAAAAATGTGATATAAGAAAATCAATTTTAGGAAGATTAATAGCATATGCTAACTGGACTGAAAATAATTTTTTTGATTTGAATGAGATCAATAAGGATAGGATTTTGATGAGACAAGTGGATGAGAGATGGCTTTGACATAGAAAAATGTGACATATAAAATTTGACAACTTAGTAAAGATAAGTACTAAGAAACCAGTTAGGAACATGCCTAAGATAAATAAGCCTGTAAACACCCTATGTAAAACATGCCAATATGGGAAACATATAAGAAGAAGGTTCAAGTTAAAATAATATTCAAATAAAAGACCATTAGATTTGATTCATATACATCTATGTGGTCCAACTAGAACTCAAAGTATTCAATATGAAGCTACTTCATGATTCTTATTTATGATTATACTAGAATGACTTAGGTTGCTTTCTTGAATGAGAAATCTGAGGCTCTAGATAAGTTCAAGGTTTTTAAGGTTCTAGTTGAGAATGAGATGGACTTAAAAATCAAGTGTCTAAGATCTGATAGAGGAGGATAATTCTAGTCAAATGAGTTTGATAATTTTTGTACAGAACATGGAATCAAGAGATAGTTTTCAACTATAAGGACACCATAGCAGAATGGTGTGGTAGAAAGGAAGAATACAACTATTCAGGAATGGCTAGGATTATGTTAAATAATTATAAATTGTGTGATAGATTTTGGTGGGATGTTGTAAACACAACAATACAAATTATAAACAAAGGTCAAATCAGAATAAATAACAATAAGACCCCCTATGAACTGTGGAAAGGCATACCAACTTTAGTGGAACACTTTAGAGTTTTTGTTAGCATATGTTTCATCAAGAGAGATGAATATTATTTAGGAAAATTAGATTCAGTGGGTAATGAAGGCATCTTCATCAATTATTCTTCATTTAGTTCTACATATAGATGCTACAACAAGTGACTACAAAAAATTGTAGAGAGTACACATGTAAGAGTGGATGAAACCGGATCTAAGAAGGCTAACACACAACCAAGAGTTCATAAAGAGGAGATTAACCTTAAGAAGAAGAAAGAACATTAGAAGAAGAAGAAGTATCAGAAAAATTCAAGAATAATAATAATGAGAAGATACAAGGGCACCTTCTAGATTTGTTCAAAAAAATCATGCAAAAAGTCAAATCATCAATGATATTATTGCTAGAGTGTAAACTAAGAAAAGATTTATGAATGAATCAGAAAATATAAACTTCTCTCTATTATCAAAGATAGAACTAAAAACATTTTTAGAAGATAGAGTTGATAAGCATTGGGTGAATGCTATAGAGCAAGAGCTCAATCATATTAAGAAAAATGAGATTTGGGAACTTGTTCCCAGACCTAAAGATAATAATATCATTATAACCAAATGGGTTTTTAATAAAAAATTAAATGAATATGACCAAGTTGTGATAAAAAAAGCAAGGCTAGTGTGTAAAATATATGGTCAAGTAGAAAGTATTGTCTTTGAATAAATTTTTATACCTATGGCAAGATTGGAATTCATAAGACTATTTTTAGCATATGTTGGTTTATAGACTTTCAAGATATATCAAATGGATGTAAAGTCTACACTTATCAATGGAAATTTAGAAGAAGTGTATATATAAAAACACTAAGGTTTCTCTTTGTCAACAAATAAGGACTATGTCATGGTATACAATACTTGATATATATTTGATTGATCATGGTTTGAAGATAGGTATCGTTAATAGCAATCTTTACATCAAAATAGAAGGTGAGCATCAATTACTCATAGTTGTGTATGTTGATGATATTATATTTGGTAGTGACTATGACAATATGCCTAAGGAGTTTACATAAGCAATAAAGTAAGAATTTGAGATGTTTATGTTAGGGGAACTATCATTTTTCTTGGATTACAATTAGTTTAGTTAGATAAGGGAACCTTCATCTCTCAAGCTAAGTACATTAAGGAAATGTTAAGGAAATTTGATATAGAAGACTGTAAATTAGTAAGTAATCCAATGAGAACAAGTTGCAAGTTAAGTCAATAAGATAAATCATCAAAAGTCAATCACAACATGTATAGATATATGATTGAAAGTCTATTGTATACTACTACATCATGACCTAATATCATGTAGGTAGTAGGTCTAATGGCCAGATTTCAAGAAAAACTAAAAGAGACACACAAGTAGTGAAGAGGATATTCAAATATATTAAATAAAGGTACTATGGAATTTGGTTTGTGGTACTCAAAATGTAAGGATTTCACTTTAACAACATACACTGATATATATTGGGTAGGTAGCAATGATGATAGAAAGAGCACAAGTGGTAGTGCATTATTTCTTGGAAAGAGTCTTGTGTCATGGAAAAACATAAGTGGTGATGCCTTTGGATTGAAAAATTCTCTTGATATGTTCTCTAGTGTTGTGGTTCATGCATCTAAAGACTTCATTCATGATTTATTATAATTCTATCTAAATGATTGGGTTATTTTTATTCATTCAAGGATCACCTATCCAAACCATGGTTGATGTTGGAACACTATTGAGTTATGTATATTGCATTGAAACTAAATGAGTGCTTGTTGTCAACACCTTTTGGTGTCCTATTAAATCATATAGTATGCAATGCTGGGATTTTGGTTGATCAAGCCAAAGTTATAGTTATTATTAGCATGCCACATCCTATAATATCTATATAGGTGAGATCATACATGATACTACAGTAAATTCATCAAAGGATACATAGCTATATCTACCCCCATGGAGAAGCTAATATGAAAAGATATTAGGTTTAAATGGACTAATGAGTTCCAAATAAAATTTGTGGATCTAAATCAAAGGTTATTAAAAATTCCCATTTTTGTCTTTATTGACCAGAACAAACCATTTCACATTCATGTAGATGCCTTAAGAGCTGTAGCAGGACTTGTTCTAATAAAACAAGGAGACAAAGGGTTAGAATATCCCATTCATTTCATAAAACAAAAAATCTCAATTGTAGAGAACTATTACACAACTATAAAATGAGAAGCTATGGCAATGGTTTTTTCACTTTTGAAATTTAGACACTACCTTATAACATCATCATTTATTATTGATCACCAAGATCTATGATATCTGGTAAATAAAGTCATTTTAGGAAGGAGGATATATTTGTGGTTGATGTTGTTTCAAGAATTTAAGTTTAGAATCAATGTGAAGATGGGGAGAGAAAATGTGGGACAAGACCACTTGAGAAAAAATATGCAATGGATAGGAACCTGAAGAACTTTAATATGAATCATTGAATGCCCATTTATTTTGTGTCTCTACAATTCCAAAAACATGGAAAACATAAACAATTTCTTGGAATAAGGAATTTTTCCTACACACTATGCATAAATGGATAAAAAGTAATTGATCACAAGACCCATTATATTTATCATCATTAATGGATTTCTATACAAAATGGGAAAAGATGATGTATTGTGCAATGTAGCTTTAAGTGATCATAAGTTCTTTAAGAGGCACATCAAAGAATCATAGGTGTACATTTCGTAACAAAATCAACTAAAATTAAGATACTGCAAAGTGCTATATGGTGGTCTACTCTATTTCAAGATACACATCAAATAATTAAATACTATGACATATGTCAAAGGATGGGAAGACCAAATCATAGAGATGAAATGATGTTAAACCTTATGTTAGCTTAGAAACCATTTTAACAATTAGTAATTGAAATTTTAAGACCAATAAATATACCTAGTTAATGCAATCATGAAAGATACATAATTATTGTGATGGATTACTTCACTAAATGGGTAGAAGCTGCTATAACACTAAGTTATAGTGCTAAAGACATAACCAAATTTTTGTATGAGAATATTATAACTAGAATTAGATGTCTAATGAATTTGGTTAGTGATAGAGGAATGCATTTACTCAATATCCCCATCGATAATTTGATGGAGGAGTTTATGATATTGCACCACAAAATCAAAACATATCATCTATAAGCCAATGGGTAGTCAAAGGCATTAAACAAAGTCATTGAAAAATGATCATAATAATATGCAATGTGCAAAGATATGATTGGGATGATCAAATTCATGTAATCCTATGGAAATATATGACAAAATAAAAGTGTGATATAGGTTTCACCATGTTTAAGCTCATTTATAGATGAGAATCAATCATGCCAAGATGCATCAGGGTTTCACATATAACTATGTACCATCAGTGTTGCACAAAACACCAAAAAAGTTGTATCTTCACAAATGGATTACAATGATTATGCGATAAGGAGATAATTAATATCTTTAAGAAAGGTTGGTGGATTTAACTAGGATGGAAAAAAGAATGAAACAACACAATAAAAATATGAAGTCAACAAACAAATTCAAAAATCATGGCATGATCACAAGATGTGATGGCACCCATCCCCTTATAGGCACTTAAAAACCCACTAAAATGAGAAAATAGGTGGAAAAGGATGGGTTATGTTTCTATAATAAAACTCAAAAAACCTTTACATATGTCTACACATGTGTTGTAGGTCCTATAATTGGCTTAGGAGGCAAAAAAAAACAATTGCAGAAACACATACTAAGTCACTACCAAAATAGGTTGTTGTTACAAGTACCTCAAACAATCAATGTATGTTGCTATGAATACCTATAGTAATGGCTTTAGGTTTCTATGGGTATCTATAGTAATAGTTGTAGGTTGCTATAGGTACCTATAGTGTTGGTTGTAGGTGACTATCTATAATTTTTAGCAACCTAAAAGACCTTAAACTTGTAAATCAAAACTCCAACTTTTAAAACAAAAATATCCACACATTTAACACTCCAAAACATAAATAAAGAGACAAAAAATATTAAGATAATAGTATTATATTATATTCAAAATATAGTGGTTTTCACTCTCTTACATACAGTTACAAAAATATTTGCATAATAGAGCTTCCTCTGTTATTCCACTTCATTCCTCCTTGTCTTCAATGTGTATACTACTATCCTCTATGTTTTTTGATTTAGATACTCTTTTCTAATTCATCTATCTCTCTTTTCCTTGGTTACTTTTCATTGTTCTGAACCTTCCTTCTTGCTCTACTTTGTCCTATTCTAGACCTTCCTTCTTGCCCTTATTCTGTTCTATTCTTCTCTTCTTTTGTTTACTCTCTATTATTCTCTTAAAAAATTCCAAAAATATAGAAGTTTTCCCCCCAAAAATACCACCTAAAGCTATGACAACATTTAAAAATCTTCATAAATTTCTCCACCTACCACTTTTTGAGTTTAAAAACTCCTGCTTAGTTTACCCTTTTTCATTTCTTTCATTATGCTACTCATTAAATGAGCTACAGTTAGGTGGCTAGTTGTCCCAAAATAAAACAAAAAAAAATTTAAAATACAAATCCTTAAAACCCTTCACATGGTATTAGTTGACAATTTAAAAAAAAAAAACATATTTATAACAAAATGATGCCCCTGCATCAAACTACCAGGATAGAAAGTCTTGTGAGCCCCTTTTCACTGTGTATAACTTTGTGTTGCTATAGGTTAAGGGTCTAGTTGCTAAAAGTCAGGAACTTCAACATATTTTTCTAACTGGAGTGATTCCAACTCTGTTGGGTTTAACCATGTTGCATCCTCCATTAGTCTACCCTTCCACTTCACAAATATTCATTGTACTCTTTGTCCCTTGACTTCTTAATCACTTTTGAATCTAAAAAATCTTCAATCTCCTCTTGTTCTTTCTTAGGTAGTTGCTCCTTCCATTTTTATGGTAATGTATTATCTTCTTATTGTAGTTGTGATGTCTCTTCCTCATAAGTATATAAATCAAAAACATTAAAAATTTGAGAGATTTCTAAACCTCCAGGCAGCTCCAACTCCTAGGCATTTGGTGAAAACTTCTTGATGACCTCACATGGTCCAATATTCTTTCACTTAAGTTTGTTGTAGACATGGCTAGGAAATATTTCTTTTCATAGATGTGCCAATAACATATTTACCACTTCAAAATTCTTTTACCTCCTCTTCAGATTAGTTTTCTCTTTATATTGTTGGCTGCTCCAACATATTTTTTCTATCACTTACTGATGCAAATCTTTCATATATTTGGTCAACTCCTCTCCTTCAACACTTCTCTTATATCCCTCAGTGTTTGCAAGCTCCCTTAATTATGAAATACTTCTAGGACTATGCCCATAAAAAATCTGAAATGGAGTCTTACCCATGGTTTTATTTACTGAGTCATTGTATGCAAACTCAACTCGAGGAAATAATAAATCCCATTGCTTTGGCTCATCTCCAACTAAATATCTTAGAAAATTTCCCAAGCTACGGCTAAAAACTTCATTCTATCCATCTGTTTGAGGATGATATGTATAATTAAACTTTAAATCAGTCCCTAATTTCATCTAAAGTGTCCTCCAAAAATGTCCTACAAACTTGGAGTCATGGTCTAAAACTATACTTCTTGGCAAACCATGTAATCTAAAAAGCTCCATAAAGATCAAATTTGCTATATGTGTTGCATCATCTGTCTTCTTACATGCTTAAAAGTGAGCCATTTTGGAAAATCTATCAACAACCAAAAAAATAGAATCTTTACCTCACTATGTTCTTGGAATTCCAAGCATAAAATCCATGCTCACATCTTCCCATGGCTTCTATGGTATGGGTAATGGCTGATATAGGCTTGTATTTTGACTCCATTTGACATAGACAAATTTGACATCCTTGAAAACAATTTCTGATTTCTACCCTCATCTTTGGCGAAAAATATCTTTCACTAAGTTGTGTCAGTGTTTTATCAACTCCAAAATGTCCAACTAAACCACCATAATGTTTTTCTCTGATTAAATTCTGCCTCATTGATCCTTGTGGTATGCAAAGTCATTGTCCTTTAAACAGTAGTCCATCTTATATAAAATAATCCATCCAAGGTGTCATGTCCATACAAGTAGGCTCCATACATGTTGTCCATGCATCCTTAAAGTCCAAATCATCCTTATACAACTTTTTCATAACATCAAATCTAACTACTGCAGCTCTCATTTCAATCAATAATGTTTCTATTCTACTTAATGCATCTGCTACTTTTTTGAACTCCCACTTCTATGCTTAAGAACAAAAGTATATACTTGTAGGAATTCAACCCACTTCATATGTCTTTGGTTCATCTTAGTTTGATTATTAATAAATTACAAAGCATGATGATCCATGTAGAGAATAAACTCTTTTAGAAGTAAATAATGATGACACTTCTTTAAAGCTTTCACAATGACATAGAATTCTTGGTTATAAACTAAATATGTCTTTTTGGCATCATTAAGATTCTCACTAAAGTATGCAATAGGTCTACCCTCTTGGCTTAAAACTACTCTTATGGTTATCCCACTTGCATCACAATTGACTTGAAACACCTTTGCAAAATGGGCAATGCTAATACTGGTTCTTCTATGAATTTCTTCTTCAAAATCTTGAAACTTTATTTGTTATTGCGATCCACTTAAACTCTTTATTATCTCCCCTTATAGTTTTAGTTATGGGTGAAAATATACCACTAAAATTTCTAATAAACTTGTGATAGAAACTTGATAAACCATGGAAACTTCTAACATCATGTACACTCCTAGGTGTTGGCCATTCAATGATAGCATGTACCTTTTCTGGATCCATTTTCAGCCCTTGTTGAGAGATAACATGTCCCAAGTAAACCAATTTATCTTTAATAAAACTACACTTTTTCAAATTTACCAATAACCTTTCTTCCTTGAGCCTTTGTAAGACTTGTCTAATATGTAACAAATGCTATTTTTTATTGCTGATAAAGATCATAATATAATCAAGATTAACAATAACAAACTTCCCCAAAAATGGCTTCAACATTTCATTCATTAACCTCATAAATGTACTAGGTGCATTTTTTAACCCAAATGGAATTACTAACTGCTCATATAACCCCTCTTTGGTCTTAAAAGTAGTCTTCCACTCATCACCCTCTCTTATCCTAATTTGGTGTTATCCACTTTTTAAATCAATCTTTGTCAAATATCTAGCCTTTCCCAAATAGTCCATGAGATCATCCATTCTTGGTAAAGGAAAAAAAATACCTTATTGTTATTTTTTTGATGGTTCTTGAGTCCATCCACATCCTCCATTCACCATCCTTCTTTGGTGTTAATACAACTGGTACTACGCATGGGATAAGGATTTCTCTAATCAGTCCTCTTTGTAATAGCTACTACACTTGTTTGTTCATTTATTTATTTTCTGATGGTGTCAACCTATATGTTATCTTATTGGGTAAAATTTCCCCTAAAATCAAATCAATATGATGGCTGATGCTCCTCATAGGTGACAGTCCTTTTAGTAAATCCTTGGACATGATTTCATAAAATTCTTCAAGTATCTCCTTTGCTTATAAAGGCATGTCACTACTATCCTTTGCTGCATCTACTTGCAGCTCCTTGGGAACTATTCCAAAACATAACTATTCCCCTTTAATATATTTCAAAAATTACTTCCTTATCACTACTAGCAGTTTTGGACCACCTTCCACCTCTTCTTCCTTGGTTACCAATGGTGTAAGAGTGTGTTTTCTTCCATTTTTATCCAATGTGTAAGTGTTTTCTCTTCCATTATGGATTGCCTTTCTATCAAACTTCCACAGTATCCCCAAGAGTAAGTAGCATACATCCATGGGCATGATATCACACCAAACCTCATCTTCATATGTGCCTATTCAAAAATTCACAAAGCATTGCTGATAAACCAAGACTTAGCACCCTTTTTGCCACTATCTATTATGACTTTGCAGCATTTTCCACCTGATTTACATATTGTTTTAAATAATTTTTTTTCCTTTGGACAGGTTCATCTTCTTTCTTGGTTGGCTTCAATAATGTCCTCTTCATCATAAGTGCTTATCCTTTCTCAATTTCATCTGGTTGACTAATAGACCTTGTATATTTAATATCCCCCTTTTCTACATGTGCACTTACTACACCTATTCTCTTTTATCCTTCTAATCTGTGTTATGGGTAATTAAAATCTATGGCCTGATTATACATAGTTAAAACATGTGCCTTGAAAGCGTCTACCTTGGCTTCTTACATATCCACCTCTACCTCTCATGGGGTATGGTATTGACCTTGTTTCATCTTTCTTCTTTTGACTTTTTGATGGGTTTTCCTCCTTACCATGGCTATAATTTTTCTGTTGTTGCACATTACCTTTGTTGAATCCACCTCTACCTTTGTTTATTCTTTGCTTCCTTGCCAATTTATCTTCAGCCTTTAAACCATACTGGTATTCTTCTTCCACAATCTATATCCTTATCATACTTAGTTCATCTTGAATGTTCAATCTTAATCCATTAACATACCTTGTTATTTTTTCATGGTCTAATTCATTATGACCATATGTGATGGAAATCTTATAAAAGTCCTCTGTATAGGCTTTTAGATTCAACTCTCTTCACTTTAGCTTCTATAATTTATTCAAAAGTCTAAGATGATAATCACCAGCTAAAAATTTAGCCTTCATCCTACTCACCATTTGATCCCATCGAGTTATCTTATCTCTACCAATTCTTCTTCTCTTAGCCTGCACCTCTTTCCACCAGAGTGCTACATGACCTTTCAACCTTGTTTGAGTAACCTTCACTTTTTTTGGGTCCTCTACTTCATCATACTTGAAGTATTCATCCATCTATGTTATCCAGTCCATAAGTTCATCTAGTTCTAAAATTCTTGAGAAGCTTGGTAATTCTACCCTTGTTCTTTTTCCAATGTTAGAAATAGCTCTTATAAGTCTTCTTTCACCTACATTTATATCTCCATTTGGATCTTCACCTTATTGTCCATCCATCTCTGCTCTTGCTTCATCATCTTCACTACCACTTTATTCATGTGCTTTACCTCTTCTCATTCTACCTTCTATTTCATTCATTCTTTCCTGCATTCCACTTAGGGTTTCCAACACCTCATCTATTTTTCCTACTATTTCTACCGTTGCAACCTCTGTCATCCTTGTCCTTGGTGGCATCATGCTTCTCTAACTCACCTTCTTTTCCTTTTCCTTCTTATTAAACTATTTTATCTACAATATTCATTTCTCTAGGGAAACACGCATAATTCCAAATCACAAGGATTCTTCCAACCCTAATCTCAACTCACTATCCT